>OY751549.1:0-1204731 GCA_963572245.1 Caenorhabditis sp. 8 KK-2011
GCCTAAGCCTAAGCCTAAGCCTAAGCCTAAGCCTAAGCCTAAGCCTAAGCCTCACTCAAAAAACGCTAAGCCTCACTCAAAAAACGCTAAGCCTCACTCAAAAAACGCTAAGCCTCACTCAAAAAACGCTAAGCCTCACTCAAAAAACGCTAAGCCTCACTCAAAAAACGCTAAGCCTCACTCAAAAAACGCTAAGCCTCACTCAAAAAACGCTAAGCCTCACTCAAAAAACGCTAAGCCTCACTCAAAAAACGCTAAGCCTCACTCAAAAAACGCTAAGCCTCACTCAAAAAACGCTAAGCCTCACTCAAAAAACGCTAAGCCTCACTCAAAAAACGCTAAGCCTCACTCAAAAAACGCTAAGCCTCACTCAAAAAACGCTAAGCCTCACTCAAAAAACGCTAAGCCTCACTCAAAACCTAAGCCTAAGCCTAAGCCTAAGCCTAAGCCTAAGCCTAAGCCTAAGCCTAAGCCTAAGCCTAAGCCTAAGCCTAAGCCTAAGCCTAAGCCTAAGCCTAAGCCTAAGCCTAAGCCTAAGCCTAAGCCTAAGCCTAAGCCTAAGCCTAAGCCTAAGCCTAAGCCTAAGCCTAAGCCTAAGCCTAAGCCTAAGCCTAAGCCTAAGCCTAAGCCTAAGCCTAAGCCTAAGCCTAAGCCTAAGCCTAAGCCTAAGCCTAAGCCTAAGCCTAAGCCTAAGCCTAAGCCTAAGCCTAAGCCTAAGCCTAAGCCTAAGCCTAAGCCTAAGCCTCACTCAAAAAACGCTAAGCCTCACTCAAAAAACGCTAAGCCTCACTCAAAAAACGCTAAGCCTCACTCAAAAAACGCTAAGCCTCACTCAAAAAACGCTAAGCCTCACTCAAAAAACGCTAAGCCTCACTCAAAAAACGCTAAGCCTCACTCAAAAAACGCTAAGCCTCACTCAAAAAACGCTAAGCCTCACTCAAAAAACGCTAAGCCTCACTCAAAAAACGCTAAGCCTCACTCAAAAAACGCTAAGCCTCACTCAAAAAACGCTAAGCCTCACTCAAAAAACGCTAAGCCTCACTCAAAAAACGCTAAGCCTCACTCAAAAAACGCTAAGCCTCACTCAAAAAACGCTAAGCCTCACTCAAAAAACGCTAAGCCTCACTCAAAAAACGCTAAGCCTCACTCAAAAAACGCTAAGCCTCACTCAAAAAACGCTAAGCCTCACTCAAAAAACGCTAAGCCTCACTCAAAAAACGCTAAGCCTCACTCAAAAAACGCTAAGCCTCACTCAAAAAACGCTAAGCCTCACTCAAAAAACGCTAAGCCTCACTCAAAAAACGCTAAGCCTCACTCAAAAAACGCTAAGCCTCACTCAAAAAACGCTAAGCCTCACTCAAAAAACGCTAAGCCTCACTCAAAAAACGCTAAGCCTCACTCAAAAAACGCTAAGCCTCACTCAAAAAACGCTAAGCCTCACTCAAAAAACGCTAAGCCTCACTCAAAAAACGCTAAGCCTCACTCAAAAAACGCTAAGCCTCACTCAAAAAACGCTAAGCCTCACTCAAAAAACGCTAAGCCTCACTCAAAAAACGCTAAGCCTCACTCAAAAAACGCTAAGCCTCACTCAAAAAACGCTAAGCCTCACTCAAAAAACGCTAAGCCTCACTCAAAAAACGCTAAGCCTCACTCAAAAAACGCTAAGCCTCACTCAAAAAACGCTAAGCCTCACTCAAAAAACGCTAAGCCTCACTCAAAAAACGCTAAGCCTCACTCAAAAAACGCTAAGCCTCACTCAAAAAACGCTAAGCCTCACTCAAAAAACGCTAAGCCTCACTCAAAAAACGCTAAGCCTCACTCAAAAAACGCTAAGCCTCACTCAAAAAACGCTAAGCCTCACTCAAAAAACGCTAAGCCTCACTCAAAAAACGCTAAGCCTCACTCAAAAAACGCTAAGCCTCACTCAAAAAACGCTAAGCCTCACTCAAAAAACGCTAAGCCTCACTCAAAAAACGCTAAGCCTCACTCAAAAAACGCTAAGCCTCACTCAAAAAACGCTAAGCCTCACTCAAAAAACGCTAAGCCTCACTCAAAAAACGCTAAGCCTCACTCAAAAAACGCTAAGCCTCACTCAAAAAACGCTAAGCCTCACTCAAAAAACGCTAAGCCTCACTCAAAAAACGCTAAGCCTCACTCAAAAAACGCTAAGCCTCACTCAAAAAACGCTAAGCCTCACTCAAAAAACGCTAAGCCTCACTCAAAAAACGCTAAGCCTCACTCAAAAAACGCTAAGCCTCACTCAAAAAACGCTAAGCCTCACTCAAAAAACGCTAAGCCTCACTCAAAAAACGCTAAGCCTCACTCAAAAAACGCTAAGCCTCACTCAAAAAACGCTAAGCCTCACTCAAAAAACGCTAAGCCTCACTCAAAAAACGCTAAGCCTCACTCAAAAAACGCTAAGCCTCACTCAAAAAACGCTAAGCCTCACTCAAAAAACGCTAAGCCTCACTCAAAAAACGCTAAGCCTCACTCAAAAAACGCTAAGCCTCACTCAAAAAACGCTAAGCCTCACTCAAAAAACGCTAAGCCTCACTCAAAAAACGCTAAGCCTCACTCAAAAAACGCTAAGCCTCACTCAAAAAACGCTAAGCCTCACTCAAAAAACGCTAAGCCTCACTCAAAAAACGCTAAGCCTCACTCAAAAAACGCTAAGCCTCACTCAAAAAACGCTAAGCCTCACTCAAAAAACGCTAAGCCTCACTCAAAAAACGCTAAGCCTCACTCAAAAAACGCTAAGCCTCACTCAAAAAACGCTAAGCCTCACTCAAAAAACGCTAAGCCTCACTCAAAAAACGCTAAGCCTCACTCAAAAAACGCTAAGCCTCACTCAAAAAACGCTAAGCCTCACTCAAAAAACGCTAAGCCTCACTCAAAAAACGCTAAGCCTCACTCAAAAAACGCTAAGCCTCACTCAAAAAACGCTAAGCCTCACTCAAAAAACGCTAAGCCTCACTCAAAAAACGCTAAGCCTCACTCAAAAAACGCTAAGCCTCACTCAAAAAACGCTAAGCCTCACTCAAAAAACGCTAAGCCTCACTCAAAAAACGCTAAGCCTCACTCAAAAAACGCTAAGCCTCACTCAAAAAACGCTAAGCCTCACTCAAAAAACGCTAAGCCTCACTCAAAAAACGCTAAGCCTCACTCAAAAAACGCTAAGCCTCACTCAAAAAACGCTAAGCCTCACTCAAAAAACGCTAAGCCTCACTCAAAAAACGCTAAGCCTCACTCAAAAAACGCTAAGCCTCACTCAAAAAACGCTAAGCCTCACTCAAAAAACGCTAAGCCTCACTCAAAAAACGCTAAGCCTCACTCAAAAAACGCTAAGCCTCACTCAAAAAACGCTAAGCCTCACTCAAAAAACGCTAAGCCTCACTCAAAAAACGCTAAGCCTCACTCAAAAAACGCTAAGCCTCACTCAAAAAACGCTAAGCCTCACTCAAAAAACGCTAAGCCTCACTCAAAAAACGCTAAGCCTCACTCAAAAAACGCTAAGCCTCACTCAAAAAACGCTAAGCCTCACTCAAAAAACGCTAAGCCTCACTCAAAAAACGCTAAGCCTCACTCAAAAAACGCTAAGCCTCACTCAAAAAACGCTAAGCCTCACTCAAAAAACGCTAAGCCTCACTCAAAAAACGCTAAGCCTCACTCAAAAAACGCTAAGCCTCACTCAAAAAACGCTAAGCCTCACTCAAAAAACGCTAAGCCTCACTCAAAAAACGCTAAGCCTCACTCAAAAAACGCTAAGCCTCACTCAAAAAACGCTAAGCCTCACTCAAAAAACGCTAAGCCTCACTCAAAAAACGCTAAGCCTCACTCAAAAAACGCTAAGCCTCACTCAAAAAACGCTAAGCCTCACTCAAAAAACGCTAAGCCTCACTCAAAAAACGCTAAGCCTCACTCAAAAAACGCTAAGCCTCACTCAAAAAACGCTAAGCCTCACTCAAAAAACGCTAAGCCTCACTCAAAAAACGCTAAGCCTCACTCAAAAAACGCTAAGCCTCACTCAAAAAACGCTAAGCCTCACTCAAAAAACGCTAAGCCTCACTCAAAAAACGCTAAGCCTCACTCAAAAAACGCTAAGCCTCACTCAAAAAACGCTAAGCCTCACTCAAAAAACGCTAAGCCTCACTCAAAAAACGCTAAGCCTCACTCAAAAAACGCTAAGCCTCACTCAAAAAACGCTAAGCCTCACTCAAAAAACGCTAAGCCTCACTCAAAAAACGCTAAGCCTCACTCAAAAAACGCTAAGCCTCACTCAAAAAACGCTAAGCCTCACTCAAAAAACGCTAAGCCTCACTCAAAAAACGCTAAGCCTCACTCAAAAAACGCTAAGCCTCACTCAAAAAACGCTAAGCCTCACTCAAAAAACGCTAAGCCTCACTCAAAAAACGCTAAGCCTCACTCAAAAAACGCTAAGCCTCACTCAAAAAACGCTAAGCCTCACTCAAAAAACGCTAAGCCTCACTCAAAAAACGCTAAGCCTCACTCAAAAAACGCTAAGCCTCACTCAAAAAACGCTAAGCCTCACTCAAAAAACGCTAAGCCTCACTCAAAAAACGCTAAGCCTCACTCAAAAAACGCTAAGCCTCACTCAAAAAACGCTAAGCCTCACTCAAAAAACGCTAAGCCTCACTCAAAAAACGCTAAGCCTTTTTTATTTGCACGTTGCTATATAACTTCTCGTATACCGACAATTGCACCTGCCTCGCCCACTGCTATGTGATGTGTGACATTGAGCGATGAAAAAGGGGAAGGTGTTGCACGGAAAAGGGGAAGGTGTGCGCGTTGTCATCGTGTGTGTGTAGGTGTGAATAGAAAAAGGGAAGGTGTTAGATAGAAAGGGGAAGGTGTGACCAGCGCATGGAGAAGAGGGATAACTGATAGAACGAATGTTTTTTATGCTTTGTTTCGTGTAAAATCTGACATAATGTCAAAATGTTTCGATAAATTTGCAAGGATAAAGAGTAAGGTCATATCTCGGCAGATTGTGGAATTCCGCGTAGCTCATTTCGAATCAGTTTTGTGTGGTAGATTACTGAGCTTTTTTATCAGTTTTGTGTGGTAGATTACTGAGCTCATTTCGAAACTAGGGATCATCCACAATTTTTGCCGAGGTATGGGGACGGTTTTACTGCTGCGAGCCAAACTTGACATAATGTCAAAATGTTTTGATAAAGTTGCAAGGATAAAGATGAGGTGTTACTGCTGCGAGCCAAACTTGACATAATGTCAAAATGTTTTGATAAAGTTGCAAGGATAAAGATGAGGTGTTACTGCTGCGAGCCAAACTTGCCATAATGTCAAAATGTTTTGATAAAGTTGCAAGGATAAAGATGAGGTGTTACTGCTGCGTACCGAACTTGACACAATGTCAAAATGTTTTGCTAAAGTTGCAAGGATAAAGTGGGAGTTGTTTCTGCTGCGTACCGAACAATGGGAGAACCCTATCTAAACGAATCTAACAAACAGTTTTTACGCGTTTTAAATTCAGGACAATCTGACCTAATGGTAACAGGACAATCTGACCTAATGGTAAAACTTTTGAATAAAATGTCAAAATTTCCAACTGACGAAAGATTTGACCCTAAACCTAAATTGAAAAATAAAATTACAACCTCATGCTCATACAAAAAAGGTACCTATCCTATCATCATCATCATGCATATATCATAACTATGTACTAATTGTGAAACTTTCTCATTGTCACACATTTTATAACAGCGGGCAATTTATGTGCATTGTCTCTTCACGAGACTCTACGCGTGTCTTATAGGCTTAGGCTAACTCTGATTCAAACCTTGATAACTCGCATTTCTCAATTTCCTCTCGTTTCTTCCACTGCTCCATTGTTTTGGGAAAATTGTAGATGACATGAAGATGAACTTGGGGTTCCCGTCTACCATTGTGTCTCGATGATATTGCAAAGGGCGATCTCGTTGTACAAATCGATGTAGCATTTCTATAAAAATAATAAAACTAAATGGCCGAAAAAAACATAAAACATCCAGCCTACATTTTTTCACAATCCTTAATCATTTTTTTTGCTAACAACTCGTCTCGGCGAGCTCGACAACTTTGTAATTACTTGCCAAGCTCGAATCGTGCTCCCAAAAGTATGGCTTAGAGGCTTATAGGCTTAGAGGCTTATAGGCTTAGGCTTAGAGGCTTATAGGCTTAGAGGCTTATAGGCTTATAGGCTTATAGGCTTATAGGCTTATAGGCTTAGAGGCTTATAGGCTTATAGGCTTAGAGGCTTATAGGCTTGGAGGCTTATAGGCTTATAGGCTTAGAGGCTTATAGGCTTGGAGGCTTAGAGGCTTATAGGCTTAGAGGCTTATAGGCTTAGAGACTTATAGGCTTAGAGGCTTATAGGCTTAGAGACTTATAGGCTTAGAGGGTTAGAGGGTTAGAGGCTTAGGCTTGTAGGCTTAGAGGCTTAGAGGCTTAGAGGCTTAGAGCATACCTGGCGTAAGATGGAAAAAATGTAAATGTCACGGTACTTTTTATCCTCTTAGGCCAGGTATGGGCTTTCGATAGTTTAAGAAAGTTCAAGATGTTTAAGATAGTTTTACCTTCTTCTATCTGATCAGAATTCGAGGTCATTCCTCGGCGAAAACGTGGAAATCCACGTGACACAATTTCAAAACTCAAAATTTATACAGTAATTCAGACAGCCCAAATTTTTTTTTAGTTTTGTGTGAAAAATCACGGGACACATTCTAAAAATAAGGATTTCCACGTTTTTGGCGGAGGCATGGTCGAGGCTAGATTTTAAAAAACTCACTTCAAATAAAATTGCAACGAAAACGTGACTATCAATTCCTCAATGAGAAGAAAAACATCTTTTGAGAGCATTCGACAATTCGGCATTGTGAATTCTCCATTCAACACTTGGTTCAACAACATTTCAATGACTGAATTATTTTGTGGTAATTCTGCTGGCGTTTTGGACAAAGAAGTTGACGGTTTATCTTTGCTGTCGTTCACAGGTTCTCTCGGAACAACGCTGATATTGTTGTTAGATAATGTTGTAGCTTTTTCCATCACCGATATTAAGATCGCTGGATTTCTGAAAAAAAACAACTCCATAATTATTTGCGTTTAGATGGAGTAAAAACTGCATACCTGCTAGACAATGAAGTCAATTTATTCAGCGTATCATACGAATCTTTCGGTTTGGGCGTTGCCGTATTCAAATACTCGATAATGTTCTTCGATTTTGGCGAGGCGACCGATCTGATTGTTTTCTCAAAGACTTCTTTCAAAAATTCAACATCATCAATACAATTTCGAACGATTATAAAAACTAGTCAAGTGGCTTGTGGCATCGGTGGGCATTTCAAACGAATCGCGCTATCAATTCCGCCAGCTTCCAAAAACTTGGCAGCATTTTCCGGATTTCGAGTAAGTCGCGCAGCAAAACTGAGCAAAGATTAAGCACACAACTGATGTACATCTTTTTTTTTTGAAAAAATTGGATCGTGAGAAGCAGTAATCTCTGATTTTCTTCGTTCGACCAAGTCAACTGTCTTTCCGACTCTTTCAATTCTTCAATATTGATTGCCGAAGTTTTGGGAAGTTCCATTCGAATATTTTCTCGGTTTGTAGTTCCATTCTCAGACTGATACATTTCAACCAGATCAAATTCCACTTTTCGAGTTTGCTGGCGGCTGAAAATACTCAACACCTTCGCGATCAAAAGCTGCATGACCTACCCATTCCGCTTTATTGTACACTTGAAATTTTTCACTCCATTGAAGAAAGCCTCGTTGAGTAGTTTTTGTGAGGCCTCATCGTATTCTACCCATTTCCGTTCCTTTCTTCTCATACTGACATCGCCATTTCCATCAAGTTGATAGTAGAACACATGATTTTTCGAGACTGTTGCCAAAAACTTGCGACGGGAAATCGCACGATGATTCTTGTCATAAAGACCTATCCAAAGAATAACACGAGAAAGAACTCTAAAAAGTAATATTTCAAAAATGAACAATGAAGAAAGAAAGACTCACAAAATCTGAAGACTCGGTACCACCAAAAACCGTTGTTCGCAGAGTCCAACAAGTGTGAGAAGAGTTGAAACGAGAATTTTCTCTTTGGCAACATCAATGCCAATTATGTCGAAAATGAGACAAGCAAAATGCATTCGATTGACCAACACTTTACACGTTTCCATAACTGTTGACAACAAAACGGTAGAGTCTTGACAAGCCAAAATTTTTTCAGCCATCACGATAACTTCATCAACGAGTATCTTGGTGGTGATCGCATCCTTCTTCCACTCTTCTGGCACAGCTGGCAAGAGATAACCAAATCGTAACAAGAAAACACGAGGTCCGCACTGACATGCATCACTCGTTTGACAACTGGTATCAACTGCATACAAGCTGATTGTAAAAAATATCTTTTTCGATTTTCTATTCTCTCAACGGTGGAATGAGCGGAAGTACGATGTCATCGAGATCTTCTTCGACTTCTTCTTTTCCCGTCGGTTGTTGTTGATGGTGGCGGAGTGCCTGACGCGCGTGGAACAGCATCTGACGATATTGGATGGTCCAGCGGATCGATCGGCCGCCGTTTCAGCTCCAGGATTAAGACGACGAAGAACTTCGTGCATCACGTCGTGTTCATGCATCACGCGATGAGCTCGATCACCGATACCAGAATTCCAGTCTCGCAGCACACCTCCTGCTTGTAACTTCGCGATGTATGCATCGACCTCATCGTCGAGACCGCCAATCAATGTGTCGTTCAATTCGCGAGCTTCAGCGTTATTTCCCGCTGCTGCAACAACATTATTGATGCCTTTTTACTCTTAGGCCAGGTATGGGATTTCGATAATTTAAGAAAGTTCAAGATGTTTAAGATAGTTTTACCTTCTTCCATCTGACCAGAAGTCGAGGTCATTCCCCGGCGAAAACGTGGAAATCCACGTGACACAATTTCAAAACTCAAAATTTATACAGTAATTCAGACAGCCCAAATTTTTTGTTAGTTTCGTGTGAAAAATCACGGGACACATTCTAAAAATAAGGATTTCCACGTTTTTGGCGGAGGCATGGTCGAGGCTATAGATTTTTAAAAAACTCACTTCAAATAAAATTGCAACGAAAACATACGATTTGATTAATTCCTCAATGAGAAGAAAAACATATTTTGAGAGCATTCGACTATTCGGCATTGTGAATTCTCAATTCAACACTTGGTTCAACAACATTTCAATGACTTTTTGGGCTCGCAAATCGTTTTGTGGTGGTTCTACTGGCGTTTTGGACGACGAAATCGACGGTTTATCTTTGTTGTCTTTTACGGGTTCTTTCGGAACAATGCTGATATTGTTGTTAGATAATGTTGTGACTGTTTCCATTACCGATATGAAGATGGCTGGAACTCTGAAAAAAAAACAATTACTGAATTATTCGCCTTCAATATAATAAAAACGATACATACCTGTTGCAAAATTAACTCAATTGGTGTACTCATACCAATCTTTTGTATTGAGCGTTGTCATGTTCAAATACTCGTTGATGTTCTTTAATTTTGGCGACGCAATAGTTCTGATTGTTTTCTCGAACATTTGTTTCGACATTTTAACATCATCAATACATTCCGAACGATTATCGAAACTAATCCAGCGGCTTGTGGCATTGGTGGGCATCTCAAACGAATCGCGCTGTCAATTCCATCAGCTTCCAAAAATTTGGCAGCATTTTATTGGTTTCGATTGAGTCACGACGCAAAACTGAGCAACGATTGAGCACACAATTGGTGAACATCTTCTTTTTGAAGAAATTGGATCGTGAGAACAAGTAATCTCTGATTTTCTTCGTTCGACCAAGTCAACTGTCTTTCCGACTCTTTCAATGCTTCAATATTGATTGCTGAAGTTTTGGGAAGTTCCATTCGAATATTTTCTCGGTTTGGAGTTCCATTCTCAGACTGATACATTTCAACCAGATCAATTTCCACTTTTCGAGGCTGGCGGCTGAAAATACTCAACACCTTCGCGATCAAAAGCTGCATGACCTACCCATGACATCGCCATTTTCATCAAGTTGATAGTAGAACACAAGATTTTTCGATACTGATTCCAAAAACTTGCGACGGGAAATCGCACGATGATTCTTGTCATAAAGATCTATCCGAAGAATAACACGAGAAAGAACTTTAAAAAGTAATACTTCAAAAATGAACAATGAGAAAGAAAGACTCACAAAATCTGAAGACTCGGTACCGCCAAAAACCGTTGTTCGCAGAGTCCAACAAGTGTGAGAAGAGTTGAAACGAGCTTTTTCTCTTTGGCAACCTCAATGTACTCTTCGCCAATTATGTCGAAAATAAGACAAGCAAAATGCATTCGATTGGCCAACACTTTACACGTTTCCATAACTGTTGACGACAAAACGGTAGAGTCTTGACAAGCCAAAATTTCCTCAGCCATCACGATAACTTCATCAACGAGTATCTTGGTGGTGATCGCATCCTTCTTTCGTTCTTCTGGTACAGCTGGCAAGATCGAGATAACCAAATCGCAACAAGAAAACACGAGGTCCGAACTGACTTGCATCACTCGTTGGACAAGAGGTATCAATTGCATACAAGCTGATTGTAATGAAATTTCTTTCTCTATTTTCAATTCCCTCAACGGTGGAATGAGCGCAAGTGCAATGTCATCAAGATCTTCTTCTACTTCTTTTTCGTCAGTTGTTGTTGATGGTGATCGCAACAATTCGATACAAACTCCGGTGAACGCGCCTAATGTCACTATCGTCCACCAACACAACGTTAATTTCATATAGGCCAACGGCAACGACAAACTGCCTTTGTATCCTGTGCGACCGCGTCGATTGGTGTGAATCATCTTCATCTTGTTATCTAATATCCTCACACGTTTTTGCATCTTGTCTGTAACGAAAACATGAGAAATGGGTTGAGAAATGGAGATAATCTCTCAACAAGAAAACGCAGAAAAAAAAACGAAAATAAACTTTATGTGTGCGCTTTCGCGTCACTTCCGTTGTTCGACAGTAGTTGGACGCACAAATGCACAAAATGAAAAAGTTTGGAGTCTAAAGTCTAGAAACCCCTCTCCCCCCGCTTGATGGACGATCTGACAAACACTTTTTAAAAAAACCTGTTCAATAGAGTACTCTTGTATTTATTACAGATTTTCTCAACGTATACAACTGACACCAACATTGTTTAATCGTCATTTTTCCCAAGAAACAATCAAAATGTAGAGAAAAAGTGTGCGCAACTGTTGCACAGTTCTACCGTCTCTAAGAGTGTGCGGTGTTGTCATTTGACGGCACCGTTTAACTATCCTCATCGCTACGAGCACAATTACCCTATTTCCGCGTCTGCTGGCGTACGATGAATGTTTAAAGTTCAAATGAGTTGGTAGCGCTCAAAAATTCTGGTCCAGGATGTTTTGTTTCCAATTGTTTGTAAGAAAAGTTATATAGTAGTATATATAAAACTTAGAATGAAAAGACTATTTAAAAAATTACACAAGAGATCAATAAAATAATCACAAAACAGGTCGATAAATGAACTCAGTCGCTTGGCTGTGTGCCAATTTCCCACATAACTACAGGTATATCAGCTTTCAGACGAGGAATGTTGTATCGTTCTTTTCCCTGAAATTAAAAATTGTACATTGGAATTGTCTTCATTTTTTTTTTTGAATGTCGTTTTGGGCAGGCTAACCCGGCCTAGAGAAGAAAACAAAACACAAGCCACGTTCGTTTATCAAGTTGTTAACGGGGGCCTCATAAACGGCCCAAACGACATCCCTGATTCTTCTCATTCTGTTGGGATTATACGATGTGCAACGTAGAAAAATTCAAAAAAAGAATTGCAAAAAAAAACTTTGCAATTTTTTCCTTTGTTTTTACGTTGCACATCACATTAAGATCACTTACTTTCGGCCTCAGGTTTTTTATTAATCTGCACAATTTTCGTTTTTCACCATCACTCATTGTTTCTTGATAGAATTCATTGGCAACATCGCCATCTTCATCAACATATTTATTGCTGAATGTATAAGACATTGTGATTTGAACAAATGAAAACGAATGTTCTGTACCTTTTCGCTTCGTGTACTAAGAAAAACTCGGGTAAGATTCCTTTGATACGAAAAAATTCAGTGTATTTAGAAATTACGTCTTCCGGCCGGCCTCGAGTTCGTGCAACCTGAAAGAAATCTGTTAAAACTGAATCCGTATAAAAAACTTACATTATTTTGTGGTTGTTCTGTTTTTTCTTTCACGGTTTCATTTCCCGAAGACAATTCTTTATTCTTGCTACCCGTCAAGCCCATTTTGATATTTTTTTAACATGAAAGAATTTTATTTCAAATCTGAAAAAAAAAACATTACAGACAAAAACCCAATGCGTCAAATTTGAATTTCAAATGGGCACATTTTTTGGTCGAACCAGACAAACTTATTTGAATTTTCAAACTAAATTTATTTGGAAACCGGAAAATAGAGAAAAATGTGACTGGCAATGGAGAAACGAGACGCAGACGAGAAAACGAGATATTGAAGAGAAAGGAGAGAATCGAGGAGAGACGAGAATTCGATTTTCGGTACACTTTTTTTGCTGGAATCGAAAGCTCAAAAATATTCAATTGCCGGAAACAATCATAATTTAACAAAATGAAAACAAAGCTAAAATGTTCACAATTCATTTTAAAACACAGAAAAAAAATAACATTTTCAGAAAATACGATTTACTAAACAAAAAACTAACAGAGAAGATTATTGTTAGATTTATGATATTTTCATAAAAGATTGGTGTCAGAAACGAGAAGAGCAAAATAAAACAGATAACAAATCGAAATTGATTTGTATAATAACAAAACAATCAGTGATGAGGATACTCAATTCGAGAACTCCGAAAGACGATATTGAAGTGATGTGAGTTCAGATCCTAGAACTCGAAGATTAGCAGATGCAGACACGTCGCAAGATCGCCTGATGAATGGCAATATATGGGTGAGACAATCACGTGATGTTGTACGTCTGACAAAAAAATTGATTACTGTATTTATTTTTTATGGGGTAATATAATATTTTCATTTTGAATTGTTACATATTTCAGCCACGTTTTTTTCGAGGAGATTCCGAGCGATTTTAGCTATGTATCAGCTTTGGTCAAAATCGGAAATCGAAGTTTCCAGGGTTTTTAACTTTCAAAAAAAAATTACGGCTGAAACGTTTCGCAATTTTTTTTCGAATTTCAGAAGATCGAAACTACCAACGGGCTACCGCAAAGCTCAAAAACGACAAAAATTGTTTTGATTCTAAAAAATCCCAATCGGAAAAAAACTACGCAAGGAAGTAGCAATACATACATCTAATGCGATGTGCAAAGTAAAAAAAGATGTTAAAAATCTGCAAAAATTATCGCACAAAGTAAAAGTGATTTTTCTCGATATCGGCGGAATGAATCATTTTCGTTAAAAAAGAATACTTGTACAACTGAAAAAAAGTCATATTCCAACAAGCAGATTTTCAAATAACTCGGAAAAATACAGTTTTTCGAGATTCCTATTTGTTGCCCTTTTTAATTTGCACATAGCATGATCACGATAACATTATCCGAAATCGAATCGGTAACACGCACTCTATTGATATTGTTATGTTTACTCGGTTCAGACGAGATTTTCAGAAATTTTGGATATCAGAATCTGATTCTACGCGTCAGAAAAGTCTGAAAATATACGGTAAATTTATGTACCTCTCTATCCATCAGAAAGTCTTGTTCTGGAATTTCCAGAACATACTGGAAATATGTTTGCTAAAATTTCAATCTTTCTGATGATTTTTTCAAAATATTGTAAAATTTAGTTGATATGTAAAAACATTTAAAAATACACTAACCTGTTAACCGTTGGTTTACTTTCAAGCTCCGCCACAACACTTTTGGTAACAAACAAAACAACTTTCGTAATATACTCTTGACCTCGTTCGTTTCGTGTCCACCAGGCATCTCCCCCGACTCTTAAAAATAAAACCTGAGAAATTGAAGCAAATAACCAGAAACGAAACCTGAACTCATCGGAAGCGATTTTTAAAAATTCAACGTTTGACATGCCGATGCGATTACAAAATTTTGGATAAAAAACGGAAGGAAGACAAACACGTTGATTCTCATTGAGACCTCCTGATCCTATTTCCAAAACGCGGCGGACAACGAAATCTGCAATTTTTTCCGACTTGTTCAATGCAAACGAAATTTTTCTCACCTGATGGAAAATATTTGGTTTTTTCGAAAACAGAGTACAAGTTCCCAATTGTCAAAAACAATTCCTCGCACAAGCTGACCTCATTTTTGGCTTTTATGAACTCTGTATTTAATGAACATCGCTTTGGAGTTAGGTATTGATAACTGTACCTTCTTGAATAATACATTCCCATGTTTCGTAAATATGCTCTTCAACATACATGTTTGCGCAATGGAACAGTGCCAACTTGATTTTGTGCAATTTGAAGGGTATCTGAAAAAGAATAAACAAAAGTATTGTAATTGTTTTTTTTTTAATTTTAAAACCGAAAATATGAGAGATAAAACTCACTACGTATTTCAATAACAAATCGTTCAATGATAAAATCGGTCCATCTAACTCCTTTGCAATATTTTTACCGGGAACGTCTAACGCTTCTCTGGAAAAATTGTCAATTTTCCGTCATTTTTTTGAATCTTACTTAATTTTCATTTGAATATTTGCAACTTCCAATCGGTCACGAAGTTCATCAACATTTTCCGATACCGATTGATCTTTACACGACTTTGCACACAGAATAGCATGGGACAAATAAGCACACCGTTGAGCCAATCCTAATTGCCATCTAGAGTTTTAAATATACATTTTTTCTTTTATGTATTTTCAATTTGAAAACTTACGTTTCATTTTCAGCTAATTTACTTAACAATCTTGCTGCCTTTTCATAGTTTCCACTCTTTTCATAAAACCTCCATAATAAATCAAAATATTTTTGACCTTTACCAGAACTGATTTCTTGCATCAAGAAGAATTCGACATGTGGTGATTTAGATTGAAGAATTGTATTCGTCATATTTTTTGATAATAACCATCGGAAAACCGCGGCATGTGCAAGTTGGTCTTCTGATTGGATTACCGCTTTTATCATCAAGTCTCTATTCATCGCCGCATCCCGATTCGTTTCCGATGACGATTCTTGTTCTAACCTTTCGAGTTCATCGGTTATAACTCTGCAAATGTTCAAGTGATTGACTCGTCATTTTTGGAATACTCACTTATAGCATAAAGCACGTCTTTTTTCAGCACGTCTCATTTCCACATCCGATCCATTTCTTCCATGTTTGTATGCCAACAATGCCAATTGTTTCGGATCGTCTTTGTTCGCTCTCAACAAACACAATTCAACAATGGCCTCGTATGCTTCAACTGCTTCGACGAGTTGTTGACAAGTCGGCGCCAGTACAACTTTTCCGATACTCTGTTTGAACATTTCGACAGCCGAATGAACAAGACGCCGCCGAGCCGCACCGGCTGCTGATTTTCGGGCTAATTCCAATTGTTCCATGGCGAATGTTACACATGCATCATCTTCGGAATACAAATTTGGACATTTGTCGCGAAGGTTCTCAGACAAGTGTTTCGTTCCAGCTTCGTCTCCCAAAAAGAACCTAAATGGTTTTTGGATATGATATTGAGTTTTCGTTTCGCCACTTACTTTATCATAGCTCGGATCAATTCCGCGTTCAAATTACTTCCATCAGCAACAAGGAGAGCCAATTTACGAGAAGCAAAGTTAGGTAAAATTGTGGGATTCATACCAGCAGAGATTGCGCTTAAATTATAGTTATGTGCCAAAATCCAGAGTGATACTGTTTCCTGAAAACAAAATTTCAAATAAGAAGAGTGGTTGTAACACCAACCACAGTAGAATCGATGAGTTTTCTCAAACCTATAAGCGATTTTCTCTCAAGTTCGCTCGCTTCAGCTGAAATTTGAAAAAAAAAAATGAACAACAGCTTGGAAACACGTTTCACTCACCATTCAATTTTTCGTTCATATTATTCGCGTATCCTCCAAATTCAACTCCGGGAACAAGACGATATTCATCAATTATTTTGCCCAATTTAATCAACTCGTCTCTCAATAATAGTAAACAATGTGGTTCAAAAATAATTCGCAATGTTTTTCCATTAACAACCTCACAGATTGTGTCATTCCAAACAGGTGCAACAACACGTGAAAAATAATAGAAGAGAGCGTCGTGACGACGAGATGGAGACATTCGGAGATTCGTGGCTCCAGTGGCGATAGAGGTACTGACTGAAATAAGATAAAAGATCATACATGGCGTAAGAGTGTGACACAATTTTTTGAAAGTTTTTGTCACTGTGAAAAATAAACGAAAAATTGAAATCATGCTTGGGATAGCTTGACCAAATGACTACAGGGAGTTCGATTGTTTTTCTTGTTTCGTCTTGGCACTCATCAACCTACATCAGATAGATGCCCAGACATCATTTTGAGATAGTACCCCTAAATCCCTTTAGGTTCCGATAGAAAAAAAGTAGGAAGAGAAAAGTAATGAAGAAAACCATACTTGTATAACTTTTGACTAATGGGAGAGGGAGAGCAAGAAGAAAAAAGAGTCAGAACAAAAAACAGCTATATTAGAAAACTGAGAGAAAAGTGAAGAATGAATGAATGATTGAGCATTCAGGAAGGCACATAGATTGTCGACTCCGCCCCTTTTTACAACCAACGCCGCATGCCAAAAGGGGCGGAGTCGACAGCCAATTTGCCTCCCTGTGCTCAATCATTCATCTATCCATTCTTCGTCTTTTTCTTGTTAGTTTTACAATATAGTATTCTTTCTTTCTTGTATCGTTCACTTTGATCGTTTTTTTCTTTTTTTTTTTGATAGAGGGTTTAACTTTGAGCTCTGGTCCATAATTATTCCAAGTATGGCCAAAGTCAATTTTTTAATTTATCAAAAATTAGTTGTCCCCTCCATTTATTTTGCCCGAGATTAGGACCCCCTTCCCACAGGTCTGGTCCCCATCTAATGTATGCTCATCAATAGTACATTTGTATTTAGTTTTAGTTCATAATTCATATTTATCCCTTTTTCATTCTTTTAAATCATTTATCTTTGTTTTTGCCCTTCTTGATTTTGAGCTCGTTTCCACAAATAGGGATTTCCACGTTTTCGGCCGAAGTATGCCGTGGGACAGAAATTTTCCGAAAACCCGGGAAACATACGTTTCGAGGATCATACAATAGAGTCTAGCTCCTTCTTACTATAATTTGTTCTATTCTTGAGAGATACTAAAGTAGCCTTTTCTAGGTCACCACATGGCTCATTATATTTCAGACCTTTTGATGTTATCTATAAAATATGGCATACCTGTTGTTATGAACAAATAATAACAACATATGGTGACCTAGAGGAAGTCAACAGGAAATATGTGTGAATAGGAAGGTAAGGCTAAATAAAATGAGGGACCAAAAGAAATAGGACTGAAAAAAAATGCGATCAAAAGGTTTGGGAAAAACTGAAAATTTTGTCCTAGAGAAATACAAAACTTCATGTGGAATTCGATTATCATACCGGCCAAATGATCATAGGAGGTGTAACTTTGAACTCCTTCAAACAGGGGAAAGGGGTATAAGTTTTGAAGGAGGGGGGCCTCGTTAGGAAGTATAACTCTGAGCCCCTGTCCACAGCTATTAATTTTTGACTCTGAAAATACGTTATATGTGATAAAAATGTCTTGTTTTTCTAACATACCCCCTTTTCCCCAAAAATGTTATTTGGAAAAAATTCTGAATTTTTTTAACGGTACAAAATTCCATCTGACGCCAGGTATGTTAAGGTTATGTTCATCCGACACCGAGAATCGTTAAAAAACCTCTTTTTCATCGCAAAACCTACTCTTTTTGAAAACTTACATATTGGTGAAAATGGGGAGTTGTAAACACTTGCAATTGTTTCTTGGTGTCTTGGCGTCGAAGATAACAATGGTGCTGAAACAATTTTTGTCTGAACTGAAATGTGAAAATTCAATGTTCACTTTTTATTCGATTAGTCCAGTCTGCTATGCTACTCTCATTCGGTGACCAAACCGAGGCATCAGTCATTATTCGATCATGCTCCACAATTTCCGGCGCCTCTTTCAAAGTATACAAGATTTGTTCAGCTTTTGTTCTAATTCTCTCGTCAATAGGAGCCTCACTTGTCAATGTTCGAATTGCCAAAACCAATAACTCAGTCGATCCTATTTTTTGCAACAATTGAATGGTCTCTTTTCCTTCCACTCCACCATTTTGTAACGCTTCTTGAAGAGCACAAACAGCGCTAACTTGTCGGAATTCAAAAATTCCTTCGTTCGAACAGACCAATAAACGTAAATTGTCTTCCAATTGTGATCTATAGAATGAATGAGATGAAACACTTTCAACGATACCAGAGGACGGTGGTCGAGATATTATTTTCTGAAGCATGGCTGATTATCAAAATCATTCCGAATGATTTCTTACCACATCTTTGACTGCTTCAATTTCCCAAACATGACCAGTTATTTCGCATTCCGTTGCCGATTCTATGAATATATTCGAAGAGGGGTACATGAAATTGGAGAATGCAAAAACAACATTCCTATCAGTAGTTGCCATGGCGCAAATTGATTCATCCGCGTATACAACTGATACACCCGACGGGCCATCCCCATAAATACTTGCTGGCGTTATACCGGGAGCAAAACGAACATGAGCAACACGAAGACATTCAGGTCGAACCTCTGATTGAAGATGATTCTGAAAATCAGTGAAATTTTTTATAGCATAGTTGGGAAGATTGAACATCTGTCAGCTGCGCTTTCCACAGCTGCAGAAGGCATTACGCAAAACGAAGCTTTGATATGGATATTTTTTTGATTAGTTGAATTTATTTTCAAAAAACGCTCCGTTTGGACGTGACACTTATATTCTTCAAAATTGTTTAAGATTTTTCACATCTGAAGGTGAGCACCGTTGATTACCGTCTCATGCATATTTTAAAAAAAAAGTGTAATTAATTACCTTCGGTGAAAATTGTCGTTGAATTTGCCCATTGTATATTGTAGTTCCTGTACTCAAATTTTTTGTCAAAACTGATAAATAAATTCTGACTCCTTTTGCAGTCGTCGCTATTAGATTTAATTGTGACGATTGATGTGCTTCTAACGCTTTGATAGATGTAATATGTGCAAATGTCGATTCATCGTGTCCAAATTGTGTTAGCAAATTAGCTTCGTGTGCAATTTTTGAAGCACTAACAGTGCAGACTTTGTGACATAAACTCCCATCTTCTCCGAGATCGAAAACAATAATTGAACCATACCTGCCAAGACAATACAGAATATTTCTTGACTTGTCGACAGATACTTGTTCAAGAACTTCTTTAGTGTTTCCAAAAAAAGGAAGAGGAATGAAAGTACCAAGAATTGTAGCACTTTGATTGACACTTTTGCATTTGTGACTCGCACCGAACCATCCAATTTGTTTTTCGTAGTGAAATTCGTACAGTTTTTCATCTGCAGTATAGAATACTCGCCCATTACTAGTATGAACAATGTCGTTGATAACAGCACCCTCTAAATTTATCTGTAATTTAAGTTTTTTGAAATTTGGTTGAATGATTAGGAAAATACCCTGAAGAATCGATTTGTGTCAATGGAAATAGATGAAACATTTGACACCACATTTTCAAATACAGGATATAAAGATACGTCACATACAGTTCCCACAACCAATCCATATTTGATTTGCGGTTCGAACACTCCTGGTTTTATATCAACTAAGCCAACTTTATAAATGCATGCATCAGATGAATCGAAAAATGCTAAATCGTCACTGAAATTTCAATATTTTTTATATTTCAAAGCTGAAATTCGATTACTTTGTCTCATAATTCCACATGTATAAATTTGTGTCAATAACTACCCACGCTCGATTAATTTGGGTGAAAAAGCCCATGCTGAATTCACTGTGTATATCTGAATTTTTTTTAAACACTAATCAGCTGGTAAATGACTCACTGTTCATTTGGATTTGCAGCTCTCCGGGAATGGGAATTTTCCGACTTGTAACAAATTCCGGAGCTCCTTTAAAATAAAACTTCTCACCAAGTCCGGATACTGGTGTTGTTCCTGATTGTGTTAGCCTATCAAAAATATCTGAAGACTCGGCCATTGATTCGATATGTTGTGCAACTTTTGCAGCAGCCGATTCTACAGATTCCACTGAGCTCAATTCGATGAAAGAGGCGCTCATCCTGAGATTAGGGATTATTTTTGATATTGTTGTCTTTGAAATATCTAATTGATAAGACAGGGTGAAGAAAAATGCGAAGACATATGTGAGAAAAAAATTGGAAAAATCATTTCATGCAGAAAAGTGGATCCATCTGAAATGTTTGTTGTTATCATGAGATTATCTCTCTCGTTCTCTGGTTGGGAAATTTAATTTATTTTCAAAAAAGAGACACTTTTTTTTAAAGTTTTTTGAAGACAAATTTCAGATTAGCAGTTGAGAAAAGCGGAGAAAACCTATCTAGAAACTAGGTGGAGAATTTCATATCTGCTCAAATTGGCAAAAATTTTTCTTGAAATTTGTTCATAAAGTTTAGATGTTGCTGAATATACCTAGATTTTGTTACAATTTTTGATGCAAACTGATGCAATTAACTTTTCCGCCTCGAATTTCTCCTCTTTTCTCCACGTGGAGAATGGAACAAAGATTTGTACTTCATTCATGAAGTTTGAACACAAATAAATAACACGCTGTTCTTTTTTTAGTTTGTCGAACTATGCTTCTAAAGGTTTTAAAAAGTTGAACAGAAAAAAACAATTAGTCAGAAAAATCCAGCGGAAAAAAATAAAAATTCAAATCCGATGTTTGCAAAGACACACAAAAGTGGGCGTGGTCGCAAATATTGCGCACGATTTCGCAATAAGTTTTTGTACTTCTCTTGGAGAACTAATCTTAAGAAATAAATTTATTTCTTCATTTTAGTCTCGTTGTCGTATCTCGTTTAATATTAAACTAATCACTATGTTTCTTTATAGATGAGTACAAGTGGATTTGATCCTTTTGAGTGGAGATCATTCTTTTTCTCGGGTTTGTCAAGAGACGAAGCCACCAAACTTCTCAGCGATGCTTCTGTGACGATCGGAACTTTTCTGTTGCGAGATAGCTCAAAACATGGAGATGTTTCATTAACCGTAAGGTGAGTAGTTTTTCTGAAAATTAATTCTTAAATAATTGTCATTGCAGGGAATCTGACACTGAAAATCACGTACGCCATTATTTGATATCCCAAGAAGTGAAGGAAGATGGCTCCGTTTCAGTCAAAATAGCTGACAAACAAGCTTTCCCCGACATTCCATCGTTACTCAATCATTTCAAAATGCGAGTATTAGACAAAGCATCGTTACTCAATGCTTATAAAAAACCAGTTATCGATACCGTTACTGGAAAGTTCAAGTTCAGTGGGGAACGCGAGACTGATCTACCTTTCGAAGTCGGAGAACAGCTTCAAATAATCAGTAAGACCTTGCATTCAAAAAAAATAACATTCTTGTGTTTTAGCTAAAACTAACAGTGATTGGTGGGAAGCGCGGAACGCGTTAGGAAAAACAGGTCTGGTACCATCTAATTACGTTGTTCCAATAAATGAATTACCGATAACTGATGAACGTGTCTCGAAAGCAATAAGTCAGTCTTCAATTTCAAGTTGTAGCGCAGAACGATTATCATGTACTTCAACTAGTAGTGAGAATTTGGATAACAACTATCAGCCAAGACTTCCTGCGATAGCCAAAGTACTGTACGATCGTCAACCAAATGCTTATGATCCCACTCAACTCAGATTGAAGGTATTATTCTCAAAGTTCAGTCAAGAACTGAAACATACATTTATAGAAAGGTCAGACGTTGAACATTTTGCAAAAGTTAACAAATGGTATGTACAAAGCTGAAGGCGAAGGTCAAAAAGGAAATGTCCCGTTCACATATATCCGATTTCTTCGACCACAGGAATGAAAGCTTTAATGTTATTTAGTAATAAGTTGTACATATTTTTTCCGATGGTTTTATGATCTTCACTTTCCTTTTTCATTTTTTTGCTCCATAAACGGTTCGTCTGAAAACGATTTGTGTTTTGTTGATTAGTCAAAGTACTATCTATCAAATATTTATTTCTGATCGTTTTGAAAATCATGGATTATTTGTAGATGAGTTATGAGTCAATTAAGACGAGTGTACGAGGAGTTGGTATATCCGATGATGATTGGAATGATGCTATCATCGGCTGCGAGTGCGACTATGAATGTTCTTCAAATTCGAACTGTTCCTGTTTGATCAATAAAGAACAAAACTATTCACAGGATGGAAAAATAATGACTCCTCTCACTTCGAAACCAATACTAGAATGCCATTCACAATGTTCATGCGTTCTTCTCCCTTCAAAGTGTGGAAATCGAATAGTTCAAAATGGAATTGTTAAAAAACTTGAGGTAAATACTTTGTTAGGTAAACTGTCACACCATAGTTTAATCAAAAACATTACAGGTATACGGCACCCGGTTAAAAGGAGCCGGTGTAAAAACACTTGAAACAATCTATTATGGTGAACTTGTCTGTGAATACGCTGGAGAATATATAAATGACGACGAAGTTGAAAGAAGATCTAAAAAATATAGCGATAATAATTACACACTCACCATCAAAGAGCATTACGGAGGTTCACATAAGTTTTTTTAATGAAATTATTCTAAACGTTTAATTCCAGGGGAAGTTCGCAAGACATTTATAGATCCAAGGTTCAAAGGAAATATTGGTAGATTTCTGAATCATAGTTGTAACCCGAACTGTGAGATTGTCATTGTGAGAATCGGAAAAATCATACCAACGGTTGGCCTGTTTGCTAAAAGGTATTAATCTCCCAAGTTGGAAAATAAGTTCATGTGCTTCAGAAAAATAGAAGTTGGAGAAGAGCTGACGTATGACTATGGCGAGTCATCAACAAGTGGCCAATGTTTGAAGAAATGTTTTTGTCAATCCGAAAACTGCCGCAAGTTTCTTCCCATGTCCATTTCTCCAGTTGAATAAAAAATATGATTTTTTTTTTGATTTCATTTGCATTGATCAAAATGGTTTCAAAGCCATTCGGAGAATATTTTTTATTCACAAATTAAAACAAGAAAAACAAATTTGACGTATTATAGCTATGGCTCTTCATCGAAGAATTCCTAAAAAGAACAGAAAGAAACTGAAATCAGTTGATCCATTCAACACGAAAGCCAATGCAAAATGTAATTTACCTGGGAAAAAGTGAGTTTCAAGACTACATTCTATGTTCATCAATAAGTTTTGTCCTTTTTCCAGAAATCAAAACAGTGCACCAGTCGATTTGAAAAATGAACAGCCGCTGACGAAAGCATTAAAAACAATGCTAGAACAGCCAAAACTGATGAATAAGGCAGAAGTCAAACAGAAAAAAAAACAGAAAAATGCCGTTTTGAGTGAGTTTGACAGATGTGTATTAGTCAATCACAGAACTTCATTTTGAATATAAAAATTACTAGTTCACAGTAAACAAAAAACGTTTCAGTTTTTTTTCAAGTATTCTCGAGAATTAGATTATTTAACCGTTAGCTTGAAGATCCCGTATTTTCCTGCTTTGGACTGGCTGCCCGGCCATCCTGGCCCAAAAAACGGCTTCTGTGAATCTAAAATGTTTCGAATAAGATCAAATTTTTTTAAATTTCCTTCAAAAAATAACAATTTTTTACGAATACGAAGATTTCGAGATTCCGAAGAGTCGGATCCGCCCAATCCTCATGGTACAAATATTTCATAACGACTTTCAGGAGAAGCTGAAAATCTCGGTTTGAAAAAGGGTCGGTTCGAAACTGTCGAGCGATTTGTCCGCCGAGTCGAAGGAATTATGCATGCTCGAATCAACGAAAAAATGGCAATCGCTAAACACGGTCTAGCCGGAAGAAACCAAAATGATATCGATGAAGACTACAAAAAAATCGAAGAGTCGGAAAAAAGACGAAAAGATCAGGAAAAACGAGAAATTGATAATAAGATCAAACAAGCAAGAAAAAAAAGAGAGGAGAATGAAAAAAAAAAAGAGGAAAGAAAAACGAAAAAAAGAAGTTTGGAAGAAGAAGAAGAAGAAGAGAAGCAGGATGATCATAACGATGATAACGAAGAAGAAGATAATGATGAGGATGAAAAGAAGAAAGAATCGCCAAAAAAAAGAAAGAAAGAAGAATTGAAAAAGAGTAAGAAGGAGAGGAGAAAAGAAACATTAAAATCGAGAAAAGTCGAAGAAAGCAAAATTCGAGCAAGTGAGGAGGTTCTCAATTCAAAAGGTATGTTAAAACATTTTATAATTATTATATATATAGGTATTTATAATTGAGCCTGAATTTTTAGAAGTAATCGCATTCGGTGAAAGATACGACGCTCCTCCTGTTTTCGCAGGACATCTCAAGAAAAAATTCGAGCCTCTCATGGCTAAAGCTGGTCAAAAAACATTGCTTCTTCATTCAGTTTTGGCAAAAGGAAAAGAAAAAACTAAATATCTGGATATCTCGACATCGACAATTCAAGAAGAACGACAACGAGTTATTGATGCTTATAGGAACTTGAAGAAAAATCGGAGCTCTGGCGATTTATAGGGTTTCTACCGTGGGGAGTTGATATACGTTTTTTTGTTGTTTTTTCTTGTTCTTGTTACTTTTTTTCGTTGAATAAAAAAGTTATTGAATATTCGACATATGATAAACGCTAGACTGACAACCAGGCATGGCAGAAAGGCCGGTCTTACGAAACAAAAACAATTCATCCATCTCAGGAAAGTCGGTGCGCGCGCATAGGACCGAGTGCGCGATCGCAGGCCCGAAAGGAAGACTGTTCGGTTTACCTCAGCACATATTTTCGCGACTCTGTTGTTTCTTTTTTGGAAAAAAAAGTCTTAAAAACTCCGGTATATATACCGCGGTAAACAAAAAAAAAGAACTTCTCCTCGAGAAATACACGATAGGGCCAAGTGTGTTTTCTCGGCCACGGCCACACAGCCATTGTTTTTTGGATTTTCTCAAAGAAAACAAGTTTTTCTTAAAAATGAACGAATTCGAAAGATTTAGGAAAGAATCATAACTCTAAAAATCAAGAAACACATCAAAACAAAACAAAAAATGCGCGATCTGCGCGATATAACATTTTAGGTAGGGGAAAAAGGGGAAAGCCAATTTTCCGGTCAATTTTGAAGAGAAAAAAATAGGATGTAACCTATTGTTTAAATATATATTGTTTTGGAAGAGATTTTTGAATCCAAATGACAACAACTTAGTTACACCGAAAGCCGATTTCAGCTCAGGTCGGACGAGTCGAAGAAACTCGCCTGTACATCAAAAAAACTTTTCTCGGAGCCTGATCTGGCTAGACACTGCAATTTAGTGGAACGGGTACCCGGGTCAAAATCTGGGAATTTCATGAAGTTAATACTTTCATAAAAATACGTTCCGAGACTTGACAAGGCCGTAACTCCATAAAATACTGGTGAGCTGAGATTTGCGGATTTTCTCTGAGAACTCATTTTCTTGCTGGTCGAACCCCATTCAAGAACCCTCACTTATATCTCATATTCTCTTCTCATTCCTTTTTCTCCTGGCAATCCTCTCGTCTCCAAATTTCCCGACTAATTCGCGCACATCAGTTACCATAGCAACATATACTATTCTCTACTTTTTTCATATGTAGAAGAGACAAGAAACATACGGAAAAAAAAATGACAGATGGCGATCAAACTCCCGAAGAAGAGGTTATTCCTGATGATCACAAAACCGATGTTGATCTCGAAGTCGTCTCGTTTACCACATTTTCGTTGGATCAACGAATACATCCGAATTGTTTGAAATCAGCAGTTTTGGAACCAAATGGAACAGAAAGTATGCTAGCTGTATCTGCTTCAAATAAAGTTTTTGTGAAAGGTGAGTTGAGTTCAAGAAATTTGACGTTGACGAATTTTGAATGAAGGTGTTTGCAAATCAGGGTGAAATTGTTGCCCGACGGCCCGAGAGCACGAGCCGAAAATCACGGGCCCGACATTTTGATTCGGCCGGTCAAAGAAGCCCTGCATGACCAGGGCGAAATTTCATACGTCAGATTCTCAGAGCCGCGACTCTTGTTCTTCAAGAACCTGTATGATTTGTTTCTGAAAGTACTATATTTTCGGATATATTGGAGATCCGTTTCCGCTTCTGGGCGGTTCAAAAGAAAGTCAGGGGTGAGATAGTAGCCCGGAGCTCGAGAGGCCGTTCTTTTTCCGGTTTTTAATAAAAAAGCACGGTCGGTCATATCGGGCTTCCGACAGGCCCAAGAGAGCCCTAACCCACCTCTGCCCAAATCTCATCTTTGTTGCAGAGTGACTGAAAACTATTTCAATAGGCTGAATCGAACAGCAAAGCTTCCAAAGTTTCATACCCACCCATTTAGAAATTTGTTTTGAATCGGGTGCGGCCCGTTTCTTCCTCCCCGAACCGATTTAGGGAATCCCAGGGAAAACGTTTATTGTTTCAGACGCCGAAACATCGCTAAACATCAATGAACCAATTCGTTGCATGACAACCGCTCCGTTTGGACCTGATTATGATTATATTGTTATTGGTACAGACTCTCATGTCATATGTTTTGATGTGCACAACAATCAAACCATTTTTCGTAAAGAGGTCCCTGATGGGGTGAATTGTTTTGTAGTCGGCAAGATTGCCGATTGTCAAGAAGCAATTTATTGCGGTGGTAATTGTTGTGTTTGGGGTTTTGATCGAGATGGAAACAATACCTATTGGACTGTTACTGGTGAGAACATGTTCAACGAACAGAATACCAAAAACTGTGCCAAACTTGTCTACCCTTTCACATGACATTCACATTACTTTTCAGGCGATGTGGTAACTTGTATGTGTATATGTGATTATGATACCGATGGTGAAAAGGAGTTGATCATTGGTTCGCCGGATTTCGAAATAAGGATTTTTAAAAACGATCTAATGAGGACGGAACTGATGGAAACCGATGCCCTGATAAACTTGACTTGCGTTTCAGAGTGAGTTTATGCGCTCATGATGGGCACTTCGTTTTTCCTTGCAATAATTGACATAGAGAGAGACGCAAAGTGTGTGTTCGTTGGCATCGCCCACACTGCGTCTCGCTCTATTCCAATGATTGCCCATTCTGTTTTGCTTGATACGACGTAAATCAAACATATGGCGAATTTTACCAATGTTTTTTTCAAGAAACCTGTTTGCATACGCTCTGGCTAACGGAACTATCGGTGTCTATCAAAGAGATCGTCGATTATGGAGAATCAAATCAAAAAACGTGGTTTCTGAAATCTTCCGATTCCCTAATGACGAACTCATGACAGTTGTTTGGAAGATGGGTAAAGTCGACACGAGACTAGTGAACAATGGCGATGTTGTATCGAAAGATCAAACGCTGAATGGACAAGTTCAGGCGGCTACGATTTCTCGGAACATAGATGGAAATGCAATTGTCAGTGCTACATTGAGTGACGGAAATGTGCACTCATATAGAATGCAGAAGAAAAAAGACACGGAAGCCGAGAAGACACAGGAAATGATTCGAGAATTTGGACAAATGAAACACAATTTGATGGTTAGTTTTCAGTTGAAAATGTAAAAGTATCTTCCATCATTCCAGATGGAACTTGCAAATTATGAACAAGAAGAACAAATGACTGATGCTGAGAAAGAACGGGAACAACGAATCCCTGTGAATACAACAGTTCAGTGTTCTTTCCTCAGTGAGTTTTTCAAGTTGTAAGAAAAATCTAACCATAAGGAAAACAATTGGTTTCAGTCGATCAATTGGAAAAAGTACTGTATCTATCGTTAGAAGCGAGTAATGAAGTGATCATCAGATCTGTTGCCATGTTTGCCGAAGGAATGTTCGAAGGTGGAGAATCATTTTTATGGTGACACCCGTTCCCACCTTTTCTCATATTTTCTTTTAAATTTTAGGATCCCACAAGCAAACGAGCAAAGTGATCGTGTTGTCATTCCACTGATCACAGAAAAAGATGCGTCAAATGATATGCACATAAAGGCATTTTTGGGGACCATCGATTCTCACAAACTGCATGTTTATGAGTTATCGAGAATCATTCCAAGGTTTGCGAGACTCGCTTTTCCAACCGATCTACAACGCGACTTCGTTATTCCCGATTGTTATGTTGAGTTCGAACTGAAACAAAGAGGTGTTAAAATTGTGGACTGGGTTCATGAAAACTTCATAGTTGATATGAACTTTGTTGTTCCCAACATCGATGATAATGTTTTTGAACTACGATTCATTGGGCTGGTACCCCGAAAAGATGTCAACGTAGTGCTCCGATTCGATAAAAATGAGCAAAGGATGACGATATTTTGTGAATGTGTTGAAACGACTGGGAATCTAGTGCAAAGCATTGCAGAGTATTTCGCCATTCTCAATTTAGAATCTCATGCAATATTTCCAAAATTATTCAAAGAAACTGATGAAATAATTACCGATATCGATCCAATGTATGAAGTAAGAGATCGATTAACTGCTGAACTTCAAGAACAACAATCACTGGTGAAAGAGGCATTGATAAGAGCCGAAGACAACATCAGTATTGATAATGTGTGAGTTTCTTGGACAGCACTAAGCAAACTCATGAAAATCGTGGTGGAAATTTTTTCTGTATTGTCAATCCAAACTTTTATGATCATTGGAAGACTGAATTTGTGACTGAACAGACTGAACACAACTCCCCCCTTAAGGTACAAAAAGATCTAATCAGGTTGATACTTGCCTAATATTGTTCGTTTGGAATTTTATGAAATAGGTTGATGCGAGGTATACGCGCTCTATCTTCCAACCCAGGGGTGAGATTGTAGTCCGGAGCCCGAGAGCCCGACCCGAAAATAATTGTTTTTCGGCCGGTCAAAACCAGGCCCGGCCCGACTTTCAAGTCTGGAATCCTTCCTTATTTTTTCTGTTTCTTCTCTGTGCTCTTTCTTTTGCGCACACTCTTCCGTTTTTTTTGTGGGTTTTCACTCTCCTCACAGAAAAACGCGTATTTATAAAAAATACATCAACAACAACAACAACACACAGTTTTGTCATCGATCGGTACTACTCGCTCTTATGATGCCACACGCGCACACACACATTGGTTCGTGGCGGCTTTTGTTCCCATCGACCACGTTGTTTTTGATTGATTATCCTACTTAACAAAAAATGCGACACCCTCCTGTTTAGGGAAAGGTCATGGTTGATGCCATATGTTTACAACTTGTGTATTTTGCTAATCGATAAAACGCGCCTCATTACACAAAGGGAAAAGAAAAATTGTCGCCCACTAGCATTTGTGCGTTTCTGCTTTTGCGTAGCGTGTGTTATCATTAGAGCGAGTGGTACCGATCGACAATCGAATAACACACTTCGCTGCCGAACGAACAGTGTTATGATCAGAATGTGCATAGGAAACTTATCTGCACAATCTGACAAAAATTAACGGGTATAAGGAGCCATTTCGTTCAATTAAATTCTATATTTTACGGAAAAATCCGTAAATATATGCGAATGATCAGAGCGAAAAAAAAGCAAATATTATTTTGTAGTACTGGTGCTCGAAAGTTCTACATTCGATTGAAACAGTTGGAGTCCTCTGCTCGACAATCTGCAAACTTGAGATTCATAAATAATGAACGATGTATCAAATCAATGCGAAGATTGTTAAAAATCATAGAAAGTGCATCTCGTCTCCGAGTCGGAGAGGCGGGCAAATTGATTGTTAACTCATGTAGAACTGCTATAAATGAAGATAACAAACAAATTATCACAAAGATTATGGAGTTTGGAGCCGCTTAATTGGTTGTCCCTTTGATTGAAAGAGTCAATGAAGTTTTTGTTTTCAGTGTTCCTGAATAAAAGTATATACCAATATATATATATATATATATATATATATATATATATATATAAATGACAAGAAGAACCGGTTTATAGTTTCGAAAGCATTAATCATTCTTATTTATCGATTAAAATTTCATGTTTTCACACATTTTTTAAGTCTCAAAATACTTATGTAATATTCAAGCTTTTCTTCAATATTTCAGAAAGAGAGATAGAGAGAGAGAGAGAAATGAAAATATTTTATTCATTATCTATGTTATTAGTGAGTTTAACTACTGTCACAAATGCGGACAGTTTGGAAATGCGATGTTATTCTGGCGCAAAGTTTCTTGTAGGTCAGGATTTGTATCAAGATACAGGTAAAACCCAGTTTGGCTCAGGAAATAATGTATAAGTTGATTTTTCTCAGAAAACTGTGCTCCGTATTTCGATATGGGAGAAGCGTACTGTTACAAGTTTTCTGAGGAGAGCTCGATGAATGAAATTGTTAAGATGGGATGTTCGAGTTTAATTTGTAATGTGAGTCGAATAGAAACAGATCAATAGATTATCGAAAAAACAAAATAGGCCAGACTAAATTGGTTTATATCAATTGTGGCGGTGTCGACAAGAACGGACCTGGAAATAACGAAATCAACGTGACTGAATCGGATAGAAGCTTTTTTTCAAGATTTTTTTCGGTGGAAAATAGCGATTAATCAAAAATATTGAACAATTCGTAGAGATTATGATTCGTTTACCTTCTCCCGATTAGTCATATTGTTGATGGATTTTGTTATTTTCAGGCCTATTTTTTATCGAACTCGTTCCGAATTGAAATCTACCCTGAGTGTACGAAACCGGTTTTTCTAAATTAAAATGTTCTCTTGTTTTCTTAGTTGTTGACTTATTTTCATAGAAAATTATTTTTCAGGGAGTTAGAAATCGATGTTTGGAAACTGACATGTTAGGAATGAAAGGTATCTTGTGTTGTTGCAACGAGCGACACTATTGCAATATGTCATCAAATAAATTAGCGGCTACTCTAGTTTTGTTGATGACTCTTTTAAAGTTTGTAAATTAAGAATTGATTAATGTGTTGTTTTTTGGATTTACAGGTTCAAGCTGTTTGGAAAAATAATTCATTTTTTATGAAAAATGTAAATCATTGAAAAGTCAAATAAATTTTTACATTAAAGTGGATTATAAAATAATCGATTATACGACAGTGCTATGAGATCGGTTATCTGTAAGAATTAAATTCAGACTTCTTTGTTCTTCTAACTCACAAGGCTCCATGGTTGGTACAATGGGAGTTTCGTTTTCTTCATCAATAGTTTCTGCACTTTTTGTTTCCGGTTCTCGCGTTTGGAGCAGTTTTCGATCACCAATAAGTTTGAAAATTCTCATCTTCCTTTCAATTCTTGGCCGTTTGAAAACGACGAACCCCAGAAGAACGGCTGAACATAATGTGGAGATAATGAACAGAATCGCAGTTGCTCTCCAACCACTGTTGACCAATCCAAACTGTTCGGGGTTCAACACATTTCCATGTTGATCTTGACAATAGGTACCATCTCGAACTCCCCAAGGACAACGTTTACATCGATTGACTTGTACGTTCTGAACATAGTCACAGATGGATAAGTATCCGGTTGATGACGAAACACACTGAGCGACATTCATGTTGACTCGAGATCGAGTACATGTCAAATCACAAAAAGGTCCAACTAGTTGACCGAGACAAGTTATGGAAAATGATAGAGAGATAGTTGTTCCGAGAAGTCGTCCTTTGTAGTTTTGATCATGAACCATACTTTGAACACCTGATGTTGATGGAAGAACGTCTGATAAAAAATATGTACCATAACAAATCTCTAAAAATCCCCCACTTGTTAATGGTATTACAAAAGTGTCAACATGTGTCAGTGTATCGTCTGCTACCAGTTGTCCATTAGGTGCTAAAACAGGTCCCAAATGGTGTGCGAATATATCAATTGCCGATGGTTTTGTCGGTAGCTGCATCACATAGTTTCTACTCCAACTGTTTTGTGATTCCATTGCCAGTTGTCCGTTTCTATCGAGATATACAAATTCTGTCATTTCGTATCGAACATTCTCGCTAAAAAAGAAATTGCTTCAATGTTTTTTGAAGAGTTAGCTCTTACTCTGCCGTTGAAACAAGAAATGTGAACTGAAAATAGCATCTGGGACTTGTTTTCAAAAAAGAGCAATTGCTCCCAATTGGACAGACACATGTATTTCTGTTCGGTAACGAAGAAGTTGGATTACTGTAGCCTTTGAGTTGAAAAGAGACGATCACCCCATTACCAGTCTGATTGTAAAACCGAGATGGATTCAGACTGGGGTTTGTTTGCTTAAATTTATGTTGTTTTGCAAAGTTTGAAAATACGTCATAACATCTTAAATGACCCCGGTCAGGGGTGAGTTTAAAGCCCGAGGTACCGAGAGCCCGGCCCAGAAAATACGGGCCGGCCGGGCTCTTTTGTTTTTCGGCACGCCAAAAACCTACGGCTCAAGAGAGCCCAAATCTCACCCCTGGGCGACTCGTACAGAGTATTCGGTTAAATTGAAATTTCGTCATTTTAAGACATATTTGAGTGAAAAAACTGTTCAAAAACGTAAGCGTTAGGCGACAGAAAATAACGAAAAAAAAAACATAGACTTGGATAAAACGTTGCTTTATTAGGTTTGATTCAACTCTATGTAGTTTTTTGTCCTTTTTTGTGTTGTAGCTTTTGCTGTACGTTGTTTTAGACTGTTTCTTTGCCCACATATGTCTTTAAATGACGAATACTTTTAAAATAACCAAATTCTCTGGACCATTCGCCGGGTCACTTAACGATGTCAACACATTAGATCCATTACTACTCATTAGAACCCCTTTTAGCTTAAGAACATTCAACAAAGTCAGTTACTTTCATCATTATCTTTCATATTTTCCATCCAAAACCCCCCCCCCCCCCCCCCCCCCCCCATTACAACTTCGTCTTTCTGTTTACCTAACGAGTCGCTATAAGTTTAGGTGGCGTTGTTTATTTTTCTTTTTCAAAGCGAGAGAAACAGAGAAAACTGAAGAGTGTGCTAAAAAGAGAGAGCACAAAGAAACCAACAGAACAGTTTTGAAAGAGGGAAAAGAAAATGTTCCTCTCTGCAAAAGGTGTGTGCCGAGGCGGCCAACCAAAACCCGCCCACTTGTGTTTTTCTTTATTTGTTCTGTACTTTTTTCGCTTGTGCGAGTCTCTTTGAGCAAGATAACAAGATATGAGTAATAGGTAAACGATGAGTCATAGCTACGAAATGGAACAGATGTTTGATCAAAAGAATTGGTGATTTTAAGGTTTCTGAGAATCAAGTAACCCATAATTAACTTTTGTTATTTTCAGTGGGAGTTCCATATGAATATGACAAAATGAAACTCACATCAAGTCCATTCTGATGTTGATTGAATTCCCCATTATAGTTGTTGTATCCACCATTATTCATATATTGTGCGTTTGCGAGTAATACGATTTGAAAGAAAGTAATCAAAAAAAGGTTCATTTCTCAACAACAAAAAAAGCAAAAATATTCCAATTTTGAAATACTCTGAGAACGAAAGAATAATGGGAGGAGTCTGGCGGATGTGTTTGAACAGACTACCTGGTGCTCAGAAAAGTCAACGCGCGGTAGCGCGCGAGTACGCTGCGAGCGAGCGCTACTCGCGCTGCCACCACGCACTGATCACGCTGCGACCACGCACTTATCGCGCAGCACTCACGCACTCTCTACCTGTTCGCGCTGCGAGCACGCACCAATCGCGCTGCCAGCGCGCATTCACACAAAATTAGCGCCCGCTCGCAGCGTACTCGCGCGCCACTACGCGCTACTCGCGCGCTAACCACGCATTCGAGTCTCTGCGCGCGCCGCTATCGCGCGTTGACTTTTCTGAGTGGTTTTGTGCTCTATGAAGCACAATCGTGGGAATTTTCAAATTAATTTTTTTAAATTTGTGAACAAACCATCTCTGGAACGGATCCAAATAATATTTTTAGGGAAACTAGCGATAAGATTTTTGTAAAACTTCATCTATGTACATTGACTAGGGCAAATGTTTTCAACAGTCTTTGGTTTGCTAAATGTCGGGCCAATTCGTCCATTTTCCATAATTCCGGTCATAATGAAACTCCATGTGTTACAAGCTGTCAAATCAATACCATTGAATGATAATGGCAACGTAACCAACGCATTCAACTGTTCTCCTGATATATTCGAAAATAAAACAGTTGCCTGGCTAGTGGTATCCAATGTCTGATCAGTAGAACCATTCATTACTCCCGTTTCAACAACAACCTGCTCGTTAATATTTTCAAAGATGATTACACTAGACGATGCCTGAAAAATACAAATCTTAAACTTTAATTCCAGAAGCAATTTTGAAGAGTGAATGACACACAGAACGAATCTCTTGAAATAATCCGAGTTCACTTGGAAAAATCCGTGACGCTCATTGTGATTAACATACCGAACATGTCCCGAAAATGATTCCAGACCATTGATTAGTTGTCAATTGTTTGTTGCTAAACTGAATTTCTATTCCATTTTCGACCAATTTCCAAGCAGCCTTGATTTTAGACTTGTACGTATTACAATTATTTTTCGCGAAAACGGCAGAAATCAAGAAGATAATTTTGAAATACAACATAATTTTTGTGATTAGACATGAGTCGTGTTTATATATAGTGCAAGAAGTACAAATATTAGCTTAAACATTACATGAAAAAATAGAATCAGGGTCGGGCTCGTAACTTTGTTCTTCGAGAAAACTTGTGACCAAGCTCGAAATCAAAGTATCAGTAAGGTTGACTAGAAAGTGTTTCTGAATAATAACTTTTTCGTGTAGGCTAAACTTTTTCTTACCTTGAGTAAAGGCGTTTTTGGTACAAAAATATTTTCATTTCGAATCTCGCCAAGAGTCTAGAAAAATACAATATTTTTCGCAAGTTCTTGGAAACAATAACGGTCAACGTATACTTCGAAAAAATTATAATTATTAGTTAGACAATAAATACAATATATTAACATGGAGGTCATGATTTTGGCACTGTTTGGAAACGTGAAAAACCGGAAAGATCACAGAGAAAAATGATGAACATACAAAACATTTAAACAACTTCACTCCGACTTGGTCGAACAGGCGGAATATCGCTGGCAAAACTCGAATCATCGCTGAGAGGAGCATAAGGTTTGCGTAGAGATGATTCTGAGAACACAAAAAAACCAATAATTCAAAAATAGTCTAGTATTTTGGAGAGGTATGTGTATCATGCTAAGGGCTCCCAACTAAGTTTCAAGACAGACTTACTCAAACAGAGGTGAAGTATAGATGGTCTTCTAAAGGATCTACAGGGATATGTAATAGGGTTAAATTGAATGTAACTTACTTATCGGTTGAGGTGGAAGCATGGGTGGCCGAGTTGCTGATCCGTTTGACTGTGGAGATGGTTGACGGAGAGGTTCACGATCATCGAACGATTGTTTGAATGTTGTCATCTCCTTTTCTGCTGATTGGCGACGTCTGAAAAATATGGAACTATCTTCACGTCAGTGAAACAGTTTTTAGAGACACCTGGTTACCCAGAAATGAAGTTCTCGTGTTTATCAAAATCTTAATAATGACAACTTCAACTTTCTATTTGTATAATTCAAAAATCATAACATTAATTTGCAAATTCGAAGAAAAGAAAAAAACTGTTTTTGAATTCGTTCTCAGGAAGATAGACGGCCGCAAACACCGTGTGTGTGTGTGTGCGGGTACAGTAACCCACGACAAAACATTGATTTGTTTTTGTTTTCAAACATTTTTGGTGTTTTGAACCACATACATCGAAAGTTGAAGTTTTCAATATTACGATTTTTATGATCATAAAAAAATAATTTCTGAATGACAGGGTGTCTTTAAATGAGTTTTCTTGTAACTGTGAAAGAAGGTTCAACAATAGGTCGAAATTTAAAAAGACAAATGACAGTTTTCGTAATATGAAGACCACATTCCGATCTGCCCTTGAACACTCAGGTTTTGATAAAAGTTTTGTTATTCCTTAAAACTTCTATATATTAAATTCAGACACAAAGAAGATTCTTGCTACGCGACTCGAAACCTTTGAAGCAAAACTTTGCGCCAAAACAGTTCTAAGGCAACACTTACTTGAGACACATGACTAAAACCGATGCACAAATCAAAATCGCCCAAATAAACATGATAATAATCAAAATAATCGAAGCGGTTCTCCATCCACTTCCCACAAATCCGGCCTCTTTTGGGTCCAACACTCCACCATTCGCATCTTGACAATAGGTACCTTCTCTGACTCCCCACGGGCAATTCTTACACCGATCAACTTGTCCATTCGACACGTATTCACAAATTGAATAGTAGCCAGTCGTGTTCGATACACACTGAGCAACGCTTGATGTGATGTGTGATTTGGTACATGAAAGATTGCATTCTGGTCCAATAAGAGATCCTGCACAAGAAATGGAAAACGAGAGTGAGAGAGATGTTCCCAGTAGTTTTCCTTGGTATGTTCGTTGATTGTTCATGTTTTGAACGCCATCAACTGCCGGTAAAGTGTCTGGAAGCCAAGTTGTTTCTCTAGCCTCTATCACTCTGAGAACTTACCTAACAGTGGAATAACAAAAGTGTCAACATGTGTCATGGCCACAACTTTAACAAGAGTTCCAGTCTGAGTTATTACCGGTCCCAGATGATGTGCAAACACATCGATAGCAGCTGGCTTCGAGGGCAGCTTCATTACATAAGTTTGACTCCAAGTTCCTTGTGTTGATTGTGGAAGTTGACCGTTTTCAAGGTACACAAAGTCGCTCATCTGGTAGCGCACTGATTCGCTGAAAAAATATTGCTTCGGATGAGAGTGACATTAGAACTCTTCACTCTGCTGTAGACACGATGAATGTGAAAGAAAAATAACAACGAGGAGTTGTTGTGAGAACACTACAAGTGCCGGTTGGACAAATACAAGTATTGCTATTTGGAAGAATCGAATTCGGATTTGAATATCCCTTCAGTTGAAACTGAACAATCACTCCTCCATTCGAGGTTGTTGCTGGAGTCAGTGTAGTTGTTGTATTTATAATAGCGCTGTTGTATCCGTTTTGGTTGACAGAGGATGAAGAACCCCATGAGTTTTGCATATCCGCGCTGCTACCATAGTTGTTCTGTGAAGATGAAGACTTGTAAAACGAAAATTCATTTTTTGGTCCTTTTACATATCTCAGGAAAGTCAGTGCGCGACCGTTGCGCGCGCATAGGTTCGAGAGGGCGATCGCACGCCACAACGCTGCGACCGCGCACTCGTTATTTAGTGCGTGGTCTCATTGTGAAGAGCGTGCTCGCAGCGCGATTAGTGCGAAATTTGTGCGTGGTCTCAGTGTGGTTGAGTGCGACCGCGAACTCACTTTTTTCTGAGACATTCCGACCCGCAAAAAAATTCTGATCAACGTCAAATCTAAACACCCAAATTATGTTTCATTCTAAATGATGAATTTAGTCCAACATCGATTGAAAACTAACCCCATATCCAAGATTTTGTTGATATTGTTGATTATAGTTTAGGTTTTGATTCTGATTCTGATTATATCCATTGTTGTAATTATACTGTGACGAGACGAGACAAACTCCCAATATACTCGATATTAGCACACATCTGATGATCATGTTGAAAAAATCTACAAAACTGACCTTTTTTGTAGGTATGAATAAAAAACAGGGAAGATTTTGAAAATGGATAAGAAGAGTGTCCTCGAGAAGAGATAAAAATAAAATGAGAATATAACAATGTTATTATTATTATTAATATATCGCCTCCTCTCAAGTTTTCTTTTGTTTGAACATGTGAATTTCTGTTGCGCTGCAGGGGATTTCATGAAGAAAGGGAATATGCAACGGGAGTGAATAATTGGCTCATTTTTGAAAAATTAACAACAGGTCATCAGGTTGTACACAATTATTATAGTGTTTTCGATGTTTTTCCGTAGGGAGAGGGGCGAGAGATATTATGCGTTTGGTTCTAGACTTTTGGTTGTAGACAAATGATTCTAGACTTTTGAGTGTGTCAAATCTCACAAAATTCGTAGGAAAAATATAGTTTTTCTGAATTCTTGGGCTGAAAATTGTAAGAAATTGAATATCTGCAAAAGTTTGTAGGTGAATAGATAAATTAGAAAAGATACTCGATCTTTCAGAAAAGCGTAAAAGTGAGAAGGGTTAGAATTTCAACACTCGAGGAAAAAAGGTATGTAGGTAAACATTGGGGGAAAAAAAAAGAAGAAATCGATAACAATAAGCAAAAATGCATTCCATGCAAATATTAGAATTCGAGATAAGAAATTCGAAAATATGAATCATAAAATGAGTCATAAAGACCTAAAAAGACATTAAATTTTGAAATATGCATATTCATGCTTTCATCAAGTTTTTAGCTATCTAAAAGAACAGAGAAAAGTTGAAACTTCCTGTTTGTGAATGAGATTGTAGGGTCTTTTCGGACCGGCCGGGAAATGACTAAAATTATAAGTATTTACTATAGTCTCAAAAAAAAATCTTTTTATTAAATATTTCATTTCCTTTTTCTAATATTTTTAAAAAAAACTGTGATTTCTACTGTAGGGAATAGTGATCATTTTTGAAAATCAAATTTCCCACACAAATCGATAATACTACTGTTATCATCAGGAAAGCAGCCAAAAAATGATAATTAAAAAATTTGAAGTGTACGAAAAAAATGAAATCAAAATAGAAACACAAACACGGGGAACACAAAAAATGTAAATAATGAGCAGCAAAAAACAACACAAACATTTTATAGCCCGGTAAATAATTCTACACTTTAATAGTTCGATACTATTTACGAGCATAAATATGTTGAGAAATATATACATCCTCATACTCAAACGAACTCATATTAATTAAGACGAAAGCCCAAGGTCATGCTTGTTATTGTTCTCGGATATTTATGTTTATTAGGGAGGTTAGAAGGAGGAAGACACGATTGTGGTGTAACTGAGAATGTTTTCGCGCACTTGAGAGAAAATCAACACCTGTTCCCTTACCTAGTACTCGTACATGGGTTTTTTGAGGATCTCAGAAGGTCAGACTTTTGCTAAAGTTCTATAATAAGAATGTTTCTATTGTCAGCTGATCAATTCATGAGAACAATTTCGAGAATTTACTTTGAGTATAATTTCACTTTTTATTGTCTCACACCGTTCAAAATTATTTTGTTTTCCAAATTCTGATTTTTAGTATGAAACGTTTCACAAGATTTTTGAAGCTTAAAGCTCATACAGCTATTTGAAAATTCGCTCTAATTTTATGAAATTGAAAATATAAACACACTGGAAAAATATTTCATAAAGTTTTCAGAGTTTCAAAAAATAAATAAAACTACTATACCAAAACCAATACAAAATTTGAATATCGTGATTCTTCCAGTAAAAAAAGGAACAACATAGCCTCAAAAAAAAAAACAATAAATGAATCATCGTTGAAATGTTTGGTGGTTCCTTCTCCCTCGCTGCTTTCTGTACAATAATAGACAACAATTGTACGCACACACAATCATAAAACCAAATATTTGGGGGGGGGGGGGCTGGTGAATGATAGCGGAGGATGATATGCAAATGCTGTGTTTACATTTTGGCAAAATATAACTACAAAGGTGTCAAACATGTATTGATGAATTTGATGCAAAAACAAGACAACCATCAAAAACTAATACATGGCTATACAAACAAACTTGTCATGGGAATGATTTTGGTGACCGGAAACGTGTGAGAATAATAAGTATCAGTGTATAAAATGAAATGGTAAAATATTAAAAAGATTGTTCCGGGCGATCAATACTGGAAGGGGTTTTCCGAAAAAGTTTGGACCGTTTTAAAAGGTGGATTCTGAATCAGACCTTCTGAATCGGACCCGAGAATAACCAAATCTCAATCGGACCAAAACATAAAAAATGTGTCTGAACCAGAATCGATAAATGAGACCGGGTCCGTTTTTATCGATGTTTTTGCTTAATTGGACCACAAAATCGGACCAGGTCCGTTTTTTATTGAAGTTTCAGCTGAATCAGACTAAAATCGAAAAAATCGAAAAAATAAATACCAGATTATCAATAGAACACGTGTTACCGATTCTGTTTTGGATAATACGTGAGTGTAAAAGACTCTATTTTGGTCACTGGTCAGACGAAACCGTTTAGGGTGACCTGGACGACCAACGGCCGTTGATGTTAATTTTTACTGGGCCAATCAATTTTTTTCAGAACTAATGTTTTTTCAATGAAATCTGTGTCTTTTCGGAATTTTTTAAGCAGTCGGGAAAATCTCCCCCGAGATTATGAATTGTAACGAGTGGCGAAATTTCAGATTTTTCAAATTAACAAAACACTGTTCAAAAAACACTTTTGTAATGAAAAGCTAATACATTTTGACTGCAGAGACAGTTCCCAATGTCTGATTTGCGCCAGTTGCAACGATTCACCAGTGCGTCAATCCGGACCCGTGCTGACACAGGCTGATTTACATACATCATAAAAGGGCGCATTATCATTTCTGAAACGTTAGTGAACTTACAAAAAATTCTGAAAATCTCAGGAAAAAGTTCGAAAGTTAGGGACCCTACATGTCGCTGAAAAATGGGAGTCGCTCATTTAAAATTTGAAATATTTCTGAAATAGAGAGATTCTCCATGAAATTGAAACTTTCAGTAAAAAACCTGAAAAAAATCAATTTTTTTTTAGATCAAAAGTTAGTTTGAAAGTTGAGATAGTCCGATTGTGCTAATGTATTAATCATAAATCCGTTGCCGAAAGTTTCCCGAGAAAGTTATTCGGAAAAAATCATTCCGACTTTTTTTCCGTCAACTTGCAAAGAGTCTTTTATTCACTCACAGGGGGTCTAACCATCTTCAAATTCCCATAACCGTTCCATGAAAACAATAAATTGAAGTTATGAGAAAACGTTATAAATTGAAGTTATGAGAAAACGTTCTAAACTTGAACGTAACAGCTGTATGGACCACAATGCCAAAAAGGGGCGGGCCAATAAATGTGTGCCAGTGTATGCAAGAAAAAAATAGGCCCCGGCTGAATTTGTGTGCGGTTGTTTGCAATCAATGTTGGTAGTGAAATACACACTGTGACATACATATCATGTCAATCACTCGTGTTCTTTTTTCTCGTTTTTTTTCCAATGAGGTTCACGCCTAGGTCTGTGATGTGTTCCAATTCAATGTTTTTTTTCGAAAAGTAATTGGAAACGCATTTTCGAAAATGTTTTCGTAGATTTTTATCTAGTCACTTGTTCTGTTCAACAACACTTCAAACACCTTTATGCCCTTTTTTGTTCAAGTACTTCTTTACATTCAATTTTTATGGATTGCCTTGGCGATATTTCAAGACTGAAATGTTGAGTTCTGAAATGTTGAGTTCATCACTCTGACAAGTTCTGATATTTCATCCTGTCATTTTCTGTTCTTGAATTTCGTGTGATATTAGCTCCCGTTTTTCCAATTACAAAAACCGTTGAACGCTCCAATAACAACCCAATTTGTCTCACTTGAGATTGTTTTCTTTTAAATTCGAATTGCCTCATCATCATCATTTTTTTGTCTTTCGAACATTCCTCAAAATATTTCAATTTTCTCACTTTGGCCCTTTTTTTCGTTGAAGTTGAAGAGAACAAAAAACATATACAAAATTTATATTATCTATTTTTCTCAATGACTTGTTTTTTGATCATTTCATTTTTTCAGCGAAAAATATGAATTGTTATTGTACATCTCTTATATTTCTTATCTCAAGTTTAAATCTCGGTAGTTCTAATGGGTTTTCGAGGAAAAAAGATTTTCAAAAACGATATTCGGACTTCGTACCTCTAGATATTTCATGTGATCTACCAGCCATTACCTATAAGTTACCTGAAGTACTTCAAGAAAAGTGAGTATTTCTTGTTGATATTGAAATAGACAATTTTCAAATTTGATTTCAGAATTCTCGAAATTTGGAAAGGTCGCGCGAACAAAAAAAACTGTTGGGTGGAAATGACCAAAAGTAGACATTTGTTATTGTCAATGTCCGCGAAACAACGAGCAGAAATATTGAAACCAATGAAAAAGTGTGAAGTAAGTTTTTTTTTCAGTCCTTGACTTTTGGAAACTGCACCGATCAGTTATCTTAATTTTGGAAATTTTTCAAAAAAATTGGTCTGAAATTTTTTCCTAAAGCTATTCGGGAAAAAACCGGGAATTTGGAAAAATTGGAAATTTGAATTTCGAAAATCAGACGTCACATTTCTCTCGTCAAAAGAGGCCTCGATGTGGAAAAGTATGAAAAAAGTCCTTTATGATCATTAAATCGAATAACCCGGTCGGAAACCTCACTTTCCTCGAGCAAATCAACTTTCATCTCTTCAAAAATAGGTGTTTGTTTCTCGGAAATTTTCTAAGTTGAAAAGGCAAAAATTTTCGACGGAAAAACCGGATTACCATTCATCCATTTGTGTATCACAATGCTATGAGAAATAAAAATACGCTCAAACAACCAAATCGGAAGAAAATTTTAAATAGGCCACGTAAAATTTTTTTGTAGATAACGAGTTGTGTGATATATAACTATTCTAACTTATTGACATGAGCCAGTTAGCTCTAGAGCGTACTTGTGACTTTATTTATTCTGCTCTTTCGGGTCTTTATTTGGGACATTTCTGCCTCGAGTTGTCATTTTTTGTTTAAATCGTAGTTTACGGAATTATAGCAATGAACAGATTGGTGTTCGAACCTGTTTAAAAAACGTTTTTCAGGTTCCATCAGTTGTGAATGCGTTACCTTCAATGGTTCGTCGAAAAATATCAGACATTTGGAGTCGACCCACACAAATAAAAACTCAAACAAGGAAAGAGTGTTTTGAACAACAACGAAAGACTCGCCTACTCCTTCTTAATCTTCCCGAACATCTTAAGAATCGTTTCACACCGTCGCCTTTCGATTGTTCTCTTCCGCATTTCTTTCCACGTTTGGAAGAAACTTTGCAAAACAAGTTGAAAGATGTTTGGAAGAGTTATAAACATGGTGATCAATGTCCAGAACAAATCGATCAACAGATTCAAATTCTCGAAGACAATGATATCTCATTACAAAGCTTTCAAGTGAGTGGAGTGCTTGAAAATATTTCATATTTTGTTTTGCAGATGCCTCCTCCACCATGGTGGTCGAAAAAACGAGAAATTTTGCGAAAACTGAAACGACATGAAAATATTGCATAAAATGTAAATGATAAGATCTGATCTTGTATGAACCCGTGAATAACAAAAAATGCGCGAAAAACAAACAATCAATCAACAATGAAACGATAGATACGGTACTTTGTGTCGCCAATGAGTTGGATGTCCCTGCATGTTCCATCCTAGAACTGGAAGGCTTATTGGGTCCGATGTGTAAACGTCTTCTTCAGAAAGATTTGGATCAGAATGAAGATCTGCATCCCCTTCACATTTGTGCACTGAACCGTCTTTCTGGAAATGAACAAATTGATTGAAGCAATTAATTCCTGAAGCTATTCCCTGTAAACCGCGCAAAATCTGATGACATATTAAGAATTCAACTCACAAAAATATAGAGTCCACAAGAAAATTATTAAATTCACTTAAAAAAAGACTTGTCGTTTGATCTCAAACTAGGAGTTTGGGGTTCAGACATCAATAGCTAATTTCGACGGAGAGGTCTTATCCTTGTTTTGAATGCAAATTCACTCACCATTGTGCACTTTACATCACAATTAATTCTTTGGTTCTCATTTAAAATCGAAACTCGAACTCGAACTCCTCCATGATGTAATTCGGGATTTGGTGCTTGAACAAAAACAACATTCGGATCGAAATTCGACGCAGCTTTTTGAATGGACGACGACCAAACTGGACCGATATCTGCATGCGGTGATACTTCTATCTACAAAATCTAACTTTGTAAATATCATACATAAACTTATTTCTTGCCTGATAGTTCACACCAATTTGCCGGAAAACCGAGACTCTGAAAAACACATAATTTTCATGTGAAACAGGTTGTCGAACAGTATCAGGAAGAGCAAAGATCATGGCCGATGTTACTAATTTCCGAGCACATGCGAACACCATAAACGGAAGTTGTGGATGAATGAGACGAGGATGAGTAGAGAGATCGATGTCGAGAAAAGTTCGAGATGACATTGAATGAGTGTATGACACAGGAGATGATGTTTCCGCTTTTAATGAGATATTCAAAAATGGTTGGCACACCTACAATGAACCCACGTGAGAGTTTCAATTTGATCTTCACCTGTTTTGACTTTTTTGAACGACCATGAGAGATCGTTTTTGCTGAATTTTTGAAAAATAAAGCCTGAAATCACCTCATACCGATCATTGGTAGCATTCAAACATTGCGCCTGACAATACCTTCCATACTGATCTCTTGCTTCCAACTTCACTCTCGAAACTAATCCATTTTTCGGCTTCGGCAAGCTTAAATACACATTACCAGGAATTTCTGGATAAACGCTTTCACCCAAACTGAAAACTGTTGTACTCGAATCACTGATCAGATCAGTTATTGTAACTCTTGCGAGCTCATCATCAATCCCCATTCCATTTTCATCGACCAACAACGTTTTTGCCCAAATTATCTCTTTCCAAGCAACATTTTGATCTTCCAGTCGAGACTTCATCGAAGTTCGAACACGTGGCGGTACCGAACACTTTCCTTGTGAACAAACCGAGTTGTAACATATTTGAGTGCCTTCATAACCCGTACAATTTCCACCGTATACCACTTTAGCTCGGCAACGCCATAGTGTTCGATCACACCAATAGTACGACGAATCACACGTTTGATCAAGTGCGGAACAATGTTTGACAGTTTGATATTCATACCATTCATCAGTATATTGATTGCTCAAACCATCTCGATTTTGTATTGTGAATGGTTTCATCTGCATATCATAGCCGTGATTGTCGTTACATGATTTGGTTGCCCATTGCGTTTCACGTTCTTCTCGAGTTTGACTGTTTTGACGGAATTGTTCCCAAAGATTGTCGATAAACGCGTGGTGCATGTAAAATGTTGGATCGTTGGGACTCACTCTATTAAAAGATATTCGAAGACTTGTGAGATGATGATCTCTACTAACAAGAGTCTAAAATAAATATACAAACATACCTGATAACATACATGAATCCACCAACCCACACATGACTCAATCCGTGCATACTTTCGAATGTTTTATCATGACAAAAAGTGAGCTGGCTGAAATTGTTTCGACTAACAATCCAACTGACATCTCTCGGTGTCATCAATCGATCTTGTTCTCTTCCTCCCGTCGATCGATACAACTTCTTTACCGGAATCTGACTCAGTGGCATGTAAACATTGGTATTCCAATTCGCAAACGGGCCCGTTTTAACATATCCATTACCGTTTCCCAACAATTCATCGCTCCACAAAACACTATCTGCTTCATCGGGCAATCCCTGATCCAATGTCGAATCCCAAAACGGTAAAGTCACAGTGGGCACTTCGGTTTGAAGAGCGATTTCGAATTGACGAAGAAATTCGCGATGCCACGGTAGAAAAGCGGGACCCCAATGAGCGCCAGGAGCACTGTCCGGATAGTGAACAAGGGTGTGAAGATCCCAAGCGGTTATGTTATCGATTTCGCGATTTTTGAGACCGTTCATAGCGATTGCCAGGTCGCGTAATTCGCGCGGACTAAACATCCTAATCTCTTTTCGGATTGTCTTTGAAGGAGCCCGCTTCTGTAAAAATTCGAAAATTCATTTTTTTTTTCGAAGGTGGATAGGGCATATTTGGAAACTTATGAAGGCTGATAAGCTGACCGGCCTTGATAGCTTCTGCTCATTAAGCCCTGACCTTTCAGACAAGAGGAAAAATGAAATCGATTATAGTTCCTTTCGAGGGAGGCACAGAGAAACAGAGTAAAATAAAATCACTGTGAAAACTATCAGCTGAGAGCGGCCATTTTCCATTGGAAACGCAGACATAAACCACACACAAAGTATAGAGCCTTGCGTATCGCGTGTTGATGCCGGTTACGCGGTTAAATGACCTCTCGGAAAATTCTCAAATTCCATTAATTTAGAGAGAGCGAATGCGCTCTAACGATAATGATTTTTGAGCACTCTCTCACTCTCATCGATTCATTCTCTTCTGGAAGGTCGTGTAAGGCTGAGGAGAGGGTTTTAGATAAACGGACAGAAAAAATATTGGCAATTGAATTCTCACCTTCCTTCTAGCTTCTCGCACACAATTTTGCCTCGTACACTTTTCAACCATCTTCAGGTATTTCAATTGGTTATCTAAAAATAATTGACTTTTTTCCCACAATTTTACAGTGCCTGACCTGTTGTAGTAGGCAGGAAAGTACGCGAAATGTCTGCGTCTCGATCTCTCACCCACTGTTTTTGATGATGACACATTTGACGGATTTGTGCCTCCGTGAAAAAATCGACATCACCTAGCTGTTGAAGCCATTGAGAACACGGGTCTTTAATTTTCGATTTTGCAATGTGAATGAGCCATATATATGTGAGAAGAAGGCGAAGCATACTGTAAGTAAGAAAGAGAGAAATTGGAAATGAATCTTCAAACGGAAAAAGAAGAAAATAGCTGACTGTGGTCGGAATAACGAAAATGCTGTTTATATGTCAAGGATCAATTTCAGTTGATATGATATAGTTAGAGATAACCAATGCAATTATTATTATTATAGACGTAAAACAATTTGGCGTCAAAATGGAAACTTTTTTTTCAAACCAAAAACCTCGCACGCACGTGGTCTCGTCACGACATTACATTATCATTGTTTTTTGTGTGTTCGTGACAAGATCACATCGCGCGAAATTTAGGCTTTGAAAAATATCGAGGCTGGTGCTTGAAAAAAATCCCTTTGAAGAAAAGTGAAAGTCTTAGAAAAAAAAACTAAATCTAGAAATCTCAGAAGTGCGATCTTTTTTAAAACCTGAAAAGTGTCTTGAAACACAAACGTCAGATTTTGCCTTATTTCACACGCCCTTGTTTGTCATTGTTTCAAAAAGTTAACAATACATAAACAAGTTGAGACCATAAAAGATTGATTAATTATAGTAAGCGACCGAATTGAGAAGAGAATAAAAGAATACTTCAAAAAGGAGAGAATGATCAATAGAATTAGAGAAACAAAAAAGCTTCTTGTACAACCCAGTTCCTTATCTTCCTCTTATCTGTTATTACGTGACTAACTAATAACATGACGAATCGCTTCTTCCCAAGCTGGAAAATCGAAATCAAAACACATTGTGTAAATAGCAAACGTATCGGAATATGTTCACCAATTCAATGAGACCCATTCTGAAACCGCACTCCGAGCTTGTTCAAAAAATCGGTTTCTTCTCTCTCTCTCTCTCTTGACAATGAGGAGAACCGGACAAAGAAACCCCATCCCCATCTTCAAAAAATACACAACAAAAAAGTTTTTTTTGATGACACAACCATTCGACCAACAACAGCAAAAAAGTGAAAATTGGTCACCGCCCATTTGAGAAAAGTTCGGCAGACCAGAAAAATTACAAAAAAAAAAAGAAGAATAAGAACATTTGTATTCGAGGTAAGGGCGAAAGATGAAAAAAAATAACAAAATTTTTTGGATATTTGTTGTTGTGTTAAATGACCCTTGTCCTCGGGAAAGAAATTATTTTTGGAAGACCGGGAGGAAACAAATTCAAAGACTGAGTTGCAGAGTGTGAATATTAATATAGGAACTTGTTTAGTAAAATCTATTTGCATAGAACGATTTTTTCAGAAAGGTTCCAAACAGTGAAAGTAAAAACCAATAATGGGGTCTTTTGAAAATTTTTTGAGGGGGAGGTAGATCCCGGTTGCAAAAAGCTTTTTATAACTTTAGCTTTGTGTTGTCACTTGTTTGGGATGTGACTGCAGTACGTTTCATATATGCGGCGTCCAAAATCGAAAAAAAAGAAAAAAAGTGTGTCAAAACACGAAAAATGCGGAATCTCAAAAGTACATCAGTATTTCTCGAAAAAATTAACTTATAGAACCTTGATGTCTAACTCCCATAATCCCACTCTTTTCGCTTAATTATCGTTGTGTTCCTTTTATTAATTAAAATAAATTTTCCAGGCAGGCTATATTTCATTATTAAGTTCAGAAAAGGTTTGTCACCTTCAAAACGTAAAACACGTTTTCAGAAGTTTCGTCATTGGCTCTGATCAAACGTTTACATTTGAATTTATTGCATAGTGTTTTGAGAAACTTGGATGACAATATTTTTCAGACACTCATTTTTTATGTGAAGAAAAAACTCATCATAAATCCTATTTTCATCACAAGCTCTGTCTCCCTAAACCTTCTTATCGTCTCAAAAATATTTGTGATATATAATATTTTCTAAATCTTCTCAATATCCATTAGTTGATTGGAAAATTTAATCTACCGTACCTCAATCTAAAATCGGCTTTCGGATTATCTACTGAAGTCACCACTCCTCTCCACATTATTTTTCATTATTTTACCGGCTAGTATTCATTCTTGAGACGAATCAGCTATGCACTTGCTATTATTTTTACCATTGGTAGTCTGGTCACAAGATACGGAGAGGATTTTGGCTACAAATGGAACTGATGATGAACAACATTTTGGATCGGGAACAACGCCAAACACCAATCCATTGGTTCTGGCAAACTCGTCAGACGGACTTTATGATGAGAAAGGAAAACTTCGTATCAAACTCGGACATATTGGGGCGATTGGGGCGCTTCGGAGTGATGTTAAGATTCTTGAAGTTTCACACAAATCATTGAGAGATGAAGGTATTCTTGGAGATGATTTTGATATCGAGTAAGTTTCAAGTAGTCCGTGGGTTGAAAAAATCTGTCAAAAACCTCCGAGATATGAGAGCGAGGAAATATCGCAATTTTCAGAATAATAACTCAGAATGGTTGCGGTGAATCGTATGAAGGAGTGGCTGTAGCCGCAGACATGTATCATCTTCAAAAAGTAAAAATTTTCATTGGGCCTTATTGTAACGCGGAAATGGATGCGGTTGCAAGAATGGCGGCATTTTGGAATATTCCTATCATTGGGTATATGGCATCGTCCAATAATTTGGTTGACAAGAGTGCGTATCCGACGCTGGCGCGAATTTCGGTAATGAAAAATATTTTTGCACGTTAAAGGAATACCCCTCTTTAGATTACCCCATACTTTTTTTTCAAACACACGTTCATCGTCACGGTGAAAAAAAATGCACAGTTGCATTTATTTTGACGAGAGCTTATTTTATTCATTTGTTTTACACGGAAAAATTTATAAAATCTGAACATATTTTGAGATAATGTTTTTTTCCCGCGATTTTCATTTCAAGAAAAACTATATTGTTTGGGAGTTTCTGAATTGAGTCCCAAAATTTGATAATCTGAATCGGGTGCATCTGGGAAAACTGTGAATCTCATCCATATTCACGGGCTTTGATATATCGAGATTCATTCTAGAAAAAATAAATATTTTTCAGATGCGTACAACTAACTCGATTGCTGAAGCTACTTGCGCAATGCTACGTCATTATGGTTGGAACCGCATTGCAATCGTGACGAACACCGGAACTACTGCCTATGATCGTGTAGTTTCATTCGAAGAAGTTTTCCATCTTCGCGGTGTTCAAGTCATCAAAAAAATCATGTTCGACGAAGGAGCGGATCAGAAAGCAATGGTTGCTTCGGGGCTTATGAATGAATTAAAAAACTCAGCTAGAAGTGAGGATTTGAACTAGAGAAGTAACACCAGAAAATAAGCTCACAAATTTATGTTGTAAAAGATCCGAGAAAAAGATTTCTGGAATGGAAAAGTTGGTGCGCTTCGTGTTTTTTTTGGGTCCATAAAAACCTTTATGAGGCGATGAATAAAAATGTAGTGTTCAGGCCCGACTAAGCTGGTCCAATTTCCGGGTTCTCATTCAGCATGGTGCTTAAAATTTAAAATCATTTTTTGGTGTTACCCTCTTGAAGGTGTTTTTTGAGTTTTAATTTTTCATAGTTATCATCTGCATCTTTTCGAATACCCGTGAAAGTTCTCGCGAATTTCTCTCAGCTGCCAATCTACAAGGAATGTCGGTAAATGAGTTCGCCTATATTTTACCCTGGCTTCAGGATGGTGGAAAAGATATTGCACCGTGGACAGGTACTGATGGATCTATGATGCAAAAAGTGAAGGATCAATATGCTAATGCAATTATTGTGAGTTGAGAATATTGATAACAATATTTTTACGTGAATAATGAGCAAAAATACATTTGAGATTGACGATGTGAATAGTTTTGATAACACTATAATTGCACCATTCCTCGAAAGAATCAAAGATGTGGGATTGACCGAGGCGGATGTAGACGTTACCAATATCTATGGATATTTATACTTATTCGATGCTCTCAAACTGTACGCCTTGGCTGGTCGCAAAGTTCTCAATGAGACTGGAAAACCAGAAAATTTGATGAATGGTAGATTGATGTGGCAGAACATGCGAAAAATGACATTTGTTGGAATGGTTGGTGGATCAGGAATTGCTTCTGGAAGTGTTACAATGGACGATCGTGCTGAACGAGCTCCACTTTATCGTGGATTCTTTGTCAGCCCTAACTCAGATCAAGTCACTCCGATGGTTCATATGGAACCAACGATGTTAGACAATTGTGATGGGCTGACAAATCGCTCAGGATGTTATGAGATTGTTGTCACTGATATAATGCGTGATTTTTGGCCATCATTAGACCGCAAAATGCCGAAAGATGAACCGGATTGCGGATTCAAAAACGAGAAATGTGATTATACATTGATTATAATTGGAGCAGCATTGGTACTTTTATTCATCATCGCAGCAGTCTCCGCGTTCTTTGCTCAAAAAATTTTGTAAGTTAATTTTAATAGCAGCCAAATATAAACGGAGTAACGTATTGTTATAGAGAAAAGAAGGCATTGGATAAACTTCCATTTCGAATCTTCCGAGATGACCTTCAATTTATTGACGAAGAACAACTGAAAAGTATGCTCTCATTAGGAAGTACTCGAACAAAAATGAGCAACATGAACTACGGAGCAAGGAACCATGCGATAGTCGGGACTAATACTCACGCTATCTATCACAAATACCCGCAACGTAGACCAATCGTGTTTAATCGCGCTGATAAAACATTGTTACAACTAATGAAGACCGCTGTTCACGATAATATAAATCCCTTTTTGGGAATGGTCTGGAATGAAAGAGAAGAAATGTTGTTGGTATGGAAGTTCTGTTCGAGAGGAACACTACAAGATGTTATTTACAATGACAACATTCAGTTGGACGAGAAGTTTCATGGTGCTTTTGTTCGTGATATTCTTGCCGGTCTTGAATATTTACACGCATCATTGATTGGGTATCATGGATCACTTTCACCTTGGGCTTGTTTGATCGATCGAAACTGGATGCTTAAACTTACCGATTACGGAATAGCCGATCCATTAGAACGATGGGAGAAACAACAAGCAATATCCAAAGATGCCCTGGTTAATGATGATGATAAATCGCAGGCAACACAATCGACAAGTATTCTCTATGAAGCACCGGAAATGCTCAAGAATAGAGAGAAGAATCGTACTCGTCGAGTTGATCAAGACTGGTTACGTCAAACAGCGGCACGAAGACAGTTGGGCGATATTTACGCGTTTGGGTTGGTTATGTATGAAATTATATTCCGAGCAACACCATTTCCCGAAGGGACAAATTTGATGGGTAAGTCTCCAATGTGGAAGTGATAAAAAAATTAAACTCACCGAAGTGAACAGAAAATTGGCAAAAACAAATCAAAATTTTTCAGAACTTGTTGAGTGGTTGCGAGATGGTACAAAAGTGGTGAAACCAACGATTGCACAAAACAAGGTGCTCAACATGGACTTGACCGCTCTCATTCAAGACTGTTGGAATTCAACTCCTGAAATGAGACCTTCTCTTCGAAGAATAAAACTAAACGTCGAATCGTATTTGAATATCAAAGGATCATTAGTCGATCAAATGACAAAAGTGATGGAACAGTATGCTAATAACTTAGAGAAACTTGTGGCGGAGAGAACTGGAATGTTAGAAGAGGCCAATCAACGAGCAGATCGTTTACTCAGTCAATTATTGCCAGCGTATGTTGCAAATGAGTTGAAGTTGGGAAGATCGGTACCGCCAAAGACATTCAGCAGCTCAACTGTGTTGTTCAGGTAAATAAGTTAGAGTTTCTCCTTTTTGACAAAAAGTTGCAACTTATGAGTATTTTTCACACTTTTTAGGCGTCCAAAATCGAAAAAAAAAATGAAAAAAGTGTGTCAAACTTCAAAAACCAAAAATTGTGGACGTTTAAAGGAACATCAATATTTCTCAAAAAATTACTTGTAGAAGAAGTTTGACGTCTAGCTCATATGATCCCATATTTTTCCCTAAATTGAAGTTGTGTTCCTTAGAAGTATTACGGTACTTGGTAATCTTTTGTGATTGAAGTTGGACACACTTTTTCTTTTTTTTTTGAATTTGGACGCCGCATTTGAACTTCATTTTTCCAGCGACATTGTTGGATTTACGGAAATGTGCAAACATGCTTCGCCAATCGAAGTTGTTTCCGTTTTGAACGGTATTTTTGATGGTTTCGACCAGTTCATTGCTCGAAAAGATGCATACAAAGTGGAAACAATTGGTGATGCCTACATGGTTGTATCAGGTGTACCTGAAGAGAATGGGCATCGCCATATCAATGAAATCGCGGCTATCGCTCTTGATATTCACAAGTTTTTGTCAGAATTCGTTGTCGATCACAATCCATCTACCAAAGTGCAATGTCGACTTGGTTTCCATACCGGCCCTGTCGCGGCGGCTGTCGTCGGTCTTAACGCTCCCCGTTATTGTCTTTTCGGTGACACTGTTAACATGTCATCGAGAATGGAATCGAACAGCGACCCAGGAATGACGCAGATCTCCGAGGCTGCCAAAAACTTGCTTCTCAAAGAGTATCCCGATTATGTGTGTGAGCAACGAGGCGAGATTCCGATAAAAGGAAAAGGACTTTGCATGACTTACTGGTTGATGGGCACCAAATCGGAAGGAAATGGTATCAGTGGAAGTTATTTCGCTCCCTCAGCAAAAACTGTTGGAACTGGATTCACTGGAATGTTGGGAAACGCCGTCAATGATTATTCAACAAGTATCAGAAATCCAACTGGTGTTCAAAGATAACAGAGACAGTTTCGAAAGACGTATTAATATTTTGACCAAAAAAATATAATCTTTTATTGTAGCTTCGAACGATTTTGTGAATGTGAATAAAGCTATGCTTTCTCTTATTCACCTTCATCAAAAAACAATGTATTAATTCAAAGATCTCCGTTTCTTTCTACCGCCACATCCACATGAAGCACAGTTTGTTTGTTGCTGTTGTTGAGCATAACATGGTTGATACACAATCTGCGGTTGTGCACATTGACATGGTGGAGGAGGAGGTGGACAAGGTGGCGGAGCCATGCACATTGGTTGTGGTGGTGGAGGCGGGGGAGCACAACCACAACAACAACCTCCTCCGCCACCGCCTGTAAGCAGGAAGTTTATATTTGTCCGAAAAAAACGAGAAAGTTTTTAATATCCGCGCTCAAGCCCGGCCATATTTCAAAGAACAGAGCAGGTCCGTGGCCGAAGCCAAGGTCGGCCTCAAGGCCCTGTGAGGGCTAGTTTTTTTCCAGTCGAGATTGTGTTTTTGTTCTTTCAAACACGATGAAGCAAGGCTGTCGTTTTTGGTCTTTTTTATTTTCACGGCCTGGATTCCGATCAAGCGTTTTCAGGCACTCGAAAAAACACCGGCCAACGCCCGGCCAATGTGAGCCAGTTTTGAACTCACCCATATTACCGAAAAAGAAGGAATCGACACTCGATAGAACCACACAAAGAATAACCAAGAGTCTCATATTTTGTTTGATTCTCTCAATTCTCTCACCATTTTAAAGGCGTTCGAGTAGCCGGATCGGATTAAATTGAAACGTTCTAAAAAATTTCGAAAGTATTGTTTTGTTCTCGGACAATGACTGGATTGAAACTTGTTTTATAATTACATTTTATACCACAACAAAATAATGCCCGTATTTTTTCATCATATTAAGAATTGTTATATTATATTTGAATAAAAGCATTTTTTTAAACTTTAGAAAATAACTGCTTTTTGAGAATCATAGTCGATGAATGATTTGATAGTTGATCTGAAAAATCGAATTATTTCAAAGCTCTTAAAATTAAAAAATTGTTTTTCTTGATTTAATAACTAACTTTTTTTGTTCCACTTTCTCAATTTGTTTTTGCATATTGAAATCACAAATATATACGAAAGCTCTCCATACAATCGTCAACATGTAAACTTCGAAAAATATTACAAAAAGCTGAAAATGTTGAATTTGATACAGGGTTTCTGCAAAAAAACCAACTAATGAAATGAGGTGAAACATTGAAGTCTCATTTTTCGAGTTAATTGTTCCCAGAAAATTGACAAAAAGGCGGAGGGTGAGCACAAAAATGCAGAGGACGCAAACTGTGAAGTATGGTATCAAGAAAATGTAGCTAAAAATTTGTTCATGACATTTTTCTTAGAACCCGTCGAACCGTTTCAATCTTATTCCAATCATCAGAAAAATATTGGTGATGCAGACGGTGAAAAAAGCAAAACAAGTCGCTGTAAAAATCAGTTCTCTCAACTTCGGTAAATGACAACTTACTCAGAACTTCGAGGCCATTTTCGGCGTGGAAAAATTGAACAATTAGAAAAACAAATAGAATAATTGTTTTGAGAATCGTGAGGACAAGAAGAACATGTTGGATGTGGAATATACCGAAAAATGCGCGGTATTTCAAACTGTTGTCCTAAAACGGAAATAGTCAGAACTGAAAAATTCAGACAACGTTAATTCTTTCAATATAAAAATTCACTTCTGAACTTGAAACTTTCATACTGTTCTTTTTTTTTTTTGAAAATAAAAGCGGAAACTATTTTCCGTTCATTCAAAAATTTAAGTCGACATGAAAATGAGAGACGCGAAATCTGTGAACACAAAAAATATTATTTTGATAATAATATAATTGTTCAATGACATATACCCGGCCTGACTCTGATTTTTCTGTAACGGGTCGTTTGCGACTTCTCAAAACTCACATCAAATCGTGTAGGATTTTCCTTCTCCCGATTGAAAATACAACAGCAAAAATATATCTTGGCATAGTTTCGAAGTGTCATCTTCTCTCTCTTCCACACTTCAAAATCCTCGTTCATCTTTTCGTCTAAACCTATTAAATTTCAAACAAAACCATTCATGTGATGGAAATAAGTGATCAAAAATGGACAAGAACTAAAAACGGAAAATTGAAAAATGAAGTTGATTTGATAAAAAACCTTTCACATTTTGCAAACAATTAAAATTTTTTACACTTTTCGTACTCTTTTAGTCGTCTAGATATTGGATAAAAAACATATTTCAAAGATATATTAAAATACGTGACTTGATAGGGACTACGTAACAAAAAAAGTAAGAGAAAAAAATGGAAACTGGATGTAGAAAATAGTCGATCAATGATCGAAAAGGGTGGGAATGATAATGCAAGAATAGATCGTCAAATTATGATTTTTGGTCCTGGAAAATTACATTATTCCCTTTTTTCCGATAATAAAGTTTTCAGTTGTTGTCACTTGAAACGGCTCACAGATACTAGTAATTGATTCGCCAGATTAGTTTGAGAATGGGTTAGGCAAATTGTTGATTGTTATTTATTTCATGTGAACACGGACTTTCTTCTTCATTTCAACGAAACGGCCAACCAGAAAAAAATTCGACTAGTTCGTCAACAAAAAAGGCTCGTACCAAGCATTACCTTTTTTGAAGTTTGAAGAAAAAAAAAACTTTCTAATAACTTACATACAAGTTAGTCTCTAAAACCTTGTCTCTTCGTCATGACAATTTCTACGAGCTTCATCCAAGAATCCTGCAACAGTATTAAAATGTTGAATATCGTTGTCAAACCTCACCTTTTTTCATTTCCTTTATCACAGAACCCATAAACTTCTCCCATCCTATAACAACTAGACAACTCTGATTAACCGGAAACAGAGACATCGTCGTTGACTGGAAGAAATATGGACATACTTTTTTAGTTATTGAAAAACTTAGCAAGATACCGTATCCTTGAGACTGTCTTCTTCTCCACTTTCGTGTTTGTCTTGAGTAACTATTTCGACTGTCACCTTTTTGAATGTCAACCAATTGTCGGCGCCAAAGTTCACTCCTCTGAAAGGCTCCGTTGACATTTGAACGAATGAGTAGCCTATCCCGACTTTTTTTCTACACAGAAAAATTGAAGAAAACGTTCAATATTGCGCTATCAATTTAGGCCGTTCCTAACTTTTGTTTTTAGACTCACCGAATCTTCGTGTATTTTATTATATTGTCTCACCTGTAAAAGTGTATTTGACCTATTCTATAGGCCATTTGATAAACATTTGTCATTGGACAAAATCCCAAAGACGAAACAGCTGTGTCCAAAAAGTTTTGAATCCGATGTGCCTAAAAATTTCACAGCTTGCCAATTTTTTTTCCAAATACAATCCTACAAACCTGCAGTTGAAATTCTCTACTAGTGAACACGTCCTTTTCATCTCCCTGTATTCCAAAATAGTCTTTGAATTGCGGCTTTCTCATGATCAGCTCTCGCAGAATATGTTTACCGATTTCTCTTTCTTTGGCTCTGAAAAAGAGTTTCAATTTTTTGACAGGAAAAGACTTACCGTATCCATACATCTTTGATAGCTTCCATCTCTTCGTCTCTCAACTCACAATTATCTCGTTCTGATGTTTTTCCGAAACAGTTCAGTTTCATGGTGTCTCAAATCAAAGTATGTATGAATCGTGAAAAAATGATGAAAAAATAAGGGCAAAATATGGGCGGAGCCAAGAGCGAGAAAATAGAGTAGAAGCCATTAAAAAATGCCTAATTCGAATAAAGATTTAATGGATGAAAGGAAAAAAAACTACTCCATTATATTTTTTGTATTACAAACTCAGTCCTGATGGGAAAAAAACTTCAGTGAAAGGTTCAGATTCTGTGTTATGAATAACCAATGTGTTCCAGGGATTCCCAGAAGTTTTGAAATTTCAAAAAGCCCGAAATGTCGTGTCAATCTTCATATATCCATACATCAGATGGGGCCAGACCTCTGGAAGGGGGGTCTTAATCTCGGGCAAAAAAAAGGAGGGGACAATTAACTTTTGAGTTTTTGATAAATTAAGAAATAGATTTTGGCCATACTTGGGATAATTATGGACCAGAGCTCAAAGTTAAACCCACTATCAAAAAAAAAAACGATCAAAGTGAACGAGACAAGAAGGAAAGAAAACAATATTGAAAAACTAAGAAGAAGACGAAGAATGAATGGATTAATTATTGAGCACAGGGAAGTGTTGGCTGTCGACTCCGCCCCTTTTTGCATACGGTGTGGGTAATAAAAGTGGGCGGAGTCGACAGTCAATGTGTGCCTTCCTGTGTGCTCATTCATTCATTCATTCTTCACTTTTTTCTCAGTTTTCTAATAATGTTGTCTTTCTTTTTTCTTCTTTATCCCCCTCTCCCATTAGTGAAAAGGTATACAAGTATGGTTTTCTTCATTATTTTTTCTCAAAACCTAGAGAGATTTAGGGGTACTAACCCAAAATGTCGTCTGGCCATCTATCTGATGTATGCATATATCTCCAACACTTGCGCTAACATATCTCGGGTTACCTTCTTGAGCTCTTTGTTTTCTGACTATATTTTTGTCTTTTGTTGTAGTGTGTTCATTATATTTTTAACGTTGTGTTCCAACGTATTCAATAAATACCTAAATATACTATATCAAATTTTTCCTGGAATAATTACAATTTCAGAGATAGACGTAATAACCAAATCGATAAATTGCATTACACTTGAAATTTCTCACATTTATGAAAGTATAATCTTCATCAAGTATGTGTGAAGCTGAAAAGAACTTGGAATGAGGAAAAAATAGAAAATGACACATGTTTAATATTTCGAATGAATAATTAAGCTCAATATAAGAAGAGACTCAGTGGTGTGAAGAAGTAAGGACTAAAGAGCATGCTATTCTGGGGGTGGACAACATTTCGTGAATGATAAAATAGAAGTATAACTATTGGACACGATGTTTCGTGGCTACCAGCGATGAAAAGAGAGTGCAGAATTCTATTTCCTCCCAGGGATTGATTTTTTTTTCTGATTTCAGAAATAATAAGATATCCGGGAAATGAACTTGGAAACGGATGTTGACATAGAACAGAGCGCACATGATCGTGAAGGCGGAAAGGCAGAATTGTTTGTTTTTTCCTGGTGATGTATCGTTTTTTTTGCTTTCCGCATCATTTTTCAGGAGCACATTAACTGTATTATAGACGAGACACTCAATTATCTCGCACCTTTCAAAAAACAGAAAATAAATATCAGCTGAATTGCTTTTTTCAATGTTTTCTTCAACTGAATAACCCCATTACTGTTTTTGATAAAACTGGTATGCTACACCCATTTTAGCGTTTGCGATAAATGCAGACATAGTTGCAAAAAACAGCGAAAATTATCAATTCCATTGTTCTGTTTTTGGAATGTTTTGATAACCCTATGTTCAATTTTCACTTCAAATTTGGATTCAATTCTCTTAAACATCAAGTGTCTAATTTCCAAAAATTTTACACAATTTTCAATATTTTGTTTGTTTTTATTATTGTCAAAACCTGCAATAACAACAATGTCAAACTGACATGGTTTTTCTTTTCGTGAATACTATTTCTCTTCCTAGTTACTGTCTGTTTGTCCAGCTTACTCTCTATAGTTCACACACTATTTCTTCTCATTCGAAGGTTTCCTCTTTCGAATAAAACTGTGAGTGAGTACTATACAGGTCACACATACATACACACACGCGTAATGTTTTATTTTGGTTTTTTGCGCTCTTTTTTGTTGTTATGGCAACTTTAAGGGTGTTTCTTTTCTGCTGACAATAACGTGTGTGAATCATCATTTCTGTTTCAAGACATTGTGTTTCTTTTCAAATGTTTTACTATTTACTTTTTACGTTTTTCCTATTTGAAGTTTGTTAGATATTTGACATTTGGGTTTTTTTCATGTCCAATGAAACAAATATAATTTTTTCCCAGACACGAAAAAACATAGAATATGTTTTTGTCAAAAATTGCTATCTTTTCAAAAGCCAAAATGTTTCGCAACACGATTTTTTTTTGCTATAATTACAACAACGATTGTTTTTCTCATAACTCAGTACAACTATTCTCTAGTCTTTTGATGTTTCATATTTAATTTTTATCGTTCATTTTTTCAATTAATTTATGTTTCCTTTTTTTAAGTTTTAGGCTCGTAAACAAAATCGCAACAAAAACTTTAATCGTTTATAGGGATCTATGACATACACTTCGAATTTGACATGCAAAAGTGGAATTCTAATACCGGCTCTTGAAGTGACACCAAGAAATGCCTTGTTATATTTTGCCGCACTTCTTTATTGTTTTCTAGGTAAGTTTCCGAGGTAGTGTAAAATGCTGAAAATCTTGAGTCACCCGATTCTCTTCCCAATTTAATTTTAAAAAGATCCAAAGTAACCAGAAAAAATTTTTCCGAGAGTTTTCAAGGGGTTGTAACTTTTTTCATAGCCTTTTCGGGAGGGGGTTCCCGGCGATTGACAAAAATTGTTTATTCCCTTTACCCCCTCCCCCCCCTTTAACTGGAAACAAAAGAAAAAAATTACATAGGTAAGGAATAGAACCATCGCCTAGTAGGTTGAAACATGATTCCAGGAAACTGCGGGTATTTGGCATCGGAAAAAGTATAGGTAAAATGTCTTTTTCAAAACACCCAAAAATCTTCGAAAAGTTTTGGGCGTTCAACTTCGAGAAGACACTCCTAATTATTTCAGGGATCGCCATTGCTGCTGATATATTCATGTGCGCAATTGAACAAATCACAAGTGCAACAAGGTAACGTATTTCTCATAATAACGATTTTTGTTGTTTTCGAACTGAATAAGGGGCCTAAAAAGCCTTACAGAGAAAAGGGCAGTATGTCTTAACTCGTCTCAAATGATTGTTTCTAATAATTGCACAAACCTTGATCTTCTCCCACCTTGGTTTCCAGGAAAGTAAAACGAAAACAAATATCGAACAAGCTAGTTGAAGATGAAACTAATGATGAAGAAGCATATGATTATGTAAAAATTTGGAATCCAACAGTCGCCAATTTAACTCTGATGGCACTCGGATCTTCGGCTCCCGAAATACTATTGTCAATTATTGAAATTGTTGGGAATGGTTTCAAGTCTGGAGATCTTGGACCGGGAACGATTGTCGGTTCGGCCGCTTTTAATTTATTCTGCATATCTGCTATTTGTGTGCTGGCTGTTGGTCAGAAAACGAAACACATCGAATTATATCGTGTATTTGTTATAACTGCATTTTTCGGAACATTCGCTTATGTTTGGCTGTTTTTAGTTAGTAGATTTATCGATTCCCAAAATACATGATTATTCTAGATTCTTAATGTCATAACACCAAATATTGTCAATGTTTGGGAAGCTCTTTTCACTTTGTTGTTTTTTCCTATTCTGGTTTCGCTTTCTTATTCTGCTGATGTTGAAATATGGAAATCAAAAACAGTCGATCTTCGTGAAGAATTGGAACTGGAAGATTGTACCAGAGGAATTCAAGTTGAACCAGAAGGAATCACGGATGAGATCAAAAGATGGGCTAGTAGTATGAGCTTGGAGAATGAGGTTAGTATTTGGCTGAAAAAAATCATCTCAAGATATGTGTCCAATAACTTTTGCAGTTTTAATCTATTTGTTCCAGGGAATAGTCACCGACGCAACACCATCAGTTGCAACAGTTCGAAAATGGACAAGAACTCTCTCTCTAACATATCCCACTCTTGACGAGGAAAAACAGGCCAAATTGTTGGCGTATAGAGTTGCTAAAACAATGGTGATTATACTTTCAATTTTAACACATTATTGAAATTTTCAGAGTCACGATCGTCTTTACTATCGTATCCGGGCGATTCGACATCTCTCATCATCTTGGCGGAAAAGTCAAGAAGAACAACTTCAGAAAATTGACGAAGAAGGAAACACTGAAGCCGATTCAGGTGTGAAAAGTGAGGGAGATTATTTATGGAAATCAGAAAATCGTTAATATTACTTCAGGGAAAACCTACGTCGAATTCTCAGCCCGTGTTTACGCAGTTGATCCCAATGAACCAAACGTTACACTTAAAGTAAGTCAGGAACATGTTTCAAATTAACATTGGTTTCCAAGGTGATTCGAAGTGGCAACATGAATTCAACGTTTACAATCAACTTCATAACAGTGAACGGAGTGGCAAAAAAGAATTTGAACTTTCTATTCAAAAATGAAGTGCTGAAATTCAATCCAGGAGAACATCAAAAAGAAATTAGCATACAGTTGGTTCAAACCGAAAGTTGGAGACCCAATGATGTGTTTTATGTCCATTTGAAAGTTCAAGTTAGTTTCGAGTTTTTTTTTGTAGTAGTCACAGGAAACTTTGAAGGAAAGGGGAGGGGTAGGGGTAAAGGCAATCGGCGAGATGTGTTTAAAAGAAAGAGCACCTAAAATATAGTATGATGTTCGAGGGAGTTTCGGAGAAAAAGTCTAGTATTCGAGAGAAAAACGTTTCCAAATTTTTTTCAACGTTTACGTGGTGAGTTTCTAAATATTCCACGTGGTCACAAAAATTGGAATTTTTTCCAAAGCTTCTCGGTAAAAATTTCCTTGGGGATTTTACTATATCGAAGGTGCTGTTCATTTTTGAAACAACTTCATTTTTCTCTTGACCCCTTCCCCCCCCCCCCCCCCCCCCTCCCTCTTTTTTTTTTAAGTCTCGCCATTTCGGTTTCAGGATGAAGATGATGATGCAAATGTGCGATTAGGAATCTGCAATGTTGCCCGTGTCAAATACCCATCCGATGATTCTGCTAACATTTTGCGATCTCCCACTTTCGAGTTTGTTCGCCCCAATTATGTCGTCAAAGAGAACGCAAAATTCTCGAGATTGTACATAACTCGTCAAGGTCATCATTCAAATCTCCAGAACCCGATTGAGATTGTGTACGAGACAGAGGATATCACAGCCAAAAAAGGAGAAGATTATAACGCAGTTGAAAATGCGAAGTTACTATTTGAAAGACAGGTCAGCTCCCTTTCAGTTTGTAGATGCTGATCACTCTTGTTTCGTCTGAAAAAAACATATACTATTCTTGGAATTTGTTCAAAAATACTCGAATTTTTCTTCATTATTTCGAAGTGCATCAATCCTAATTAGACTCTCTTACTGTTACGTCAAAACCAACAACAAAAAATGAGTACATACTATTTCGTTGGTATCCACCTCGGAAATTTAGCGTGAAGCAATTATGAGAGTGGGTAAATACAACTAACTGGGTAAATACAACTAACAATCAATCAAATTCGCAAAAACACGTTCGTTCAATCGTTTATGATCGAACTTATAAAATAAAATGAATTATTGATGTGTCCAAAAGCGAATCAGCCGAAAGTAAAACGAAACAATAACATGCAACACGGAAGATATCTCAACTCAGTTGGAAAACACACCAAAAATAAACCCAATAATTATAATGTTAAACTGTAACCTTGGCGCCACACACACCACAAATGTGCCAGCATTGAGTTGCTTTAGACTTTGTGTGTCTTCTTCTCCGAAAGAGAACGTAACTAATGTGTTTAGGAATACGAAAAATACATTGATATCGAGATTGTGGATGATAAGGAGGATGAGAAAGACGAGAGTTTCCAAGTTGAAATCACAAAAATCAATGACTCTCATTTCAACATTGGACAAAAAAGAAAGGCTATTGTCACAATAATATCGGATGATAATGCTCTGAAAAATATCACAAACGTTCATAAATTGATGTCTCATTATATTCGAGAAATGAAACCAGGACAAGCTACATGGAAAGAACAAATATTGAATGCGGTATCGGTGAACGGAGGTGATTTGACGAATGCCACCATCTCTGATTGTATCTTACATGCTTTAGCGTTTCCCTGGAAGGTGAGTTTACGATTTAAAAATTGAATCTGGGTTGTCATTTTTGGCTTTTTGAGCGCCCGCTTAATTTGTTCAATAATGAAAAATAAAGTTGTCCGTGTTTTTAAAGGTTATATGCGTATCACAAAAAATAGATTTTACCTGTTCTTTTATATCCAAATTTCAAAATACTGAAATTTTGACAAAAAAATAAAATTTTGACAAAAAAATAAGATATACAATATAAGAAAATAGCGGGCGCCCGTCGGCAGCCCAAACAACAAGCGGGCCCACGAGTTTTAGGAATGTATTTTTGTATTTAATTATCACGACAACAACTTTTTTTCCAGTTTGCATTTTCATTCCTCCCACCGCCAACAATTTTATACGGCTATCCATGTTTCTTGATAGCTTTAATTGCAATCGGTCTAGTCACTGCCATCGTCGGCGATATTGCTTCAATTTTCGGATGTATGGTTGGATTGAAGGATGCGGTAACTGCCATCACATTGGTAGCATTAGGAACCTCTCTTCCTGACACATTCGCTTCGAAAATTGCTGCGGAAAGTGTATGTTACAACGGAAATTTTTTTTGTTGAAACTATTGATTATGTTTTATAGGAAGACACGGCTGACAATGCAGTCGGAAATGTGACCGGTTCAAACTCAGTGAACGTGTTTTTAGGTCTCGGTCTCCCATGGGTTATCGCTTCTTTATATTGGGCAGCAAAGGGGCAAGAATTCCGAGTAGATGCCGGTGATCTTGGGTTCAGGTAACTATGTACAGGAATATTAGCGAAAAAAAAACTCAATTAAAGTTCATGTTTTTTTTTCTATTTTTTAATTTTAGTTCACCTGTTTTCGTTAATTTTCGATTAGTTATAAATGTCTTTTTTCAGTGTGTCTGTCTTTATGGTTTGCTCACTCGTTTTCCTAACTATTCTTGTACTCCGAAGAAAATTGTCATTGTTTGGAAAAGGAGAACTCGGCGGTCCGTTTGCCCCAAAATTATGCTCAGGACTATTTTTCGTGGGATTATGGTTTACTTATGTTGGACTTTCAATATGGAACATGTACAAATGAGTGGAAGGAAAAAGTTTTGATTTTGCATAATAAATTTTTGAACAAATGTCTTCGAGGTTTTCAACAAAACAGTCGTTTGAGCTGCAAAACATTTTGATCTAGAGAACGACTTATGAGATGATCCAAGATATTGTCTATCCAGTCAGATCATCCAACGTGATTTTGATCAACCACAAAAAAACTGACAAAATATCAGGACAAATTGAGAGATTCAGACAGTAGATCAATTTTTAAGTCTAGCATATTATTGTCTGTTTCCCGAATTATCAATTTGCATGTGATTGGGTTAAAATCAAAAACTCATGTGACTATCCAGTGCCTACAGAAGGTTCAGGTTTTTTGAGATTCCTAGGAAAAATTATTATCCAATTGTTAATCGGTAACACGCGCTCTACCGAACACAACTACGGGAAATTGTTATTTCATGAGTGTTCTGTCATTGGTACGACGTGTGAAACGAACTGAAGAACTGGTTTTGTGAGTACGAAAAAATCAACAATTAACAAAAAACTTATTACAGTTTATATTAGGACAAAAACTCTATTTAGAAAGCTACGTTATCAACAAGACCAAATCCAGTAACACACCCCTCCGTTTTAGTTTAAACATTCCTGCGACTGTTTCTTAATTATATGAAAATTTGAAGAATTTCAAAAATGTTTCTCCTCATCTCTGTCACTCTCTCTATTTCTCTTTATGCTAATATGCGAGGTATGCGCGGCACGTTTCTGTTTGAAGAAAAGCGAGAAATGACTTGGTTTTCCCTCAAAAATACCAAACACATTAGATTGTTTTTTGTTGTTTGAAATTAATCGAGATAACCAAAGATCTGAGAAATTTTAAAAATGTGTATTTGCAAAAATATCCAAAATCTCAGTATATTTTTTTGAGGCATCCATGATTCTTTTGAGGGGAATGAACAACCTGGAAAAACATAACTCAAAATAGTTTTTTTTTCCGTTGGAAAATATATAAATGAGTTCAGAAATTTTTAAAACTAATTTCACCAAAGAACTCATGACGTTGGTGGGTTTTTGAGAGTGGAAATATTCGATCTACAGTAACCGGATGCCCTTTCGAACGATTTTCTAGCAAGTCTGTCGTTTCCCGAATGAATAGTTTTACCCGTACTTTAAATCGTGTCATGTCGTATGATTTGTAAACCAATTCACATCACATACGGAAAAATAATACACAAATAAAGAAAACGTCACCACGTATTTTTGAAAAAAAAGTGAAAGTGGGCGGGTTTTAGGTTTTGCAGTTTTTCCGCCCACAGTTTGAGAAACAAACAATGCAAAAATTCAGTTTTAGCGAAACAACCGTGCGCTACAATTGCAAATAAAGTGGGTGGGGCCTTATGTCCGCAGTGACGGTGTTTGTATCATTTTTTCGTATGTGTTCACATATCTTCTGTTTCTATCAACTTCCGATTTTCGCCGAAAAATGTTTGATGACTCATGTGTGGTATCATCATAATAATAATAATCAAAATTATAACAATATTTTCACCATATGCCTAAATCTTTCCCAACTCCAATACATTGTCTGTTTCCAAATGCAGAGAACCATACTTAAAATATGTCTAATCTCCGTGCTTTCGTTGACTTCACTTTAAAAAATTGCGAATAAATGTGGACAAAAAAACAAGACGCCCAAACAGACGATTTTAGACTCTTGCACAAACAAGTTCAAAAATAGAAATTATTTCGCAGAACTACTATGTGTGAAACTTGCTTAATATCACCTGTCATTTTTGTTTGATTCTCAATCTATGGAAATCGTCACCTTTTGTAGACACACACATTTTGTTGATGTTTATTTATCAAAGTTCGGCGAAGAAAAAAAGAGAAGGAGATGACGTGTGAAACAGAAACGAGTAATTGGAAAAAGTTTGATGAGAGTTTATTTTAGAACTTGCTAAATGAGAATATTTCTGAATTGACATTTTCGCTGGGTCACGTAAGCACAATTATTTTCTACAAAAGTTTCAGTCGAAGCAAGGCTTTTGACACATTTGGGTCGTTTCTCTATGTTTAATGTTACATAAAAACTCAAACAACCCAAAGGTGGTTTCTTTGAAAAATTCAGAAAAATCGAACGAGCGAGAATGTCTATTAGAAATCTAATGATATTATTTTTTTTTTAATAAATATTAACAGATTTCGAATAGAAAGAAAACTACAGAAACCTAATTTTAAGATTTTCATCCAAGTTCTCGATTCAGAGAAAAATCAACTTGGAATAGGAAAAGTGACAGTAAATTCAATTACAATCAATTTCATTGTCTGCCATAATGTACAAATAACAAAGATTAATTGAATTTTGCCACTGAAAACTTCTCTAAAACAACTGATTGGCTTTATTTCACAAAAGACAAAAACTGCGAATCTACGTAACAATTTTTTCAATTCTTCTCTATAACATCCTTTTTCAGTTATTCAGTTGTTGTTATTCCAAAAAATGTTTTTACAACCACAAACATGATGAAAAATGTTCAAATTCACGAAACTGCAAGTAATTTTTTTAGATGATTAATTTTGACAAAAAAAATGTGAGGTTTTACTTTTTAGAAAATGTCAAGAAATATTGGATCGCCAGGTTAGAATTTACATAATTTGAGCTCGGAAAGTCGACTCATACCGACCGAAGAACGGAAAAAATGCCGTGACATTAAAAAAAAAGGCTCCCAAAAGGGAAAAAGCCACATCTGTTGCTTATTATGACGATGTTATCTTTTATTATAACAATAATAACAACAACAACATACTTTTCGTATGACCTTTTCGCACACCATAAAAAATGCGAATTTTCTTTGTGCCGCCTGGATTACTGTACAATTTTTGCATTTTTACCCTGGATTTCGCAGGCACATTTTTGCAACTCGGGTGATGTCGGAATTGCTCAAAAACATGAGGCGAGTCCATTTCAGGGCTATCGTTTTGGGCCAGGCTGGTTAAATCCATACAAAAAAGGGGGATTTTCAAGCCCGCTGTGAACCTGAAAAAAGCCACAAACACTTTCTGGTCAGACCACATTGAGCAATACTATGTGAACATTGTTTGCCCTGAAACCGACGGATACATGCAACCAAATTTGGTCTTAGCAGCCATGTCCGTTCATTATATTTTTGATGGGCGGCCGGGTCGACATGGTCAAACATATGGCGGGATGTGGGCCCCTCTCAAACGGCCCAAACGACACCCCTGGTTCATTTAAAGAAACTTGAAAATTTTGCGAATTGTATGGTTTTCTTACTCATCTCATTCTTTTTGGTTTCTGACTCTTCGTATGAAAAAATATTAGCTCAAAGATTGTAATTTTTCCCATTCCTAATTGACTTTTCGAGTCTACGACTCTAATTACATAATAAATTCTGCAAAGCAAAAAAAGCAAAACATTACTCGTAGCTGTCACGTGATTTTTTTCCAACATTTTTACATTATTTCAAAAAGCAAAACGTTGAGAAGGAAAACGTGAGGTGGAGACGCAGGATATTTTATTCGCCGTTTTTCATTAGACTGAAGTTTCTGTTTCATGGTACTGGAAAGTATAGTGTCATGAAAACAATAAGATTACAATTATTTTTTTCAAAAGGTGCATGCAAACTACAGTAATCTGCAAATTGTCTCCACCTTTTTCCTTTTTCTCTCTTCTTCGCTTCGAGGAAAGAAAAGTGGGCGGAGTCGGGCATTTTCTATATATAAATATAATATATAAATAACACCCAAGTTGTGCCCTTTCTCTCATTCCTCCCTGCTGGACAAATCTAAAAAATGTCAACGTTTTACTGTATTTTTGTGACTTTATTACTACTAGCTATCAATACTGATTGTCTATTATATAACGAAGAGACAACCGAAAAACCGACCGAATGTAATGCTCATGAGGGTGAGCCAGTTGGTGAAGTTATGGAAAGGATATGTGTTATGTGTCACGAGTTACATTCTCATACAAACCCTAATATGCGTGCTGAATGCAGGTACATTACTTTTTTCCAAGTTTTCTTTATTTTTTTTTGATTTGGTTGCTTTCAGAGCTAATTGTTTCACAACTGACACATTTCGTAGTTGTGTTAAACTATTCTCAAGAAGACATAATCGACGCAGTCTACGAATTTAATCAAATTATGTAAACGTTTCATTCTTTCATCTTTTTTATGTCAAGTGCCTGTTCCCACGAGTCATTTTCGATCCAGAATCTCTCGCAATTCATTTTCACGGGTTTTCCTTCATAAGAACATATGAATTCATAATTTACATAGTTTCGTTATTTTAGTGTTTTTAAACTGGTTTTCTCGTTTAGTGATATGTATTTATTTCGGATTTTTCTTTGCCTCCGCTGTTTTATTGATCTCACCACTGAAAATGAAATGATTTTCTAATTTTTGAAATCAGTTCTTTCCTCCTGTTGTTGTGTTTTTTTGGCCTGGTGTAATTGTGGATTAATGTCAAAGAACCAAACAAAATGATCAGGTGTTTTTCAGTACCAAGAACAACGTCTGGTGATGGCAATCGTTGTATTTTTTGCAGGTCTGAATAAGTTACGAATTTGTAATAAAACAGGTGAAATAACAAAAGCCAACGACTAAAATAAAATGTTTTTTTCGATACAATTTTGAAAAACCTCACTTCAAGTACTTCAAAGTCTTACAAGGGAACTATGATAGCTTACTAACGGACTTTGAAATGAGATATATGCTCACCGATAGAGTTTTTTATGCTGATCAAGATCCCGTAGCTAACTTTTGCAAAGCTCCAGCCAGAAAGCTGAAAATCACGTTTTTGTGATCAGTCCAAAATTTTTAAATGCATCCTAACTTTTTCAAAGTTTTATACTAATGAAAATTAACTAGTGGATCTGATACGAAATTCAATTCTCTACACGATGGTTTGATTGAAACTTCAAAAAAATTTTGAAAAAGGTGTTTTTTTCTGAAAAAACATGAAAAATCAGAAACAATTTCTAAAATTTAATAATTTTCACGTTTTTCAATGCAATTTTTTTTTATTTTTCACGTTTTTTTGATCTACCTTTTTTATAAAAAGTTTCGGGCTCATTTTTTCAGCGGTACAACTACAATTTTGAGGTTTTTAAGTGCTCCTATCGTTCTTGGCATGCCAAATAACCCTTTAGTGCCTTCTCATCATTAAAATAATACAAATTGAACAAGATATTTCAATTTTTTGGGCTCAAACTTTGAGCTCGATTTTTAGCTTTCTGCATGGAGCTTTGCAAAAGTTAGCTACGGGATCTTGATCAGCGTGAAAAACTCTATCGGGTGACACATGTCTCATCTCAAAGTCCGTTAGTAAGTATTCACAGTTCCCTTGTTAGAATAAAACTATAAAACGAACCCAACAATGTTTGGTTTGATTTGTTTCGGTCTATGCGATTGGGTTGCAAAAAACAAATATATGGCCAAATATCAGCGAAAACTCAATGAAAATTTTTCAAAAGCGCTCTAACGATAATCTTTTTGAGCACTCTCTCGTTCTCATCGATTCCCTTCCGAAAGGTCGCGAGAAGGCATCTCAGCTTTGCGAAAAATATTGGAACTTGTGAAAAAACATTGAAATATCTGAAAAACTTACCTTGTGAAAAACATCAACCCGTGTGATGAAAAAATATGTGAAACAGAGTTGGGCGTTATCCCGACTTCCGAAAAATTAAATTTCATTCCGACTTCTGACTTCCAGATTCCGACTTTTCAAAAAACTCATTCCGTGCAACTCTGATGTGAAATGTGTCTTGTGAAATACTCATTTCTCTACTATGCAATTTTAAGATATTATGTTCTTATCGAACTCAAAACACTAAACAGATAGTAGAAAATTGAAAATATTTATGATTCGAGTTTCTCTTCAGGGACAAAATCTTTGTTTTTTAGTTGGGGTGTTCCAAAAACTCGCGAAGTTTTATTTTCAACGACCTGGAAGCAAAAAATTGTTTTTAATTTTTTCAAATTTTTCATTTTGATTCTATAAACGTCGATTGTTCGACATTTTTGTTCAGACTAAGGGTGAAAAAATCTAAACACAATTTTTCACGAAGTCTGACGACATTTTTCGGTAAAAGAAGAATCACATTTTTAAAACCGCGTCACGCTTATTCCACCTGTTTTCCTTTTTACCTGGCTATTCTGAGAGCACTTTCCAATGAGATCAGACACTTGATTTTGGGTTGATCGAGATTCGAAAGACTTGTCGTTGATAATAAACCCATTGAGCTCAATGATGATATCTGGAAGGAAAAAGAACATAAAACACTTTAGTTTGTTATTTCGAAAAAATCAGATTAAACAGGAAAATCTTTCTTTTCGTAAGAAGTTATAGAATTCAGAAAAACAAACATATAATGTGACTCAGTTCAATTTCAGCTCATTTTAGGTTGGGATTACTTGCACCGTTATTCAGAATTTTCTTTACTCAAGAATTTCTTCACAGAAGTAGGAAACTTTGGCTTTGGTTTCTGAAACAAGCATTAGACGTGAAAGGCGGAATAGTTCTAAACGTCAAATTCCGCGTTTGTCTTATTCTTTTCGATAACATTGTTTTGCAAAATGGCGAAATTCAATTATTGGAGAAACAAAAATAAATAATTGAATTCAATTTTTGATCTGAAATTTTTTGACACGCAAATTTTGATACTCTGAACATTGGTCTCTTGACATGTATTTTTATAATTTGAAAAATTTGTCGTTTTTATTTTGTTACTATGCTGAATTTTTATTTTTCAGACTAATAGAAAATAGATAAAAAAATAAGAATTAGAAAATTGCCAAAAATTCTTGTTTTAACATTTTTAATATTTTTCGGGAACCTCGGAACGTGTACTTTTGGAGTTTTGATTAAGTTTCTATTTAGAGTTTTTTATTAGGAATATTTGTGAATCGAAAGAAAAACTCACTACATTTTTGACATCGAAACCGCGGAATGCGCGAGAATTTTGCAATAAAACAATGCTTTCATAAATACAAACAATCCTCTGTAAGTCGGCTGCCTTTGGTTCGATGTCTTTTAACTGTCGATTAACTTCTGCTCGAAGTTCTTTTTGTTCTGACCTTTTATCGCGACCATGATTCTGAGAAAATTGAACGGTTTGATCTGATAACTTGGAACATTCAAACATACTTTTACGAAAAATCGACGATCGGTTGAAACTGAATTATTACTTGCGCAGTATGCGGCAACAAGAAGATATCTCATGGATGCTGGCATTGATTCAAAACTTTGAATAATATCAGATGATGTTGTTGCCTCTTGATTTTTGTTGTATATGATTCCGAGTTTTTCATCAGCTGTTTTTCCAATACACTCACCAGCTCGACTTGCTTCAAACTTTTCTCTTTCCCCGTAGTAATAATATGCTTTTGATATGATTTGAAGAATTGTGTTCGATGATTTACAATGTGAATAAAGTAAATCGATGGTGAAACGAATGAATTGTTGAGGAATGTGTGGCAATGATTTGGAGATAAGTTGCGAACAGTGTTCAGCATTGGGTGATTTGATATGAAAGTGTGGAACTGGACACGGTCCCATGGCGACACTTGTGTGATAGGAGATCCAATCTGATGTCGCAGATGTGACAAACCGGACAGTCATGTCAGAAATCTGAAAAAAAAAGTCAGGAATTTTCCAAACTCAATATTTTACTCACGCATTTGAATGAGTTGAAAAAACATCGCATAATAGGAGACGGAAAATTGACAATAGCTTGAGCATTGTCCAAAAATATTAGAATTTTTTTATTTTTTGGGTTTGGCCAATCTACAAGTTCATAAATATTGCAGAAAAAATCTTCAATTTTATCTCCTCGTGTTCTGAAGTTCATATTTTTTGCCAACAATTCTAAGAGCAATTTCATGCTTCCATCAGCGTATAGAAAATCTCCAATTGCGCAAATCCAGCTTTCATCCGCATCACGTATCATTTGTCGGACTATTTCGCTTCTACCACTACCATTTTCACCGTAAACATGGACGTGTCCAATTGATCTTGAACTGTTGAAAAGCATCGATTTGAGAAGCATTTTGTCAATAACCTCCATCTGTAAATAAGATTTTTATCCGTAAAGGAGAGGTTTTTTAATAATTGCAAAAATGTTTTTTTAAAGAAGAAAAAAAACTTTTCAAAGTTGGCGGGTTGTTAATGGAGCGTAAACGCAGCGAGTTATGTGTGTATTTACGATAAACAACAGGCGTGTCCGGAGTGTTGTTGTACATCACGGGGGTTTTCAAAATAACACTTATGGGGCTATAGAAATAGTATTAATAAAAATAGATTTTCAACGTGAAGTTGAATTTAAAAAAATGACCTTCATTTCCGAACAAAATGATCGAATCAGGTTAGAACAACTTATACAAAAACGAGCAACAACAGAAAGTTACTGTTTGGTTACTGTAGAAAATAAAGTTTCAGATGACATGAGAACCGCTGTTGAGCCAAATAAACCGTATGAAATTCAACGTGCACTCCAAATTCGTATAAAACAACGTTACAATTGTCCCGAACTACCTGTTCTGACACTGCGAGCTCCATTTTTAGGATTTTCCGCGTTTGTTAGATTTCAAAGTCGGGCGAGAATTCACTCCGTTTCAATTTTGGGAAAAAAGGGTAAGTTTTGGTTTTTTTTGAAGAGAAGTTTTGAAATTTCTCCAGAAGTCGAACTAATTTTGGAGCAAACGTCTGCATAATTTACTATTTTTTTTTTCGTTCACAATAAAAATTAACTTTTTATTTAAAATTTACAAATTTACACTTCGCATTAAGGTGATGACGCATAATAGTTAAAAAATAAAATGTGAAGTTCGCTGGAAATATTACACTTTCTCGTTTTGAAGCATTTGGTACGGTCATTCCGACCGCTGTGTAAGAATATTTCGCCCTTGAAATGACCACTACAAAAACAATGATTTGAACCTATTTCTACAGAAATATGTTCGTTATTCTTGGTTTTGCCCTTCTAATTGTTCCAAGCTCTACCTTCTTGTTAGAAGGTTTAGGACTCGGAGGACTTGGCGGCGGACGGCAACAGTGTTGTTGCCAACCTCCCCCACCACCTCCACCATGTGGAGGAGGTGGTGGAGGATATGCGGGAGCGTATGAAGGACCCCCGCCAATGCCACCCCCTCCACCTCCACCATCATACGTTGGAGGATACCGTAATAAAAGGTTTGTTTTCATTGATCCTAAATATTAAAAGAAAAACATTTTCAGATCGAACAAACCAGCTAACCTCGAAGCATCTAGCGGTGACCTTTTTTGTAATAGTGTTGCTGTTCGAGATATTATCAGACAAGGAATGAATGACGATGAAAAATCATCGAGAGACACTATTACAATGTTGTTGAAAACACAACTTGAAAGAGAATACGTTGTCATTTGTTCGAAAAATCATTTCGATTTCTTGGCCTCCACCGACTCGGAGTTCTGCTCAGTTACCAATGCGGAAGGATTGACTTGTTCAACTTTTGTTTTCTAAAAATATTGTGTTGAGCGTTTTGATCGGATACTCAGGGAAATTTGTATATTCTAACTTCGTATAATCCTGATAAAATGATTTGTAAAATTTCGCCCAGGTTGTTCGGACAGCAGGGATGTCGATTTGAGCCGGCCCGCAACGGGCGGCTCGTTTTCCAGCAGACTTTTCTTCCTTGTAAACTACAAAAAACACCCTACCATTTCAAAGGGACACATCGAATTCGCAGCGAAAAAAATAGTGCGGAGAACGAAGAGAGCGTAGTGAGTTAGACAGTTTTTTTTGAGATTTTATATGGGAACTTTTTCTTTGCAATTGGACGCGATTTTTTTCCGCTCCTGGACGCCGCATTAAAACAATGTTTTTTTCATGTAATTAAATTCGAAATGTGAAATGAAAAATGGGAAAGAGATTGGTTAATCACAATATATTGTAATAAATTTTAACGTTTTACATTACTAAAAATAACTTGTTAGTCTTGAATTTCGACAAATACTTGAAAATTTTTTTTAATGTCATTCGATTTTAGAATATTAAACATGACAACTTTTCATTTGAATCAATTCGTTGTTTTTTTCTTGCCGACCGGCCCGTCAACGAAACTTTCCCACGCGGAAAGTTTCCTGGTGCCCTGGGTGGTTGTCTAATTTTTTTCACAAAAAAATTAGAAAAATCTCAAGTTTGTATACTCATTATTATTTTTCCAATTATTCTTCTTTTCCTTCTCACAAGTATTCTTCACACCACAAAAATCTATTGTTTGTTGTTTTTTGGCACATGCCAAATAATAACAACCATTGCACAGCTTTCGGCCTACAAAAAAATTCCTCAAAAAATGTCATAAATTTGTGGAAAAATCGAGCGTATAGTAATCTATCTTTTTTTTGCGCGACATCCAATTTTTAATTTATATCTTTCTCTTTCTTCGTTCAAAAAATAGTAAGTCATCCTTACTTTAAATCTCCTCTCTCTCTCTCTCTCTCTGTTTTTTTTTCTACGTTCTTCAAGTGGGTCCGCATCGCTTCTTAACCCTCTTTTAGTTGGATATATGTTAGACAAACAGGTCCATTCTGTTTTTGTTTATTTTGGATCACTATTGTCTTTACTGACACCTTTTCGTTTCTTTTTTGGCATTTGTATTTATATAGATGGGTTACTGGTCGGACTCTTTTTCGTTGTTTTTTCTGTCATTTTCAAATTTTTCTTTTTTTTTCGCCGAGTGTTCAAAAGTTTAATTCCTTGGGGGAATGTTCTCTTGTTGCCACCAAAACAGTTTTTTTTCAAAGCTTTGAATAAGTTATGATTATGTTTGTCTTGCTCAGTGGTTCAAGAATTACGTTTCCGGTCATTTTTGTGATCTCTATAATTTTCTCACAGACTGATTTCTATATCTAGAAAAAAAAATTAATTAGCATCAAATTGATGACCTAATAAAAAAGGCGTAGCATCAATGGGAAGAATATTTGGGTTGAAAAATACTTTTTGGACAAATATTACCAAGAAAATTTTGAGTGGTCAGAATTAGGTCGAGATCGAAATATGTTCAAAGATTTTCTGAGTTCCATTTCCTCTTACATCTAAAATTTTCATCGAAACAAAAAAATGAGAAGTGAACATTTTTCTGGCAAGACCTGCCAATTATTTTCTGGTTCCGTTTTTTTGTCGCACTTTTTCTTTTATTTTTTTGTCGTTTCAATTCAAGTATATCTAATATGACTAACAAAGGCACTCAAGAGGATAAAAAAATGAGAAAAAGTTTCGCTTTTTTGTGCATATTTCTGTTTTTTTTTAAGATTCAGATGAAAAAAAACGAGAAAAAATAGATATCTTTTCTTCTAAACTTTTGTTTCACCCATTTGATTGATATTTTGATTTGACCAGGAGTGAGATTTAGGCTCTCTTGAACCGACTGGGCCCTGACCGGCTTTTTTTTACTGAAAGCCAGAAAAACAACGACCGGAAATCGGTTTCAAATGACCCGGCGACTCTTTCAGATTATTCGGTTATTTTGAAAGTATTCGCCATTTCAAAACATGTGAGTGAAGAAACAGTCTAAAACATCGTATAGCAAAACCTACAGCACAAAAAAAAACAAAAAATAAAACATAGAGTTGGATTAATCGAGCAAACGCGCTCTAATGCTTCATTAAGTTTTGAACGTCTGATCCAACTTTATTTTTATTTATTGTTGTTTTTTGTCGGCCGGTCAGAGCGGGCTTCCGGCCGCACGCCAAAGAGTGCCCAAATCTCACCCCTGTTCAACAGTCGCGGCGGTCCTGGCCGCGCTTTTTTTTATCGAAAAACGAAAAATAAAAATTTGAAGTTTCAAACACCACTAGTCGTCAGAAGCTACAAAAATTCAGAAAAACATATCTGAAAATTATTTCATTTCCAAAAAACTAAGGAAAGTCAGTGCGCGACCGCTGCGCGCGCATAGCACTGACTGCGCGATCTGTGCGTGGCCGCAGAGTGGTCGCAGCGCGGTCTGGCGCACTCCCTTTTCTGAGTAACATCTAGCATTCTTCGTAGACAAGTTATCTGTTATTTTCAGTTATGTCATCTCTTTGAAAATCTGCACTTTTGCTGCCCGTTAAAAATCTGAAGAAAAAATAATTGTTGGTGTTTTTGATGTATACAAAGAAGGTTGATTGGCATCTGGAAAAAAGAAAAATGGAATGTATTTAGTGTCTATTAGAATCGCAGTAAATAACATTCACCTCATACGTCAAATAAAAACCAAGTTCGTTAAAAGTATCATTTTTTTTTTGAAAATTTCATTTGAATTTCTATTAATTTTTTTCATTTCCTCCTTTTTCCAAAAAAAAAGGCGTGGTCTGTTTCCTTTTTTTATTATTATTCTCTTCCTTTTTCGTTTCGCCTATTTCAGATGATTTGAATTATGAGCTTTTCTTTTGTTCCTATGAAGCCATTTTCTGTTCCAGATACTTTTTATTCCCTTTAAAATCAGAATCATCTTTTTTGTTCTGAGTGAAAAATGCACACCTTTTTTCTTTTTTTTCTTCATTTTCTTCTCAAATAATAAATCTTTGCAAGTACAAAAAGGTACCTCCCCAACAATTTCCGGTCGTTTTTCTAGCAAGTCAACTTTGTACGAGAACAAAAAAGTTTTTTTTTTCCGAAAAACCCGCTTGTTTTATATGTCATTTGCAGCACTTTATTACTACTCTATAGTACTATTGATGAGTTTTTTTTTTCATTTCTGTTTCATTTTTCAGAAAAAGAATGAAATTAATATGGTTTATGTCGTTGGTTTTGGTAGTTAGTGGAATTGCTAAATTCGAAGTTTCCACAGTGTCCGATACGTCAATAGTTATAAAAATGGTTGAAGCGGCCAATGTGACAAGTTTCGATATTACTGTACAAATTTTCGACATTTCAAAGCAAACATTATATAGGAAAACACAATTGGAACATGTTACGAATGATCAGGTTAGTTCTTTGAGGTACTAGCAGGGGTGTCGGTTGGGCCGTTTACGGTGGCCCGAAGCTCGTCATATGTTGGGCCGGGCAAGACTTTTTTGTTTTTTGTCCGATTAAAAATTTCCCGATCAGTTCTGCCCGACTTTTGAACGTCAGTTCCTCAGATCGAGGATAGGTTTTTTGCGTGTTGGAACCATTCTCACTATTGGGCTTCTAGAAAAAGTATGATTTGTTCATGTGAGCACTAAAACTAAGTATGTATTTAAAGCCCGTTTCCGGCCTTCAGTAAAAAATCCCGGCAGGACCAAAAGAGCCCAAATCTCGCCCCTCATCTACCAATATTTGATGAGTTTTATTAATAGAAGACGAATAAACTAAGACTGTCGAAATATACGAAAAAAGTTGTTTTTTTCTATTTCTGGGAAAAAAATTGGGGCCCGAATTATGGGAAAAAGCACATTCTCGATGATTCTCAAATTATTTTTTCTGAGATCAATGCTTTTTTGCGACAATAGACCTCGAATCCTTCATCTCACGCAATTTTTTCTTAGTATTTTCATATTATTGGTTTATCCCTTCTCAAAAATAACTTATTCAAAAATACTTTTTTCTCACGCCGTTTAATATTTACTTCAGCTCCTGAAAAACTGAAAAACAAAGTTTTCGCATTTTTCTATAGATAATACAATTGATTGAAAATCAGATTAAAAGCATTCCTTCTTTCATCCCGTCAAAAAGGCATTTCTTGATTGTCGCTAATTTCCAAACATGTGCCCTTGTATGTCTAAAGTGTTCGATTTCATTTCCCAACATTATTTGTTTTCCTCTCTTCTAATTGTAGCACATTTCACATGCCCGCAAAAAAGGGAACTCAACAAATTCCAAAACAATAGAAAACCTGTCGGTCGGAAAAATGTGAAAGAAGAAACACGTGTCGGATTAGCGATATGCATACAAATGGCTCATTTAGTCAAGTGGCAAAAAGGGATTAATTGTGGTTGTTGAGAAAAAAGAACATATTAATATTTTACAGCTACTCGCATTTGATGGATTGAAATCTGGAACATGGTTTGCAATTCGGATAGAATATCGACTGAATTTCCAGAATAACAGCGAAATTACGAAACAGGTGAGAATGATGTCGTAAGTTTGTACTATGAGTAGTTCAACGAGAAATGTGTGAGAAGTTGAATGGCATGCAAAGTACAACTGAATACTTTTTCACTTCTTTACAATTCGTTTTTTTATAAACTTCAGGAAATGGTGATAAAAACGAAGAAAACTGGTAAAGAAGATCCGAAAAATGTTGAACAAATGGTTGCATTTATCGATGATCTTTTTGTTGCCAAAGATAACATTTATATTGGAGTTGGTTCGGTTTTCAAAGAAATAAAAAAGGTTCGTTCTCACACTTGAAACTGAATATGAATTATGAGTGTATGGGATACACACACAAACGAATTGTTTTATTATAGATATCCACCGTCATCGTGCCCGAATTACGATGTTCAAAAGGCATTTTGAGTCCAGTTTCACAACAAGTCATACAACATGCTTCATTCCATTTTGATCTTTCGAAACTGCCTGAGAAAAACCGAAAATGTGACATGGTTAGTGTTCAATTTGAGAAGAATATTAAAGGGGGAGTTGCACGAATAATGGAGTTGATTTGAAAATGATCAATACCCTCAAAATAGTAAAACCCCCAGAGGAGTTTTCTCCAAAATTCCCTCGAGCATAATACTATATTTTAGGTGCTATTTCTTTAAAAGACAACTCACTATTCGTGCAATCCCCCCCCCCCTTTTTTTTAAAGAACAACAGTTCATGGTTTTTCAGATTTGCGTGTTTCCATATCTCCGAATCGCCATAGACAACAATGTTCAACAAGACACATTCCGAGCCCGAGAATGGTGTGGAAGTGTGGAAGAAGCAAGACATCTTCTCACAAAATCAACACTATCCAACTCTTTTTCAATACTCCCCTGTCTTATATTACTATTGTTTGTATAGATCTCAATAATTTGTTTGTAAATAGGCACATTTTACGGTTTTTTTTTTGGTTAAATAAAATGCAAGTTTTTGCCAACTTTTGCGAACGCATCAATTAGTTGATCAATATGTTGTTTTGTGTGTGCCGCACTTATTTGGACACGAATTCGAGCCTTTCCACGTGGAACAACGGGGAAGGAGAAACCGATGACGTAGATTCCCAATTTCAATAGTTCATCGGCCATTGTTGCCGCTAATCTGAAAAACTCCTTTGTCCACTTTGTTTTTGTGAAGTGTTTTGTTATCATGTTCAAAAAATTTTGCGGAATTGGAAAACCGGAAATAATAGAAAAAAATCAGGAAGTATATTTCGTGCTAAATGAGGTGAAAAAGTCTGTCTGAAAATGTTAGAATTTTCAAACTCACTTCGCATCTCCTAATAAAACGGGACAAATTGGATGAGTTGGGTCATTTCCAAGCACAGTAAAACCAATATCCTTCATATTGTTTCGGAAGTGGGCAACATTTGTTTGAAGTGATCCAATGAACGAGGAATCATTCATCAACAGATCAAATACTTTGATACTACTTCCAACGATACTCGGAGCCAAAGAATTCGAGAACAAATAAGGTCTTGATCGCTGTCTCAACAAATCAATCAGAGGCTTCGGACCTGTTGTATACCCTCCCATTGAACCGCCCAATGCTTTTCCTAATGTAGAATTGATAACATCAGGTGTTCCTCCAACCGCTTCAGCGGTTCCTCTTCCAGTTGGACCGAAAAATCCAGTAGCGTGACATTCATCAACAAACAATAATGAATTGTGTTTTTTGGCTAGTTGCGATATTTTATCAAGTGGAGCAACATCGCCATCCATTGAAAAAACACCATCAGTGACAATTAAACGGAACCGAGAATCGGATGATTCAATGAGTTTAGCTTCCAAATCTTCCACATCCAAATGTTTGTATCGCATTCTTCTAGCTCTACTAAGTCGGATTCCATCAATTATTGAAGCATGATTCAGTTCATCAGAAATTACTGTGTCGTTATCTCCTGAAATGAGAAATTTGAGGAAACTTTTTAGTTTTGGCAAAGGTGTTGTGTATTTTCTTCTAAACGTTTTCGCACATTTTTCTAGATCAGACACTGTTTTGTAGATGTACCCGAAACCGAAGAAAAATGAAATTCAAAAACGAGGGAAACGGAGATGAATTTCATCTTTCAGTAAGTTTTTTCAACATTTTAGAAACCTGAAAATTCAGCTTCCAAAATACACAACATTGCTGGTTGCGTACTCACCTGTCATAACTTCAAAAACACCCCCATTTGCATCAAAACAAGCCGCATACAAAACGGCGTCTTCAGTTCCATGAAACTTTGCGATTTTTGCTTCCAATTCTTTATGAATGCCTTGAGTTCCACAAATAAATCGAACCGATGATAACCCCGCACCGTGTGTATCCAACGCTTTTCGTCCTGCTTCTATAACTTCCGGATGACTACTTAATCCCAAATAGTTATTAGCGCAGAAGTTGATAACATGATTATCATATCCTGATACTTTCACAAGTACACCTTGTTTTCCTTCAATTACACGTTCTGTTTTGAATGTTCCAGCGTTCTAAAATTTCAAATTTATTTTATGGGGTTATTCAGTTGAAAAAAAAAATTATGTTAAAATATGATTTAAAAAAACACAAAATATTCAAAAATTGAGTTTTTTGTGTTATTTTATAATTTTAAAACATTTTAAAACATTTTTTTTTAACTGAATAACCCCATTAAAGAAAAATGAATAACAACCTGAATTCCGGCCAACTCATTTTTAAGATGATCCAAATAAATACGAGAAGAGAACAGACGTCGATAAATATTCATTTAGCAACACAATAGAAAGAATCTGATCGATATGAATGATTCGCGGAGAAAAAGGGAAAATCAAGTTTTTAAACGTTTGATCTTGTTTTTCAAATGAACCTCGTACTCAGTCTTTGACCTTCTGATTTTGGCAGAAAAAGCAACAATGTATGACATTCGAACATTTGACAATTATCCAGGGGTAAAATTTGAAACGGCCATCACGCATCTCGTTTTAAGTCCCCTGTTCACAGTATGTATTTCACTATTATAAACTTGCAAACAGATGACAAAAATTGAATAAAAATTAAAAGCCGGTTTGAAAAAAACACTCGCTCCTTAGTGTCGTCAGCCGCGAAGCATGTCCGCGTTGCGGCTCTTATTTTGAAAAGACAGAGAGAAAAGTGGAGAGGGAAAAGAAAATACGACCGCTCGCCGACACGCAGCGTGGCCGACGATTATCATGCTGCGCCATTTTTGCATCACGTTTATTGACTTCTATTTCTTTTTTTGCAAGTTGATAATACCAACATGGATTGCAAACAGCCGCACCCATTCATAACACAGCAAAAAAAAGAGACAAAAATAATGTTTTGAGAGAGTAATAAAAGAATTGGTAAGGAGAACAGTATGTTTTACGGCCGTTCACGACTTTACACAATGAGCAGAGGTGTTAGTCGATATTGACAGGAAAAACTTTTGATTAGTCTTTTGCAGTTCATATACTCATATGTTGGATGACCTCATTAGATAGACAATACAAGTTTAGTTTGTCTTTGTAAACAATGTTTAGTTTGTCTTTTTAATACAAGTTTAGTTTGTCTTTGTAAACAAAAACAAATGTGTTTCATGACCCGTACTGATAAAACCATTTTAATAGTTCAGAAGCTCGATTAATTTTTCTCAAAAAAAGATTATTATGTCGTGAACTTTTACTGCATGATGCTTGTATTCCGATTTTTGTGAGGTCACAAACAGAAAAAATTGAGTCATTAAAGGTGGACTGCAAGATAATTGAGTGTTTCGTCTATATTATAGTTTATGCGCTCCTGAAAAATGATACGGAAAGCAAAAAAATTCAAAAAAAAAATTTGATACAGCACCAGGAAAAAAAAACAAAAAGAAGCAATTTTGCCTTTTCGCCTTCACGATTATGTACGCTCTTCTGAACCATTAGAAATCCATAATAAGTACACACTTTTTCAAGAAATTTGAAATTTGACTACACTGCAAATGACGCAACATTGCACGCCTTCTTTCTCAGACACATTGTTCTCCCATATGTGCTCTCTTGTTCCACACAAATCCATAGAACAAGCTCTTTTTTTACATTCTCATAATCTTGAAAATTGGATGTATGCAATAGTCATCAAATCTAGGTACCGACAACACACGCGTCTCGCACACAAAAGATAAAAGGCTAGAGAACGAGAGGTCGCGGCGAGATATTCTGATAAACACTGTGGCGCCAAACTTTATAATGCGATGTGCAAAGTAAGGAAAAATGCAAAAAATCTGCAAAAAATATCGCGCAAAGTAAGGAAAAATGCAAAAAATCTGCAAAAAATATCGCGCAAAGTAAAATTTGAGGAATGGAACATTTTTTTCCAAAAATAATTATGGGAAAGTGTGTAAAATTGAAAGAAAGTCATATTCCAACATGCAGATTTTCAAATTTCTCGGAAAAAATACTATTTTTTTCAATTCCCATTTTTTGCAAATTTTTGCCCGTTTTTTACTTTGCACACAGCAAAAAAAAAAAAACTTTTTACACAGAAAAAATTAACTGCGGAAATTCAAAAAAAAGAAAACATGTTTTCGAAAAAAGGGGAGTTTCAGGTTAGGGGCGTGGTCGCAACTGCCGCACACTTTTGTTTTTTTCTTTATTTTTTTTTATTTTTCAAGGAAATTCAATCTAAAAAGATAGTTTGAAGAGCTAAAAAGGAGAATAGAGTTGTAAGAAGAAAGAACAACCCGTTGTAAATCATTTACAATGTGTCAATCATCGATAGAGTGGACATAACTGCCAATAAAAGAGCAAAAACCAGTATTCCAGTTTTTCTTTCAAAATCTCATAAAAATCACTCGTAAATCGACAAAAGAGCAACAGGATAAGCTAGATTTGATAAATATTTCATAAAGTTAGAAGAAAAGTAGTTTTCAAGTAGGAAAAATGGCTAAAAATTGTGAAAATTTAGTATTTTTGTTAAATTTACCATGTTTTTCTTGCGGTTCTACTTGAAAATGTTCGAAATATGTTATATTAAGAATCAGTGAGTAGCTTAGTAGACATATGAGCTACTGCAAAAGACAAATCAATCGTTATTCATGCCAATATGCTCTAACACCTTCTCTGCTCATTGTGTAAGGTCGTAAAAGGCCATAAAACATACTGTTCTCCTTCCCAATAATCTTATTATTCTCTCAAAACATTGTTTTTGCTGTAAACATAGTTTTTTCCTTTTTTGAAAGAATAGAAAGAAAAATAAATTTTGAATTCCCGCACACACAGTTATTTGTGTGCATACACCGCGTGAAGAAAATTTCGTTTCTTTTTTTTTGCTGTGTGCACATCGCATAAAGATTCCTTCGCGATAAGTATACGACGTGTCCCGATGATTTTCTAAAAATAAAACAGTCCCATTGAAACGACCAGGAACGGAAAATCAGCTCTGAGACTTTCAAACTTTGAGATATTGAGCAGTACTCTGATCTTTCTGTCAATTCTTCATTAATGAGGAACAAGATTTTATCAGAAAAATCAAGAAGGAGGACAACTTGATTGTTGTTATCATTAAAAAATATCAACCCCCTCAAATTCAGAGCAAGTTTGTGCGATGAAATCGCACGTGTTTTTTTTTTCATTTTAATTTTACAGATAAGGCTCCTGTCTTATGATTGAGTTTTAGATTCATTTTGATAAATTTTACTGTTTCAGAAAATGCTCAAGATTCTCTTTCTAGTTCTTCTGATTGTTTCAGTCGCTCAATCATTAAATATTGTATTTTATATAAATGTCATTGCTCAAACACATATTTCTTTTTTTACCACTTCAATCAATTTGCTCCTGAACCGTGGTCATGTTGTCGTAAGTCACTTTCCTCTCTAAATTTTTTCCAACAAAAAATTTAAGGATATTGTCTATGCTACACTGAATGATAAAGTTCGAATCAAAGAAATACCTGGAGTTAGAAATGTTTATAGTTTCGGATTCCCTGTCAAACGTAGGTTTTGTTCAGAACGTAAAGAAAAACATATTTTCACCCTCACTGATAAAAGTATTTATGTTTGTTTACCTGCAGAAATTGATTGTGTTTGATCCATTGGAGATGAGGTCACAACGTATTCGAGTTAGCTTGAAATTGGAAAATGATCAGAGATGATTTCAGGTTATTGGCAAAGTAAAACTCTTTACCTTGGTAATCCATTCATCAAACACAGTAGATCTTGGATCGATCATCCACCGTATGATGGAATCGCATTGGATATGTGTAAAAGTAAGATATGCAGGACACAGTGTGTATTCATTACCAAGGCTTGCAAATAGCCGCACAGAAATCAAAGCGGAGCCTTTTGATTCTGGCAAACAATGCATACATTTATTGGCTCCGCCTCTTTTTGATATAAGAATAGCAATAATTAAAAAGTTTGCATTCTCAGTCCACAAAACTGGGAAATGAGTTTTTTGATATTGGGATTGTTTCAATTGTTTCATTTTGATATATCATATATCATTCCGGAACTCTTGAAACAGATAAATAAAATTTTGAAAGATTTAATCTCTATCCTAGCTGATTCCCATTGAAACATGAATGTCCAAAATTTTCCAGTCGCTCTTAATGACGACAATCTTCTCAATTTTCTTAAAAATGGGCAGTATGATATCGGAATATTCAGTGATTATGATCCTTGTGGTGCTATTATGATGAAGGCCGCACGAGTTCCATCGACAGCAGGTTCGATAATTTTCACCAAATGTTGAAATTCCTCTTCATATAATTTTCAGCCCTCATTCCAACTCCGCTGTTTCAAACTCAGATTCTGAGTGCCGGACTTCCTTCGCCTTCTAGTTTTTATGGGAGTGAGTAAGACTTTGTTTTCCTAGTTTCTATTCGCGAATTCCAGCCACAATTGTTCCCGAACATGATGAATCACTTTATGATAAGATGTTTCATTTTATAAGAGCTGGATACAATCAATACTTTCACATTCCAAGATGGTACTCAGCTTTTGTGAGTGAAACAATTTCATGATCCTTGATAAAATCGACTTTTCAGGATGTCTTTGCCAGAAATAAATTTGGGCCCGATTTCCCATCAGCCGAGAAAATTGAGACACACGTTGATATATTGTTTGTGAACTCAAATGAAATAATTGAGAAATCTCGACCTATTTCTCACAAGATCAAGTATATTGGAGGAATTGGAATGGCAAAACCCAAACCATTGCCAAAAGAAATCGACGAAATACTGGAAAGTGCCAAGAAAGGTGTAGTGATTTTCTCATTCGGAACACAAGTTCCCACAAAAGCAGTTCCTATTGAAATTCGTCGAAACTTTGTGGAAGCTTTTGAAAAATTCCCAGATTTTCTATTTTTCTGGAAGTATGATAATGTCACTCAAGATGAAAAGTTGTTCAAAAACGTTGAGAATATAAAACGAATCGAATGGCTTCCTCAAACTGACTTACTCCGTAAGTTGTATTTGAACTTCGCAGAATTTGTAATGTATGTTTTTCAGAAGATAATCGTGTAAAATGTTTTATCAGTCACATGGGTCTGAATTCTTTCACAGAAACATCATTATCAGGAGTACCTGTACTCTCAATTCCTCTATTCATCGATCAACAAAACAATGCCCAGAACGCGCGAGATAGAGGAATGGGTGTGATCGTAGAACGAGACAGTTTGACGCCAAAAAATATTGAAAAGGCTCTTTCGAAACTGTTGCAAGACCCGAGTTACTTGCAAAATGCGAAAAGAATATCAAAAATGATGCGATTGAAACCAGAGAAATCTGAACAAGTGTTTATTGATTGGTTGGAATATGTTGGCAATAATCCAGGATTTCACAATGTTATCAATCTTCCACGTGCCTCTCCATTTTTCTATTATTGTGGCGATTGTATACTTGTGTTGTCAGCAATGTTCGTTTTATCGGGGTTTTTACTGTATAAGTTTTTTGGCAACTTTTTTCAATTGAAAGATGGCTCAAAAAACAAACAAAAAGTGAACTAGCTTCGAAATCTGTCTTCTCATAAATGATGTTTTGTGCGAAATAACTCATAATTGTCGCATACGGGAATTCAAAATTTATTTTTCTTTTTATTCTTTCCAAAAAAGAAGAAAAACTGTGTTTACAGCGAAAACAATGTTTCGAGAGAGTAATAAGAGGATTGGTAAGGAGAACATTATGTTTTATGGCCTTTTACGACCTTACGCAATGAGCACACGACCTTCCGAAAGGGAATCGATGAGAGTGAGAGAGAGCACAGAGGTGATTATTATTAGAGCGCATTTGCTCTCTCTAAATTGACAAATTTCGAGAATTTCCCGAGAGGTCACTCAGTCGAGTGACCGACACCAGTCAAGGTATGCGCAAGGCGCTATACTTGTGTGTAGTTTTTGTCTGCGTTTCCAATGGAAAAAGGCCGCTCTCACCTTACAGTTTTCACTGTGAGTTAATTTTTCTCTCCATCGAGGGGAAAACTCTCATCGATTCTATTTTTCTCTTGCCTGAAAGGTCGTGAGCAGAGAAGGTGTTAGAGAATATTGACAGGAAAAACGATTGATTAGTCTTTTGCAGTAGCTCATTTGTCTCTGTCATTTATAACATTCGGTTCAATGTTTCTTCTAACTACAAGTGGAACATTTATGAGAATTTAACAATATTTACATCTCAGTTCAAACTTAACGCATGGCTTTTCTATTTTCTTGTATGTTTCCATTTTTAGATTTTGTCATAATAGTACGATCCTTGTTCACGTTAAACAAAATAAATTTAAATTTCTAGTTTTATTTTGAAACTCTTCTCAAAACATTCACAGTTTCTCATCAATCAATTTATATTTACAATGATATATGACATATATATTTTTAAAGACACCCTATCACTCAGAAATAGTTTTTTCGAGTTCATAAAAATCTCAAAATTGAAAACTTCAAATTTCGATGTATTTGGTTCAAAAACCCAAAAATGTTTGAAAGAAAAAACAAAAAAAAATTTGCCGTGGGTTACTGTACCCGCACACACACACAAACGGTGCTTGCGGCCGCCTATCTTCCTGAGAACGAATTCAAAAACAGTTTTTTTCTTTTTTTTCGACCTCACAAAGTACTTTTTTCAATTTTTGAATTTCACACATCGAAAGTTGAAGTCTTCAATATTGAGATTCTGATAAACACGAGAAATTAATTACTGAGTGACAAGGAGTCTTTAAGTTTAATTTTTGTACTCGGTCTCTGATGATGTGTAGTATATAATGTTCAGTTATCTGGTAGAATAACTATTTCACGTGAAAAAAACTTGACAAATTCAATATTTTGAGAAAAAATGACCAGAATAACATTATTATTTCGAAGATAGCGAAAAAAAACCACGGGGACTATATACTACAACTAAAAATCTGCTAAATGATCAATGAAGTTATTGATATATAAGACAAGTGTTTTGTAATAAATCAGAATTATATTCAACTGGTATAAGGCAAAAATTTAATTTTAATGATTCCGCTCCATATCGTATTCTATTTTTCGGTGTTAGGACAATCTCATTTTTCATTTTTGACAAGTGCTGTGAACACACTTTTAAACCGAGGACATGTTGTAGTAAGTGGGTACTGCAGTCACTAATATTATAACTGAGATTTGTAGGATATTATCTATGCTAATTTCAATGATCGTGTTCGAACAAAACCAATCCCTGGAGTTAGAAGAGAGTATCATATCGGATTTAAAAAGACAAGTGAGTATAAGAGTTTAAAAAAAAAGTATACTTGGTACGACTCTACAGATTACTGGTTCAATAAAACTGCCCACTTGGCTGACCCATTTATAGTCAATAGTCAACCGATAGTCGACTATGATTTTTTTGACGAGCTTGCTTTGGAACTCTGTGCGAGTGAGTTTCATAATTTATTTAGCAAACTATGAGACCTATGAATTCTTTTTTCAGTAGCAGTTTCTGATAAAAATCTTCTCGACTTTTTAAAAAGGGGAAACTATAACATTGGAGTATCGAACGATTATGATCCATGTGGAGCCATAATGTTTAGAGCTACTAGAATACCTTCTACTGCTTCTCTAATACCAACTCCAATTTTTCAAACACAAGCATTGAGTGCAGGACTTCCCACACCTTCTAGTTTCTATGGAAGTAAGTTAATGTGTAGTTAATTGGAGATGTGTATTTTCAGCCACTTCTGCACCAAAAAACGATGGATTCATGTACGATAAAATGTTTCATTTTTTGAGATCCGCTTTCAATATTTACTACTATCTCCCTAAATGGTATTCTAAATTTGTAAGTGTTTTCATGTTATTTGTTTTTATAATTTTAATTTCACCCAGGATTTGATGACAAGAGATCAATTCGGTTTTGATTTCCCGTGTGCGATGGAGATTGAGAAAACGATTGATATGATATTTGTCAACTCAAATGAAATAATTGAAAAACCAAGACCAATTTCGCATAAAGTCAAGTATATCGGAGGAATTGGAATGTCAAAACCAAAACCTATCTCAGATGACTTGGAAGTTGTTATCAGCCAAAAAGCAACAAAAGGAGTCGTGATTTTCTCATTTGGCACACAAGTTCCCACAAAATCAATACCTATTGAAGTTCGTCGAAACTTTGTGGAAGTTTTCAAACAGTTTCCTGATTTTCTATTTCTCTGGAAGTATGATAATGTGGATGATGATCAGGAAATGTTTGAAAATGTTCAAAATGTAGAGAGGGTCAAGTGGTTACCACAAACTGATTTGTTACGTGAGTCAACAAACGAAGAATATATAAAATTCTCTTGTTTCAGAGGATAGTCGTGTGAAATGTTTCATCAGTCACATGGGTCTCAATTCATTCACGGAAACTGCATTATCTGGAGTTCCAGTTATGGCGATTCCATTATTCATTGATCAATATCATAACGCACAAAATGCGCTAACTAAACAAATAGGTGTCATCGTTGATAAGGACAAATTAACAGTGAAAAACATCGAGACTGCACTTTCAAAGTTGTTGTTGGATCCGATTTATTCTGAAAATGCGAAAAGAATATCAAAAATGATGCAATTGAAACCAGAGAAATCTGGACAAGTATTTATTGATTGGCTGGAATATGTTGGCAATAATCCAGGGTTCCACAATGTTATCAATCTTCCACACGCCTCTCCGTTTCTTTATTATTGTGGCGATTGTATACTTGTGTTGTCAACAATGTTCGTTCTATTGGGATGGTTGCTGTACAAACTTGTAGCCTATACTGTTCAAATTAATATAATTGCTAGTAGAAAACTGAAGCTAAATTAATTTCAAAATACGAGTATGAATAAATATCTCATTTTTCTAGAATTTCAAAATCTGAAGTTCTGATGTTTCAGAAGTCGGGAGCACTCTTCTCGAACTTTTTTGTTGTGTCCCCGATCTAGTGCCAAATCTCACACAATAGTCGTTTTTCGAAAACAGTTCAGCAAACGTGTTGAATAAAACTGATGAAAATTTTAATCCGACTTTTGTTTCATTTTTTGAAATATGAGAACTACAGTACTCTTCGTTGTTTTTTTATTAAACATCAATATATTTTGTTATAGAAATGCTTTTGAATCAATCAATAATCTCAAAGAGTGTTTAGATATTGTCAAGGTAAGATAAGTCTCGGTAAATGAAAAGTTCTTTTCAGACAAAAAATTGAAGATAATTTGTTTAGGACCCTGATAACAGAAAAATATGTTCTGGAAAAATGGGAGAGGAAAGAGATGAGTGTGTTCAAAAGTATACAGAGGTAGAATCAGTTTTACATTTCTGAACAAATCATAAATGAATTACAGAAAATGATGCCGAAAATCAATAAATGTATCGAGAGAGGTAGAAAACAGAAGGATTTATTCATAAAAGGGGAATTGTAAAATGTTGTGGTTGTATTTTCACACATTCATATTTATTTCTAGACTGTGTTTTTCAATATCTTATGATTCACCGAGTTTAGATATTATCAGTAAATGTCATCAAGAAATGAAGGTTAACCTTATAAAAATTTTTCCCGAGATGTGAGTTCCTTTTGCAGCTTAAAAATAATTGTACATGTACTTCTGTTGATAATGATTGTCATCAAAACTTTGCACTTGTGAGTGAAGAACAAAAATTGGAGAAAAAATGCACATTTCAGAAAAATTGGAATAAGATAAGCAGATGTATTGCAGAACATCAACGGAATAAAGCAAATTCTACGTGAACTGTTTATGTTTATTGTTCATTTTTTTAAAATAAAAGCTATACTAATTGGGAAGTTATATTTCCGGACCTCATTTTCAGTCATTTCTCTCGTCCTTCCGCCAATGAAATCAATTTGGGAAAAACGTAACTTTTCGATTTTTCCTGCGCTTTTCAACGAACTAGGTGATGTTTTTAGAAATCTCACCGAATCCTCGGTATTATCTACTTCCAAAAAATTGGCTAAAATTAAATCGAAATCAAGAGACGTGAAGCAAAAATGGCGCATCATCTCTGTCTTTACGAAGTAAGAGCCGCAACGCGGACCATACATCAGATAGATGCCCAGACATCATTTTGAGTTAGTACATCCCTTTAGTTTTCGATAAAAAAAGTAGGAAGAGAAAAGTAATGAAGAAAACCATACTTGTTTAACTTTTGACTAATGGGAGAGGGAGAGCAAGAGGAAAAAAGAGTCAGAACAAAAAAACAGCTATATTAGAAAACTGAGAGAAAAGTGAAGAATGAATGAATGATTGAGCATACAGGAAGGCACATAGATTGTCGACTCCGCCCCTTTTTACAACCCACGCCGCATGCCAAAAGGGGCGGAGTCGACAGCCAATGTACATCCCTGTGCTCAATCATTCATTCATTCATTCTTCGTCTTTTTCTTGTTAGTTTTACAATATAGTATTCTTTCTTTCTTGTATCGTTCACTTTGATCGTTTTTTTTTCTTTTTTTTTTGATAGAGGGTTTAACTTTGAGCTCTGGTCCATAATTATTCCAAGTATGGCCAAAGTCAATTTTTTAATTTATCAAAAATTCAAAAATTAGTTGTTCCCTCCATTTATTTTGCCCGAGATTAGGACCCCCTTCCCACAGGTGTGGTCCCCATCTGATGTATGACGCGGACATGCTTCGCGGCCGACGATATTAAGGAGCGAGTATTTTTTCAAACTGGCTTTTAATCAAAGGGCCTCCCAGCATTGTTAAAAAGCCAGAATCTCATCCCTGAAACCGACTCATTTCTTATTAAATTGTTGCCGCCCGTTTACAAGTTTCAAATATGAGATTTAAATTTTTACATTGAAAAACTCCAAAGAATTGAAAATTAAATTTTATTTTTTGAACGTAGCCCAGTCAAAAATGCTTGCATTTTCCACAGTTAAAAAACGTGACTAAAATTTTGTCAAAAAAACTCTAGAGCCATCCGCTCTAGGGCCTACCTGACCCTAGTTTAATTGAAAACTTAAATACTTGTTTCTTTCCAATTAACAAAATCTTATGTGCCTGAAACGCGAGCTTGATCAAACACTTTTCGAAGTAAGTATGGCTGTGAATTCCTGTCGTCTGAATATGAACTACGGTGTCAATGGTAAAGATTAGCAATGTGTTTGATGGAAAATTATAATCTATCGTCTTTGTAGAATGATAACACTTTTGTGATCAGATAAATTTTGTGACCAATTTTTTATCACATGCTATACTTTGCTTGCTACGACCGAAACAAAACACATGTATCCCAAGACTTCAGCTTTTTCAGGGAAAACAATTTCGGAAAATAAAATTAAAAATAAAGAGCTGGCCTAGAAACCCAATATTTTCTTCACCCACGTTGTGTACTTCTCGAGGAATCCACGATTTCATTTCATTTTTTAAAAACTTCAAAAACCATATTTTTTCTTGCTATTAGCTAAACGGTTCAACTGAAAACCTCTCATTTTTCACTCTTCGATGAACCAATAAATCGGCCAGGCGTTGTTTCTAAAAATCAAATATTGCCTATAAATTTGTGTAAAGTCAGCAAATCAAATAAACTTTTGCAGCAGCGCTCCTTCAATGTTCTAGTGTTTTTCCGATTTGTTATTTTTTCCATTCAAAATTTGAAGAATTGAAAGAAAATTGACAATGTCATTGATTAGTATCATCAAAGGTTATTATTTTTTCGTTGTCTCGCCGGGTATAAAAGATAGTTTTCCCTTTGAGAAGGTGGCGCACACAAACGTCGACATTGTGTTTATTTATCGATTTTTTTTTCTACCTTTCACTCGTCCGAATTGTCATGTTTTTTTTTTGGCAAACAGAATTGTGTCTTTTATTTTAAAAAAAAAACTCTTTTTTACTAATGATTTTTCGCTTGGTTTTAAACAACTATCGATAATTTGATAGCTACAATTACACAGCATTTATTTATGGTTATTGATAAAAAATTCGAAATCAATATTCATGCGAATTTCACGATTTCAAGTTTTTCTCAGACGCCTTACTAAACTTTGCCACCTATGAGTCCACATGCAAACCTTATCAACTTAATTTTGTACAATTTTTGTTCCAATGATCAATTCAGAACCATTTTTGAAAATCATTCCGTCATTCCCATAAGAGACTTAGTGATTAAAAGTGTTGTGATTGATAACGAAATTTTCTATTTAAATTTTTCGTTTCGTTAAAAATGTGACCTCTATTGTCATTCTTTCAGTAACCTCTAACAAAAATGGCGGAAGCTGATATTGCTGTGATTGGATTAGCTGTGATGGGTCAGAATCTAATCCTCAACATGAATGACCATGGATATACCGTATGTGCCTTCAATCGAACTGTCAAATTAGTTGACGATTTCCTGGCCAACGAAGCCAAGGGAACTAAAATTATTGGAGCACATTCAATCGAAGAGATGTGCAAGTAAGTAAATCTTAAAAATGAAAGCAAGTAAATCTATTTATTTTCAGAAAATTGAAAAGACCACGCCGTGTAATGATGTTGATTAAAGCTGGAACACCGGTTGATTCGATGATAAATGCGATTGTCCCACACTTGGAAAAGGGAGACATCATCATTGATGGAGGGAACTCAGAATACACCGACTCTAATGTAAGTAAACGTATTTAGGTAAATTTTGTGGTTCCCGAGGTTATAATTGAAAAAAAAAACTTCAGATAGTTTAGAAAAATTACTGGTAATCTCACCTAGATTCAACCTAAACGATATATATTACTAGCAATCAATAGAACAACGCGCCAAAAACAATTAGATTCAGTTTTAAAGGATCATATTTCTGCTGAATCTAGCCGGTCAGACGATGGTGAACGAAAATTTTTATAAAAAATCAAATTACACAAAACTTGTTCTTACAAAGTTTAATTTTAACTCGTTATCTTCATTTCAAATAAAAATACTCAAATTTGCATCGCTTTGTCTGTGAAATATATTTTAGTTGTTTACATCACACCACTTTAAAAAAATTGAATTCTGTTCAAATCGTGCCACAAACATGCCTGTTATCATCATAGAAAACAGAAAAAAAGTGTGATAGACACATTTTGTACGTTTCTTTATCATCCTCTTCATTCATGTCTTATCTTTAATCATGATTACAGAGACGTGCCAAGGAACTCGGAGAGAAAGGAATTCATTTCGTTGGATGTGGAGTTTCGGGAGGTGAAGAAGGTAACGTTATTTTCATTTATCTAAATCGGTTGAAAAATATCACATTATGCTACACTTAAATCACAAAAATTTGGCGTTTTTCTCTGCATGAGTTTTGTCAAAAGGAAGAGAATGCGTTGAATCATCTAAAATTTCAAACATGTTTTTGTTTTAAATATGTATTTCCCACTTGTTGACAACATCGATGTTTTCGAATCGGTTGAATAATATTTCTTAGGAATAGGTTTGTTGATAACCGTCAACCAGAAAGTACTGAACACCGGCTTATGGTCAGAAGGGCACGGACCACGTAGAGAGTCATATTTCAAACACTGAACCCACTCGGAAATGCGAGACCAATAAAGAACACGATCCTGAAAGTTTTAAATACGTATAGATTTTAATCGGGTTTTACCGTAAACGAAGGGATGCGTTTAGCGACATATATATCGGTATCCGGCTCAAATTTATGTGTTGGAGGGAAACGAATTTGGGGCTCGACAAATTCCGAGAATGCTATTCCTTTAGCTCGAATAGTGGCTAGTTCTTCTTCTTCCAAAATTTTATCGAAAGTTTCTGCGTCGATTTTTTCGAAATCTTTCCAGTCAATATTGTTCTCATTTGTAACACGAAAATTCAAATCACCAGACCAAAATACTACCTAGAAATTGAGAAAGAAAATTGAGCTTGCATGGGAGGACACCCACGTCTGAAGAAAAAAGGTCATCATTTCCGGTCGCATGAAATTTCTTCAACGAGGCGAATCGAAGCGTTTTCACAATTTTCAAGTAATCTTGAACTCTTTGTTGGGATGTTGCATCTAAGTTAATTTTTATCATTCAAAAATTGAATATTATTTCCTACTCACGAGATAAATGGCACCCAATAAAAACCATCCACCGTTGATAAAGTCGAAAACATACTGCGATTGCGCCTTTAGTTCTCACTGGTTTGGCCATTGCCCCAGATGCGATAAATGATACTTGCGGTTCTGATAATGCCCAAAGTTATGTGAAATTCTAATCAAATAAGTCACTCACGAATCGCATACTTAAGATGTTGTCTTCTTATAAAAACAACAACCATTTGGGACCATGCACGATGTGAAAGGTAGAGATCGTGTGTTTTGAGAACTGGCTCCAAAATTTTCAGCGCATCTTCGTGAAAAGTTCTAAGTTTGAATGTTTTTTTTTTTCAAATTTCAAACATGCTTGTCAACTCACTTCACTGTTGATGGAATTTCTTGAAGACAAATAAATATCACATCACTGTCCATACTCTCGTAGTTATCGTTGATTTTTGTTGCCAAATAATTCAAAACTTTAGCTGGTTTCTCATTCATATTCCAAGTTAACGAAGAAATGCGAAGTCTTCGATCAGCCATTTTCGCAATATCTTCGTAGGAAACGATTGGAACATTACCGAAACCTTTTATCGGATGTCTGTCAAATGGGCAAAATTGTTAACATGAAAAAGACAAAATATTAGTAAATATTATATTACCCGGTGCCACTATCCGTGTCGTAACAATATGTCCAATTGCCGTCACTGATCTCTTTGACTGAAAATAGCATGCTTTTGTTCAACATGAGGAAGAATAGGAAAACCCATGTAAATTGAAAAAGGGATTAAACAATTTAGATTAACGAAGAAGTATTAATACTCACACTCGCCATTGTGTTGTCTCCAAGGAGCGGGTTGAGATGTTGATCTTATCCAAGGAGGTTGTCGATTATAGTTCCGACTACTCGTACTTGTAGCTTGTTTTTCTGATTCGCTCACAGTGTGATCCATTGAAGATTGGGTTGAAAGAGGAGGTGTCGATGCAGTCGATTGGTTTTGTGCCGTATTTGTCGAAGGGGTTGTTGAATTAACATCTACAAATTAGATAATTGACGTGGCTTAGTTTTTAAATCTCATTTTTAGTGCTGAACGTACATTTTTTTAATTCAAATTTATGAGACGAAAAGCGGCCAACATTTTGAACACAAAATGAATGAAAATTTTCACCGACGAGGCTATTAAAATATGTATGTTGTTGATATTCACATTTCCGCTCTCCTCACTGCGGACAAACTAATCTATGTTCATGTATGCTCCAGAGGTTTTTAATTATTTATTGAGTTTTTCTTTTTTCGAAAAAATTTGGAGCCGAAAAAAACAAGCCACTTACTCAAACACTTCATGCATAATGGCGAAACGAAACAAGTTGAATAAAGTGCGTAGTGAGAAAAAAAATAGAGGAACAAGAGAAAAAAGGTGAACCAAAGATTTGGTTGCTAGGTGTCGTTAGAGCTATTGTTCGTAGCGAGAGAATGAAATAATTTTTGTGGTCTGTTTTTCTTCTATTTAATTGAAATATGCACGAGAGTAATTATATTTTTATTTCTTTATTTTTCAGAAAAAAAAGTTTCATCACATTTTAAACTATAAAAAACTTCAAAAGCAATGAATGTCTAACGTGAAAAATATGATTTCACGAGAAAAAAATTACACTCAATAAATTCTTCATCTAAAGGGTTCATGTTTTCAAATAGGTTTTTATCTATCAAGATTCAAAGAATATCAATAATGATGAACTGATCAAAATATCAATTTTGTATAGTTTTTCAATTGACAAAAATTATTATTCTGAAAAACAAATAAGTAATTCAAAAGAAATTGTACTCATCAATTTTTTCACAACTACAATTTTTGCTAATCAGAGCGTAACTTGAAATAATATCATATGCAAATTCGGCATCGAAATCGAAAACTTCAAAATATGGGAATTTCACGTTTTGAAAAAAATTTGAAAAAAAAAAATTTCGAAAAAAGGAATAGATTTGAGAAAAATGTTACAATTTAACATTTTCAGAAAAAAAACATTTGCAAAAAATCGATTATTTGAAAAACAAGGTGAAAGGATGTGCTTTCAAACACCTGAAAAGACCTGCTCGATAGCATTTTTCTATTTTTAGCGGATTTAGTGCGTTCGGGAGAGTATTTTCGTGCAAAAACGTAATTTAGAAATTTCCGGACTCCGGACATGTAAATCTGGCCCATTTTTCCAATCTTTTCAAAAATAAAACTCACCGAAAGTATAACTGCGGAACGTCAATTTTCGCATCATCTTCTTTGCAGAAAAACGGCGGTTTTGTCGATTGATGGTTAAGCGAAAATTGAAAAAGACGTCTGGCTGGTTAATTTGTATCCCTCGAGATCTTTTTTTCTAGTTTTTCACTTTCTTTTATGCTCTGAGCGGTGTATTTCCCTCTTATCGCCTCTCTGAGTAAATTTAGATTGCTGTTGTAATCTCTAGAAAAACTGCAAAAAGGGCGATTGATTGAAATCAGAATGGCAGAAAATGAAAAAAAAAAAACATGGTTTGATAAGCAAACCAGGGGTGTCCCTTGGGCCGCCCGCGGGCGCCCGCTGTTTTCTTATTTTGTCATTATCTCGCTTCGGGTTCAAAATTTCAATATTCTGAGATTCGAAAATGAAAGAACAGGTCAAAATACATATTTTATGATACTCATATCATTCTCAAAAACAAAACCAAATTTTTTATTCACCCTTGAAAAAGTTGAGCGGGCACCAAAAAAGCCCAAAACGACAGCCCTGAAGCAAACAATTATCTCGATGTATACGTTTTTATTAAAAATATGACTAAATTCTATTTTTTTTCCACTAAACAATGAGAATGGTTTCAAAAGACATCTTCGTGTTGCTCGAAGAAAGTTTGAGAAACGAAACATGTTACATACGTACATATGAAAAAATCTATATAGAAATGTGAAAGGAAACAAAAAATATACGAGACAAAGTAGAAATTATTGAAAAAAATATTTATGGGAATATGTGAGAGAGAAAGGAACATTGAAGAAAAGGGAAAGAAAACTGTGAAAAATATTTTGTATATGAATAATGCTCTGTGAAAAACACGACGAATATCTTTTAAAAAGGGGGAACAGTTTAGATATTTTTGACTGAAATATTTCAACGTTTTCGAAATGAAACTTAATTTCAGCCTCCGTTAGATTTAACTTTTTGTAAAATGAAAACAACAACATGTTTAAGAGTGAAAATATTCAAAAAAAAAAATTTCAGAAGCAAGTTTCTCACATTTAGTTTGTTTTTGTTTTTTGAAGAAAAAAACATGTTTTTCAAAGAATGTTTTCTACATCATCCAAGTTGAAAACGTAAACAATTTCAGGAGTGTATCACGACTCTCATAAGTTCACAACAAATTAATTTTCCTGTAAATTCTCGAAAAAGTTGTGTGAAAAACGCATAAAATAAAATACATTCTCAACAAAAATGAATCAGGCCATGAGTCATATTTTGAAAATAGAAAAAAGAAGAATGGGTTAGAAATTTTCTCCCTCTTCTCTCTCAACAAAAAATTTCTAATTTTCAGGAGCTCGTTATGGGCCATCTTTGATGCCAGGAGGTGATTCAGCTGCTTGGCCACATCTCAAGGATATTTTCCAATCAATCGCCGCAAAAGCCGATGGTGAGCCGTGTTGTGAATGGGTCGGAAATGCGGGATCTGGTCATTTTGTAAAAATGGTTCACAATGGAATAGAATATGGAGATATGCAATTAATTGCTGAAGCATATAGTTTACTATACAAAGCTGTTGGTCTGAATCATGATCAAATGGCCGAAGTTATGCAAGACTGGAACAAAGGGGAGCTCGATTCGTTCCTCATTGAAATCACCGCTAATATATTGAAGAAGAAGGATGAGCATGGTGAATCAATTGTTCCAAAGATTCGTGACGCCGCTGGACAAAAAGGAACTGGAAAATGGACATGTTTCGCTTCATTGGAATATGGTATTCCTGTCACACTCATCGGTGAAGCTGTATTTGCTAGATGTTTGTCGGCATTGAAAGATGAACGCGTTAGAGCAGCTGATGAGTTGCCACGACCAACAATTGCACCAGAAGCTGTCATTCAAGATAAGAGAGAATTCATCAAACAAATCAGCAAGGTTAGGACATTATAATTTTCTCGGATAATTTGAATAACACTCCTCATTTTACTCTAATCCCGGCCCGAAAATTTCTAACCGAGATATTTTTAAATTTTTTTTAAACAAAAACAAGTCTTTAAAAAAATCCTGTATGGAAACCCATAATTTCAGGCACTCTATGCTTCAAAGATTGTGAGTTATGCACAAGGATTCATGCTTCTCGCTGAAGCTTCAAAACAGTTCAACTGGGATTTGAACTTTGGAGCTATTGCTCTGATGTGGAGAGGTGGATGTATCATCAGGTCTCGATTCTTGGGTGATATCAAACGAGCATTTGATAACAACAAACAATTGTCCAATCTTCTTTTCGACAATTTCTTCAAAAATGCTATTGCTGAATCACAGGTTTGTTTACTTTCATCATAAATTTTACAATTTTTATCGATCCATCCGAATTCAGGATCCATGGAGAGTTGTCATTGCTTCAGCAACCCAGTTGGGTATCCCGATTCCTGCATTTTCTTCGGCTCTCTCATTTTATGATGGTTATTCGAACGCGGTGAGTGAAATTTGAAAAAAAAAGAAAAAGTGGAATCCTAAAAGAATATCTAAAAAAAAAGGCGGTTCAAATTATTATTCAAATGTCAGGTGCTTCCTGCTAATTTGATCCAAGCTCAACGAGACTACTTCGGTGCTCACACATATGAACTTCTCGAGAAACCAGGAACATGGGTTCACACTAACTGGACAGGACATGGTGGACGTGTCACTTCTAATACTTATAACGCTTAAGAGTTTTATTTTCTCCGAAATTGCATATACTACGTGATATTCACGCAACTGTGATTTTGAACATCTTCATTGATTAGTACTTTTTTTGCTTTACAATTAGTAAACGTTTTGAAAGCATTTTGCTGAAAACAAAATTCCACCGAAAACTAGCACGTCGCAAAAAATGGATTGTCATTCATACCTGGCCCAAGAGGGTACCAAAAATCTTAAAAATTTTCGACACCGTGTACAAAGCGAAAAAAAAACAATTTTGACACTGTAAATCGCCATGAAAGCAGGAAAAATGGCTAAAAAATGAATGAAGGGAATAAAATTCAAAAATGTCACTGTGAAAACTTCTGCGAAAAAAATGACACGGTACTTTTTCCCCGCTTAGGCCAGGTATGTTGTCATTATATTTCAGTTCGTGAATTTTTTTTCGATACGTGTTTCCGGCCGGCTCAAATCTGATTTTCGAGCCGGATTTAATCTATTGCCTCATTGAAAAATTTCGGGGAAAATACTAGGAGGTTCGGTAAAAATTCTCTTGGGGGGGGGGGGGGGGGGGGGGTTTACTATATTGATCATACTTGGGATAGCTTGGCCAAACGACCACATAGGGTATAACTTTTGACTAATGGGAGAGGGGGAGCAAGAAGAGAAAAAAGAATCAGAAAGAAAAAATAACTATATTAGAAAACTGAGAAAAAAAGTGAAGAATGAATGAATGAATGAGCACACAGGAAGACACATTGATTGTCGACTCCGCCCCTTTTTACAACCCACGCCGCTTGTAAAAAGGGGCGGAGTCGACAGCCAATGTGCCTTCCTGTGCTCAATCATTCATTCATTCCTTCTTCGCCGTTTACTTAGTTTTACAATATTGTTTTTTTTTTTCGTTCTTGGCTCGTTCAATTTGATCGTTTTTTCTTTTTATTCTTATTTTTTTGATAGAAGGTGAGCCTACTATGGGGATTTAACTTTGAGCTCTCGTCCACGATTATCCCAAGTATGATATTGATGGTGCTCTTCAATTTGCACATATTCATTTTTCGCAAGAGGTATATCGCAAACTTTAATTTTTTAATCACACGTGAGTGTTTTTTACCCAAAGAACACGCTGTGAGGGTTACTTTTTCGTGTTAGATCTAGATAACGGTGTTTACTTGACCCGGAAATCGGGCTTAAGAGTTTTTTCGAAAATTCTTTGAGGCCCAATTTATCCTCAAATTTTAGTGCATCAATACAAGTTTGAGACTATTTATCATAACGTTTTTTTTTTCCAATTGGTAAAATTTCTTTACAATACACTCCCTAGATAAGTTCGAAAGACATAAACTGTTATATGTATTTTCTTCATTCGTTCATGTCAAAAAAAAACTTGATAAAACTATCCCTGTTATCAATAAAACACTAACGTCTGCGCGTATTTATTTATTATTATTCACAATAAACACTATCAACCAAAAACGTCGTTAAACAAATAATCCGAAATAATAAATGGTAATAATTAATTCTAGCTCGTTCATAATAACACAACTTGCGCTTGCAAATTTAGAGCTCATACTTGTGGATTTTTCAGAGTACTTTGCTGAAACAAGGAAAACGGGTTGACATAGAATAGCTGTTAGTTCTTACATGGTTTTTATCCAAAGTTAACAAGTTCAAAAAATGTTTGTTTGAATAAACGGTTGTCAGTTTTTGCACTAAAAAAACGACTTCCATTTGTTTCATTTGTTCTTTTGTGGACTATCTAGACTAAAGAAAACACTTTGTTTTGTCGTTTTTTATCAATTTTGGAAGTGTGAGACGAAGGTCGGCGATCATAATATTATCATGTGAAAGATGGTGATTCAATGGCGTACTTTTGGTCAAATACTTGCGTTTTATGAGTGCGTTTTGTAAGAATACGATGGGGAAAAATGATAAAGAAAATCTTCTGATTACATTTCTCTATAGATATGATAGGTATTTACAGAGATGAGTTACTGCAGTTTCAAAGTTTTATCAGTCATTGACTTGTATTACCACGCGCTCTATTGATAATATTAAGAGTCCTACTACCACTTTCACAGATTGCGTACGTATAGCCCATATAATCCAAATTTCAATCGTTGCCATATAATCCAAATTCAAATCGTACGGTTGCTGTAGATTGAAATTTTAGCAACAAATATTTCCAAATCAAGACTTTCTGATATTTTGAGAGGTACATTTCTCCTTTCAGACGCGTAGAATCAGATTCTCACATCAAACATTTCTGAAAATCTCTTCTGCACATTGTGTATTTTTTTATCTCAAAGTTTTCGCACATTTTTCTAGTACACGCACAGTTTTGTGGATGTGGCCTAAACCGAAGAAATATAATCTAAAAATGAGAAATTCAGAGAAAAGGTCACGAAAAATATTTTGACCTACATGGAAAAAATTTCAAAATTTTGGAGACCCAAAAACTTAGCTTCTCAAATACACACTGTGTTCTGAAGCGAGTAAAGAAGAGCATTATAAATAGTTCTCGTAATACCGATTCAATTTTGGATAATTCCTCACCAAAAATCGTGTAACATTACGATTTTCAAGATATCCTTTTTGTAATTTAACGCAGAAAAGTTCGTAATATTCTGTGCTGCGTGAATGATAATTAGAGTTCGGTAATTTTTTATTGTTCTATGTGAAATTCGACGGTTCTGGCGACGTATAGCATAACAACCAAATTCGGTACTTACCGCCAAATTTTTTTGACTGTTCTTTCGTACGTCAAAACACCTTGCAAACTTTCGACTCAAACAAAACTAGTTTCTTTCTCTGACGCAATTTGTTATTGTCGAAATAATATCAAATTTGACTCCTGTCCAAGAAAAAATCTTCATTGCACTATATTTTTGTGTTGGACAAAGACAAATTCATCGATCAGATTGTTTTAATATGACCTTAAGGTCCTTAAGGTCATATTGAAAAAACTTATCGAATTAGGATGTTATTGTGGAAAGGTGCCAATAATATTGGTTTTTCGCGAGTGTTATGATTGTTGACTTTGAAATGTACTAATAACAAAATAATAGCTATCATTTAGCAGAGAAAAACGTTTACCTAGCTTCCGATTATCATAGGCAAAAACCCATCTCGAACTTACCACATCATGCTTTTTGTCCAGAGTTAGTACTATTCTGGGCAAAAAAAATTATGGGGATATTCAGTTGAAAAAATATAGTTAAACAACACAAAAAATCTATTCAGATGATGTTGAAAAAATACAGTATCTGGCTAATTTTTCGACATACAAAAAACCCTCGTAAATCGTGACAAATGTCTCATCGTGCGGAGACACAAGCAATTTTAACAATACATGCGCCCTTTTTTATAACATAGATTCAAGTAATTCATGAATCGTTGATCAAAAACAGAAGGCGCATCATTATTTAAGTTGTTTTTGTCTCGGCTCAATGAGACCTTTTTGAGTTTCTAACGTTTGTATACATGTCGAAAAATGGTTAGTACTGTAACTTTTCGTCATTTTTCATTTTTTTTCAACTGACATGAATATCCTCATTATAAAACTACCTCCTGATATTTTAATTTTTGTTGATGATCGCAATGTTTTTCAGGCAGTTCTAACCTCGATTTTCTCGTTCTACAATTTCAGTTTTTACCTTTGCTCAATGACCTGTTCAACCTCAGGGCCCTCACCCCATGGCAATACATCATTTTTTGAACTTGAAAAATATTGAAAAATAGTTTTGTTTTTCAAAAGTGCTTATTTCAAACAGTAGAAAAAAACAAATGACGATTGCAATTATCAATCAATGACACAATGATCACGGGCACAATTTGAAAAAAAAATAGAGCTGGCCAAAGTGTACACAAGGAGTTTTGAAAACCAAAATTTAGCCAATGTTGGACCGGTCCGAATTGATCCAGCATAAACCTCAGATGATGTTTTTTTTTTTGCTTGAAGTACGACAAACGAGGACAGGCCAACCTTGGTCAATGACACAACAATTGATACGGTATACTTTGGTTGCTTTGATTTCTATTTTTCATTCGACTTTGATCTTCGTAGGCCATACCGAACTTGAAATTTTCACAAAACAAAACATGAGAACGAGTTTTCGATGATTGAGAATTTTAAAATTCGGAAAAAAAGTTGGAAGTTTTTCCCGAAACAATAACAATAGTCCTATATGAAGAATGAAGAAGTTTTTCCACATAAAATAAGATTCTCGATGTCATCAGAGATTTTATGACTTTTTCATCGATTGTCGAGAAACATAAAATCATGTTCACAGTTTGTTTTTTTGAAAAATATTATCCAGTGTTGCATAATGAGTACAACGTGTTAAACTATTCTTGAGTTTCAATAAGCTTTACGTTCAACGCGCTGAACATCCGAAGCAAAGATAAAGGGCTTCAGCTGTTTTCAAGTTAGAACAACCACTAACAACATGAAATAATTTTATTGTATTTCGACAGAGTGTCAATGACCCGTCTAACAAAAATTATGCTGAATAGCATAAATGTCATGAAAATTGCACAAAATGTACATCTCAGCAGAAAAACAAGCGAAAAAAAAAGTTAAATTTGTCTCCAAAAAAGAGAACGTCTTAAAGCATTTCGAAATGAGTTAAAGGAAAAAATGAGAGTTTTTAATCGCTAAGATCCGGTGAACTGATAGCTCGTCGAAGTGCCGCTTCTTGCGATGATGGTCTCAGCGCGTTTCGAATCTTCTTCTCATTCTCATTTGGTGTTGGAATGGATGCAGTGACAGTTGTTGATTTGAGTTTTTCCTCAACTGTCTTTTCCGAAGAAGTGTCTTCTTCGTCCTCTCCAATTTTGTGCGAATATGCGAATTGATCTTTGTTTGGTAGTTGATAGATGACATTTTCCAACTCTTCAGCCACAGTGGATACGTTCATCTTGATCTTTTGCGACCATCTTTGTGATCTGCTCAATTTCTTCTCGTCATTCTCTTCGCCGAGCTCCGCTACGATTTCTGTAACAACAATGCACTTTATTATCAATTTGTTTGTTTTGATTGTTTTACCTTTACTTTCTTCAACTTGCTTATTGAGCAACCAGAGCCATAATCTGATAATTGGTGCTCTTTGTCCTGGTTTACGTGGAAGAACAATGAACAACATCAATTGGATGAACGCCAAAAACGAACCAACACCATTTGGGAACTACAAAAGGAAGATGATGATAAGATGCAGTGTTCAGTTGAGAAAACTCACGATAAGATAAAAATCTTTTTTCAAGAGGCCATAAAGAAACCATTCCGACGAAACGAGAAAGTTTGCAATACACAATGGAAGTGGTAATGTAGAAGTGGCACATCGACGAATAACAACACGAAGGCCGGCCAAAGGAGCCGCAAAATCAGCGATATTCAGTGTGAGACACACAATTCCCAAAGGATGGAAGATCTTCATGCCGAAGAAATGAACGCCGAGAATCAAAGAGGTGCAGATTGCAATAACTCCAGCAACTTTGATGGTGATCCACAACTTCTTTTTGGTCATGAACCAGTAGAAGATTGTATAGGTTGTGTAGAGAATCACTTGACATCCTGTCACCCATTTGACTGTCCCATCATTTTTCAACCATCCATAGGTCATCCAACAACAACCACTACAAGCATAGATGATTATATTATGTTCTGACTTCTAGATCTTACCCAACTATTCCCATCAAAAATGGGGCTCCCGAAATTTCATTCGTATCTTGACGCTTCCAAATTTGACGGCAAATTGGACTAAACAATTGAAAACGTTGAAAAAAATATTGATAAAGAAGAGATCAACTTACATTCCGCAGAAGAAAAGTCCGACAGTTGTGAAAAAAGCCAGAATAGACAACAAGTTCAAAAAAGTGAAACCTTCTGTGAAAATTTCAAACATGACTGTTTTTGGTGTTGTGTGTAGCAGTCGAAAGAAATAAGTGTTGCGATGGTTGTGGCTGAACGCACTTTTGTATCATACACATTTTGCCACGCGCCGCCCATTCTCTGACTCCGCCTCGTATTGCTGTGGTTGAGGAGAAGATGAGAAAGACGACCGGAGAGGGTTACTGTAGGTTGTCAAAAACGATCTGTCGAGTGTGTATGTGGAGTATAATTGAGCCATTTAGCCGAAGAATGAGTCAGCAGAGCAACAAAAAAAGCATTGTCTCAATGATGTGTGATGTGTCTAGAGAGGTCATAAAATGGACGGACAAAGAGCTATTGTTTCGAATAATTTTATGTTTTGTTGGAGTTGTCAGAAATGAAAATATTAAACTTGATCATTTGATACAATGTTAAAACTATAAAATTGCTAATCTTTCTGATTTGATGGAGGTCAAAAAATAGTAGGCCGAGATTTTCATTCGGTTATGATTGTTTGAATCATGCTTCGAGTTGGCTTTTCACGGTATGATTTTTTCACGCACTTGATGCAGTTTGGTGTATTGATCAACAAAAGACTTTCAAAACTGAAAACTGGTTTTCTAATTTCGAAAACTACAATTGATCAGAATTTGAGCCATCAGGAAGATTCATCACAAATTGCCTACAATCATCAAAGATAGTTCTTCAATGCACTTTTTCTTGACCAGTCATTGAGCTACCAGTTCATTTTGCTTGGTTATTATTCATGCTAAAACATTTTCACCAATCAAAAAAAAAAACAAGAGGAAGTTCGTCAAACCGCACCGTTGGAAATTGAAATGCACCCATTCTGTGACGCGCGGTTCAATCGAGTTCATGAATTTGTCAAACTACAGTACCCTCTTTTTTGGTTGATAACAACAAAATAGATGTCATAATTGGTCTATGGTCGATATCTTCTTCTTCTTCTTCTTATGCTTCTTTTTGTTATTCGCCGTATTTGATGTTCTGTGTTTTTGACACAAGATTTTCTCACTTAATTTTATTTCACGTGTTCACATTTTTTGTCATCTCCATCGAACAATCGATTTTTCACATGTTTTTTCACATGATAAAGTTTGAATCGTTTTTTTTCTCCATATTAGACAAATCAATCAGAGCGCGGTAGAAATACGCGCAGAGAGTAACATTCTGCAAAAAAGTGTCCTTTGATGTATAACTTTTTCATTTTCACGTATGTAAAGTGTGACTGTGTAAAACACCAAAATCGGGAAAGTTAGTGTTTTTTCTATCCTCATAATGTTTACTCTATTTACGGGAGAAGATCAGGGCTGAAAACAGTACCGAGGGAGGAAGAAAATAATACATGTATTTTGTGACGATAACGGTTATGTGTATTTTGTTATGATATAAACAATAGTCTAGCATCCCCTCACTATAGTTGTTTTTTTCTATCCTTTAGAGTTGTAGCCTTTTCTAGGTCACCATATGCCGCATTAGATTTCACACCTTTTGATGCTATCTATAAAATATGGCGTACTATTCATTCGGTAGTGATGGATACGCGCCCTATCTCACATCCCTCTTTTTTCATTTGTTTCTCTGCGCTCTCTCGTTCGCACACACTCTTTAGTTTTTTTTTGGTCTTTTTTCCCCACAGAAAAACGCGTACTCTTCGCTGCCGAACGAACAGTAGCTGACCGAGATCTTACCACATATTTAGTCGTCTCAACTTTTTTTACGTCTATAATATATCCGTGTAGAATTGAGAAAACTTTTTGGCACATTCCATTCTGTTTGAGGAAAGTCTATTTTTCTCAAGGATAGTCACACTTTGATCAAAGAGCACTTTTCCAGAAGTGAAGCAGCGAAATCCGAAAAGCCCGAATTTTTTTGTTTTGATTCACCAATATAAGTTTGACTTTTGAACAAACGCACGTGTATTCGATGAAGAACTATGAATGATTGAATAATAAATTCGTTGTTTTTTCTTTATCATTCGATATTTGCAAAAAAAGAAACCAGTTCAACATAACGATTTTTCACTATTTATTTCGAAAGTGAACACGGAAAGAGGGATCTATCATACTGAACAAGAGAACTGTTATTTCTTATGATAATTGAGATTTTTAACATAGTTCATGATGAACCGAGAAATAAATGATTGATCACGATGGTTTCCTCCGGTCCAAAATCTCATTTTTTTTCTTCTTTTCCTTGTTTGACAAGTATGTTCGATAATGTTCTCGATTTTTTCCAAGAATCATCGGTTACACGTTTTGTATACAAAACAGAATGATAGTTTAACCGAAACCGTTTATAATAATTTCTCGGATTGTTCTGATATCAGTAATTATTCATTTATTTTTTGCTAGATTCAACGAAATGAGAAAAACAAAGAAAAGAAAAAAAGAAGAAGAATATGTTGTGATGTCATGTGATCACAGAGACACAATCGTTTTATCGTGTAATAAATAATAATAATAGAATTTGTCGGATTGGCGCCAAAATGACACGTAAAATATTTGTTATTTCAGGCCAAGAAAATCCATTTATCACATGTGAAATGTGAACAAGTGAATCGAGATTTAGACGCAGTCAAATTAAAAACCCCCAACTTTTTATTGTGACATTGTCCGTTCTGGTTTATTTTTTGATCCACTAAGAAACTATAGAAACATCGAATTTTCATAAATTCTATGTTTTTCAATAAAAAAAATTCCACGGAAAATGTTGATCTAATTAACCTCTTGGATTGTATTTCTGAAAAAATCTAGTTTTAATTTACACATTTTTGAAAAACACTTTCACAAGAAAAAAACAGGATTTATTATCTTTCAGCAAAGCTCATTCAAAAGTCTTGAAAAAAGCGAATTACACTTTTTATTTCAAAATTCCAACGTTCAGTTCAGTGTTTTGTTTTGTTGATTGACCTAAAACAGAAAATGACGCGCTTGAAAAATTCCGATGGTAAGTGATGCTTTTCGTAAAATGTTACACTGACAGTCTGACCATTGTTTTTGTCGTTTTGGGCATTTTGGTAAGACCGAGAGGGTTTTGAAATATATGAGACAGAGAGATAAGATAAGTTACTAGATTGATGAGAATGATATGATTGGAAGTGAAAACGAGAGAATGCTTCAAAATTATTTCAAAATGATATATCAAACCCGAAGGGGGCGCTTCTTTCAATAAAATACTATTCATTCTGCAGTGAGGGATACGCGCTCTATCTCACATCCTCCTTTTTTACATTTGTTTCTCTGCGCTCTCACGTTCGCACATACTCTTTATAATGTTATATTTGTTATTTCACATTTTCTTCCCACAATAACAAAGGGGTTTCCCCGCCATGATTGGCTCCAATTACAGAATTTTCGAAAATTGTTGTTGCACATGGTTTTTTTGTTGTTTTTTTATCATCAATCACGGGGTACTGTACTTTAACCTGGTCAGAAAACATGAAAAATTTGTGCGCGAGTGAGTTCAGGTGTACCGAAAGATAAGAATGTGCGAATTAATGGATACAGACACAAAAAAACAGTGATAAATAATATTTTTTTGGCCGTCGATGACACGCGAAGATAAGAAAACAAAAAATAACGATGGGCAAGAAAAGGAAACATTTTAAGTTGGCAAAGTAATTTGAAATTGGTTGGATTTGATGAAAATCCCAATAGGTATGAAAAATGTATCGTCTTTGGATGTAAATTAAAAACAAGCGTTTGCAGGAAGATGGCGTTTGGACGCCATTATGATGGGGCTCTATCAACTCGGATTGTTTTTTGCAGCTCAACTTATTTTTGTCAATTTTCTCGAGTACACACCAAAAACTTATTGCAATGATGGTGAGCGAAAATAAGCAAAACTTTTGGCTGACTAGGTAACTTTTTTCATATTTCAGTAGACTTTTGCTATAAACTAAAACACAAATGTATCAAAAACTACGATAAAAATGCTCAAAATCTGTGTAATGTGAATGATGCAGAATTCGTAAGTTATTATGTTGTTTTTGGAAACAAAAAACGCCGAGTTTTGTTTTCAGAAGCAATGTGTCGAGGATAAAAAATATGTTTACTACGATTCTGCGCAACTAGAATATCAGCATGATTGTGAAGATTGGTCGTACTAGTAAGATTATTGCAGGAGTTCAATGTTTTTGATTTTTTTTTCAGTTTTTCGGCAACTACTGCGATGTACATTGGTGTATTGTTGGCCAATCTAATTTTAGGTGTGCTTGCTGATCGTTTTGGTAGACGTCCTGTTTATTTACTTGCCATTGGTTGTGGTATAACTGGAATGATTGGATCGGCCGCTTTACCAGGTGTTAAAATGTATTATTTTTTCCGTGTCATTACTGGCATTGGAGTTGCTGGAGCACAAGTTGTTGGATGGTCATATGGCTCAGAAATGGTTTCGGCGAGTAGGCGAATTCAATTACGAACATTTTCGAATTGGGCCAATGCTCGAATTATGATTGTTGTTGTTGCTTTCATCACTCAAAATTGGCATTTATCACTTTATCTCTGCGCTTTCATTGTTTCCAGTATGATTCCAATTTTATGGTTTCTTCCTGAATCTCCAGTGTTTTTGGAGCAGAAAAAAAAGACTGAAAAGGCGATGAAAGCTAGAGAACAGCTCGAGAAAATTTGTGCAGTTCCATCCGAAGAATCAAAAGAAACAGTTAAACATTTGAAGAAGATCACATTTTTCAGTATGATGCAGAATGCAAGACTGAAGAAGAACTTTCTCTGTCTCTGTTTCATGTAGGCATTTTCATTGTATTATTGGATCAATATCCGGAGCCTTTCTTTTTTCTAAAAAGGCTACAAAGACACAGTAATCGTGTTTTAGATGATATTATTCAAAATCGAATCGGTCACACGCACTCTTTTGATGATAATGTCATGCTAATTCAGCCCAGAATTCTGGGTTAGAAGAGATTTCCGGAAATTTTTGATATCAGAATCTGATTCTACGCGTCTCAAAATTCTAGAAACGTACTTCTCAAAATATCTGAAAGTCTTGTTCTGAAAATATTCGTTGCTGATATTTCAAACTACAGTAACCGCGTGATACCGATTGAATTTTGGATTATAATTACGTGTTGTGTTTTTGAAACTTTGTTCATAATGATTCCAGGTGGTTTTATGTCGGAATGGCTACTTATATCACCGATCTAAATGGTGGTGACATGTCCAAAAACATCTACATCGGCCAACTACTTTCCGGTGTTATCCTTTCTGCTACCAAAGTCGCAATCGGTCTTTTTGAACCTCATGCTCCTTGGTTCGGAAGAAGAATGATGTTCTTTGTCTCGCAAGGAATCGCAATTGTTGCGTATGTTGCAGTGCTTTTCTGCTTGTACACTAATAATAAGGAGACTAATTGGTATTTTTTCGCATATCTATTAGCCTATTCATTCCAACAAATGTGCACGGATACGATATATTTATCAGTTGCCGAGTTGATGCCAACAGATGTTCGAGCAACTACCGGAGCTATTATGAATATTTTGTTGAGATGTGGAACTATTGTTGCGTCGACAACAGTGAGTAGATATAAACTTTCATAATAAATATACGTTGAAATTTCAGAAACCTTTGAAATATGCCTATGAGCCCGGTCTTTTTTGGATCAACCTGATTGTTTGTACATTTGGATTTGCTGTTGTTTACAAGTATTTAGAAGAATCCAGAAATGCGAATCTTCAAAATGTCGGACAGGATGATGATACAGCGTCTGTTGTGTCAACAAGAAGTATTGCATCAGAAAAATCAGAAAGACCTACCAAATCGAGAAGAGGGCTGACGTTGAAGTCGAATAGAATGGCAAGAAGTAGAAGTGAAACAAAAACAATGACACGGTCGACAACAGTGAATAGTGAAACTGACAACTCAGCGAGAAGTGAAAAATAAAACAGAAGTATAATAAATAGTTGAGACTGAGAGGTTTTAACAGATCTACTGTTCGTTCAGCAGCGAGGGATACGCGCCCTATCTCACATCCCCCTTTTTTCCATTTGTTTCTCTGCACTCTCCTTTTTACACATACTCTTTATTTTTCTTTGTGTCTTTTTCCCCTCTCCCCACAGAAAAACGCGTACTCTTCGCTGCCGAACGAACAGTAACTCAGACCCGCGGTTTTGCGGGTCGTAGATATCCGAAAAACAATTTTTAAAAAATGTTATTTTTTCACATGAACATTAATGTGACACGTTGTCCGTCCGACTATCCAACAATATTTCGAAATATATTTTATGACAATTTCAACTTTTCAGAACATCCGGATAAACCAGAACGAAAGGTTTACTCCAAATGAAGACTTGAGATAGTTTCTGAAAACAAGCCTAAACAACCATGTGTTCTTCTTCTTCAAATGGACGAGTTCGTCAGACCTCTTCAAACTCCCAAAATTTGATTTGGCGAGAAAGTAGCTCAGTGAATGATTCTCCAATACAATTGAACAAATACGATTTTGATCGGTGAGTTGTTTTCTTCCAAATTTTTCTGATCTTGTACGGAATGAAGAACTGATATTTCAGGCAGGGCGAAACCCCTACGAAACAACCACTTTATTTTAGGGATTGAGAAACATTTTTACTATAATTTATGAGAGTTTTTGGTCAGGGTCTTTCGCCACATCTGCAAAATTTCAAAAAGTTTAAGATGGAAAACCTCGTCTGACTTGGCATACGATATGTGTATTAATTAACATTTTGTCCTGTTTTTAACTACACATTTTGAACATATGTGCCTGGTCCATTCTGCAAAAACGTGCAAATTTTCAGATTTTTGTGAGACCAAACATCCAAAAGCCATCAGACATTTATTGAAAATTCGAAAATTCCAAAACATTTTCGTTTTAGTGTAACAATCTGTACGAAGTTTTTTTTTTGTTGAGAAAACTCAAAGTGCAAATTTTTCGATATTTATGAGCTTCTCACATGAACATATTCACAAACCAAATAAGAAAAAAACATGTGAGAAATAGTGAGAAACAAAAAGAGACGAAAAAATGGCGAGAACACACACATTTATTCTCGTTACTGAACCTTTGTAACTACTACGTATGTGAATACGTAATGTTTTCGAATTCAATTTCTTTGTTCTAGAAATATTTCACAGTGTGTATTTCACTACCAACATTGATTGCAAACAACCGCACACAAATTCAGCCGGGGCCTATTTTTTCTTGCATACACTGGCACACATTTATTGGCCCCGCCCTTTTTTGGTATTGTGGTCCATACAGCTGTTACGTTCAAGTTTAGTTAATTATTGGCACTATTATTTTCGACATTGGTAGAAAAATACACACTGTGTATTTAAGAATTTTTACCCAAAATTTTGGTTTGAATTCTGATAAAACCAATTTTTCCGCTAAAGATTAGGTTGCAAAGTTCATTGAACGAAATGCGGAGTGACAAAACGTCTTGTCTTTTGGTTGTTGTAAATTATCACACCAGATGTATATGAGTGTACATCACACTGGGTTTGTGATTTTGAGGTTTTGTTCTTGTAATAATTTTAAGATACATAGTCATTGGAGAATAATTAGGTGAAGAACACGCCTTTTAGAGCCAGGCTTGTTCAGAAAGTATAACCGAAATCACAAAGAATACAACCCTTTTTGTAGTCCTGGAAATTTTCAAATTGTACGACTTTTTTCAAAGGTGTGAACTTATCAAAAGATCACTAAACATTTTCGGAATTTAGTTGTTATCATGACGCTGTTGGTTTATTTTATAGTCTACCCAATCAACAAAATGTTAATGTGGGTTTTTTTGAAACGATCAATTTAACACTTTAATTGTTCTTCACCATTTTTTTCAGTTATGAATCCAGTTGTCCTTCAAAAAAAGGGGGGAAAATGGGAGGAGATAATGCTCCTCTTCTGTTCTATGTTTGTCTGGCAACCTCTTTTTTCGTTTTTCTCTGATTTTTACATTCAAAGGGCATTTCTCTTTTTCTCCTCTTTCTCATTTTGCATCTGTTTTTCTGACCAATGATTCTACTTGATTTTTTTGAACGTTTTCTGAGCCGGCCTATGGACTGATTTCATATTCCAACTGCAGTAACTATTAGCATGATTTTGGACTATCTTTGAGAAGACGCTTCTCTTCTTTTTTATGGAATGTAAAAATGATGCAAAATATGCACACATTTTTTGATGATATTCTTGTGGTGCGTAACATTTCGATAAATAAATATTATGTTTTCACAAGACCGTAAAACTGGAAAACTTTTTTTTTTGAAAATTTTCTGTTTTTGTTTAAAGAAAAAATTGATTTTATGGGTGTTGAATCTAAGTTTCTGGATATGGTTCGATTCTCTTGAAGTTATCTGAATTGGACCTCAAAGGTAAATCCGATTTCTGGATCCATTTTTCATAAGCCATGAGAAGCCCAATTTCTCGAATAGCATGTTTTGAAAATAATCCCATCATAATATTTTTTTAGTCGTTTCATTCGTTTCCGTTTTTCCCTTTTCCCAAATCCTAATCTTTATCACATTCTTTAATTTTTTGGAAAAAAAACTGAAACATGTTTCGTACTGTAATATTGTCCAATTGTCGATCGGTACCACTCGCTCTAATGATAACACACGCGACGCAAAAGCCGCGACGCACAAATGTGAGTTCTCGACACTTTTCGTTTTCCCCTTTTTGTGCGGTAGGGCGCGTTTTATCGATTGGCAAACTACACAAGTTGTAAACATATGGCATCAACCATATGTTCCCAAAAATGGGAGGATATCAAAACTATGTGTTGTTATTGATTGATTATCCTACACAACAAAAGGTGCGACATCCTCCCATTTTTTAAAAGGTCACGATTGATGCCATATGTTTACAACTTGTGTAAATTGCTAATCGATAAAACGCGCCCCATCGCACAAAGAGGGGAAAAGAAAAATTATCGAGGCACTCTTATTTGTGCGTCGCGGCCTTTGCGTCGCGTGTGTTATCATTAGAGCGAATGGTACCGATCGACAATTGAATATTGAATAGTTTGTCTTGTTTTCAGAATGGGGCAATGGAGACTAGACATTTTGTTGATGGTGCTATACCAATTGACACTTTTCTTCTCGGCTCAAATGCTCTTCGTTATCTTCCTTGAGTACATGCCATCTACATATTGTGATGCAAGTATGTTTATGCAGTAGTCTTCTCTAAATGAATATCCTAGTTTTCAGCCAACCATTGTCACAAATTGAGAAGTAAATGTTTGACCGATTACGATGGTACCGCTCAAAGTCTCTGTGCCATCAATGCCACCTCAACAGATCAATGTGTTTTGGAGAAAAAGAAGATTGATTTTTTATCAGCACAGTTTGAGTACCAACAAGATTGCACATATCTCCGATCTTTCTCAGCATCTAGTGTTACTTTTTTGGGAACTCTTCTGGGAAATGTGGTTCTCGGTTATTTATCGGATCGTCTCGGAAGAAAACCAGTTTATATTGCTTCGGTTGTCATCGGTGTTCCATCGATCGTGTTTGGTGCTCTTCTCGATCACATTCTTCCCTATTATATATTCCGTTTCTTTATTGGTTTTTCGATTGCTGGAACACTAACTGTTGGATGGACATATGGATCGGAAATGGTGTCGGCGAGAATGAGATTCAGGTTAAGAACATTTTCTAATTGGGTGAGTGAGTTAGATAACGGCCAACCTAGAGCGCATCTAACTGTCCCATCATCATTCAGGCTAATGCTCGTATGATGCAAGTTGGAGTGGCATATCTTGCAGGTGAATGGAGATTGACATCGTATATCTGTGCTGCCATTTCGTTCTTGATCCTTCCAATCATGGCAATCTTGCCCGAAAGTCCTGTCTATCTTGAACAAAAACGAAAATACAAACAAGCTACCGCCTCAAGAAAACGGATCGCATTGTTGACAGGTGATCCTTTCATCGAACAATCATATGGGGAAACGGCTCCGTTGAAGAAAATCACTATGGCCAATTTGTTCCAAAGTCCAACTCTTCGACAGAACTTTTTGGTTCTTTGTTTGATGTGAGATTGAGAAGAGAATAAAACTGAACCTAGCGCATGTTTTCCAGGTGGTTCTACGTTGGAACAGTTAGTTTTATCACCGATCTTAATGGAAGTGACATGTCATCCAATTTGTATATCGGTCAATTCTTTTCCGGTCTCATTTTGTCGATTTGCGGAATTGTAAGTGTGGTTCAGAATGCTCTTACATTGACAACAGTTGTCGTTATCTTGCAACACAGAAATGAAACAAAAAAAAAAAACTTGTGAACTTTTGAAATATGCACTTTTGATTAAAAAAAACAACACCTGAGATAGAAACAATGATTACTTAAAAAAAAATTTTTTGAAGACATTTAGTATTCTCCTAAACGTTAAATAAATTAAAACAAATTAAAATCTCCATAATTACAGTTGATTGGAACGGCAGAACCATATTTACCCTGGCTTGGAAGACGAGTTGTCTTCGTATTCGCCCAATCCATTGCTATCATCACATACATTCTCATTCTCATCGCTCTTTACACTGATCAAAAGCAAACAACATGGTATACGATATCCTACATGTGCGCATATGCCTTCCAATCACTTTGTCTCGATTCGTGTTATCTGTGTTTGGCCGAGTTGATTCCTACTGATCTGAGAAGTACTGTTGGAGCGATAGCTAGCAATTTGTTGAAGTTTGGAACAATTCTTGCTTCTCTTTCGGTAATCTTATAATTAGATTTTAGTTTCAAACGATGTCGCATTATTCACAGAAACCATTAAAGTATGCCTACGAACCTGGATTGTTCTGGATCAATCTGTTTCTTTCAATAATCGGTATTGTTGTTGTGTTCTTTTTCTTGCCAGAGTCAAGAAATACGAATCTTCAAACTGTTGGACAAGATGAAATAGGAGAGAATACGTCAGCGGAGAAACAAAAGTTAACTCCGCTTATTCAGCAAGACAAAAATGTTGAGCTTGAAAACATGGGTAGTAGGTTAGCTGATTAATTTACATGTATGTATTGTTTTTATGTGTTGGTTTTGAACGATTGTAGTCAGATGTGAAACACTTTGAGTTTGCAAATAAACAATTTTTGTATTTCTATAAAGTATACACCGAAATGTCACATTTTTCATAATATACGACAGGTGCGATCTGAATTCGCAATGTCCTCTTCTCCCTTGGAATCAGAATGTCAAAAGAGAATATCCCTCAAAAATTTCCCGCAAGAGTGTCCCGCAAAAATATTCCCCGGAAAGATGTCAAAAAGATAATAATGTGAGACAAACAGGCCAAAAAGTTTTCGGGCCCAAAATTCACAAAAAAGTTGAAAATTTTCAACATTGTCCAAAAATTTAGGCCCGATTTTCTCGGCCCAGTTTGAACTTTCAGGCCTGAAACTAGTCATGTTCACTAAACAAACCACGGGCTTTCCAATGGTGTAACTCACGTCAGCTCTAGTCGGTCCGTTCCTGAGATAAAGGTCTAGGCCTGGTTGAAAAATCGGGCCGAAGGGAAAATCGGACCGACTCAGATGAATTATAGCTCAAAAAGTTTCCCATGATCTCCTCTATCGATTGAGCTATTCAAAATCCGTTAACTATGAAACGTAGAAAAAAGTCAAAACGTGATTGAAGATCACTCACGTGTCAACTTGGACACATGCTAAGTATTCATATGAGAAATGAAACAAGGGTAAGTGTGACATGCATGGTCTAGTGCTTAACGTGTTTGTCTCGGTGTTGAGATGTGTTGGGTTCGACTCGAGGCGGCGCAAAAGTTTTTTTTAGTTTCCACCTTTATTTTCTGATTTTTTTTGGGAAAATTTTGTTGGATTTTTTGGAGAAATTTGTCCAAATTTCAGGCCTGATTTTCTCGGCCCAGTTAAGGCCTACGGCCTTGAAAACAACTGTACCAGACTAAACAGACTGCGGGCTTTCCAATGGTGTAATTCGTTTTTTACGTCGACGGCCCGTTATCGCATAAAAGGCCGCGGCCCGATTCATAATCGGGCTTTTTACGCGATAACGGGCCGTCGACGTAAAAAACGAATTACACCATTGGAAAGCCCGCAGTCTGTTTAGTAAGACTGGGTTGGTTTCAGGCCTGAAAGTTCAAACTGGGCCGAGAAAATCGGGCCTGAATTTTTTGCAAAATGTTGAAAATTTACCACCTTTATTTTCTGATTTTTTTTTGGGAAAATTTTGTTGGATTTTTTGGAGAAATTTGTCCAAATTTCAGGCCTGATTTTCTCGGCCCAGTTAAGGCCTACGGCCTTGAAAACAACTGTACCAGACTAAACAGACTGCGGGCTTTCCAATGGTGTAATTCGTTTTTTACGTCGACGGCCCGTTATCGCATAAAAGGCCGCGGCCCGATTCATAATCGGGCTTTTTACGCGATAACGGGCCGTCGACGTAAAAAACGAATTACACCATTGGAAAGCCCGCAGTCTGTTTAGTAAGACTGGGTTGGTTTCAGGCCTGAAAGTTCAAACTGGGCCGAGAAAATCGGGCCTGAATTTTTTGCAAAATGTTGAAAATTTACCACCTTTATTTTCTGATTTTTTTTTGGGAAAATTTTGTTGGATTTTTTGGAGAAATTTGTCCAAATTTCAGGCCTGATTTTCTCGGCCCAGTTAAGGCCTACGGCCTTGAAAACAACTGTACCAGACTAAACAGACTGCGGGCTTTCCAATGGTGTAATTCGTTTTTTACGTCGACGGCCCGTTATCGCATAAAAGGCCGCGGCCCGATTCATAGTCGGGCTTTTTACGCGATAACGGGCCGTCGACGTAAAAAACGAATTACACCATTGGAAAGCCCGCAGTCTGTTTAGTAAGACTGGGTTGGTTTCAGGCCTGAAAGTTCAAACTGGGCCGAGAAAATCGGGCCTGAGTTTTTTGCAAAATGTTGAAAATTTACCACCTTTATTTTCTGATTTTTTTTTGGGAAAATTTTGTTGGATTTTTTGGAGAAATTTGTCCAAATTTCAGGCCTGATTTTCTCGGCCCAGTTAAGGCCTACGGCCTTGAAAACAACTGTACCAGACTAAACAGACTGCGGGCTTTCCAATGGTGTAATTCGTTTTTTACGTCGACGGCCCGTTATCGCATAAAAGGCCGCGGCCCGATTCATAGTCGGGCTTTTTACGCGATAACGGGCCGTCGACGTAAAAAACGAATTACACCATTGGAAAGCCCGCAGTCTGTTTAGTAAGACTGGGTTGGTTTCAGGCCTGAAAGTTCAAACTGGGCCGAGAAAATCGGGCCTGAGTTTTTTGCAAAATGTTGAAAATTTACCACCTTTATTTTCTGATTTTTTTTTGGGAAAATTTTGTTGGATTTTTTGGAGAAATTTGTCCAAATTTCAGGCCTGATTTTCTCGGCCCAGTTAAGGCCTACGGCCTTGAAAACAACTGTACCAGACTAAACAGACTGCGGGCTTTCCAATGGTGTAATTCGTTTTTTACGTCGACGGCCCGTTATCGCATAAAAGGCCGCGGCCCGATTCATAGTCGGGCTTTTTACGCGATAACGGGCCGTCGACGTAAAAAACGAATTACACCATTGGAAAGCCCGCAGTCTGTTTAGTAAGACTGGGTTGGTTTCAGGCCTGAAAGTTCAAACTGGGCCGAGAAAATCGGGCCTGAGTTTTTTGCAAAATGTTGAAAATTTATCACCTTTATTTTCTGATTTTTTTTTGGGAAAATTTTGTTGGATTTTTTGGAGAAATTTGTCCAAATTTCAGGCCTGATTTTCTCGGCCCAGTTAAGGCCTACGGCCTTGAAAACAACTGTACCAGACTAAACAGACTGCGGGCTTTCCAATGGTGTAATTCGTTTTTTACGTCGACGGCCCGTTATCGCATAAAAGGCCGCGGCCCGATTCATAGTCGGGCTTTTTACGCGATAACGGGCCGTCGACGTAAAAAACCAATTACACCATTGGAAAGCCCGCAGTCTGTTTAGTAAGACTGGGTTGGTTTCAGGCCTGAAAGTTCAAACTGGGCCGAGAAAATCGGGCCTGAATTTTTTGCAAAATGTTGAAAATTTACCACCTTTATTTTCTGATTTTTTTTTGGGAAAATTTTGTTGGATTTTTTGGAGAAATTTGTCCAAATTTCAGGCCTGATTTTCTCGGCCCAGTTAAGGCCTACGGCCTTGAAAACAACTGTACCAGACTAAACAGACTGCGGGCTTTCCAATGGTGTAATTCGTTTTTTACGTCGACGGCCCGTTATCGCATAAAAGGCCGCGGCCCGATTCATAATCGGGCTTTTTACGCGATAACGGGCCGTCGACGTAAAAAACGAATTACACCATTGGAAAGCCCGCAGTCTGTTTAGTAAGACTGGGTTGGTTTCAGGCCTGAAAGTTCAAACTGGGCCGAGAAAATCGGGCCTGAATTTTTTGCAAAATGTTGAAAATTTACCACCTTTATTTTCTGATTTTTTTTTGGGAAAATTTTGTTGGATTTTTTGGAGAAATTTGTCCAAATTTCAGGCCTGATTTTCTCGGCCCAGTTAAGGCCTACGGCCTTGAAAACAACTGTACCAGACTAAACAGACTGCGGGCTTTCCAATGGTGTAATTCGTTTTTTACGTCGACGGCCCGTTATCGCATAAAAGGCCGCGGCCCGATTCATAATCGGGCTTTTTACGCGATAACGGGCCGTCGACGTAAAAAACCAATTACACCATTGGAAAGCCCGCAGTCTGTTTAGTAAGACTGGGTTGGTTTCAGGCCTGAAAGTTCAAACTGGGCCGAGAAAATCGGGCCTGAATTTTTTGCAAAATGTTGAAAATTTACCACCTTCATTTTCTGATTTTTTTTTGGGAAAATTTTGTTGGATTTTTTGGAGAAATTTGTCCAAATTTCAGGCCTGATTTTCTCGGCCCAGTTAAGGCCTACGGCCTTGAAAACAACTGTACCAGACTAAACAGACTGCGGGCTTTCCAATGGTGTAATTCGTTTTTTACGTCGACGGCCCGTTATCGCATAAAAGGCCGCGGCCCGATTCATAATCGGGCTTTTTACGCGATAACGGGCCGTCGACGTAAAAAACGAATTACACCATTGGAAAGCCCGCAGTCTGTTTAGTAAGACTGGGTTGGTTTCAGGCCTGAAAGTTCAAACTGGGCCGAGAAAATCGGGCCTGAATTTTTTGCAAAATGTTGAAAATTTACCACCTTTATTTTCTGATTTTTTTTTGGGAAAATTCTGTTGGATTTTTTGGAGAAATTTGTCCAAATTTCAGGCCTGATTTTCTCGGCCCAGTTAAGGCCTACGGCCTTGAAAACAACTGTACCAGACTAAACAGACTGCGGGCTTTCCAATGGTGTAATTCGTTTTTTACGTCGACGGCCCGTTATCGCATAAAAGGCCGCGGCCCGATTCATAATCGGGCTTTTTACGCGATAACGGGCCGTCGACGTAAAAAACCAATTACACCATTGGAAAGCCCGCAGTCTGTTTAGTAAGACTGGGTTGGTTTCAGGCCTGAAAGTTCAAACTGGGCCGAGAAAATCGGGCCTGAATTTTTTGCAAAATGTTGAAAATTTACCACCTTCATTTTCTGATTTTTTTTTGGGAAAATTTTGTTGGATTTTTTGGAGAAATTTGTCCAAATTTCAGGCCTGATTTTCTCGGCCCAGTTAAGGCCTACGGCCTTGAAAACAACTGTACCAGACTAAACAGACTGCGGGCTTTCCAATGGTGTAATTCGTTTTTTACGTCGACGGCCCGTTATCGCATAAAAGGCCGCGGCCCGATTCATAGTCGGGCTTTTTACGCGATAACGGGCCGTCGACGTAAAAAACGAATTACACCATTGGAAAGCCCGCAGTCTGTTTAGTAAGACTGGGTTGGTTTCAGGCCTGAAAGTTCAAACTGGGCCGAGAAAATTGAGAACGAAAACTTAAAAAAAGGTTTTTGCGCCACCTGGGAGTCGAACCCAACACCTCTCACCACCGAGACAAACACGTTAAGCACTAGACCATGCATGTCACACTTACCATTGTTTCATTTTTATATAAATACTTAGCATTTGTCCAAGTTGACACGTGAGTGATCTTCAATCACGTTTTGACGGTTTTCTACATTTCATGGTTTACGGATTTTGGATTTGAATAGCTCAATCGATAGAGGAGATCACGGGAAACCTTTTGAGCTATAATTCGTTTTGATCAACCCATCGTCCCGATTTTCGATCGGGCCTGTGCCTTTATCTCGATTACGGGCCGACGTGAGTTACAGTGGTTTGTTTAGTGAGCATGCCTAGTTTCAGGCCTGAATATTTAAACTGGGCCGAGAACTGTTTTATTCAACGTCATTTGAAAAAAAAAAACGGGGAAAAAATAAAAAATCTTTACGAAAAATTTATTTTTGAAAATGATCACGCGCCTTATGTCTTTTGTATATTCCTTTATTTGTTTATTTCTTTGGGCTTTTTTCTTCCTCTTTAATATATTTTGGCCGGAGAACCGGTCGCCTCTTATTATTTAATTTTTTATGACAATGACGATAAAATAGAAAAAATTGGAAACAAAAAAATTGAGAGAAGTTTGAGATTTTACCGACTAGAACTTATTTTACATTATTATAATTATTAAATCATAAACACCTCTGAACTTCTGAACCTACTTCAAAAAATATTGAACCACATAAAAAATAGGGAGAGCTAAATCTAGAGAAATAAAAATAAAGAAAAACAAGTCATGTTTTGTCCCGAAACATGATTTGAAAATTGTTACCTAAGAGGGGGGGGGGGGTGTTCGAGTCGAAATGGAGGCGTCCCATTTCCTCTAAATCTATCAAACACAAAAAAGGGTGAAGAAAAAATAGAAGCGGGTCAATCATTTTTAGAAAGGATGGTAAGAAGAAAAAGATAGTGATTATGATATACAAAGTTGTTGTTTTTTTGGCGAAAGAAGCTTGGCGAAGAAAAATATTGGTTACGAGAGATAGAGAGAGACAAGAACTAATAGATACAAATAATATAAATGTGGAAAACAACAAAGAAAAAATGATATATATATAACTGAAAGGGCGGAGCGAAAGGCAGGAAGTTCTTTTTCAAATTTTTCAGACGAGTAGTAGAGCGGCTGCGTATTTTGCGATTGCCTTCTTCTCCTTCACAACTTTTGCCACATAGATGGCGTCGTCGTCATGTTCGATGGACTGAAACATTTAGGCCACTATATTTTAGGTGCTCTTTCTTTTGAATAAAACTTGCCGATTATATCACAAATCGGCAAGTTTTGTTCAAAAGAAAGAGCACCTAAAATATAATAAAAATTTCATTGGACCCCCCTGCGGAAACGCCTAGAAAAAAAATAGTTGCAACATACGTTTTCTATGGGTTGTAACTTTTTTTCTTGGTACCTCGTCCGAGTTTTCCAATTACGAGATTTGACAAAAATGCCTCTGGTCTGATTCGGCGAAAATCAAGAAAAAACAAGCCCACGTTATACCACATTGAGTGCCCCCCAAAAAAAACAATGTAAAAAGTCCCACCTTGAAATCGAGTTTGAAAGTGTTGCCAGATTTGACCGATTTGACCCGTTCGTTCTTCTCAATTTTTTCCGACCCACGGAACCATTGAACAGTCAACCCGTCGACATTCTCAAACTCGACACTGAACGACGCCTGTCCACCCAAACTGGCTGAAACCGAGACTGGAAGTCGACTGACTGGCGGTTCAGCCTTTCCACTCTCCGTCGCCACAACTAACGAGGCCACCGACAACAAGTTGGTTCCTTTTGATCGAACTTCCAGTTGATAGTGACCGGCATCACTGGCCGATGGCGATGTGATGACCAGCTTGTACGAATCGCCATCCTGTGTGATACTAGTCGCCTCTCCATCTGTCAATTCTTGTCCATTTCTCATCCATAGAACGTCTTCTGGTTGTCCTTGAACTCGCGCCTCAAATGTCACCGATTCGCCAACACTGACAACTTGTCCTCCAAGATGTTTCGCAATTTTCAAACTACTTCCACTGTGTCCATTTGTAAGTAGAGCTGATTTTTTAACGTTGAGCGACGCTCTTGTTTGTTCTTGTCCAGCAGAATTCGATGCTCTACACAGATATTGTCCTTCATCAGATGTTGTGATGTCTGATATCCTCAATGTTGCTCTTCCAGAACTGAATGATATTTTGAATCTCGAATCGTCGTTTCCTAGTCGGTCTCCGTTATGAAGCCATTCGATGAGTGGTTCTGGTTGTCCTGATACTTCAGCTGAGAATTCGGCCGACCCTCCAACTTCTGATTCAGCATCACAGAGTTGAAGTGTAAATGAGGGAAGTTCGTTGGTCACCTGCAGAATTGAAATTATTATTTTTTTCTGTTTGTGAACATTTGAACATACCTTTGTTTTTAAATCATCAGCAGCTGATCGAACATCGGGTGACATGTCTCTAATCAATGATCTTCTTCGCATATCGGCATATGAATGTGATCTTTCCACATCACCAGTTGTTGACAATGTATCATAAGCTCTTCTTGGCCGGAATGACGAGACTCGTGGAATCGGTTCACCTCCTTTTGTCTGCACAGTTATCACACATTCCGACACATCAGTTCCCAGTTCATTTGTCGCGGTTACTGTATATGTGCCAGCATCATCGACGCGAGCGTTGAAAATTTCCAACGAGCAAACTCCACTTCGGAACGATACTTGAACACGATCTTCGTCCACCGGACATCCGTCTTTCATCCATTCGATCTTTGGTGTTGGATTACCTTGCAACGAACATGTCAGTTTACATTGGTGGTTTTTTTGAATCAACCGATGTCTGAGATGGAATGTGAACTTTGGAGCAGATCTCTTCTCTTTGAATTCTTCAACCTTCGGCAAACTTGGTGCTCGTTTCATCGGTTCGAGTGGTTCGAATTTCAATGGTTCTGATGTTCTGGTAACATTGAGGAACACAATTTCTTCTTTCGTTCCATATGAATTCTTTGCTCTAACAACGTATTCACCCTTATCATCTCCTTTCACACGATTGATAGTCAACCCATAATCATTTCCATTGTACCTCTTCATATACTTTACACTCTGTTTCAACTCTCTTTCATCTTTGTGCCATGTAACTACAGGTGGCGACGATGCGATGACACGACAATAGAAGTTTGCAGGTTGTCCTTCAGCGACTTCGGTTCCATATGGTTTGATGATGAAACGAGGTTGTGCTTCGGATCGATCAAAGAACGCGTCGCGAATCGAGTATTCTTGTGGTCTGTGTTTACGCAAAGATGAATAGTTGGATATTCTTCCCAATGGTGGAAGTGGTTCTGGCCACGCATCATACTTTGATCGGATTGACTCTCGAATCTTTGTATATCTACTGCTCGGAATCTGTTCGTCCCGTCCATCACTTCGTCCAGATATCAACCACGGATGTTCCAATGCTTGATGAATTGTCATTCTTGACGATGGATCTGCTAACAATAGTCGACGAATAAAGTCTTTTCCATCATCAGAAATGCTCGAGAATGTCGAATCATCCATATTCCAGTCACATCGCTTCACATTTTTCAATGTCTCCTCATCAGTGGCACCGCCGAATGGTGAAAGCCCAGAGAGAAGAATGTAGGAAAGAACACCAACACTCCACATATCGGTGTAATATCCGACTGATTTACCTTCAGCGATTTCCGGTGCCGCAAATTCCGCAGTCCCCGTTGTCACTTTGACTGATTGCTTGGGATCGAGATGGGCGGCCAAGCCGAAATCAATCAATTTGAGCTCATTTGATCGTTTTGTTGTGAACATAATGTTCTCCGGTTTCAAATCCAAATGAACATAATTCTGTTCGTGCATGTGACAAAGCGCTCTGCACACTTGTCTCATGTAATCGATAGCCTCATCTTCACTCATTCGATTGTGTTCATCGGCGACTTTTTCGAAAAGTTCTCCACCACTCATAAACTCATAGATCATCACCATCTCATTATCATCCTCAAATGCGTCGTGAAGATTGACGAGTTTTGGATGACGAAGTGCTGACATTGTATGAATCTCTTTTCGGACTGTTTCCTTGTCGGCTTCATGTGGAGTCATGACAAACTTGGCGGCAAAATTGTTACCAGTTGCACGTTCAGTAACTCTGCAAAAATCGAAATTCCTAGGTATTCTGCTCAGAACAAAAACTCCGCTGAAACATTTTGTGAGAAAAATGAAAACTATGGGCCTATGAATAAAACCCTGTCAACTAACCTGTGTACAACTCCAAATGCACCGGTTCCCAATTCTTCATGAACATCATACAAATCAAGAACATGATCATGTTTGATTTCAACGGGTTGCGGATAGTATTGCTTCCAGATGTCGAATACGTAGTTATCATAATTCGACGACACCGGTCCTTTTCCTCGCACAATCTTTCCTTGTTCATCGATATCATAGGCTCGTCGTCTCTTTCTCGCATCTCCAGCAATCGTCACCGGTGCTGTCGGCTCACATGGTTTCGATGCGCCATGTCGATTTTCGGCGATGATTCTGAACTCATATTGCCGCCCGGCTCGAAGACCTTCAATGGTTGTATATGTGTAGCGACTTTTTGCGCACGGTTCCCATGTTCCTCCATTAGCTTCTCGTTTCTCGATGGTATACGATGTGACCAATGATCCACCATCCAATGCTGGCGGTTTCCATGAGAGAATGATGGCCTCTTCGAGAATGTTCTCAATGATTGGGAAACGAGGAGACTCCGGCACATCAGCGACAGTCAGCTGAACAATTCCCGAATCCGATCCAACTGAATTCTCAACAACAACTCGATATTCACCAAAATCTTCGCGACTGGCGTTTGCAATTCGGAGAGTGGCACATTTCTCATCGGTGGTAATGGTGTATTTGGAACCATTCTCAATTTTCTCGCCATTCTTGGTCCATCTCGCTTCTCCACGTGGGAATGCCTTGTATGGAATCTTCACCTCGATCGTTTCACCTTTTTGTGCTTCGTATCCACCATGATATTTTGGTGGGATGAATACTCTTGGTTTGGTCTTTATTCTCAAATTGGCACGAGTGCTTCTCGTTCCACACGAGTTGGTAGCGCGGCAAGTGTATTCATCGGCATCTTCCGAACTCAAATCATTGATGATGAGAACTTGCTTATCGCCCTTGTTGATAATTGTATATTTGCTGGTGTCGACAAGCTCTTTACATCCCTTGTACCACTTGTAGGTTGGTCTTGGCGTTCCACTGATTTCACACTCGAATGTCACACTTCTACCAGATTCCGCAGACAAGTCATCGAGTCCCTGAACAATCTGTGGAGCATCCCCTGATCCGGAAGCGTGGAATTGTGTCAAATCAATTTCAGCAGGTTCAGAGAGTCCGGCATCATTTGCAGCGAACACACGATAACGATATTTGCGACCATCGATAAGATTTGGCACATTGTACGAGTTGGCTGGTGATGGATTTTGATTGCACCTGAACCATTCATCATGTCCTTCTTCTTGCTTTTCAATGACATATCCTCGAAGTCGACCACCTCCATCGGATGCTGGTCGTTGCCAAGTGAGTGTGACATAGTCGCCACCAACTTGGCTGATTTCAAGGTTGAGTGGAGATGTTGGTGGATCGAATGGAAGTCGAGCAACAATTGGATGTTCTCCAACCAATGGAGCTCCTTGGCCATTCTCGTTTTGTGCCGAGACACGGAATTCATATTCATGATTTTCGAAAAGCCCAGTGACAATGTAGTTCATATCCTTGACATTTGATGCCACCGTTGTCCATTCATCCTTGCTCAAATCTCTCTTCTCGACAACATAATTGGTGATTTTCGATCCTCCATCAGTGACTGGTGGTCTCCACGCCAACGTGGCTGTTGATGGTCCAATGTTGCTGATATGAAGTGGTCCTTGGGGTGGTTCGGGTAGACCAGTGACATTGAGCCAGAATCCCGTTGTTGCTTCACCCGAATCGTTGGAAACGGTGTATTCGTAGCGACCAGATTCTCTGACTGACAACGCGGGAATTGTGATGAGCATGTGATTGTCGAATTCAACTGTTCGGATGGTTGGATGATCCGGATCAACTTCTTCTTTGTTTAACGTGAGACTGTGCCTGAATGGTGCAGTTCCTGAGAAATAGATCTTGAGACGAACAAGATCGCCATTTGGAAGAATCGTGTTCGGCACATCCTTCTCAATAACTGGTGGAGCTTGAACAATCAGTTTTGCAGTGGCAGTATCGGTTCCGTAAGGGTTGGAAACTTCAACAGTGTATTCACCGGCATCGATGTCCCAAACTTCCTTGATAGTAAATTTGTAAACACCGTCACTGGATTCGAATCGATATCGGCTACTCTCTGGCAACTCTCTACCATTTCTCATCCATCTGGCTGTTGGTTCAGGTCTTCCAACTGCTTCACAAATGAACACTGCACGTCTGTTGTAGGGTTGTGCAGTGTCTTCCGGTTTAACAACAATCTGTGGTCTTGAACCTCCGGCTTCTTGAATCTTGATTGGTCCAGATGGCAATGATGGAATACCGCGTCCGGCTGCATTGAATGCTACAACTCGGAATTCGTAGTCATTGAATTCTCGAAGTCGATCAACTGTGTATTCAAGATCACGAATGTTGTAATCACTTGTGACTGTCCAAAGTGTGCTACCGTATTCACGAACTTCAACATTGTATCCGGTAATCTTCGATCCTCCATCTTCAAGTGGTGTAACCCAGGTGATAGTGCAATGATTTCGTCCAATCGACTTGGCTCCAACTTGCGATGGCGGTCCAGGTGGTCCAAAACGCGATCGAAGTTTGCATCGATCAGATGGTCCAGATGGTTTCGAGAAACCAGCCGCATTCTTGGCAATGATTCTGAACTCGTATTCACCGTTCTCGCGTAAACCGGTGATTCTTCCGTGACACTGATCCACCAAATCCATTTTGGGCGTCACCCATCGTCCCGATGTCACATCTCTATACTGCATTTGATAACCAAGAATTTTCGAGCCGCCATCTCTTGGCGGATCCCATTCCAATTCCGCCCAGTTTGAGTCCATTTGACGAACTCTTGGCGGTTCTGGTTGGTTAGGAACTTCGAATTGATACTTGGCAGTGATCGGGTCGGCGAGTTCTATTGGATCAGATGTTCCATACTGATTTTCAGCACGGACACGGAATCGATATCTGTAGAAAATGTTTGGGTTTTTTCAAGGTTGTCATTCGGCATGGGTCAACAATTTCAGGGCCGAGAAAATGAGGTCCAATTTTTCAGGCCAAAAAAATATTTTCGAGAAAAAAGTTACCTGTTATCTTTGATGAGTCCACCGACAGTGTAGTTTAGGTTTCTGACAAACGACGAAACCTTCTCCCATTTACCATCCGAATGACGAAGATCGAGTTTTTCCACAATGTAGTTGGTGACTGGTGATCCACCATCAGCTGTTGGTGGCAACCAATGCAATGTGCAACAATCTGGCGAAATATCTTCGACTCGCAATCCTTGTGGCGTTGCCGGTTTATCGACAACCTTCAATCGAATACTGGCCGAATCACCTCCTTGACTATTCTCAAGTTCGATGAAGTAAAGTCCACCATCAGTCAGTTCACTCTTGTCGATGATGAGTGTCGCCAGGAAATCATTGTTTTCAACTTTGACACGCGAATCTTTCTCGCTGATCTTGTTGTCACCCTTGGACCATGTTACTTTCGGCGCTGGTGATGCGGCGAATGGTACCAATATCTTGGCGCGTTCTCCAGCGTATGCCAAAACATCACGAGTCAACATGCTCATATTGATTCTTGGTTTAGTTGGAGCATTATCAGCAGTTATCGGAGCCGAGTTCTCACTATAATCACCTTGTCCAGCGGCGTTGAATGCAGCAACTCGAAATTCGTAGGTCTTTTTCGGTGTGAGACCAGTGATACGATGTTTTGTGTCAAGGATAGTTCCGAATGCGGCCTTTGACCATTCGCTAGTTCCAACTTCACGTTTCTCGATAACATAGCCTTGAATTGGAGCACCTCCATCACTTGTTGGTCTGGTCCATTGAAGAGTGATTGCCTCCTCGGATGTTTCGATGGCTTCTGGCTGTCCAGGCGCACCTGGAGTGTCGAACGGATTCTTCGCCACAATAGCGTCATCAGTCTCCAGCGGTTCTCCGATACCATATTGATTTTCAGCGCGAACACGGAACTCGTAGGGGGTGTTCGGATCAAGGTTTCGAACACGAATCGATGTTCCAATTGGATGTCCAACGGTTACCCATTCACCTCCAGGTGTTCTCTTCTCAACAACATAGTTTGTGATCTCATCTCCACCGTTGTCTTTTGGTGGACGCCATGACAGAGTCATCGCGTCGGCTTCGATGTCAGTTGCTCGAATCGGACCAGTTGGTTTTCCAGGCGCATCGAGAACAAACACATTGAGTTTACAAGTGTCTTTTCCATACTTGTTGGAAGCGCAGATTTTGTATGGTCCAGCGTCGGATCTCTTCGAGTGAGTTGTTGTGATGACAAGTTCTCCGGGATTGACATCGACCACAGTCCGATCGTTCTCAAAGATTGGTGATGTTCCGTTGAACAGATCAATGATCGGCTTTGGATTTCCACCAGCGTATGGAATACGAATTTGGATAGTTTCTCCTGCGCGAACTGTAATATCTTTCAAGCTCGATATATCGAAGCAAGGTCTTCCCGGTTGTTCCTCGATCAAAACCAAGTCCGATGGTTTTGATGGATCTCCTTCTCCAGCACTGTTGACAGCGATAACTCGGAACTCATACTCTTCGCGTTCTCCCAAATTCTTCACATCGAACGCAGTTTCTCGAACTGGTTTATCATTGCATCTGACCCATTCATTGTCACCCAATTTTTTCTTTTCGATATAGTATCCATCGATCGGAGCACCTCCATCTCGCAATGGTCGATTCCAGGTGACTTCTGCCGAGTTCTTTGTGATTTTTCCAACACGAGGAGCATCTGGTGCTCCTGGTTTCTCGACAAATGGTCGACAAGTGATCGGCTCGGTACCACCACTTGGTTCACCTTGTCCGGCAGCATTCACAGCGCGAACGCGGAATTGATAGGTCTCATTTTCGTGAAGTCCAGGCACAATGCATTCAGTTCCTTTGACCATTGGCATCTTAACCGGTGCCCAATCACCGCCACCTCGTTTCTCAAATCGTTCAACCACATATCCAATTATTGGCGAACCACCATCTTCTCTTGGCGGATTCCACGACAATGCGACCATGTTGCTGTCATATGCGGTAATTTCCGGAGTGGCTGGTGCACCTGGCGGATCGAATGGATCTTTGATAATGACCGGATGACCTTGACAGTAATCGGATGGACCGACAATGTTTTCGGCGCGAATGCGGAAGCGATATTGTTGTCCGTGTTCAAGCCCTCGAACTGTGTAGATGTTTCCGGGCACTGTTCCCGGTACCTTGTCCCAGATTTGCGAGCCAATCTCCTGATATTCGATTCTATATCCGCTGATTTCGGCACCTCCATCATCTTTCGGCGTGTCCCAGTTCAATGTGCAAGTGTGGCGAGTAACAGCTGGATAGGTAATGTTCTCTGGCGGTGATGGCTTGTCAATGACTGTGATCTTTATATTCGCCTCTGCTTCGCCATATGGATTACTAGCCTTGATCTTGACAGGTCCACTATCCGAACGTCTTGTTGTTGGAATAACGAGCTTTGTTTGAGTTTCAGTTGTTTCAATTCCAGCCAATTGTTTTCCAGCCGAGTTTGTCCATGATATATCCGGTTTGGGTGAAGCGGTGAATGGAATCTCAATAATCAGTGGTTCTCCTGCTTTGACTCTGAATTCTTTGCCATCAACATCTAGATCGAATTTTGGCGCCTCGTGCATTGGTTTAGCAGTTGCAGCTGCAGATGGATCTGATGGTGCGCCAGAACCGGCTTTGTTAACAGCAACAACTCGATATTCATAGGTGTGTCCTTTTTGAACACGAGTATCGGAGAAGGCATTTCCATGAACTGGCGATGTATTCACTTTAATCCATCTTCCCGTTTTCACATCCTTCCTCTCAACATCATAATGTTCAATTGGTGATCCACCGTTGTCTCTTGGTGGGTCCCATTTGATATCAATATGATCGTTGTCAGTGTCAACAATCTCTGGTCGACCCGGTTTTCCAGGAGTTCCGAATGGATCTTTAGCCAATACTGGTTCATCAGTGTTCAACGAATCCGATCTTCCAAACGTGTTTTCAGCCGACACACGGAACTCATATTCGTGTCCCTCTTGAAGTTTCGGTACTGTGATAGATGTTCCGGTGACGAATGCGGATACTGGTATCCATGTGTTGGTTCGGGTGTCACGTTTCTCAACAACATAATTGCTTATCTCGGCTCCACCATCATCGACTGGTGGCTTCCAGGCCAACACACAACTGTCTTTGGTAACATCTGAGACTTCGAGTGGTCCAACTGGAGCTGTCGGGCGATCTTGAACAATGACCTCAAATACACCTTCATCCTCTCCGAGTTCGTTTTTGACCTGAAAATAACATTTTTAGGAAATCAAGATGCCCAAACCAGTAGCCTAGAATCTCCCTTTTCCAAACTCACTTTCAACTTGTAGTTTCCGCTTTCAGATCGTTTTGCTGACGGGAAGAAGATCGACGTTGTCGAACTCTTAGCATCGACAATGAGTTCTGGTGCCAATGACGCTCCAGCGTCGCCAAGCGTCCAAGTTGCTGTTGGATCCGGAGCGCCGACAAACTCGACTTCCAGATTGTGACTGAATCCGGCCTTAATCTTGATCTTTCTGTTCGCTGTCAAAATTTTCGGCTTCAAATATCGTGCTTTGGTGATTTGTGGATCCGTTGGTTCGGATGGATCGGATGGTCCAGCTGCGTTGACAGCAACAACTCGGAACTCGTATTCGACTCCCGGTTTCAAGTTATCCGCGCTGAACGTCGTTCCAGATGTTTTTCCAGCCTCCGTCCACAGTGAGCTGCCCTTCTCTTTCTTCTCAACAATATATCCGGTCACCGGTGCACCGCCGTTGTTCTTTGTCGGCTCCCATTTGATGTCGATTCGATTCTTGTCCCAATCGGTCACTTCTGGTTTATCAACTGGTTCTGGAACATCGAATTGATTTTTGGCAATGATTGGCTCGTCAGCTTCCAATGGTTTCGATTCTCCTTGCAAATTGACCGCTTTGACACGGAATGCGTATTCTTTTCCAGAAACCAGTTTGTTGATTTTGGCAGTTGTGTCAGGGAACGTTCCCACTTCTTGCCATGTTCCACGACTGGTATCCATTTTTTCAACAATGTAGTGCAACACATCAGTTCCACCGTTATCCAACGGTGGTTTCCAGTTAAGTGTACATCCTTCTTTGTGCACTTCGTTGATCTTCAATGGACCTTCAGGTGTTCCAGGCACATCGAGAACAGTAACATTGCAGTGAGCAGAATCTTTTCCGTGCTCATTCTCCACAATTATCTTGTAGACACCAGTGTCACCACGAACCGCTGAGAAGATGTGAATCGCTGATGATGTTGGAGTGTTGATAACATCAGCACGATCACCAGTTGAAATTGTGGTGTCGTTAGCCTTCCAAATCGCCGTTGGCACTGGTTCACCTTCAAATGTGATATCCATCTTGATCGGAGTTCCAGCCTTGATACGCAAATCCAAAAGTCCGGCAAGGTTGAGTTTTGGAGCCATTCTTCGCGGTTTCGCCACAACGTTTCCAGTAGGATCCGATGGTTTTCCAGGCCCAGCTTTGTTGACAGCCTTGACACGGAACTGGTAAGTCTCACCTGGTGTCAAATTATCAGCTGTTGCTTTTGTTGTCTTCCCATCAACTCGTGCACATTCCACCCAATCTCCAAACTTGTCCTTCTTTTCAACAATATAGGCATCAATCGGTGCTCCACCATCATTCGCTGGCGGCTTCCATTCCAAATCAACATGATCTTTATCCCAGTCAACCGGCGTGACATCAGTTGGTGCGTCTGGTTCATCAAACGGATTTTTGGCAACAATCGCATGATCCGATGTCAGTGGTGCTGATTGTCCTTGTCGATTGACCGCCTTCACGCGGAATTTATATTCGTGACCCTCAGAGAGTTTGTTAACTTTGAGTGATGTGTCAGATGTCTCTCCACATGGAACCCATCTTCCGCCGTCTTCTTGTTTCTCAACAATGTAGTTGGTGATTGGCGATCCACCGTCATCCAGAGGTTCATCCCAATGAAGAACACAACTATCCTTGGTGATGTCTTTGGCACGAAGTGGACCTTCTGGTGATCCGGGAATGTCCAAGATGTTGACATCGACTTCATACTCATCTCTTCCTGATTCATTAGTGGCGACAATCTTATATTTGCCACTATCACTTCTCGCAGTGTCTTTTGTAGTCAATTTGGTGTTGTTGTCCGTGTTGTTGTCGATATGAGTTTTACCACCGGATGGAAGTGGAGTTCCGTTCAAGAACCATTCGATTTTCGGTGCTGGTTCTCCTTCAACGTTCACATCGAAGTTCAACGTCTGTCCAGCTCGAATACGTTGTGCAATGAACATATCTCGATTGATCTTCGGTGCCAAATGTCTTGGTTTCGCAACCATTGTTCGGCTAGGATCGGATGGTGTCGACTCTCCGGCCTTGTTCAACGCTTTCACTCTGAACTGGTACGTTTGCCCTGGTTTCAATCCGTCGACAGTGGCAGTCAATTGTTCCGGCCCCACTTTCACCGCTGGTATCCAATCGCCGTTGGGTGTTCGCATTTCAACAAGATATCCTTCGATTGGAGCACCGCCGTCGTCTGCTGGAGGTGTCCATTTGAGATCTGCGTGATCTTTGTCCCAGTCGGTGATTTCTGGAGTTCCAGGTTTGTCGGCTCGGTCGAACGGATCTTTGGCAATAATTGGCTCGCGAGCTTCCAGCGGATCAGAATCACCATACCGATTGACAGCCTTGACACGGAACTTGTACTCGTGTCCTTGTGTCAAATCATCCACATGGAAGTTGGTATCTTTACTCTCACCACACGCAGTCCATCTGCCTGTCGATGCATCTTGTTTCTCAACCACATAGTGACTGATTTCAGCTCCACCATCATCTTCCGGCTCTTTCCATGCAAGATCACAACCATCTTTGGTGACATTTGAAATATCGAGAGGTCCTCGAGGGTTCGATGGATGATCTAAAACAATGACCTTGACTTCGGCGGTGTCTGCTCCGTTCTCATTTTCAGCTTTGATAACATATGTTCCAGTGTCGGAACGAAGTGCGCGTTTAACATTGAACTTTGTTCGTCCATCATCGTTCACCAACTTCATACGATCATCAGATTCGATCGGTGTTCCTTCGAATGTCCATGTGATTTCAGGTGTTGGTTCTCCTGATACTGGGATGTTCAAAGCGAAATCTTGTCCGGCTTTCACTTTGATTTCTTGAATCGAATTTCGATCAATAACTGGCGGAACTGAAAACAAATAGTTCTTACAATCAAGAAACAATCAACTCACCATTTCTAGCCTTAGCAACTGCGGATGCTGAATCTGACGGATCTCCGAGTCCAGCCTTGTTCTTGGCTCGGATTCTGAATTCGTATTTCGATCCCTCTTTAAGATTTCCAACTTTTGCATTAGTTTGTCCCGCTGGCACATGAGCAACTTCATTCCAAAATGGTGAGAACTCATCCTTCATCTCAACCACATACTCTTCAATCGGAGCTCCACCATCGTTTGCTGGCGGCTTCCACTCCAGGTCAACGTGATCCTTATCCCAATCGGTAATCTCCGGGGCAGCTGTTTTGCCCGGTTTGTCGAATGGATCTTTGGCCAGAGTTGTGCCGAACGTCTCAAGTGGATCGGACTCGCCTTCCGCGTTAACAGCAGCCACACGAAATTTGTACTCGTGTCCTGGAATGAGACCTTCGACAACAGCCTGTGTTTGACTGCCTGCCACTTTGGCAGCGGGAACCCATCGACCATTGGCAGTGTCGTACTTTTCGATAACGTAGTTATCAATCGGAATACCGCCATCGTCATCGGGTGCGCGCCAATCAAGAGTGACATGATCACCAGCAACATCGAGAACATCTAGAGGACCATTCGGTGATGTTGGCTTGTCGATGACATTGATCTTCACTGTCGCCTCATCTTCACCATTTGGATTGACAGCCTTGATAGTAAATGTTCCAGTATCTCCTCTTTCCATTTGTCGAACCACCAATTTTGATTGATAATCAGGGTTGTCTAACTTGACACGTCCACCATTTCGAATCTCACGCCCATCTGGATAATGCCATGTGACAGTTGGTGCAGGTTCTCCAGACACTGGAACATCGAACGTGATCGATTGACCTGCTTTGATTGTCAAATTATGTAGTGCATCTCGATCGATATGTGGTTTTACTGAAAAAAAAAACGGAGTCTTGAATCTAGATAAATACAATCAGCAACTCACAGTTTCTTGCTTTCGCCACAACTGTTTTACTAGCATCCGATGGATCTGACGGACCACCTTTGTTGACTGCAACTACACGGAACTCATATTCCTCATTTGGTGTCAAATTAGATATGGTGGCAGTTGTTTGCCCGCCCGGAACAGTGATCGCAGGTTCCCATCTACCGTATTTGGTGCGCTTCTCAATTTGATATTCTTCAATCGGAGCTCCACCATCAGACAATGGAGGATCCCATTTGAGATCAACATGATCGGCATCCCAGTCGGTTGCCTCTGGTCGGCCCGGACGGTCTGGACGATCGAATGGATTTTTGGCAAGAATATCGGTTTCGGTTTCAAGTGGATCCGATGATCCTTCGCTGTTGACCGCCTTGACACGGAACTTGTAGTGATCTCCTTTGTTGAGAGAATCGACGGTGAAATGAGTGTCACCTGAACGTCCACAAGGAACCCAGATTCCATCTTTTGTGTTCATCTTTTCAATCTCATAGAACTCGATGGGTTCACCACCATCATCCTCGGGTGGTTTCCAATCCAACGTGGCACGATCTTCAAACACATCCGTGACATCGATAGGTCCTTTTGGTTTGGTTGGTTTACTTTTGACCTGGAAAAATATGCTTATTTTTTCAAACACAAAAAGTGTTTCTCACCTTGATCTCGATTGTGACAGAATCTCTTCCATTCACATTAACAGCTGTAATTGTATAACTTCCACTTTGTTTTCTCGACGCTTTCACTAGTCCGAATTTTGAGATGTAATCCTCGTTCTCAATTTGAGCTTTACTCTCACCAATACCTTTACCATTAAACTGCCATGTGACATCTGGTGCCGGTTCACCATCAATATGAACAGTGAATTTGAGGGCGGCGCCAACTTTGATTACAGTATCAGCCAGATCTTCTCGATGAATGTGAGGAGCAAGGTTGCGTGGTTTGGTGATGACTCGATCCGACGGATCAGATGCTTCTCCAGTTCCAGCATTGTTTTTGGCAGAAATTCTAAATTGATATTCTTCTCCGGCTTTGAGATCACCAACAGTGGCTGATGTCGCATCGGCAGGCACAATCATCGCCTCTTCCCATCGACCATTCTTGTCTTTTTTCTCGATGAGATAGCCCAAGATTGGTGCCCCTCCATCATCAGCTGGTGGAGCCCATTTGAGATCAACATGATCGTTGTCCCAATCGACAATTTCCGGTTTCTCAATCTTCCCAGGAACCTCATAAGGATTCTTGGCCAAAATGGATGTGTTTGTTGTCAATGGATCAGACTCGCCTTCTTTGTTAACCGCACGAACTCGGAATTTATACTCGTGTCCTGGTTGCAAATTGGGTACTTGACATTTTGTCGTCTCACTTCTCCCACATGGAACCCATCGACCAGTTGCCAAATCCATCTTTTCGATTTCATAATGATCAATTGGCGCACCGCCATCATCCTCCGGAACTTTCCATTCCAAATCGCATCGATCTTCGTAAACATCGGTGACCTCCAATGGTCCGAGTGGCGATGTTGGTTTACCAAGAATGATGACTTCGACCGAATGTTTGTCAGAACCAGAAGCATTGGTGGCAGTGAGTGTGTAAACACCGGCGTGTTTTCGAGCAGCACCACGAAGAACGAAACGAGTCTTGTAGTCTTCCGATTCAATCTAAAATTGAATACGCATTTAGATTCGATTGTTTTCACTCACCCTGATTTTATCATCTTCAACCGGCTTCTCATTGAAGATCCACTCCTTCTTCGGCGGTGGTTCACCTCGAACTGGAACATCAAATTCAACATCATTGCCAACTTTGATTGTCACTGTCTTCATTGACTCTCGATCAATCCACGGTTTCAAGTTTCGCGGTTTCGCCACAACTTTGCGGCTCGGATCCGATGCTTCTCCAGGCCCAGCCTTGTTGACAGCCTTGATGCGGAACTGATACTCTTCGCCTTCTTTGAGACCAAGAATTTCGGCATTTGTCTGATCTCCCGAAACTTTACCGCATTCTTGCCAATCTCTTCCATGTTTCCCCTTTTTCTCGATGATATATTGGGTGATTGGAGCTCCGCCATCAGATGCCGGTGGTGTCCATTCAAGTGAAACTCGATCGGCATCCCAATCAACAACATCTGGGGTTCCCGCCTTTCCTGGTTCGTCATACGGATTCTTGGCCTTGGTTTCTTTTTCAGTTGCCAATGCGTCAGATGCTCCTTCTTTATTTACAGCCTTGACTCGGAATTGATAAGTCTGACCTTTTTTCAATCCATCAATATGTGCTTTGGTGTCCTTGACTTTTGCACATGGTACCCATCTTCCTGTGGCTGTGTCGAGTTTCTCCACTTCATAATATTCAATCGGCTCGCCTCCATCATCATCTGGTGGTTTCCAGGCCAAATTACAATTATCTTCATAAACATCAGTCACTTCCAACGGGCCATTTGGTTTTGATGGTTTGTCGAGAACAGTGAGATTTGCTTTCTCTTCATCGGCTCCATGCGAGTTCGTCACCGTCAATCGATATTCGCCAACATCCGATCTCATCGCTGATGGAATACACAAAATAGTGTGCTCGTTTTTGCGAGTATCGATTGATAATTGCATGTTGTTCTCAAGTTGTTTATCACCTTTGAACCATTTGACTTCAGGTATCGGTTCACCGCCAATTTTCACTTCCCAACGGACAGTGGCGCCTGCTTTCACAGTGAGACTCTTCAAGTTCTCGTGCTTCAACCAAGCCGGAACTAAAATTTTTCGAGTTTTTGGGCTACGAGAAAAACAATAACTTACTGAATTTTGGTTTCGCCAATTGTTTCTCCGATGGTTCAGATGGTTGACCAGCACCCGCTTTGTTGACAGCTTTCACACGGAATTGATATTCTTTTCCTTCTTTCAGACCACTGATTGAAGCATTGGTATCTAAAAAAAATATATTTTTGTTCATTTTCTAACTTTCTAACTAATAACTCTTACCTGGAACACGTTTGACCTCTTTCCACTCCTTGGTATCTGGATCTCTGACCTCCACAATATATTCTTCAATCGGAGCACCTCCATCTTTGTGTGGTGGCTCCCAGGCAATATCTATTCGGTCAGCATCGAAATCGGTGATCTCGGGTCGTCCCGGTTTACCCGGTTCATCCCACGGATCTTTGATGAGTGTGTATTGATCGGCAGACAATGGTTCAGACTCGCCTTCGTTGTTGACCGCTTTGACGCGGAATTTGTAGTTGCCCTTATTTCTCAATCCATCCACTTTCAATTGTGTGGTGCCCGGTGCAACTCTTCCGACTTCGATGTACTTTCCTTTGTTGTCCATGTCTTGTGCTTCGATGATGTATCCGGTCAATGGGTCGCCACCATCATCCTCTGGTGGTTTCCAAGCAAGTGTTGCTCCGTCGGCGCACACATCGGTAATATCGAGAGGACCTTTCGGTGGACTAGGTCGACCGACGACAGTGACAGTTGCTGTCGAATCACATGTTCCCGATGAGTTTTTGAGTGTGATTGTGAATTGACCAGAATCTGTGCGTACCGCATTCTCAATCTTCATCTTATGTTTTCCACGTTCTGTTGTCATCTTGACACGTCCAACCGGCTTCAACGGTTTACCGTTGACAACCCATGTGACATCGGGAAGTGGTTCACCGGAGATAGCAACATCATATTTGATAGTCTCACCAACCTTCAGACGAAGATCTTTGATACCAGTCTTGAATTCAGGAGCAGCCTTCTTCGCCTTGATCTTGATTGGTTTTCCATGATCACATGGATCACCTGGACCGGCCTTGTTGACAGCCTTGATTCGATAATAATATTCTTTATCTTCGACCACCTTCTTATCTGTTAATTCACAACAATCCGCTTTTGTCTGTCCAACCTGATGCCAATCTTTTTCCGACTTCTCTCTTCGCTCAATGATATATCCAGTGATTGGCGCTCCTCCGTCTTCCTCTGGCGGCTCCCATGCCAATGTACAATGATCCTTGTCAATGTCGATAGCATCCATGTTTTTCGGCTTGCCCGGAACACCGTATGGATTTTTTGCCAATACCGTTTCACCAGTCAATGGATCTGACAAACCGCACTCGTTCAAAGCTTTCACACGGAACTTGTATTCTCCGTGCTCTTTCAGATCCTTCACCTTGAAGTCGGTTCCTTTTGTCTCACCAACTTTCTCCCAATTACCGCTCCGACCTTCTTGCATTTCAATAATATAGGCTTTGACAGGCGCTCCATCATCGGGATCGGGTGTTCCCCAAACAAGGTCGAGACCTTCTGCAGTGACGTTTTTCGTCTCCAAAGGTCCTTTTGGTGGTTTCGGTTTATCTTTGACGAAAAGTTCGAATGGTGCAAGCGCAGTACCGGCAGAGTTTCCGAGTTCAAGAGCCCATTTTCCAGTATCGGCGAGTTGTGGATCTTTGAATACAATTTCAGCTACATCATCTTTGATGACAACTTCGATTAACTTCTTCATCTCCTCATCAATTGGTTTACCATTGCGCAAAATGTTAGCTTTTGGATCTCCTCGTCGAGTACCTACAACAATAAATAACTGTTGGAATAACAACAGGAACAAAAGAATAATGGAATAAATAACAAAGGAAACTCGATCATACTTGGGATAACTGTGGACAAGAGCTCAAAGTGGACAAGAGATCAAAAAAAAAGAAGAACAGAAAGCAAAAACGAGACAAAAAAGAAAAAAAAACAATATTTTAAAACTAAGAAAAAGACGAATAAGGAATGGATGAATGATTGAGCACAGGGAGGCATTGGCTGTCGACTCCGCCCCTTTTTACAAGCGGCGTGAGTTGTAAAAGTGGGCGGAGTCGACAGTCAATGTGTCTTCCTGTGTGCTCATTCATTCATTCATTCTTCACTTTTTTCTCAGTTCTCTAATATAGCTGTCTTTCTTTCTTGTCGCATTCCTTCTGACTGTTTTTTCTTCTTGCTCCCCCCCCTTCCATTAATCAAAAGTTATACCCCATGTGGTCATTTGGCCGGGCTATCCCAAGTATGAACTCGATTCAAAAATGTCCCCGATTCATAAATTTTGTTCAAAAGAAAAGTTCAAGGAATTTTTGTAACTAACCTTTTATCTGGAATGGGACTTTCACAATACACGGTTCGCCAGCTTTTGCTTCGATCTTCTTCGGTTTCCAGTTCAATATTGGTCTTTTTTCGGCCTCTAACACTGTCACATTACACGATCCTTTCAATCCAGCTTGATCTATCTCATAAACATCAGCTTCGTTCATCTCGATCTTGCTGATTTTCAATGTATGCGTACCGTTACGTGATTGTGTTTCGAATTTTCCGCCAGGCATACTCGAAATTTGTTTACCATTACGATACCATACTCCAGGTGTTTTGGTGTCTTTCGTTTGACACATCAATGTCACATCGTCTTTTTCAATGACTTCAGTATCTTTCAATGCAACGACAAATTTGTTTTTAGCGTCAACAATCAATTGAGCCATGGTACGATCATCTTTCGTGGTACACTTGTATTCACCATGATCTTCAATTTTAGCTTGAGCAATAATCAATCTTCTTTTACGGTTATGCGATTCAACTTTGTATCTGAAAAAAAAAGTTTTGAATTGTTGGTATGTTTAAAATGCTCACTTCTTGTTATCAATATTGATTCGTTTACCATCATGCCACCAAACAACATCAGCATCCTTGTCATTCACATCAGTTTCAAGTGTTGCCTCATCACCTTCATTCACTTTTTGCGATTTCATTGGCACGACAAATGTGTGACGTGGTTCTTCCACATAAACTTGGCATTTTGAGAAGACATCTTGTGTAATTCTTGCTGTCCATTCGGCCTGATCATCCTCTTCAACCACTCTGATTGTCAAAGTACATCGACCAACCGCATCTTTCTCAATGATAAATCTCGAATCGTCGTCTGAAATCGGTTTGTTTCCTCGCCACCAAACAAGTGGAGCACGTGGTGTGTTCACTTTACACGTCAACACTGCCTGCTTCGTCCGATAGATTTCTTGTGTGTTCGGAAGTGGATTTAGAAAACTGTATTTCATTGGCGCTTCGAGACATGTGAGTTGCGCATGTGTTGGCACACCGTTAGCCTCGCAGGTGTACTTGCCAGTGTCGTCGACTTCCGGATTGTTGATGATCAGTGTACAAACGTTTTTCTCGATAACAATTTTGTATTTGAGACCACCCGAGAAGATTTCTTTTCGATCTTTGTACCAACGAATCTTGGCGTTGGGACGCGAATAGGTACACTTCCATTCGCAAATCTTGTCTACTTGTTGTTGAACAGTCTTCTCTGGAAGTGGCACTTCCCACTTCTCAACCTTTTTTCCTGGGAACAACGATTGTCTCCGTTCGGCTTCGGTCATCGGTTTCTGTTTTCCACCTCCACCAACGGTTCCTTCGTTTTCTTCCTTTTGGAAACCCGCTTGAGACTCTCTGAAAAACCAGCAGTTATTCAAATCCAAGAAATTGTCAAGAGGATAGAGATAGGAGTAAAGCTAGAACAAAAAAATGATGGCAACATGCTGAACAGAACTAAATAACAACAGATAAAAACCTTTTCCCGGGTGAAACTGGTCGAAGTAGTGCGCTACAATGTTAGGTATTGGGTAAGGTGAATGCCGGAGTGAGATTATGGCCCGAAAGTCCTCTCACCCCTGGATGAACTGGTTAATGACTTTTTGGAGGCGAATAGACATACCTGTGCTTGAGCATTGTTCTGAAATCCACTCCATTGTCTGAAGTGACGAGAAGTTTAACATCGACTGTGTCAGAGCCGTGAGCATTTTCGATCGACAGGGTGTAGGGACCGTCATCCTAGGAGAATGTATTTGAATTTGTTTTTTTTTCGAAATCTCGAGTTCAACTCACCTGTGATCTACATTTCAAAATTGCCAATGACACAGTACTCTCTTTTCCATCGGTCAGATGCTTGAACCGCACACCGTTCAACACTTCACGATTTCCTTTATACCATTTGAAAGTGGGGGCGGGACTACCCGTCACTTTGCAAGTGAGTATTGCTGTTTCATCTGAAAAAAATAATCCATGAGTTATTGAAATGTAATAATTGAGGTGCGGCTCACTTTCAACAACTGTAACATTTTCGGGAACTTCGACGATTTTTGGAGCTGTGCCAGACGAGCCACTTGGGACGAGCGGTGTCGACTGTTTGTCCATAATTTCCTGAACCGATACGCGTCGCATATCGATACTTGAACGTCTCTGCAAAACGTATATATTTGGTTAACAGTTTTTTGTATTGATTAGTGTTATGATAACCAAAAAACAAAATGTTAGTATCTTATGTGCGGCTGTGTAGCTCAAAACACACATAAAAAGGAACATCGGGGAAAATTGTCATTAACAATGAATGTCTCACAATAGATTCACGACGCGAATCAGGCGCTTTTGATCCTCGACGAAAATCTCCGAAGATTGATCCGCGACGCGATTCACTTTCCGACTGACTATCATCATCCATGGTCACATGTTTCGGCATCACCTTCTTCAACTTGACACCCTCCATATCGCCAACCTCTTCCTTCTCTTTCTTCGCCACTTTTTTCAACTGAATCTTTGAGAAATTCGGAACTTCTTCCTCTTGTTTCGGCGGAGGTTGACGTTTCTGTCCAACTTGACGTTTGAGCTGTTGTTGTTGTTGGATGACTGTCGACTTTTGCGCATCTTTCTCTTCCACTTTTTGTTGAGGCTAAGAAATTTGTTTTATGGTTATTTTTTCCCCAATTGACCCCAAATTTTGGTTAATTTTTTAGTTGAATTGAAATATTAGACACACACCTCAAACCATGCTCCTTTAAATCATCCGCTTACACGTGGTGCTTGATCATCTTGATTCGTGGCAATGCTGACGCGTTTCGGTTTTTCCTAAACATTGGACTTTGTTAGCGGTGAAATATAGGGTAGGTGTTAACAATAGGAGCCCAGAAAAAGAAAAAATATATAGAGAGGATAGTGGCACACAACATGAAACATTGAATTTTGTAAGTACCGTACACCATCACAGCAGGTGTGAGATATCAGAGACATAGAGAAGATAACACATAGATAAATACCCTTCCGAACCTTGCTGGAATCCGAGTCTTCTTTCTTATACTTTTCCAATGATGTCTTTTGTCGTTTTTCCATCTTGAACTCTGTCTTAATACCGGACGCAGTCTCACTTTTTTCTTTCAACGTCTTCGTTTTCTCCGTCGTCACCTCCTTCTTAACTACCTTCTTCAACTGCACCCGGAATGCTCCATCGGTCTCGCCATCTCCACCACCTCCACCGCTCTTCAAACTCGCCGACGAATCAGATTTCTCGACACCCGCCGTGGTCACTTTTCGAACTTTTTTCAACTGTCCAAACGGGTTTGGTGGAGGTGTTTGTGATTCTTGTAAAGCAGCGGAACCGCGACGAGATCGTGATGATGAATCAATTGATGATTGTGAATCGGTTCGATCAAGAGAAAACGACTTCAACGAGCCGGACCCTCCTTCTTGTTCTTGTTGTTGTTGTTGAACAACTTTCTTCAATTTTACCATCGCCTTAAAATCCAATTCTCCATCTGCCGCCTTTTTGATAGTTTTGCGAAGTTGTGTTTTTTCCTAAAATTGGACAACGACAAATTCAAAGACATCTATATACATACACAAATCACCTCAGTAGTCTCTTTTCTGGACGACGACGTCGTCGTCTTTCTCAACAGTGTATCACGTGAAAACATATCTGGACTCTGCAAAAAACAACACGGACACTTTTAGGTACACTTTTTGGACAACACAGAACCTAACCAATAAAAGAAGCAACAAAAGACAGGAAAAACTCAAAAATTCAAGGAGAGAAGGAGCATAGAGGGGGTTTTGTTTGCGCAAGAAACAGAGAATGAAAAAAAACTTATCTCATCCACCTACGCACACACACACACAGATAATGTGTGTATTGGTAGGATGAATAACTAGCTGAAAAATAGCGCGGGGGGGGGGGGTTAATGAACTAACCTTGGCTTCTCTACGAGGTTTACCTCCGGCAAATGATGGAAGTTCAGATATCGATTCGGATACCTGTAAACACTCAAAAATAGAACAGGTTTTATAAAAATCTAACTAAACGTTTCAGTCGTACAGGGTCCAATTTTTTAAACCAGGATGAAATAGATTGTCAAAAAAATGTTTCACGCAAAGGATCAAATTTCAAAGAAATAATAAAAAATCGCAGTAGACCTATAACCTTTAGACAAGTGTTTACGTTTTTTTCTGAGCAGAACAAAAGTCTGAAAACATTAGCAACACTTCAGTTATTAATCTATGATGTTGTTGACCTATCTATTAACAGATCACATCTCCTTTTGTAAACAAACAAAACGTGTCATTTGAATTCCCCACATACTTGGGATAACTGTGGACAAGAGCTCAAAGTTAAACCCCCCTAGTAGGACCACTCTCTATCAAAAAAAAAAGAAGAACAGAAAGAAAAAACGAGACAAAAAAAGAAAAAAAAACAATATTGTAAAACTGAGAAAAAGACGAATAAGGAATGGATGAATGATTGAGCACAGGGAGGCATTGTCTGTCGACTCCGCCCCTTTTTACAAGCGGCGTGGGTTGTAAAAGTGGGCGGAGTCGACAGTCAATGTGTCTTCCTGTGTGCTCATTCATTCATTCATTCTTCACTTTTTTCTCATTTCTCTAATATAGCTGACTTTCTTTCTTGTCGCGTTCGTTCTGACTGTTTTTTCTTCTTGCTCCCCCTCTTCCATTAGTCAAAAGTTATACCCCATGTGGTCATTTGGCCGGGCTATCCCAAGTATGATTCTCCAGTTACTTACCTCGTCGTCACTTTCGCCACCAATCTGACCCAATAATTCTCGACGGCGCTCCTCTGGGATCGTCAGACCCGAACTTGGAATCTCGTCCAACTGAGATTCCTGGAAAAAATGCACTTTTTTGACTTTCTCTACAGTACTCTTCAATCAATTAATCTTTTTCCCCTCAGAGTTTTTTCCATGGGTTCCTCTCAAGCAAAAATTGAGGAGAAGGCAGGAGAGAATGGCAACCCAACCGCCTCGTTTTTACACTTTCGGACGTGGTGATAGAAAATGACAACAACAAGAGAGATGGAAAAGAAGAGCGAGATCAATACACGATTTTTTTTTGTTATTGTTGTTGTTATTTTTGTTGTTATCATGCTAAAATCAACTCGAAAAATCGATATTGTTTTTGCATCCAAACTGTTTGACCTCGATTCACTCGCTCAAACACTTTCCTTTCTCTCAGCGCACTCTAAGACTCACCTCATCCGATTCTCCTCCCATATGTAATTAGGGAAAGAAAACTCTTAAGTAGGAAAGTCAACCCCAAAAATGGGTAGTTGATAATGATATTGAAAAAAAAGAATAATAGTCGAAAAATTGGGAAGGGGGGACCAGTGGGAAAATGTTTTGAGAATGAGAGAAAAGAGAAATTCTTGTGATAAATAAGTGATGGAAGAGGACTTTTTGATTAGAAAAAAAACACACACACAATGATACATTTGTTGGCTAACACACAACATACTTGTCATTTCATACAAATGAACCAATCGGGGTAAAATCCACCCGCTTGAGCGGTTGTTTTACGCCCACCGAGCGGCAAATTGTCGCCCATCGAGCGGAAATTATGCCGCCCCCTATGTCGCCCACTATTTCGCCCATTGGGCAATTCTGGCGACAAAATTGACTAATGGACGACACAGGGCGGCTTAATTTCCGCCCGCTAGAGCGACAGTTTCCTGCCCGGTGGGCGTCAAACTGCCGCCCAAGCGGACGGATTTTCACTGAGTCGCTCTAGAATGAAAAAGGATCTCTTATTTTTTCACATTTTGGTGAAAGTTTCAATTCCTAGTTCCTCGCACCTTTTTGCAAAATAAAGTGAGTACGTACCCTTTTTCAGACCGCCAAAAAACAACTCACTTTTCAAACCGCACTACTCTCTCACAAACAATATAATGATAAGTCAAAGAGTTGGTTGGAGAAATGAGGATTCTTTGTGGTTTTTGCGCGGACAAACTCTAAATACCGTTCCCTCCTACTTTGTTACTCTCCATGCACTCTCCTAAACTATAGTGATATTTTGACAGATGTGCACGAACGGCGAAAAAAAGTGGAAAACTCTTGAGATTTCTTTCTCTTTTTTTGCTACAAAATCTTTTCTCTTCTCGATAGCGTTTTGTTTAGTTTAAAGAGCGAAAATTTTTCAGATCGTTAAATTTTTTAGGGATCTAATTTTGGAAGTCTAATTCAGTTATATGTATTTAACATATATTTTTTCAAAACTTAATATTGAAGACTTTTCGATGTTGTTTTTAAACCAGGTAAAATAAACTTGGCTCGTGACTCTAGGAAACCGCATTCAAAAAAAACAGTGAGAACAGATTTTAAGATTTCAAAAAAAAAAAAACAAACATTACTACTACTAACAATAGACGATTTGCTGTTAGTATTTCTTAATGAATGCACACCAGAATCTTCTCTCGATCCTCGTCTCGATGCAGGTGATTCCAAATCCAAAATACTTTTCAAAAACTTGTCTTTCGCATCACCTTCAGGCATTCTCGATAAAATATAGGCATGAATTTGTGAAATATTTGAAATATCCATCGATGATGCTTTTTCGAGAAGTTGAGACGATTTGTTACTATGTGAAGAAGAAGAAGATGAAGAACAACCATTTCGATCGGAAACACTTCTCAATGCGATCATTCGTTTTGGTTGTGTTGGTAATGGTGTGGAAGTGGAGGAGGAACTCGATCCCTCATGATGATCAGCACCTAGTGAAGCGGATTTTCGAAGAAAATTCTGAATATAAGATCCGGCCGCATAGCTCATTTTGATCGAATCAAAACTTCTGTTCGCCTGTTTTTCACTTTTTCATGAAAAAAAATATGTCACGGATCCGTTTTTCGACACTCCCTTCGCTCCCAAATTTTGCCTATATATATATATGTGAATAATATTCTGAAAACATTTGAAAAAAGTGAGAAGAGAGAAAATGTGAAAAGAAAAATTCTAGACATGTCAAAACGACCGGGCCGAAAATCCTAGACCCTGTACCGGTTCTACAAGAAACAAAGAAATTTATCCATTTTCATGTCTGAGTTTTGTTCAAAGGCAAGAAAGAAAAATGCTAAAAATTTGAAAGAATGCAATCTTTGAGAATCTTCAAACGGTAAAAATATTCAGGTTTTCTTCACGCTGAAAAAAAAAGAAAAAATACATTGTTTCATCCCCTCGGACGAGATTTGCAAAAAAAAATTGGCATGATTCCAACTAAAAAAAAATGGCGACGAGTCGCGCAACAAAAACCACATCTGACAAAATTGTTGCCAATGCAAAAAAAAACGCGAGTTTTGTGTGTTAACAACACTTGAAGTCGACAAGCACATTGATGGACGAAATAGTATTCGGTTATCAGGGTCGTCGCCGACAAAACGACAAAAAACTCTCATGTCATTTCATTTCGAGCACTTATCGTTTGTCACTTTTCGCTTTCTTACAAGTTGTTCGGCGAGGATATGTAAATAATCGGAAAGCGGGACGAAAAAGTGGGCGGAGAGAAACAAGGCAAAGAAGGTACTGTTAGTCAGAAGATCATCTCGTCATTCAACGATCGAAAATCAAACATAATCTTGAACTTTGCAAAAAAAATTCAGAAGGCAGCGGTAAGAAGTAAATGATAAAAACAAATAATGTAGTTATAAAAGACTAAAACTAGAGGTTTTTTTTCGGTCCGAAAAATTTTTAGGCCAGTCAAATTCAACAGAAAAATTTTCGAAAAACAACAACACCACAATTAAAAAAACTGTATATTTGAAGTTTGTTTTCCACAGTACAAACAGTTATCCTAGCAAACTACACACATTTTCTAACAAAAAACTATTTTTGTAATTGATACTTTTGCCACCCACACTTTGAAAATATTCGAACACATGGGATTGAACTACTTCTTAAGAAAAAATCAAGAAAAAAAAACTAACCTCATCTGCATCAGATTTTGGATTGATGTTTGGTTTTTGTTCGACGGCAGATGGTTTGGCGGCTGGTGGTGCGGGACTTTTGCTCTTACTCTTACTGCGTCTTGTCACCTTTTTCGCTTTTGCTGATAAAGAGGATTCCTCTTTTTGATGATGATACTCCTCTTCAATATCTTTTCGGTGTTGTTTCAAATCTTCTTCAACGTCTACAAATAAAAATTTAAAAAATGTTTGGGCCGAACCGGGAATCGAACCCGGGACCTCTCGCACCCGAAGCGAGAATCATACCTCTAGACCATCCGGCCACTGAGGAGCGGCGCGCTCATTTCTCAAAATAAGCTAGACGGCGAGAGACACTCAACACACACATACACACTTACCACTTTGTTCAATCTTGACCATTGCACTACTCTGGCCTTCTCCATATTCACATTTTGCATGACATTTATAAAGTCCTGTTTTTTCTTCGCGCAAATCTTTCACTGATAATCTAGCGATTGAGCCATTGAAAGTTTGAGAATATTCCGACGAATTTCGAACCAAAGTACCATCTCTGAAAACAATATTTTGATTATTGTATTTTCAGGTGACAAACTCACCTATACCATTCGATAATTGTTGATGAATGGCATTGCCACTGGACTTCAAGAACTACCGTACCGCCAACTCGACCAGTCTGAAAAATAACTGATTTCCTGGTCAACTAGAAGTCTCTCACCTGGGACCGACTGGCTTCCATGACAATAGGTGGACGTGTGAACTTCTCGGCAGCTGCATTCGCAGCTGCAGTCGCCGCCGCCGCGGATGAAGATTTACGCGACGGTGTCGGCGAAACAGATTTTCGCGGACTTCCGGCTCGAAGTTTCTTCTCGTCGCCACCTGGCGGCGGAAGACCGTCTGGTTTGCGTTTAGTCGATGATGAAGACGACGACGTGTTGTTCTCGTTTATCTCTATTTTGTTTTCAGTGCGAGATGAGCGACGCGAATGCGATTCGGATTGCGAAACTTCGTCGTTGACCGGTGTCGAGGTGCGAGATCTAGATATTGACTTTTTTGTTTCAATAGAACTTGTGAGAACACCAACCTCAATTTTTTGCTCGGCGAACCTTCTCTCGGTTTCAAACTTCTCTTCGGTGTTCCTTCTCTTGATTTCATTACCTTTTTCGGCGACGCCGGTCGTTCGCCAGGTCCACGCGACGATGGTCGCGGCGAGGCGGTCGATCGTTTCCGTTCAGCTCGTTGTTGTTGTTGTTGTTCGGCCGGATCGGGTTCTTCAAAGTTTAGCGCTAAATTCGCATTTGTTTCGCCTTGATCATTTCGAATATTGCAACGATATTGACCGGCATCGGATGAAGAGGGACCGCGAATTTCGAGTTGACAAAGATAAGTCTGATCACCTAGATCGCTGAATATTGCGTGATAAAGACCTCCCATCGTGAGAGATACTCCATCTTTCATCCATCTGAAAAAACAAAAAAAAACAAGTTCGGCTATTCATTTTTCAAACACTCACTTTGCAACTGGTGTCGACGCACTCTTAACTTTACATTCCATAACAATCAGCGCTCCTCCATCTTTTGGAATAATTCGTGGTTTTCCAACAAACGTCGGTCCACGCGCCGCTTTACCCTCATCGCCACCAGCACCCGCAAAATTCAAGTTAATATTCGCGTTCGATTCGCCCAATTGATTTTTGGCCGTACACTTATATGCTCCACCATCTCCCGCGTTCGGCTCTTTTATAACAAGTGTTGCCTTATATAAACTGTTTCCTAGCGGTGTCAACGTCTGCACAACTCGTCCACTTGGTTCTAGTAGGTTGCCCGAATGTTGCCATGCTATTGTCGGTTGCGGATCCGCTTCCAGATTGCATTCCATCAACAGATCACCCTGAAAAAAAACAAGATTGCTTTGCCAGATTGCTTTACCGAATATGAGAAAACAACTAAAGTTCAGCCACGTCAAGCCTGAATTTTTCAGACCGGCCCGTGATTTGTTTTGTGTGACTGTCATCCCGTTTTGGTGCGGCGAATCAGCCCCCATTCTATTCCGTTGTACTACCTATAGTTTGTGAAAAGAGAATTTTCAGCCAGTTTCTTTTTTTTCACATTGGCACGCTGCTCATCTCTAGGCTCTCTCTCCTCGTTTTCACTTGTGTTCTGCCATTGTCGTAATACATGCAAAAACAAAAAACCCCGTCAAGAAATAGTTGATGAAAATGAAGAGAGCTCGCCAGACACTTAGCCTATATGATCAGTTGTTTCTCTTTCCAACCAAACTTTCGCCCACACAAACACATTCTTACGCCGTTTTCTCGATGTGAGTATGTGTGTATGAATGTCCGAAAGTCAGAAAAAACAGCATAGATTTCCACTTTTTCAAAGAAGCGGCTCAACAATTTCAAAAACTTCGTGATCCAAAATCTAGAGTCTATATGGATGACATAATCATTTTTGAACTTTGAGGAAAGTATTTGTGGGAAAAGTTTGAAATACTTAAATAGTTTTAAAACATTCTTTCGAAGTTTTAAAATAACATTTTTATAAAACAATTTCGAAAAAAGCTAGCTTTAAAATTTTGACCCGAAAATATCGGACCGGGCCCGGCTTTGGAAATGAAATCAAGCGGAAAAAATCAAACCGTAGGTGTCTGTTGAATGGAAGGCTTCTGGGTGAAGCGTGGTGCACCAACCATCGTTCTTCTTCTTCACACCACGCCAATATTGATATCGGGTGCGGTAAATTGTGGGGGTCACAACAAAACCTTTTTTATTTCTTTTTGTCGTTTCTGCAAAGATGATGATATGAAAAATTTTGAGCAAAACAACAAAAAAACAATCCAGATGTTCTTTTATGAGCTCGAACTGGAGTCACAAAAAAAAACATCATTCATCATTATTTGAACGGCGAGAAAATGGTGGCAGAAAAAAAAAGAGATAGAAAGGAGAATGGTGTAAGAGGTGGAGAAATGGTGTAATGATTTTTGGAAGTTCAAATGATTAGGTTACAGAATAAACATAAATAAATAAATAGAGATTTTGTTATCAGATGAACTCCTCGTTTGAGGACCAAAACTCGAAAAACGCCAAAACAGTATTTTATACGTTTCAAACATGATATAACTGGAAATTCTCAACAGACATAACTTTCTTTGGGCTCATAAACTTGAGAAAACAATTGGTAGCAATTAAGGATTAAACTTGTACTGAAAAAAAAACTAAAAATTGTCACAAACGATAAGAAAAACAGCAAAAAAAACTAATTCAAAACACAAAACAAAGAAAAGTGAGAAAATGCGGATGGCAAAATAAAGAAGAAGAGAGAGTAAGAGAAATAGACAAGTGCCTTCTTCCCGTCACTGCTCATTCATCCTCTATACACTCCCATACACACTAGATGTATCCACAAACAGAGAGATAGAGAGACGAAACGATAATATATATCTCGGGGGCGAGTCGGGAGCAGAACAAGAGGGAACAACGAATGACAAAAAAACGAAGAAGAAGAAGAAGAAGAAGAAGAAGAAAATGGAGGCGGAGAGCAGATGATGAAAAAATCTGAAGAAGAAAAAGAGGGTACTTTTTATTCGATGATGATGATGATGAGGATGAAAGGAAGAAGAGAAATCAAGTGATGATTTATTGAAACGTTCCCAGGAAGATAGAGGGTGGAGCATGCATGAGCAATGTTTCCTGCGCAGTTCCTGAAAAAAAAACTTTTTCCCCGGAGCCTATTTTTTTTCTTGCAAACACTGGCACACATTTATTGACCCCGCCCTTTTTGGTATTGTGGTCCATACAGCTGTTACGTTCAAGTTTAGTTAATTATTGGCACTAATATTTTCGACATTGGTAGAAAAATACACACTGTGTGCAGCATGAATGTCAGGTCAAGATGTATGTGTAAAATGTTCAACTTTTGTCTTCTTCACAAATTTCGAGAAAGTTCAGGTGGTCTAGATAAGTTTCATGGGTGAATTATATGATTCAATAACCACGATAACAGAGAAATTACAGAGAATCTCCCTCCGCCCTTTTGCACCATTGCCACGCCACTAAAGAGAAGAGGAAAACAGTGTACAACGAAGAATTAGGCTTTCATTATTTACATAATTATTTAACAGAATTGAACAGTGTATGATGCAGTAGCTTGACATGTGAAGGTGGATGATCCATCATCGTAAGCATACGAGTAAGCAGTTGGGCAGGCATCCTTGAACATTTGAGCGGTAGCACTGCGGTGACATTTATCTGGAGTTCCATAGTTTCCACGGCAACACTCTTGGTCGGTGTTGTATCCGAGACATCCTGATTTACATCCAACAACTGATCCAGATTTTCCCCAAACGGCAAGACCAGATGGGCATTCGGAGTTGATGTCTCTGTTACATCCTCCAGCTCTCTTACATCCACTTCCACCATGTGGATCAATCAGGACTGGCAGATTGTAACCATCAACCAAAGAGACATCGTAGAAATCTTGTCCTCCCCATGCCTTCATTGTGAATTCAGCCAAAGATGCTGGTGGAACTCCTCCGGCTCCCGAACATTGTTCACTGTTCTTACAGAATCCAGTTTCGCAGTTGTAGTTTCCATCACATCCGGTTCTGGCCCAAATTCTTCCGGCGGTCCATGCATCATCAACATCAATGTTTCTCGATTGGTGAGCATCCAATTTGAAACCACCTCCAGCTGGGTTTCCGGGGCCGAGAATTCCTGGCCAAATTGTCATTGGACAGTTGTTGAAGATGGTGATGGTTCTGGATTGAACTCCATAGACCAACGCGATCAAAGCGACAATTTTTAGGCTAGCCATTACTGTAAAAAGTAAGATATACATCTGATAAATGAGAAAATGAAAACTGTGTCAATTCGAAAACCTGCTGTTCTTTTATAGTAGCTCCTTATCAGTTTTTTTTTCCGTTTGACCGCCCATTCATCATATCTATTCCTGTGCAGCTCAACCATTTTCTAATTTTTGATCAAAACTGTTTTGTGTACCCTTCTGGAATGTGTCGCGATGAAAAAATCAAAGAACCGCTTATTTACGAACGTTTGATTTTACTGATTAACGGAAAGTTCACAGTGTCCCGGAATTCTCAGGAATAGTTTGCAATCGCGTTTTGAGCGTTTATAGTTTGTGGCAGTAGCACGGGTAAGATTGTGCCTATTTCAAACTCGAATGCCTTCTAATCAAGGACATCGACTTCTAAGATCTACACCTGGACCTTCTTATAAAATAAGGTCAACCAAACACGACACTTTTTTTTAAAGTCGTTCGAGACGGGGGGAAGAAAAAGTAACCGGCTAGAGAACGAGTGTTCGTCGCGACTCTGCGCGTCGTTTTCCCTTGCAATTATTGAAATAGAGAGAGACGCAAAGAATAGAGAGAGATGACCCGCACCCGTAGTTTTCTATTCTTCTAATAAACGATTATTATTAAAGAAAAGTTCATTCCCAGAGAACTACAACACGTTCTCACACATGTGCTCTATTGTTCCACACAAATCCACGGAACAAACTCCCTTTTTCATTTTTTGAAATCTTGAATGTTGGATTTCTGCAATAGAGTCATTGAATCTCTGTACCGACAATACACACGGCGCGCACACTGCCATCATTTCTGTGTGCGTTGGCCACGCCCACACTGTGTCTCGCTCTTGTTCAATGATTGCCAATAATCTTTTGCCTGTTACGACGTGTCTTTATAAAGTTTCACACCACAGCGTTTGTCAAAATATCTCGCCGCGACCATTCGTTCTCTAGCCTCCATCTTTTCCACATGCAAAAAAAATAAACAAAACAATTGTCCACGTAAAACGCCCGCGGCATGTTTGTTTGCAACTGCGGCACACCATTTTTTTCATTGGAAAGCTCAGGTACCGCCCCTTTTTTTGCAAAAGTACGTGGGACACTTTTTTTCATTGTTTTTGTTTATTTTTTTTGCATGTGCTTTTCTTCCCAGCGTCTGGCGGGACTTGTAATTTTCTTTTGTTCTAAAGGGTCGTGCCAAAAACTTCAATCACCACACAGATCGGGCTTTAATTTCTTTTTATGGATTTCACCCCTGATCAGCAAGAAAAAATCTCGTGAATGTCGTTTGATAAAAAAGAGCTCAAAAAAGTTCAAAGTAACAGATGTTCAAGAGAACGATCTTATCAGTGACATGACGCACAGTTCACAAGTCACCCTTTGATTAAACTGAATATGGAAAGCACAATTTTATTAAATCTCTATGAAAGAAGAATTAACAGAATTGAACAGTGTATGATGCAGTAGCTTGGCATGTGAAGGTGGATGATCCATCATCGTAAGCATACGAGTAAGCAGTTGGGCAGGCATCCTTGAACATTTGAGCGGTAGCACTGCGGTGACATTTATCTGGAGTTCCATAGTTTCCACGGCAACACTCTTGGTCGGTGTTGTATCCGAGACATCCTGATTTACATCCAACAACTGATCCAGATTTTCCCCAAACGGCAAGACCAGATGGGCATTCGGAGTTGATGTCTCTGTTACATCCTCCAGCTCTCTTACATCCACTTCCACCATGTGGGTCAATCAGGACTGGCAGATTGTAACCATCAACCAAAGAGACATCGTAGAAATCTTGTCCTCCCCATGCCTTCATTGTGAATTCAGCCAAAGATGCTGGTGGAACTCCTCCGGCTCCCGAACATTGTTCACTGTTCTTACAGAATCCAGTTTCGCAGTTGTAGTTTCCATCACATCCGGTTCTGGCCCAAATTCTTCCGGCGGTCCATGCATCATCAACATCAATGTTTCTCGATTGGTGAGCATCCAATTTGAAACCACCTCCAGCTGGGTTTCCGGGGCCGAGAATTCCTGGCCAAATTGTCATTGGACAGTTGTTGAAGATGGTGATGGTTCTGGATTGAACTCCATAGACCAACGCGATCAAAGCGACAATTTTAAGGCTAGCCATTACTGTAAGAAAAATTATTTGGAAAAAATGAAACCGATTGAATGAGAACTGTTTCAACTACAGGGTATTTATACGTTGTTTTATCAGAAAAATCAGCAATGTACAAAAGTACAATGCTCAAGAATCGTTTGTTTCATTCTTCACTGTAGATTCATTCTTTATCTCAAACACACAATTTTCATGTGACACTTTTCTAACTTTTACTATCTTTTTCAATTCTAGAAATCACAGAACCTACTTTGGAGTACCACCCAGAGATTCAGAAGTTTATTTCAGCCCTGCGTGACTTGTTTTTGAATTCTGTCTGCACAGCAAACTGATAGTAATATTTAGAATGTTATTGAGTTACTTAATCAGGACCGTTAATGATATCAGTTCCGGCGAACTACCTTGTTTTTGTTTCTGATATGACACGTATACTTTTGAAATGTTTAATATTATTTTTCAGAAAATCATTTTTCGAAATGTTTTGATTGTGGATACCACTGTAAACGAATTCAGAGAAGATGGAACATACATACTTTTGTGCTACTGTTCGTTCGGCAGCGAAGAGAACGCGTTTTTCTGTGAGGAGAGGGGAAAAAGACACGAAGAAAACTAAAGAGTATGCGCGAACGGGAGAGCGCAGAGAAACAAATGGAAAAAAGGGGGATGTGAGATAGAGCGCGTATCCCTCACTGCCGAATGGATAGTACAAAGAGTTAACACAATAATTTCTTTTCTATACTCATACATTTTATTTCTATGTCACCATGTGTTATTATTGATCATCAATAACAATAGGAGCGACCTTTCGATTCTGACAGACGTTATTCCTTTTCGTGATTCAAGAAGATTCAAGAAATAAATTTTTACTGAAATGAAATCAAAGTGTTTTCAAAGAAGATTATCTTCTCTTCATGTCGATTAGATTTCTACCATCTGTTTGTGTTTTTATAATATCTAGGATTCCTAATCAGAAAAAATCAGAATACCTTCTATTGTCAATTATATTTTTAAAACCCCTACAGAATTTTTTCGAAAACAACAACTTTGATAACGAAACCTGTCAAACTCAGAACATTTAAAACATGTCAATCTTGATCTATAATCCATGCCAACTTCTTATGTTAAAAAAAATATATATGTGAAAGGTACCAGCGAACTTCGTACCTAAAATTTCTCTGAAATTTTCAGAAAATTAATTTTCTCAGTTCCCACTCTCTTATTACATCACAATTATGTTCCATTGATCGTTGTTATCTACATTCCGAAATTAATTGCATTTTTGTATACATTTTTCTGCAATCAAACCTCTTTTTTTAACTGCACATTTCAACGATTTTCATTGTTGTTATCAGCAGCGTTCCTCGTGATTTTTTCCTGTGTTGCACAATCTTCTTACCGTTAAATTTTTGATAAGACCAATTGTTCAACGGGTTCAAACTCATTATTGAAACATGGAAACATCAGAGTTCTTGACAAACGTATTGTTTTTAAACGATCAAAACTTATCAGTTGTTGTGATTTTCCGAAACAATTAACCAAGTCTTCTATGAGATTCAATTATCTGAATACCCTCAATTTTTTCTGCATATTGTGTCAATAAGCAGAAACTATAATATTCACGGAAAAGTTAGCAACCAACTTTTTATCAACGTTCGCGGTGTTCTTGATGTAGAGAACACAGTTTCTGTTCTCAAGTTCTTCAAAAGAATGTCGTTGAAAAAAATGAAAGACAATTTTTTTAAAAAGTTCGAGGTGTACTTTTTGCTACAAATGTGTTTACAGTTTTTGATCATTTTTGTACATGTAACATACTTCAATTGATAAGCCGGACACGTGCGATGTAAACAAAACCGAAAGAGCAGAGACAACGAACGGGAGAAAGCAAAATACAAAAGGGCAAAATGTAGGTCAAATCCAGGCATGTTCCTGGGCCGGCCCTGGACGGCCTCGGAGCCAGTTTGTCAGGATATCAGAACTTCTAACTCTGTCAAACCGTCGGTATTTCTCCGAGATATACAATTTCTTGTCAAAAAACTGAACAGACAGTTCGTGGTGAACTCCTAACTGATAGCAGGGCCGGACCGGACCGGCCCTAGGAACATGTCTGGTCAAATCTAAACATCTCATTAGTAGGCCATGATTGAAATTTTGATCGACGAGGGTCCACCTGGCTGTTTTTCGAATGCCCATCAAATTCCGACCGGAACTAAGACAATACTGTTTCAAAACTAGCTACTGAAAATAGGAATTTTTAGATAATAACTTTGAAATTTGCAACGATTAATTCAATTCAAAAAATAGTCCACGCGTCTCTGAACAAAATTAGAAAACGTTTGGTATTTCAGTTTGGAAGAGGGATGGTTGATCAAATTTCGCCCAAACCGGGAAGTACAATTCCCAAAAACTGAAAGTATACAGTAGTTCAGACTATACTAAAGTTTTCAAGACTTATTGTGTTACAAAATTAAAGAGCACGTTTTAGGATATAACACTTTCTTTGTGGGGTATGATTGATGATGTTTTTATTTTACATTCAAATCTCAAATCAATCATAATTTTCTCGATAACTAGAGGACTTCCCTAAGTAAACTCTGTAAAATGGATCTGTTTGAGTCAGTACAGAAAGTGTAAAAAAGGAAATAAAAAATTAATACGATAACATCAACCCGGACAACATGTAGAATACGACCCCACCGTATTTCATGACCCCCCCAGCGAATTACACGACCCCATAAATGTATTTCGAGACCCCATTTCCATTGGGTGGGGTCTTGAAATACATTAATGACCCCTACAAATGTAGAACACGACCCCAACAATGTAGAAGACGACCCCAAAAGTGTAGAACACGACCCCAAAAATGTAGAACATGACCCCAACAATTTTGGGGTCTTGAAATACATGGTATGGGGTCGTGTAATACATTTCTATCGCGGGGTCTTCTAATACTTTTTGTGGGGTCGTGTTGTACGTTTTGCCCCATCAACCCAATGACTTACTTCGACACTTTTTACTTTTCTGGAAAACCAGTGTCGCTTCGTTTAAAGTACGCTCTGCAAACACACGTAAACGAATAGTTTCGATCAGAAAAGATAAAACGAGATGTTCGGAAAAATTGTCGCTGATCATTTATCAGATCACAGCCTGAGAAATCCAACATTCTCTTCACAAAAAATTCGTCGTTTCTTTTTTTATTTTATCATTGCAATGCCCTCTGAAAGAGGGGGTGCGGTTTCATTTGCAACTGCCGCACACTTATTTTGGGAGAAATAGTGTGGGGTAGAGAAAATAGAATGTAGTTTGAACTCAATTGAGAGAGAAAATTTACGCTGATTTTGGTAGATCAAACTTTTCAACAACGATGATTCAGGTTGTTTTTCTCAGGCTGTGTCAGATGCGATTTTGAAAAAATGTGGTTGACTCGTAAATAATCAGCAAACAAAAAGGAACAAAATTTTCAAGTATGAACATTGAAAAATGTATTGAACACTGGAAATTAGGGAAAACAGAAAAGTAAAAACATTAAAAACTTGAATTGTTCTTTGAAAATTTGCCCTTTCGAAAATTAGACAAATACCCGTTTTTAAACGACGCTGGTACACTACTTTCATACCTGGCCTAAGAGAAGAAAAAGTACCGTGACATTTTTTGGTCGAGCATTGGAGCAAAGGTCACACCTGTTGTTGTTGTTGTTTATCAACACTACAATAACAACAGATGTGACCTAATTAGACCTCTTTCACACCTCATAAAATTTTAACTTTGTTTGTGCCGCCTTTGATCCCGATTCCTCAAAAGGGAAAAGGTCACACCTGTTGTTGTTTATGATGATGTTATCTATAACAACAACAACAACAACAACAACAACAACATATGGTGACCTAATAGAGGTATTAAACACATTTTTTCACACCACATAAATTTTGAACCTTGTTTGTGCCGCCTGGATTACTGTACAACAGGCTTGGTCGGAGCCGGAAAATTTAAAGCATTGGAGAAAAGGTCACACCTGTTGTTGTTATTTATGATGTTATCAATACTACAATAACAACAGATGTGACCTAATTAGACCTCTTTCACACCTCATAAAGTTTAAACGTTTCTTTGTGCCTCCTGGATTACTGTACAACAGGCTTGGTCGGAGCCGCAAATTTTCCGAAAAGCCAAAACTCACTTTTAAAAAAATGAAAAACTGCTTTTCTTGATAAAATTATGAATTTTTACCGTGACAATAGGGATTTTTTTGGTACCCTGTAAGGTCAGGTATGACTACTTTCGAAACTGTATGGTCCTCCAACTTGGAACTAGCAGTTTCAAAGGACAAACGTTGTTCTTTTGCACTTTGTCAAAATATACCGGTTACCAAATAATTTTTGTAACTTGGGAACGAGTTTAACTTGTCTGCTGATCAGTGAAATCAAATTTTCGTTTGTAGGCAAACGGAAACTTTTGCTTTTTCATTGCCAAAAATCCAGAAGGGTACACAAAACAATCATGATCAAAAATTAGACAACCACCCTTTCGTGCACAACATCTGAAGAGACGCAGAGAGATGATAAGGTGAAAAAATGGGGTGGAAGAAACTATAAAAAGCTAGCAGATTTCGGTGAGAGACACAGTTCTCATTTTTCATTCATCACATAATTTCTTATTTTTGCAGTAATGGCTATCCTTAAAATCGTCGCATTAATTGCTTTGGTCTACGGAGCCCAATCCAGAACCATCACCATCTTCAACAACTGCCCAGAAACTATCTGGCCAGGAATTCTCGGCCCCGGAAACCCAGCCGGAGGTGGTTTCAAATTGAACGCAGGACAATCGAGAAACATTGATGTTGATGATGCATGGACCGCCGGAAGAGTTTGGGCCAGAACCGGATGTGATGGAAACTACAACTGTGAAACTGGATTCTGTAAGAACAGCGAACAATGTTCGGGCGCCGGAGGAGTTCCACCAGCATCTTTGGCTGAATTCACAATGAAGGCTTGGGGAGGACAAGACTTCTACGATGTCTCTTTGGTTGATGGATACAATCTGCCTGTCCTGATTGACCCACACGGTGGAAGTGGTTAGTAATTAATAGATCAAAGCAACTGATAATATTTATAACATTTACAGGATGCAAGAGAGCCGGTGGATGTGTCAAGGATGTCAACTCCGAATGCCCATCTGCTCTTTCTGTCTGGGGATCTTCAGGAGCTGTTGTTGGTTGTAAATCAGGATGTCTCGGATACAACACCGACCAAGAATGTTGTCGTGGAGACTACGGAACTCCAGACAAATGTCACCGCAGTGCTACCGCTCAAATGTTCAAGGATGCCTGTCCAACTGCTTACTCGTATGCATACGATGATGGATCATCCACCTTCACATGCCAAGCTACTGCCACATACACTGTTCAATTCTGTTAGAAATGAATTGTATATTTTTTGATCAATAAAACATTTCTTCGCATTTCAAGAAATAACTCCATTGATCTCCAGCCTTTGAAATTAATATCAATCAACAACGACATTTTCTTAACTGCATTGCTTTTTAAATTTATTTTTTGTTTTTGGAAGATTGTGACATACAAAATAAGGATGACTGAATGTTTTTTTTTCAAAAAGTAAAAAAAAACAGAGACAACAAGGGACTGTCGTTTTTCCGGTGGTTTTGTACATGTGCCAAACTTGAATTTTTGTATTGTTGCTAAACACACAACGCTAACTGGGGAAAATTTTCAAGCAGATTCAGGACAAGAAGAAAACCGTCTTACAAGAAAACCACTCTTGATTCCTACAAACGCATTATTTATGATTTGGTTTTACTAAAAATGAAAATTATATATTTCAGATCTAACAAGATACGCATATTTATTCGTATGTTGGAAATGGAGATTAGTTTCCAGTGAACATTTCAGTGTGTGTCGCAATAAAACAGAAGACGATTGGAAATGAGAGAAAGATCAAAACTCGATCCCACCAATCGATAACATTACCCCTCATTTCATTTTTACCGTTCAGATCAGACCATTCATTTGAATTATTTGGCAAAACTTCTTCCGAGTCTTCTTTTTCGCTACTACTCGATGACGGTATCGGATTTTTTGTAGTTGATGGGATGTCTACAGAGAGAAATAATTGGTCAACACAGTTTTTTGTCCAAAATAAGTAATTTCTTTCTTTTTTGTTATTCTTCGAGATTAAAAAACTCACTATTTGTTTCTTGAACTTCTGGCGCATCGGTGGTATCTTTCGTCTTACCAAACCATCCATCCGGACCAAAAATACCCAAAGGTGGTGAAGCTGTAGTTGTAATGTTCACTACAACAGAGTTCATCCCAGCCGTTGCAATTTTCGGCTCTACTGTTGAAGGTTGTTCAATCATATCATCAGGATTTACGTAATAATAATCATCATTATCATCATCACCGGAAGAAGAAGATGAAGACGATGATGAATCGTTGTCGCTTTCGTCGTGTTTATCGTTCTTAATTTTCATTGGTTTTTTTTCTTCATGGCCTACGTGATGATCATCCGCCCAAACTAAACCAATAATCACTAACATAAAAGGCCATTTCATCTGAAAGCATATCATTCGGGAAAAAAAAACAAAAAAATCCACAAAAACTGAAACAAATGATAATCTAAAAAGGAGAAAAATCCAATTTCCTGTTTCCCAGAAATTAGTTTTTTCGCAACCTGCCGGCGCCTGATATTGCATATCACCATGGAGAAACAAGCGCGTTGAGAAAAGGTTGACTTTTCGGATACAAAAAAAATTCTCAAGATCATTTAAGATCATCAGGAGCACATAGAAAACAAAACATCTTGACAGATACAAAGTTCACTTCTGATTCGATTTCTTCTTTTTCTTCTTTTTTTCACTTCCACCTCTCTTGTCTTTTTTTTCACCGCCTTTGGATTTTCCATGTTTTGGTCCTTTCGCTGAAAAAAAATGTTAACGCGAGATTAGTTTAAAACTGATCTTAGGTAACCCAAACGATCGGACCTGAAACATGCCCGTTTTCCGAAATTGAGTTGAAAACGACATGTCACACTCACCTTTTCTACCTCTCCTTTTATTCGTCTTTTTAACTTTATTCTTCTTTTTCATCTGGTTTTTCTTTATCCCTTTGTTGTTCTTCTTAGCTTTTCCACCTTTCTCATTATTTGAAGTACCATCACTAGAATTACTGGAACTGCCAAATATTCCAGAGAACAACCCATTTTCTTTTTCTTCATCGTCGTCTTCTTCATCTTCATCAACATCATTATCTCCTCTATCTGTATGATGTGAGTATGGTTTATCATTATCATCTTCACTTTTGTTAGAAGATCTTCCATTCGACGCACTTGATGATGCCAATCTTGCACCAAAATTCACTCGGCCATGAGATCGTTTCGATCTGTACAGAAAAATTATAATTATAACTCGTACCTTCACTCACTTATCTGTGACAATATTCGGATTCTGGAGTAACATCATGATCGTGGTTCGATTGTCAACGCCGCGATTTTCTATTATTTGTCGCTCGTCCAATACTCCGTTTTTTGCTATTATATCGGCTACGTGCTTCTGGAAAACATTTAGACAACCATAACTCCATCAGATAGATGCATACCAGGCCTAAGAGGGGAAAAAGTACCGTGACATTTTCTAGTAAATGTATATTTACACAGCCTGAGAAACCCAACATTCTCTTCACAAAAAACCGTCGCACACTTATTTTTAGAGAAATAGTGTGGGGTAGAGAAAATAGAATGTAGTTTGAACTCAATTGAAAGAGAAAATTTACGCTAATTCTGGTAGATCAAATATTTCAACGACGATGATTCAGGTTGTTTTTTTCAGGCTGTGATTTAGGTCACGCGAAGAAAATTTAAAAACTATGATTTTTTCTCAAATTTTAAACAATTTTTCTCTGCTTTTTCGTTTTTTTCGATCGTTATTCACAGTGACAAAAACATTTTCTCAAGATTTTCAGTGAATGGATAAAGGAAAAAGTTTCTGGATCAATTTTTTAAAGGTAGAAAGTGTTGAGAAATGCTATATTTTTGAGAAAGAATTATGGAGAAAACCATACTTGGGATAGCCTGGCCAAATGACCACATGGGGTATAACTTTTGACCAATGAGAGAGGGGGAACAAGAAGAAAAAAGAATCAGAACGAACGCGACAAGAAAGAAAGACAACTATATTAGAAAACTGAGAAAAAAAATGAAGAATGAATGAATGAATGAGCACACACACACACACACACAAGGCACATTGATTGTCGACTCCGCCCCCTAGTTGTCTTACCATTTGTCTAACCCACGCCGCGTGCACAAAGGAGGCGGAGTCGACAGCCAATGTGTCTTTCTGTGCTCAATCATTCATCTGTTCATTCTTCGCCGTTTTCTTAGTTTTACAATATTGTTTTCTTTATTTCTTGTGTCGTTAACTTTGATCGTGTTCTCTTTTTTTTGATAGAGGGTGGAACCAAACTCAATTAATTTATCAAAAGTTCAAAAGTTAGTTGTTCCCTCCCTTTATTTTGCCCGAGGTTAGAACCCCTCCCAGAGCTCTGGCCCCCCACTTGATGTATGATGTAGATAATACTTTCATTTCAAAAATTCGTTTTTGTGGACGGTCGAGAGCTTGTCGGGAGTTAATTTTTAATGCGATGTGCAAAGTAAGGAAAAATGCAAAAAATCTGCAAAAAATATCGCGCAAAGTAAAAGTTATTTTTTTCCGATATTTGAGGAATGGAGCATTTTATTTCAAAAATAATTATGGGAAAGTGTGTAAAATTGAAAGAAAGTCATATTCCAACATGCAGATTTTCTAATTTCTCGGAAAAAATACTTTTTTTTTCAATTCCCATTTTTTGCCAGTTTTTTGCCCGTTTTTTACTTTGCACATCGCATAAATGACGGAATAAGAAGGAGAATATTTCTTTTTAATTCAGAACAACCAAAAAAATTAAATTTTACTTCACTTTGACTTCTGATAAGTTCAATATTGTACCCTGAAAAACCATTTCAAAATTTGTTTGAAACCTAGAGTTGTTTTTTCCGATCGGCTGCTTTCAATACCCCCACATCAAATTGTCATGATTAGATGATGAGAAAATTATCATGTTTACTACTCCAGTTTTAAATTACCTTGGCCATTTCATCGGTTTTGAAAACATGTTCCGACAAAAACTCTTCCATTTTATCCACTTCAACAACAACCTCTTCCTTGATGTTCTTCTTTACGTACCAGCCGATGATCAGAGTTGCCACACCAAAAACAAACGAGACATAAATATAATTGAGAAACCCGAAAAGAATGGCGCGCTGGAAAATTATTATTCGAATTTTAGAAAAATATTACTTTAAGACTCACTGACATAGAAACAACGTTTATCGTCGTTGATGCTTTCAGTTTTCCATCAATCCAGCATTCGAAGTGTCCTGAATCGTCTTTGTCTATCGGCCATAACCCTGAACATTTTAGCAAAGCCGATATTTTCAAAATTTTCCAAATGATCGTTGGGTATAGATTATCTTCTAAACTTACCAAAATTACCATATTCTGATAGGGAAATCCGCCAATCGAACCAAGAACTTTTTATAAGTTGTCCATTCACATACCATTCAATAACTTCTCCCTGTAAACTTTCTCTGAAAATTGAGGAGAAATCTCAAAACAATCGGAACGAGGAAAGTTCAGAACTATAACTACCTGAAATTTCCTTTTTTTTCTTGTTTTATCATCACATTTCAATGTAACCATACTGCCTTCAATAATTTCAAATGTATCGTCGATTGAAGGATTTACGTCAATATCCACCATTTTATTATCACCTGATTTCAGATACGATTATAAAACACATTGAGATTGAAACCAACCAACTATAGTTCTAAGAACGGTTTCTTTATTTTTGTGAGAAAAAAAACCGGACTCTTTTTCTTCCACTTGTTTTCTCCTTTTTTTCTTGAACAGTTTCGATTTCTTAGGTTTCTTCTTTTCTGCTTCTTCATCAAGCTTTTTCTTTTCTTCATTTATATCAGGCGGGCATTTCCCATTAGCTATTCGAATTTGCAAGTCATATTCACGTAGGTACATACAGTCTGTGTCATATTTCAACCATTGTCGGAACTTTGCCAATTTCAATGTTGCATTGCGACCGGCCTAGAGAAAGTTTTATTTTGTTAATTTTTTGAAAATTGAAACTGACCAGACATTCCGAAAGGGCAATGCATCCAGCGAGATGAATTAAAAATTGAATCTTTTTCATGTTGATCAAATATTGAGAAATGACTTTTTATTTTGATTTTTTTAAAATAAAACTATTGATACTCGAAACCCTACGTGAAAACCCATAAAATTTTGATAACAATTTTTATTCGATTACATTTCTTTTTCTCAAATCCTCCCGGGCGTCTTTGATTTCTTGAATAAGTTCAAGTTTCGCTTCATTGCAATCATTGAAAGTTGCAACTCCATGCACAACAGAGAAAATTGCGTAGAACTGTGAGAAAAACCTCTGTTAACAGCTTTTCTTCTTGAAACTCAAAAAAAACTCACTCCGAGAGCCAATATCGAGTATATCGGAGCCTGAAATCAATGTTATATTTGTACGTTTCAATAAAAATTACTTACAAATAGAACAAAATGGTGAGTAAACTCTGGAAGGTACGAAAACGTTGGAACAACTTCTAAAACGGATAAAATCCAGAGTGCGACGAGGGGAATAGTGTGCGCAAGATATATGAAAAGTTGTGAAGCCATATCTGAAAAACCAAAACCTTCATTTTTTTTATCAGAAAAACGAGTTTTTATAAATTCATTTTTTCAGACAAAAACTTTTGTCTAAACAATAGTCAAAAAAAAATTGAATGTTGGCAAATTGCCACCACTATGTTTGATACGCATGTTTGCAACTACTGTAGCAGTTGTTCGAATGTGTAGAGAGTTTCTATTTTTTTTTAAAGAAAATTTTGGGACTCGCCTAAATTTTTTCTGTTTTCTTTCAGCGCCTGGGCTATTTTTGCTTCGTTTTATTCGTTTTTTTCATAAGAATAATTATCAATCTGTTTATTTTGTGATACATGCTCTAATTTTGCACATCTAGAGTGCTAGAATTTGATAAATCGATTTTTCAGAACATGGGAAAGCCGAAGGGACTCTGTACGGCCCGTAAGCTTAAAACACATCGCCAAGAGCAACGATGGAACGATAAGAGATACAAGAAGGCTCATATTGGAACTCGCTGGAAGTCCAACCCATTCGGAGGAGCCTCTCACGCCAAGGGAATCGTTCTTGAAAAGATGTGAGATTTAATATTATTTTTTTTTGTAAAATGTTGATTTTCCAGTGGAGTCGAAGCTAAACAGCCAAACTCTGCTATCCGCAAGTGCGTTCGTGTCCAACTCATCAAAAACGGAAGAAAAATCACAGCTTTCGTCCCAAATGACGGTTGCTTGAACTTTGTTGAAGTGAGTTTTTTTATTCTTCAAATTGTTTCATGAACGTTGAGTGGGTCCTTTGTTTGAAGATTCCATTCTTTTGGTGAGAGCGTTACGAGGTCCAGAGTCACCTTACCGGATTTGTGCGGGTTGGGTGCTAGGATAGCTCGAAAATAAATTAAGAACATTATGCAAATAGAACTTGCTTTATGCTCTCCTATTTCACCTCCGTTTCTGACAAAACATTCATAAAATGTTAATGTGTGTTTTCAGGAAAACGACGAAGTGCTCGTATCTGGATTCGGTCGTTCTGGTCACGCCGTCGGAGATATTCCCGGAGTTCGTTTCAAGATCGTCAAAGTCGCCAACACCTCCCTCATTGCCTTGTTCAAGGGAAAGAAGGAAAGACCACGTTCGTAAATGTTTGTTGTTCTTGTTATGCCGATAACATAAAGTTGTTGGGAAATCCCAAAATTATTTTTTGACATGCCTACCGTTCTTATCAATAAGTGAAAGCATATCGTCAGTTCATTTATACATTTTTGCATTTGAATGCTACTGCGCGCGAAAGTCCAGGAACAAGTTTTGCTGTTCACTACATCAGCGAAAACATTCGATAGACTTTCTTATATATATGAATCAAATCACTCCTTCGGTTTCGTTTTACTTTTAGTGTCACACCTCAAAAATAAATCGTATTTCTCAGTTTCGATATGATTCTATCAATTTTCCTATATTCCGGAAGGTTTGGAAAACTAACTATTATTCTTTATATTCTGCTCTTCGAACCACTCTAAATTACCCTTGATAATTAATAGAAACCAGTAGAATAACTTGTTTTCTATAAATATCAAAAATCTGTTGAGTATCACATTATCATTTCCACCTTTCATTTTCTGTACGATTAGAAATCCGGTATTTTATGATTGGTGACAGATATTTTGTATATCTTACGACAAAGGTACTGTTTTGGTTTTTCGATTATGTTTCTAGTTGACGTCGAAACTTAACGTTCGTGAAAGTTCCAAGTCAAGGAAAAAATGAATAAATCTCGAAAATAGTGTATTTGAAAAAAATTGTAAAATTTCAAAACTTCTGTAGGTCACGGCATAATTATTTTTGGTACTGCAAGCCAAGAATTTTTTTCGTTTCTCATATATCAACCCCCGATCTTGTCTCATTATTGACAGAAATGGGCATAAGCTTGTTTAGCAAAATATTGATACAAATCTGTATATGTGATCGGAAATCCCTCTACATCAGTTTAGGGCGGTATGTAGCGGCGATGACAGAAAAAATCCAGTTTTTTGTCCGTCGTCCGCCCAGCTTTTTCTCACCGCGCGCGCACACCAAACACGTTTTTGCTTCTTCTTCTTCTTCTTCTTCTTCTTCTTCTTCTTTCTCCCCCTTTTTCTCGTTCGACTGATGGGGGTCTAGAATTCTTCGGCGCTGATGCTGCTGCTGCGATGCAAAAAGACCTCGTTGACCTACTATTTTGAATGGATTAAATTGTTTGAAACTATTTGTCGAAATTTTGGATTTTCACTTTTTTGTCTCTTTTCGTTTTATGAGTTTTGTGAATATTAATTCAATTGTACTATTCGTGTTTATTCCGGTTAGAATAGTTTTTTCGTTGGAAAAGTGTCATGGGTTACTGTATTTCTAATTTTTATTTTTATTCCTTATCAATGATTATTCTACCAACCAGTTTTTAGGAAAACAAAAACAACCATATGCAGTTATCATATCTCAAAATTCAGACTTTTTAAAAACACAAATTAAGAAAAATTTTGAGTTTCAGAAAAATCCAAATTTTTCAAAATCTATATTTTTTAATTTAGAAAAAAACCAAATCTCACCCGTGACTCAATCCCACGAAAAATTTGGGTCTTTCGAGATTCTTTTTTTTTCCGGAGATGTCGAAATTAGCCAAGCCCCATTTCTTTGATTCGATTCGAAGCGTTTCAAATTAATATGCACGTGTTGCGCCCATTCCCGAACTATCGCCTTATTCTTCTCATTTCTAAATCCATCAAATAATAGAATGTAAGTCATCATACTATTATTGTATATGCATTCATGTCACCCAATTTCTCCCCTCCATTCTTTGTCGTTTTTTGACCGTTTTCCTCGCTTCTCAAATGCGATCAAGTTTATCCGTCGCCTATTTTAGAGTGTAATATTATGATGATTTTACAGAGAAAACAAATATATATATAAATATATTGGACAGAAGGCAGAAGTTGAAGAGAATGAATGATGTGGCGAGCACAAGTAGTTGGCGACATCAGGCGCCGCTTGCCACTGATGTTCTGCAAAAACCAGCCAGGTTTGTGTGGGAGTGCTGAAAATCTGCAATCGTTGAGATTTAGTGATACTCAGAGAAAAATCATAAAAATTCTCTTAAAACTTCGTGTCAATTTTCGGCTTTTCCAAAAACCCAAATAAAAAACAATTTTCCCCTTCTCTCCCATTTTCTCTTTCTGGTTTTGCGCCATTCCATTTTCATTTAATCGATGATGTCATCGATCGATATATGAGGGGTAACGTTTCTGAAACAACAAATGAAACGCTAAAACGTATTTCAGACTTCTACCAAAAATGAAGTTAGAAGAGCTGGTGACTGTTATGTTGGTCACCGGTGCTCTTCTCTTTCAAAACATGCCGATTGGCGGATTTTTGGCTGCCGTTTTAGCACTTTATATCGCTGTGGTACATGGTGATTTTATCTATCGATCGTATTTGACACTGAATCGAGATTTGACGTAAGTTAGATATCTGTAAACCTACCTCGGTCAAAAACGTGGAAATCCTTACTTTCGAAATGACCCTAGTGATTTTTCACACAAACTTTTTTTTGAAAAATTTTGTGCTGTCTGAATTACTGTATGAATTCAGAGTTTTGAAATTGTGTCACGTGAATTCCACGTTTCCGCCGAGATATGCCTGTGAAAATTATTGTCAATAAAAAACAATTACCGTACTGAAAACTTTAAAGGTACACAACACTTTCTTGTTGGTCTCATCTGGAAGAGCTGGGTTACGGTGCTAATAAATTCCTTTCAAATATTTATTTTTGATTTTCAGAATCGTTTTCGAGATTTCACCAGCTCAGGGAAATTTTGTCTCCGGAGCCGCACCAAATTAGCACCAAAACTACCCCAAATTAGCTCCGGTGCTAGCTCCGGTGCGTGAACGGTTAGAATTGGGGAAAATTTGGGAACATTTGGAGTGAATTGGTGGAGCTCCGGAGCGAATTTAGGGAGAATTTGGGAAAATTTGGGGAACATTTGGTGTAGCTCCGGAGCAGTTTGGAAAACATTTGGGAAGAATTGGTGTGATTTTGGGGATCCTCCGGAGTGAAATTTTTGCCTGGGCGCTAGCTAGTAGTATTTTTTTATAAATAACACAGTTTTATCATTATTTGTTTATTGAAAAACAGATATTACATGAAAAAAAGAATGAAAACAGACATTACATGAAAAATCCGGCGACTCACACTGAAAATGGGGCTATTTTGAAAGTAAACGTCATTTTAAGATATATGTAAAACTGTTCAAAACAAAGTATAACGAAAGTTATTGTCAGTCCAGGCTTTGGATTATCCAGCCAGATCATCCAACGTGAAATTGATTCACTGTCATCGTTTTTTGTGGTAGAAAAATTAGCGTTCTATCTTCTGGCTGAAAAGACAATACAACACAAAACAAAACGAAAAAAAAAAACATAGTTTTGGCGTAATAATGGTGCAGTAGAGCACGTTTGCATTATTCACGCCAACTCTATATATCATTTTTCGTTGTATGTTTTGAACAGTTCTCACACACAACGTTATCTTAGAGTGACGAATACCTTGAAGTTAACCAAATACTCTGCGCGAGTCGCCAGTTCATTTGAGCGTGAAGACCAAATTCACGAAAAGATCCCACTCGCAGTAGTTGATCTCATGTCGACCAATACTATCATCTTTCGGTAGGCGAAACAGTTGAATAAATATGCAACTCCTTGAAATGATGTTTTACTTCTTCACTATTGAACTCTGAAATTGTTTTTATTTTCAATTATCTATTTACTTCTATCTAATGCGGTTATTCACAAAAAAGTATTTTTAAAAAACGCAAAACGTTCATTCACTTGATGTCAAAAATTTCCAGCAACCCTCCTTTTTTAAGGTTTTTTGAAATTAGTGAAATTTCTATTATTGTTAGGACAATCCAGATCTTTTCTTCGTGTGGAGAAAAGCGGAAAAACCTATTCAGAAACTAGACAGAGAAATTCATAGCTACGCAAAATGACATTTTCCTTTCAAATTTCTTTGGTATATTTCAGATTTTGTTGAATATAAACTTTATCACAATTTTTATCGTGTGGCACTGAAGCAATCAATTTTTCCTCCAAGACCTTCTCTCCGCGTGGAGAAAAGCAAAGAAATAGTTCTGGATAGCCGCATTATGTTTTCATGCGAATAACCCCATAATAATTTAAAATTATTCTCAAAAACTCACTAAACTATCACACAATCTGAGATCTACTTCTATACAACTTCCATGAATCGTGCAGCTTCAAATTCTTCTTTGATTCACATTTTGCGAAAGTTTCTTTTCCCACGCTTCGCAAACTGCTCAATTTCAATAAATCACTGTCATCTGAAAACTTTTAGGCGAACTGGGATGAAAGTTGTGAAAAAAACTTACTCCTGTTTTTCCTGAATATTTCAATTCATTGTCGATGCAGTTATACCCAAAATTCGAAATCTGCAACGGTGTTTTTCTTTATTTTAGAAATAAAAAAGGGAAAAAAACGAAAAAAAAACAAAAAATGAATTCGAATTTTTCGAATATTCGCATCGCGTTCGCGCGACGCGTGTCGCAATCGAGCGAGATTGCATCGTTCAACTCTAGCTCCGGAGTAGCACCAAATAAGCTCCGGAGCCGCTCCAGAGAAAATTGGGAAGAATTGGTGCGCAATTGGGGATCCCCATTTTGCCCCAATTATTGGAGCGAATTGGGAACAAATGGGGAGAATTTGGAAAGAATTGGGAAACATTTGGTGGAGCTCCGGAGCGAGGGTCCTATTTGGTGCTGCTCCTCAGGGAAATTTTGTCTCCGGAGCCGCACCAAATTAGCACCAAAACTACCCCAAATTAGCTCCGGTGCTAGCTCCGGTGCGTGAACGGTTAGAATTGGGGAAAATTTGGGAACATTTGGAGTGAATTGGTGGAGCTCCGGAGCGAATTTAGGGAGAATTTGGGAAAATTTGGGGAACATTTGGTGTAGCTCCGGAGCAGTTTGGAAAACATTTGGGAAGAATTGGTGTGATTTTGGGGATCCTCCGGAGTGAAATTTTTGCCTGGGCGCTAGCTAGTAGTATTTTTTTATAAATAACACAGTTTTATCATTATTTGTTTATTGAAAAACAGATATTACATGAAAAAAAGAATGAAAACAGACATTACATGAAAAATCCGGCGACTCACACTGAAAATGGGGCTATTTTGAAAGTAAACGTCATTTTAAGATATATGTAAAACTGTTCAAAACAAAGTATAACGAAAGTTATTGTCAGTCCAGGCTTTGGATTATCCAGCCAGATCATCCAACGTGAAATTGATTCACTGTCATCGTTTTTTGTGGTAGAAAAATTAGCGTTCTATCTTCTGGCTGAAAAGACAATACAACACAAAACAAAACGAAAAAAAAAAACATAGTTTTGGCGTAATAATGGTGCAGTAGAGCACGTTTGCATTATTCACGCCAACTCTATATATCATTTTTCGTTGTATGTTTTGAACAGTTCTCACACACAACGTTATCTTAGAGTGACGAATACCTTGAAGTTAACCAAATACTCTGCGCGAGTCGCCAGTTCATTTGAGCGTGAAGACCAAATTCACGAAAAGATCCCACTCGCAGTAGTTGATCTCATGTCGACCAATACTATCATCTTTCGGTAGGCGAAACAGTTGAATAAATATGCAACTCCTTGAAATGATGTTTTACTTCTTCACTATTGAACTCTGAAATTGTTTTTATTTTCAATTATCTATTTACTTCTATCTAATGCGGTTATTCACAAAAAAGTATTTTTAAAAAACGCAAAACGTTCATTCACTTGATGTCAAAAATTTCCAGCAACCCTCCTTTTTTAAGGTTTTTTGAAATTAGTGAAATTTCTATTATTGTTAGGACAATCCAGATCTTTTCTTCGTGTGGAGAAAAGCGGAAAAACCTATTCAGAAACTAGACAGAGAAATTCATAGCTACGCAAAATGACATTTTCCTTTCAAATTTCTTTGGTATATTTCAGATTTTGTTGAATATAAACTTTATCACAATTTTTATCGTGTGGCACTGAAGCAATCAATTTTTCCTCCAAGACCTTCTCTCCGCGTGGAGAAAAGCAAAGAAATAGTTCTGGATAGCCGCATTATGTTTTCATGCGAATAACCCCATAATAATTTAAAATTATTCTCAAAAACTCACTAAACTATCACACAATCTGAGATCTACTTCTATACAACTTCCATGAATCGTGCAGCTTCAAATTCTTCTTTGATTCACATTTTGCGAAAGTTTCTTTTCCCACGCTTCGCAAACTGCTCAATTTCAATAAATCACTGTCATCTGAAAACTTTTAGGCGAACTGGGATGAAAGTTGTGAAAAAAACTTACTCCTGTTTTTCCTGAATATTTCAATTCATTGTCGATGCAGTTATACCCAAAATTCGAAATCTGCAACGGTGTTTTTCTTTATTTTAGAAATAAAAAAGGGAAAAAAACGAAAAAAAAACAAAAAATGAATTCGAATTTTTCGAATATTCGCATCGCGTTCGCGCGACGCGTGTCGCAATCGAGCGAGATTGCATCGTTCAACTCTAGCTCCGGAGTAGCACCAAATAAGCTCCGGAGCCGCTCCAGAGAAAATTGGGAAGAATTGGTGCGCAATTGGGGATCCCCATTTTGCCCCAATTATTGGAGCGAATTGGGAACAAATGGGGAGAATTTGGAAAGAATTGGGAAACATTTGGTGGAGCTCCGGAGCGAGGGTCCTATTTGGTGCTGCTCCGGAGACAAAATTTCCCTGAGTCCGGAGACAAAATTTCCCTGAGAGGGATGAGATTTGGGCTCTCTTGTACCGGCCGGGGCCTAGACGGTTTTTTTCATTGCTGGCCGGAAACGGGCTTTGAATATATCCAGAGTTTCAGTACTTACACATACGGGCTTCAATTTCACCCCTGGTTTTCACATCGTTTATCAACACTTTCCAAAAAAAAAACACTGGTTATTTACCTGCATCACTAATTTGAACCTGACCTTATTAAAACAGAAAGTTTACAGAGGTCTAGCTCTAATTCTCAATGTTAAATTCGATCTCTGGCGAGTTCTTCGGCAAAACAAAGGAATTCATGAGATATTCTTGGAGATTGTCAAAAAGTTTGTTTATTTCATTCTCCCGTTCATAATTTCCATAACCATGTTCAGAAATCCATCAAAAATAGCCATGATTGATATTGAAACCGAAAAAACACAAAACTTTGCCGAATTTAATGCACATTGTAATCAATATGCCAATTATTTTCAGGTAAGTAGATATTTGAGAAACAATGTTAGACAAAAAAAATTTCCAGAACTTGGGATATCGAGCTGGCGATGTAGTCGCATTGTACATGGAGAATTCTGTCGAATTTGTGGCTGCTTGGATGGGATTAGCAAAGGTTTTTTAAACTTTTTCTTTCCATCTCTTCATACAAATACTATTCTTATAGATTGGTGTGGTGACAGCGTGGATTAACTCGAATTTGAGACGAGAGCAACTTGTTCACTGTATCACTGCTAGCAAAACAAAAGCAATCATAACAAGTGCAACACTTCAAAATAGTAAGAACTGAACAGCGAATAAAATTTTTCAGATATTTTGTTTCCCGAAATCTTCTGGTTCCAGTTGCGCCCAAGTGCTCGACAATTCCTGGAAATAATAAACTACTTATTACAGTTCTCGCTGATGCGATTGACAAAAAACTTTTCGACGTCGAAGGAATTCGGATTTATACAATTGGAAAGCAGAATAGAGACTATTTTGAAGATTTGAAAGTGAAACTCGACTCGACAAAATTTGGAGAACCCAAAAAGTTGGATGTTGTCGATTTCAAAAGTGTGTTTGATTCACAATTTTGCATTTGATTTGAGTGAGAGAACGCCGGTTACGCGCTCTGCCATAATTTTCGTATTGGTAGTCCCGCCCACAATTTGTCCAACATCGTTTTAAACCGAAAATTTCCAAATTTTACAGGTGTACTATGCTTCATCTACACAAGTGGAACCACCGGAATGCCCAAAGCGGCCGTGATGAAACATTTCCGATACTATTCGATCGCTGTGGGCGCGGCAAAATCATTCGGAATCCGGCCATCTGATAGAATGTACGTGTCGATGCCAATCTATCATACCGCTGCCGGAATTCTGGGCGTTGGACAAGCATTGTTGGGTGGATCGTCGTGTGTCATTCGAAAGAAGTTTTCAGCGAGCAATTTTTGGAAGGATTGTGTCAAGTATGATTGCACTGTATCTCAATATATTGGCGAGATTTGCCGCTATCTATTAGCTCAACCAGTTATGGAAGAGGAGTCTAACCACAGTGGGTTTATTCATATTATGAATAAGGGCAAAAAATGGCGATTGAAAAAATCATCGTCGTTGGGTTTTTCGCATTACCTGTTTTATGCGCCTTTCGCATTACTGTTTTTGATATATTTCACCATATTTTTTTAGAAAGAAAGACGCATCCTTATTCAAATTGTTTGTGCCTTTCAAATGAATATCCCCATTAGAAAAATGAGAAAATAACTGTACAAAAAACAAAAGGGATAAATGAATGAGCAGAGAAAGAGATGTCAATATTGATTGCAATCTCTGGACGCCTTCCACCACATTGTCTGACTCATCCGGAGTCTTTAACGATGCACTAGGTGTGTTTACTGTTGTGTGTTGCACAGAATTTAGTTTTTTGGTAGTTTTTGCCATACTTGGGATAGCCTGGCCAAACGACCACATGGGGTATAACTTTTGACTAATGGGAAAGGGGGAGCAAGAAGAGAGAAAAGAATCAGAAAGAAGGACAACTATATTAGAAAACTGAGAAAAAGGTGAAGAATGATTGTGCACAGGGAGGCACATTGGCTGTCGACTCCGCCCCTTTTTACAACCCACGCCGCTTGTAAAAAGGGGCGGAGTCGACAGCCAATGTGCCTTCCTGTGCTCAATCATTCATTCATTCCTTCTTCGCCGTTTTCTTAGTTTTACAATATTGTTTTTTTGTCTTTTTTGTCTCGTTTTTTCTTTCTGCGGCCGGGTTTAACTTTGAGCTGTCGTCCACGATTATCCCAAGTATGATTTTTGCTACACAACACGGACTAGGAAATGAAGTGTTTAATCAAAAACAAAATAAAAAATTTTCTTTTTGAAAAACTGAGAAACGACTATTATGAACGTGGAAACCACAGCGTCAAAATTGGGGGTCTTTTTTTGTAAGCAAAAAAATTTTAATGGAAAAATAAAAATAACCCCCGAAAAATTGCGAAAAATGTTAACCCAACTCAAAAAAATCTTGAGCATTTTGATGTTTGTTCAGAAATGCGTCTTCTTGTTGGAAACGGATTACGAGCTGAAATCTGGCAACCTTTTGTTGATCGTTTTCGCGTAAAAATTGGCGAACTCTATGGATCGACTGAAGGAACGTCGAGTTTAGTTAATATTGATGGGCACGTTGGAGCATGTGGATTTTTGCCAATCTCACCGCTCACCAAAAAAATGCACCCGGTGCGACTTATCAAAGTGGATGATGTGAGTGGAGATGCGATACGAACTGCTGACGGGTTGTGTATTGCGTGTAATCCAGGAGAATCTGGGGCGATGGTTTCGACAATTCGAAAAAATAATCCATTATTGCAATTTGAAGGATATTTGAATAAAAAAGAGACAAACAAAAAGATTATTAGAGATGTTTTTGCGAAAGGGGATAGTTGTTTTTTGACAGGTCGGTTGATTGATAAAGAAAAACGTGATTTGTTTTTGTTTTCAGGTGACTTACTTCACTGGGATCGACTTGGCTATGTATACTTCAAAGATCGTACTGGTGACACATTTCGTTGGAAAGGTGAAAATGTGTCGACAACCGAGGTTGAAGCTATTTTACACCCAATCTCTGGAGTTTCTGACGCTACAGTTTACGGAGTAGAAGTGCCTAACAGAGAAGGACGCGCAGGAATGGCTTCAGTTGTTCGTCACATAACAGACGAGGAGAATGAAGAGGAGTTTGTCACGAGAATAGGTGCACGATTGGCGTCAAGTCTCACGAGTTATGCTATTCCGCAGTTTATCAGGATATGTGAGGATGTCGAAAAAACTGGTTGGTAGTTTTATTTCCGGTGCTCGAAAAATATTATTATTGTTGCAGGTACTTTCAAATTGGTCAAAACAAATCTTCAACGCCTGGGAATAAATAACACAACAAATTCACATTCTATCTACATTTTCAATTCTCGCTTGAGAAATTATACACGTTTTGATACGCTCATCAGAAACCAGGTTTCAATGGGTGAATATCCGTTCTAACTGGTTGTTTTCTTGCCATGTCATACTGGTCTTGCCATTCACACATTTTGTCTTTCTTTTTTTGTTTCTCTGCTCAGATTGTTTAGCGTTGTTGCTTTATCTACTTATCATTTTTGTCCTTAATTATTGAATACACTGCTTTTTCTGTTTCTTTTTGAAAATTTCGCTAGTCTTGTCTGAATAAACATTGATGAGTTTATGTTTTCAAAAAATCAACAACACTTATTCAACAATAACATCGGCTTCCTTGGTGGCTCTGGTGTAAACAACTTGTCCGTGGTGACGAACGATGCATTTGACGAGACCCTTGGCTTCCAATTCTTTAAGACCGGCGTTGGCAAGCGAAGCGCGGACTTTGAGTCTTTCAGAAATGACCGATGGAGTGATCAACTTGTATGTGATAACCTGAGAAAGAGAAACCTTACGATATACCAGTACCGTGTTTTCAGACTCACTTCTTTCAAAAGTTTATCATAAGTGGCTTGGTCGAAAAGAACCATGTTGTTCAACTTGTCACGAACTTTTCCCTTTGACCACTTCTTCTTCTTGGCTTTTCCACCTCCGGATCCTTCCTTCTTTTTAGAAGGGGCGGCTTTGCCTCCCTTTGGGTCTGCCTTCTTTGGTGGCATACCTGAAAAATCAATTTCTTAAAATAGCGAGTTATTTGGAACAGATGTAAAAATACACGGTGATCAAAAAATTTATCAAACTTCCTATATCTAGAATAACAAATAAAGTTTCATGTTTCTTTTTTGTATACACGTGGAATTTCAGAATAAATTGTTCAAAATGAGATATCCTATTTCTGTATCGAACTGATAAAAAGTACAGAAAATACGACTTTGAAGAAATATGCCTAAAGCAGTTCTCGAATTTTCTCTACCGAAACAATTTTGAAAAACTGCCACACAGACGTGAAAAACGTGAAACATCGGAATCTGGGCAGAAATGAAAAAGTGTACCTTCATTTCAATGGAGCGCACTTTCTCTATCGAAATTTTGTCGCAACAAGACCTTAACATTTAAATCGATGTGCCTTTATGAAATGGAATTTTATTTATTTTTCGCTTGATTTTGAGTTTTGACGAAACACTGAGTCATATTTCAGAATGGCTTTCAAAATGGAAGCTAGCCAGTTAAAAATAGCTGAAAAACTAGTAATATTGAATGATCGAGCCGCTGGTATGCTGACCCGGATTTACAACATCAAAAAATCTAGTGGCGATTCAAAAGTCAAGCCACAGTTTTTGAATGACAAAAAAATGGAAGGAGCTATCAAACACATAGTACGAAAATTTCCGGTGGTTGACTGTCGGTCAAATTCTGTGAGTCTTTGTTTATACAATTTTTTCAATAAAGTTACTTCAAGTCTACATTTGAACATGTCGCTGCCACGCAAAGTGATATTATCAAATCGTTATCATTATATTATTACACATTTGCGGATTTATTAGACCTGAAAGATCATATTATGAATCTTTTGACAACAATGGAAACCTGTCAGTGCCAATTAGACATTGTGAGTGTTCAGAGAAAAATTATTAAATTTTGTCAATGAAAATTGCAGACTTTGAATTATGATTTGACAACGGGTTATTTGAATTTAGTTGTGAATCTTATAACAATGATGATATTGTTATCAAGAATCGAAGATCGAAAGGCTGTTCTAGGATTGTTCAATTCGGCATACGATTTCCAACATGGACAGAGTGAAGCATCATTCCCAAGACTAGGTCAAATGATTCTTGACTACGAGCATCCTTTGAAAAAACTCCACGAAGATCTTGGACCATTGAATCGAATGATCTATTCGGCTTTGACAAGTTTGTCAAGTGTATATGTGCGAAGAAATTTAACAGCAGACAAATGGCGAAAATCGCAAGTATTTTCGCTGACAGCATTACCTCAACAAATTCTATACGCGGCTCAAACCGATACTATTGCTTGTGAATATTTATCATTAGATGTCATGGATCGTTGGATTGTTTGTAAGTGTTTGACCATTCTTGGGAGGAACCAAAAATGGAAGTTTTAGGATTGACAGTTATTTTCTTTTCTGAAAAAAAAGTTTCTATTTGTTTGTCTAGAAATGTCCGAAATCACAGGGTTTTCCGAAACGAAACTTCGCTTCCGAAGTTTCGTTCCAGAAAATTTCAAAGATTTATCATTTTGTGTTCAGTTTGTGGAACCGTTTGCTACTCCTCCTTGTTAAACGATGAAAATATATTTCGAATGTGGCAGCTTGCACTTCAAATGGGAATTTGTTTACGATTGTTCAGAGATGAAGTGAGATATAAAAAATTTCCAAAAAAAAAATTTTTTTATCAGGTTTTCGTGACTCACACAGAAATTCAACAATTTTTGGATTCATCAAAAGGAAACAATAAAAAAGTTCAAGAAGTGAAAGATTGCTATTCGGTGGCCCTTCAGCAAGCGTTAGTTGTTTTTTTCTCTAAAACCATAAATTCTCTAACTTCTAGCATTCCAATCCATGCAGATCGTCGAAGGTTTCTCCGAGGTTCTCTTCGTGAATTAACTCTTCTTATTCGCGATCAACCGGGCCTTCTCGGTCCTAAAGTACTGTTTGTCTGGATGGCTCTATGCGCGGCAAGGGATGAGGTTTTATGGTTGCTCCGACATCAGACAGAATGGCCAGTTTCTACCAAAAAGGGAAATAAAATGGTGGACGAACTTGTCGATCGACAACTTCCCGAATTATTACATTATATGCTAGAATTACGAGATCTCGTTACTAAACATCAAGGAGTTATTCAGCGTTACTATTTACAAGTAAGATATTCGGTATCAAATCAGAAGAAAAGGTTAAAATTTAAGTATGTATCGAGTTATGATTCAATAGTGGCTACAGAAATGGTAACAAACGTGAATGGGCTTCAAGAAGAAGAAGCTGTTCTTCTCTCAGATTTTGCACATTCAATCGCAAACATTAATTCAGATACAGATTTGAGAGCCTTACGTTTGGATTGGTTCAGATTTCAGGTGAGGAACACATTAGCTTTGTTTTAAAAAGTCACTTAAATTATTAATAAAACAATATTGAAGGCTTGGACATCTGTTGCAAAAAGTACATTTTCTCTTCGTCAACACACTCAATTCGCTGTAATGATGAATACCGCAGTTTTTCATCTAAAAATGATCGATTTACAAGACGAAATGTTGAGAGAAACTAGTGATTTGTCAATTTATTGGTGAGATCATTCACCTCTATTGTTTCAATTTTATTGTTTTTTAAGCTTCTATCAAAAATTAGCTGAACGTCATTGGGTAGCATGCCTTCAATTGCCTGCTCAATGTCGGTATGCTCTAAGTTTTGCCAGATTAGCCGGTCATTATCCAAGTGCTTTACATGACATGTGTCCTGAAGAGAAGACATTTATCACAGAAAAAGTTTGTATTATTGACATCAAATTAATCACAAACGAACAACTTTAGGCGTTGGCACAATGTAACTCAGTAATCGAAGAAACATGCCGACAAACGTGTAGTATTGTTCAGGGAATTGCCGAGTATGAGCTAAGATTGTCGGAGCAATTGACACCAAGTTCTGTGGCTGTAAGAGTTGTTGCGCAGGTTTTGCAATCGAAAGGTAGTGGGAAGGCGGCGGTAGCAGCAGCTGCGGCAGCGAAGAATTTTGTCATTGCTGGAGAAGAGAGTCATCGGGTTGATCGGCAAGCATTGACGTATCCTGACAAGTTGCAAACTACTTTTTGTAAGTTTTTCGCTCAATTTTGGTGTTTTTAAACAGCCAATTTTTAAGTGGAACTTTGTGCTTCTCTCGGGATGCATCGTCAAATCCACGTGGCTGATCACACATTTGCTCCGCGAGCATATTTGACACAGTCACTTGAAGCAAAGTTTGTTGAATTATTACATGCAATGATGTGGGAAGATCAGCCGATGGTTAGCAATCCACGAAGACCGAGTGACATGTTATTAGCCATGCAAGCCTATATGACGGTTTTTCAAAACTTGGATACTGCGAGTGAGTTGTTATTTATAGGCCTCATGAAATCTGAAAATTTCTAGTAACATTGGATATTTCACAAGTTTTGCAAGGTGTGTTGTTACAACAAACACAATCGGTAGATTCGAGAAATAAGGACACTATAACATCACTTTATACAAAATGGTATCTTGAAGTGCTGCTCCGACGAGCTTCTTCGGGTCATATGGTTTGGAGTGAGCATCTGAGAACGATGTTAACAGCCGGGCAGGACAGCCTCCCATTTCTTCCCGAACATTATAGTGATCCGTTAGAACTTCGTGCACTGGTCCAAATCATAGGCCCATATGGTATCAAGTTCATGTCAGAACGATTGATTTGGCACGTGGCCAGTCAAATCAACGAGATGACCAAAATCGTGGCGACATACAAAGAAGCGCTACACGTGGCACGTTCGAATTTTGACAATGCTGAAAAGATGCGAGAGGTTTTGAATTTGTTGAGTTCGGAGCCGAAAGATTCGAAGAAGGGGGGTTCGTGGACGTGCGCGGCGGATGCGATTTTGCAGCGAACAATTATTATCGGGCAGATTTGTGCGTTTCGCGACGCACTTCACAACGCGTTGCAACAAGTGGTTGAGGCAAGATTGCCGTTTTTGCAAACGTCATTCGATTTGTTGTATGATCATTTGGACGATGTCGGAAAAGTCGTAAGTTTTTTAATTAACGCGTGTGCAAACAGTGTGTATTTCTCTACCAACATTGATTGCAAACATTTGCACAGAAAATTAGAATTGAGTTTATTTTTTCTTGCAAAAGCGAATTTTCAGAGTTCCTAAAACGAAATACCAAAAAATAGATAAATTATCATGTTTTCTTACAAAAATGCCTAACTTTTCATGATTTTGGAAAAAAAGGTCAAGAATAATTTCAGAAAATTGGCGAATTGTCAGCGGCGATGGGTGTTCAAGGGCCTGTTGATATGGCACTTGTCAATGCAGTTCGTGCCCAAAATGCCAATATTCACCCCGAAGAGCATTATGTATCCAGTTGTTTGTTATTAGTAGCGATTGGTGAGTTTACTCAAAAAAAAAGTCGTCGTCCAAAAACGAAGAAAAGATTTTGAAAACCGTGTCCAAAGATGAGAAAAAAATTACCGAAGGAAATTGAAGGTACATCAAAGTTTCTCAAAGAAAAATTGTATAACTCACTGAAATCCCGTTTTCTCCACTAATTATTTTTTCAAAGCGAGTTGGTTGTACTCTTTTGAAAGTGTACAATTGGGTACAATTTTTCTCATGTTTTAGACTTCAGACGCCTCTTTCATGTTCACAATATTTTCAGCGATTTGCGTTCCGAGAATTGGAATGTCTGACTTGTCGTCTTATAAACCGAGTATTCAAGGTAATGCGAATAGAATTGTTTCAACGAGTTTCATATTTTCCAGCAAGTTTGAATAATTGTCATTGTGTTCCGTTGGCGATCAACACTATTGCAAGTTCACTTTTCCATTTGCACGAAAGAAATGATATTCAAATGAGAATGAAAGAATTCTTAGCGGTTAGTAGTTTTTTTCGAAGTTGGGAAAAACCATTTTTTCAGCTCGCCTCTTCTGGAATTTTGAGAACGATTCATGAAAGAGATGGCGGACGAATTGTGCCCGAAGAAACGTTGAAATCGCACACAACTTTGTATATTATTTTAGAACAGGTCAGACATTTACAAAGCCTCCAAAAAATTGAACTTCTGTTCTCAGATGGTTCGAAAAAATCGATGGCTCTCAATGGATGTTCTCGAAGCATGTTTCCCTTATAATCTTGTTCGAACCGCTTATCAACAAACCTATGAAGCAGATGCTCAACATACTTAGGATAGCCCGGCCAAATGACCACATGGGGTATAACTTTTGAGGAATGGAAGATGGGGAGCAAGAAGAAAAAACAGTCAGAACGAACGCGACAAGAAAGAAAGACAGCTATATTAGAAAACTGAGAAAAAAGTGAAGAATGAATGAATGAATGAGCACACAGGAAGACACATTGACTGTCGACTCCGCCCACTTTTACAACCCACGCCGCTTGTAAAAAGGGGCGGAGTCGAAAGCCAATGCCTCCCTGTGCTCAATCATTCATCCATTCCTTATTCGTCTTTTTCTTAGTTTTACAATATTGTTTTTTTTCTTTTTTGTCTCGTTTTTTCTTTCTGTTCTTCTTTTTCTTGTCCACAGTTATCCCAAGTATGATGCTCAACTGTAAATTTTTAAAATAATTTTCTTTAATAACAGCTGTTTTGAAAATTTTGTACATTTTCCGGTGCCTATTACTAACGTTTTCTTTTTTTCCACTTTTTCAGTTTTTGTGAATTCCCCGGGTATTTGATTCACGCAGTTTTTTGCATTTTTCGTGTATATTAGGATGCTTTAATTTATTTTTTATTTTTAAAAATTATTTCAAAAAACGTGTGTTCTTCCATTTTCTAAAAAACATGCCTTCTGAAGTGGCCGATAATTTGTATCCTGTTCGATATGTGTTCTGCTGGATAGTCATGATTTATTATCTTATAATGACATTTATTGTCTACCCGACGGCTATTATGTTCGTTTATTTTTTCACATTTCCAATTCACATGCTATTGGAGTGAGTTTTTTTAACCCTTAAAAAAAAACAGGCAAACTTTTATTTACAGGCGGAGGATCAAACTTGAGTTTTCGCATCATTTGGCACGATGTCTCAATTTTCACTTCATGTCTCTTTCCTATTTTGCTGGAGTCAATGGTAGGGTTGCAGTTGTACTAAATCTATAATAAACATTTGTTACAGTAACCGAATATGGCGAAGATATGTCAAAATTTGTCGATGAACGCTGTCTTGTTTTGCCGAATCATCTTGGACTTATTGATCACTTCATAGTGATGAGAGCATGTGATCAGCATGGAACAAGTCTTGTTGGAAGGGTTGGTTCATTTTACATTTTTAGAAAAAAATATTTCGAAACTTTCCGATTTTCGTTTTGACTCTCTCTGTAGCTTTAAGTTAACAGTATGTATTTCGGTAGCTAAAATTTAGAATTTAGAGATCACAGAAACATTTATTATCGGAAAACGACAAAAGATCAGAAATTAAGTTTCACACAACTCCAAAACGCAGTTTTATATCTTACTCCAAGATGAAAAGTGCACACGGTTCACATAAATCTGTTATTTTCGAGAACAGCGACAAAAGTTATTATGCGATTCAATCTAATTTTCTGTTTTTTTCTGTATTTTTTATAACCCATCTTACTCTAGAATATTCACAAATACTCGTGACCTAGTTTTTTTTTCTAGGGCACGATTGTTTCTATTGAAAAGCCCGAGTGTAAAATAAATGCATCCTTACAGTGGATGTTTGTAATATACAATATTTGGAAGTATATTCCATTAGGATTACTTTGGAGTCTTCATGGTAACTATTTCGTGAGCACCGTGCCCGCATCTCAGCGAGTTCGACAACTAAACGATTTGCGCAAGCACTTCGATGCGATCTACTACCCAAACGACTATCGATGGGTTTGTCTCTATCCCGAAGGTTCGCGATTATACTTGATCAAAAAATCGAATCGAGAATTTGAACGAAAAAATCAGCTGGAACCTTTGAAACATTGTGCCTATCCAAGATTGGGAGCAGCGTTGAGTGTTCTCCAACAAATAGGCCCAAAAAATGGACAAGGACCTCCGTTAAAATACTTGGTTGATGTCACTTTGGGTTATGAAAAAGGAGAAGTTTTGGGTGTTCAACAAAGTTTTATGAAGACAATGATTGACGGGGATCGAAGAATGTATTCGGTTCATTATCAAGTTTTCGAAATTCGTGAGAAATGGAAAAATGAGGAAGATTTGAAAAAATTCCTCTTTGATCGATATCAAAAAAAAGATGAATTACTCGATGATTTTTATAAATCTGGAAAATTCCCAGGACCTTCAAAGTTGGTCGAATTTCCACCAATCTATTTGATGGTTCTTCAACAAATATGTGGATGGGCTGTGTTCATAATATTCGTCAAAATATTATCGGCAATTTTATTTACAGTAATTTAGTATTGCAAAGAAGTACCCTTAACTATTTAGTTGGAAAATGAAACATTTTCGATTCACATGCTTGTTTCTTTGTATGGTCGATGATCAGAACTCGTCGATGCGGCTGATGATGAAGCATCGGAACCGGCCGCCGAGTCTTTTCGCTCCTCGTCAATTCGTTTCCATTCACCGGCAAGTCGTCTGCTGTAATAATAAAATCTGATTTTTCTTTGCGTTCATTTCACTAGAGACTAAGAAGCATAACTATTTCTCCCTGTAGAACTGATTGTCCTACGTGTCTTATTTCATTCATTTTCTACTGATTTTTTATACAAACACACATCACAACAAAATATTAAACATACTCCTTATGATCATACCAAAAACACTCAAACTGCTCGATAAAGTTGAGAATTTTCGATCTGAACGTTAGCGGTTAATAGAGAGACAAACTGGGAGAATTCCGAAAGAACTACACACAACATACCGTAGATCCTCATTATACATTGTTTTGGAGAGTTCTCCTTTTATGATATGAGCCTCATCGCGCATTGCCTGTTTTTCTCTCTTGATTTCGTCTAATAACGTCTTGATTGCTTCCATGTTTTGTTCGTCATTGTCCATTCGCATAATGTCCTGTAAAGTTGAAATGTATGTTCGATAATAATCTGAAAGTGTTTTTTTTACGTGTTCTTACGGCCCGATATATTACCGATTTTTTTGGGCTTTCAAAGTGATTCCGGTTCACGTGTCGACCGGCCCGAAATGCCCCGAATCTCGATTCATTTTCTCAAACGATACCACTGTCCCAAAATATGTAAACTACGAAACTAACCTCTAGCTCGTTAACCTTCTTTCTCAATGTATGTGTCATTTTTCGAAGATGATCATACCGTTTATCAAGATAGGTGAGACGTTCTTGGAACTGTAAAAACATTACAGTGAATCGAAAAAACAATAAATTTTATATCTATACTATAGTACTACAGTAACCAATAACTTTTCGAGTTACCTGTGTAGTATTGACACGAATATTAGCTTTACAAAATGATGGTTTTCCACGTATCAGCGCGTGAATTTCGCGCTCATCAGTTGGCGCGTATTGAACAACTTCATGTGAATATGACATTCGCTCAAAAAATGTCACCCAAGAGAAATGGGTATGTGTTATGACACAAAAGTTCTTCGACAAAAAACGGAAAAGAGGAACAATTGAACAAATCAAATTTGGGGTGAGACGAGTCTCCAGAAAAAAAATCGTGTTTCTGGAACAGACAAAAAACAACACTTTTCGGGTGAGCGCTGGAAACAATTAGGTGCGCGTGTGTGAAATTCGAGAAGAGAATAACAAAAATATGCTGTTTCGGACATTTTTTTTTCGAAAAAAAAGAAGGTTCCACCGAGATTCGAACTCGGGTCGCAGGATTCAGAGTCCTGAGTGCTAACCACTACACCATGGAACCGTTGTTGGCGAACCGAATAATTTCACAATATGCTTGGGAAATTGACACGAGAATAAAAAATTGAGTGTCCAAAAAATTATTTTTGAACAAGGTTTTTGAATCTCTTAATACTTGTACAGACTTTTCAAAATTTTCTTTGGGATTATGATTTGTATTTTTTCGGTGTCTTCATCTTGAAAGCGTTCTAGTTCCCAAAAATAAACCGAAATTATTCTGTCCTACTGTGTAAAATATCTGGAATTGTGAATTCCTAACAATTTAGCTACCGTAGTACATGTTCCACCGATTACAAATAAAAGTTTTTCCGATAATTGAACTCAATTTCACTCACCTCTGGCATTTACGATTTTTTCTCTTTCTGCAAAAATATTTATTTTTTAAGGAGAAAGGGAAGTAATAACTATCTAGTAAAGAGAAAGCAATATATTATTTTTTTCAGACGCACAAAAAACCAATAAATAATTTAAATATGTGAGGAGAAGACTGGGAAACAAAAAGATGTCAGTTTGAATCATGTCAAGGAGAAAACAATAGGATATTTTTCCCGAAGAAGAAGACGAAGAAGAGGGAATAATGAGCAAAAAACTCCCGTCAGCTGTTGTCTTCAAATTGTATATTTTCAAGTGTTTGTCTCTTGCAAAAAACACCAAAATTATCGACCATGGCAGGATTCGAACGGCAGGTACCGTTTTTCATTTTATTAAGAAGAGAAAACGTTTATTTTGATCGAGGGGTGAAGGAGAACATAAACCATTTTCACCTAAACATCTGGACTTATTACACCGAGTTTTGAAGGAATAAAAAAAAGAATTTCTCATGAAACACGAAAATATCGAATTTCACATGTCAAAAAAGACACCTTTGAAAACTACTAGTAGGACTGAAATGTAAAAAAAAGAGGGTTTTTCTTCTCGGCGGGCGCAACCAAAAATTAAATTTCCTTGGCTGTCGTACTAATTTTGTTATCCGATTGCGACGAAAACAGGAAACATATTATGAGAAGCATCGAACATTAAAAAATGTGTGTTTTTTTTCAGTCCGGCCCACGATCAGCCAGGGCCCACGATATAAAACAAAATTATAACTTTCGAAAAAAAATCAAACATCCACGTGTCGAAATTCAAGAAAGAAGAATGTAAAGAATATGCAAATGCTCAAGCTTGGAAAAAAATAAATGTATGGGAAAATGTGTGGTTTTATAATTTGGGTCCCTACGAAAAATCCATTCTATTTCATTTCACAGCCGACGAGAAAAAACAGAAAAAAAAAACAAAACGGAAAATCAAATTTGGTGTTGTCCTCACAGGCAATAATTCAAAAAGGAAGCCAAAAAAATGAAAAAAAAAAAATTCGCAGTCAGCAGGATTCGAACCTACGCGGGCTTTTTTTTTTTTTTAACTTCGAACCTAAAGCCCAATTGATTTCGAGTCAATCTCCTTAACCATTCGGACATGACTGCGCCTGTTCGAGAGACGCGGAAAAAGAAATTACCAATATGGGCGTTTGTGAGAGTTGCAATAAATTTGGCCATGTGCCAATCATCAGTGCATAGATAAGATAGTGGCGATGTTGGTCTCAAACGAATAGCAAAACAAATGGTTTTGTGTGTGTGTGTTTTTTGTCCTACATAAAATAAAACTGCCCGGATTTATGCGATTTTTATGCTCTTCCCTTGACAATCATCTTTTTTTTTGTTCAGAAGATTACTGTAGTTTTGAAACATTTTTTTTCAGAAGCATGAAGGATATATTTCTAGTTTTATTTTGTACAACTGTTCTGACAGATGGTGCTAATATCATATTTTTGAACATGTTTGCATCAAAAAGTCATGCGCTGACAATGCTCCCATTGGCAGAGAAGTTGGTTATCTTTTTTCAACCTCATTCAAAAGATCGTAGATGAGAGTATAGTCTAACCATCGGAGAGAGTTCTCGTTTAAAAATATTGTACTTGAGAAAACACAAGGCTAAGTTTGGTATTTGTTTTCGAAATCAATTCTCGTGTAGATTTTAATCCTGCTGACTGCGATTTTTTCCGAATATTTTTCACTGAAAACAACAAAAAATACTTTAAAAGACAGAAAAATTGGGAAATGAACCATGGGGAATTGAAAAATGTGTGTGTTTTTGCATGGAAAGATGACAAAAACAGATATATCAGGGATTTTCTGTGTGAGCCATTTTTCGAACTTTTTTCAGAGAGCTGAAAAAAATTGGGGAAATGTTTTGTGAAGAGAAGAGGAGGTACTTGAAAACCGCTGGAAAAGCAGAAAAAAACTAAAAATATTTTTCACATTTCAATCATGCGTGAAATACGATAAAGCGGGAGGAAAAAGTGTGAAAAACTCGGGGAAAAAGTGAGACATTTGAAATGGATGAGAAAATGGGAGATTCTTCTTTTTTGGCAGGCGCTCTTTTGACACGTCATATATGTAGACTCGTCTCTAGAGATGTTCACGGCGGATTTTGAGCTCGTCTCGTGACTTTTTTAAAGACAAAAAACATTATTTGAGAAGATGTCAAACTTCGAGACATACATCAGATGGGGACCAGACCTGTGGGAAGGGCGTCCTAATCTCGGGCAAAATAAATGGAGAGAACAACTAATTTTTGAATTTTTGATAAATTAAAAAATTGACTTTGGCCATACTTGGAATAATTATGGACCAGAGTTCAAAGTTAAACCCTATATCAAAAAAAAAAAAAAAAAACGATCAAAGTGAAGGTTACGAGAAAGAAAGAATACTATATTGTAAAACTAACAAGAAAAAGACGAAGAATGAATGAATGAATGATTGAGCACAAGGATTTACATTGGCTGTCGACTCCGCCCCTTTTGGCATGCGGCGTGGGTTGTAAAAAGGGGCGGAGTCGACAATCTATGTGCCTTCCTGTATGCTCAATCATTCATTCATTCTTCACTTTTCTCTCAGTTTTCTAATATAGCTGTTTTTTGTTTTGACTCTTTTTTCTTCTTGCTCTCCCTCTCCCATTAGTCAAAAGTTATACAAGTATGGTTTTCTTCATTACTGTTCTCTTCCTACTTTTTTTTATCGAAACATAAAGGGATTTAGGGGTACTAACTCAAAATGATGTCTTCGAGATGGCAAAAAAAAACACATTTTTTAAAATTATGCGTCTCACGGCCCGAAATAAAACTGTAAAAAATCGGATTTCTCTGCGTCTCTTTTAGAAGACCCGTCTGGAACTTTCTCTCAAAATAAAATTGGCTAAAAAGTTACAGTTTTTGAAAAAAAGGTACGAAAACATAACTTTTGGTTTCGACGAAAAAAAAGGAACTCTTTTTTCGAGAAGAAAAAAAAGTTTGATTGGTAGCCTCTCTAAGTCTCGTGGGACCAGTGAAATCCGATTTCTGACACGTCTGTTTACCACCCAACAACTAAAACTGACCAAATTTCAGACTTGCACAAGAAGGGCACAATGTGAGCATGTTCACCACGACAATTGTACCTTTAAGTGTGAAATCGAAAAATGTCACAATTCTCGAAGCATACATTAAACGTGAGTTCATCCGAAAAAAAAAGTTTTCCATGACGCAAAAAAAATATCATTTTCAGCCGACTCAAATACACTAACAGATGCTGGAATTAGTCGAGTATTCTGGTTCAACGAATTCAGTCCGTGGGGAACATGGCATGTTTATGCTGTAAGTTATGATTATCTGCGAAAATCGATAGGAAATCCAATTTTGAATCGGGTGCTAACAACACAATATGATATTGCTGTTGTCGACGAAACATATAGCTCGCTTCAAGGGACGATTGCTATGAAAATGAGGCTGGTGTTTGGCACAAAAATTGTGGCATTTGCAACTACTGGTATGTTCAAAAAAATTTATTTTTGTTACTAAACACGTCTTCGCGCATATCCTCCGGCCTGTGTTTCGGTCTCTTTTTCGACGGCGCCAGTTCTTGGCGGACACGAACAATAGGCGGCGTCGGCTCCTGGTTGTCCGACTCCTCCGTCTGGTCCAGGTTGTCCTGGCGGCCCGTTGGGTCCTGGTTGTCCGTCGGTACCCGCTGGTCCTGGTTGACCCGGGCTGCCCGGTGCGGCGTTGTCTCCCGGTTTTCCTGGCTGTCCGACTGATCCGGCTGGTCCTGATGGCCCTGGTGGTCCGGCCAATCCACTTCCACGTTGTCCGTTGGATCCCGGTGCGCCGGGGTGTCCTGGTGTTCCGGGTTGTCCGGGTTGTCCAATGTCGCCGGCCGGTCCTGGTGGTCCGGCCAATCCAGGTGCTCCGTTTCCTCCCGGTTGTCCTGGCTGTCCGTCGGGTCCGACTGGTCCTGTTGGACCGTCGACTCCGGCAGGTCCTGGAGCACCAGCTGGACAACTAACACATCCCGGTTTACCACCATCGTGTGTGATAATCGAGATTCCGTTGATACCATTGTTACCCGGTTGTCCTGGAGTTCCTTCATCTCCCGGTTCTCCGGGTTGTCCTGGTGGTCCCGGTGGCCCGGCTGGACAATTGTTTGGTTGAGCTCCACAGTTACATTGTGTGGCGGCACGTTTCGAACGATCTCCGAACAAGATTCCAATAGAGAGGCGTTCCAGTGATGGATGGGTGATTGGAATCATCTCGTTCCACGCATTGTCAGCAAAATCCTAAAGTTCCACCCTTTACTTTTGTTGATAATACTGAATATCTTACCTTGAACTCGGCCATATCATTCATAAACTCATCCTGGAACTCATTGATATCTTGAAACAAGACGGCGACAGCGAAAAGACACGCAACAATCGCGACTCCGCTGCCAATCGACGCGGTTGTTACCAGAAATCTTTCAGAAGACATGTTTGTTGTTTTCTCACAATTGTGATCACTCTTTTATAGCGTCGTTTTGGTTCTTAGCAAGTTTGTTGCGTAAATATTGCGCAAAGAAAAAAATCTGAAATTTTTTAGTCGCTAAAGATAGCAAGTTTTTTAGGATATCAAAAACTGTGCGATTTATTTTTTTAAAGACACTTTGTCACTCAACAATTAGCAGGAAGAAAAATAGTAATGTATGTTCGCTCTATTGGTAGAGAGCCTGGCCGGAAAATCACGAGCCAGCCAGACCGGCCCAAAGTAGCCCAAATCACCCCTTGATTTGCAAAAAACTTTCAAATTTAGCTTTTAGAATTAATGCCAGTCTCTTCCTCTCTTCGCGCCTACAATCGAAACCCGATCATCATGCCAAAAACGTTTCTACAATGTCACGAAACCTACTCGAAATCCGACAATTTCCAATTGCGCCTCGCTACAATTTTCGACTATCTGATTGATCGTGTCAGCAGTGGTGTTTGGGCCAGCGAATATAATCGTAGATCAGGTCTATTGCTCGATATACCCGATGCTTCAAAAGCCGAGTTTTTTCGACAGTCAGCTCTCACAGTAAATGATTTTCCTGATCAATTCAGCGATGCTTCTCCTCGTGGACATGATCTTCATCCAATTGGCGCTCATTGTCCACAGGCTCGCGAATCATTAACTCAAGAGTTTCATGACTTTATCAATGATCCAACTTCGCTCGGAACCATTTATGTGGCGTTTGGCAGTTATGTTGATCTGGACCATGGCCCTCCAGGAGTTGTCGACAAATTTGTCGATGCTCTAAATCAGTTAGAAAAATATCGAATCATCTGGAGCTACAAAGGAGTGACAAATCGAACCCGAAAACACATCAAAATCGTCTCGTGGGCTCCGCAACAAGCGATTCTAAAACATCCAAACACGTTGGTATTCTTCACACATGGTGGTTTGAAAAGTGTGAAAGAGGGCGTATGTGCTAACGTGGCCATGTTATTCCTGCCGTTTTTCGGAGATCAACCAAGAAATGCCAATTCATTCATACTACGTGGCATTGCTGAAAGTGTTCATAAATTGAACTTTAGTGCCGACGAAATTGTGGAGAAGATGAAAAAATTGTTGCAAGATGGAGAATATCGAAAAAACGCTGAAAATTTGAATGGAGAATATTTGGATAATCCGATGCATTCTCTCGATTTTGGAGTGTTTCAGGTGGAGAAAGTTGGAAGATTGACAGAGCGACACTTTTTCAAATTTCGACGCTTTTCGATCGATATGGATTTTCTCACTTTTTTGAGCATTGATTTAATTTTGTTGTTTTTTCTTTTTCTTGTTATTCTAGCTAAATAAACTGCTAGTCAAACAAGAAACCCAGTTAAAAAGTTCACGTGGCTCGCATTTCTTTTTCAAAAAATCAATGATAAAACACGAAAATAAAACTTTGCATCTAAAACTTTCCAATCGATTACTAACTATGCAAATAATCGTGTTATTTTCTAACACATACACATTATCAACAGAAAAAAGAGAAAACTCCGGAAATGTCCATTTTCCATTTTTTTTGTTGCTCCAGAAAAATTTTCATTTTCTTGTATTTACTTTGTAAATGTTTGTTTTGCGCACTTCTGTTAATGTCGCAAAAAAAGTTTGTAGTCCCATGTTATAGTTACAAATACTTGTAGCCAAACCTTTGAAATGCCTGATGATATTCCGAAAATTCCTAGACATCGTGGCCGGAAAAACGAACCGAAAAGTGAGTGATATGGGGCTTACTTCTACTAAAGAAATATTATTTAGACACTCCATGGAAACAACAAAACCTCCCTGCTCTTCGACCACACTACAGTATTACTTCAGCGATTCCGGTTACCGGGTTTTTCGGATTCGCCACTCTGATAATGGGTATCGCTCTGTACTTCGGACATCAACGATGTAAGTACTTTTCGAAATCTGAAAAATACAACTGCTATATTTATTCTAAAAAATACTATTTTTTTAAAATAATTTTTCAGCTCTTGAACAAGAAGTGATTTATACAAACTGTATAACATTGAACACCACATCGAATGACGATCAGAATACGATTTGTAGCTACACGATAATACTAGATGAACAATATCAAGGAGATGTAAAATTCTACTACGGACTCACAAAATTCTATCAGAATAATCGGTTGTATTTCGACTCGAGAAATGATCAACAATTGAGGGGAAATGTGAGAAAAACAGATGGATGTGAACCATTGCAATATGTTATGATGAATGCTACGAAAATACCGATTGCCCCTTGTGGAATCGTCGCTGATTCAATGTTTAATGGTTAGCTTTTTTCTAGAAATAATAGTCAGGATAATCATTTGAAAGCTTGGTTGAACTCAAAAAATTACAAAATTCAACAACCACAAAAAAAAAGAAGAGTACTGTAATTGCACTACATTTCATTTGATTCGAAGCATTTTCTCAACTGAATATCCCTATAAAATTGATTTCCAGACACGTTCCAATTGTTTTACATGACCGAAAATTCAACAATGACAAAAGTGCCGTGGACAACTCGAGGTGTTCTTGGAGCCACTGAAATGAAACGCAAATTTCGCAACCCTGTGAGAACTGGAAATCAGACACTGTGCGATGTTTTCAATGTTAGTTCACCTTTTCTTCTTTTTTACTCGGTTTTATAGAATACAATGCCTCCGCCCTCTTGGCGTCAACCAATTTGTCAACTTGGTGTAAATAGTTCTGATTCGGATGTTGGAATTGGTTTTGAAAATGTTGATTTCATGGTTTGGATGAAGATTGCTGCCTTGCCAAAGTTTAGAAAGTTATACCGAATGTTAGATCGACAAGTAGATATGTTTAGTAATGGGCTACCAGCAGGAAACTACAATCTAGTTATTAATTATCGTAAGTGGAGATCATTTAAATTCTAATGACTCTTTTTCTTCAGACTATCCAGTTGACATGTTCAAAGGTGATAAATCATTTGTGATAGCTCGCGAGAATTGGGTTGGCCCTCGTAATCTTTTCCTGCCGGTCGTCTATCTTGTCGTCGGAACATTCCTACTCCTCGTCACTATTCTTTTTATTCTAATCTGGTTGAAACAACGACTCTCTAAAGTTCATCCCAATTGACGCGACGTTTGCTCAAAACAATACGGGTTCCAAAAAGAGAAAAAAAAATGAATACATTTCATTTACAATTTTACACCATTACCAGCCACAATGAAATACAAATCAGTTACATCTTCGTCGCCAGAAAGATCATAGAATCTCAAATTGGTATCGAGCAATGAAATCGGTTTGAGATCTTGACAACTTTCTGGTTTTTTGAGAGAATAGTAAACGCGGGAAGTGTCAAGAAGATCTCTGGAAAAAAACGTTAGTTTCTTGTCAAACTTGGTATCAATGACTCACTTATACGTGTAAAGTGTGCGCATGAGAGATGAAACTCGACTTTGTGACGAGAATTCATATTCCAAATGACTTTTGACAACTTTGTTGTACACTTTTTTCAACACACTAACATGCACATTGATCGATTCCCAAGGTCCGCTCATTGAATATCTTGAGCTTGCACAACTCGTTTTCCCGCTTCTCACTTTTTCTCCATTGAATTTTGCGATTTTAACACACTCTGAATTGCAACAACCGGGTGCTCCGTCGAACAGCGGTGCACTTTTTTGCGATTTCCGACAACCGTCGCATATTAAATGATCACAACCGTATTGGACGACGCTTGAAATTGGAACTTCGTTCTTGCAAGGACCATCGCAATGTACAACTGTAATATGTTATATATATATTGAACATATATTTTGAACTCGAAGTTGTGAAAAATATAAATAATTTTGAGAAAATAAAATTCAAATTCCCTCGTGTTTGTCGGAGCGCGTTTGCTCGTTCAGATATTTGTTTTTGTTTTTGTTTGCGCGCGCGAGTTTTTTTTTAATTCCATTTAAACTTTGAAAAAACATTTTTAGTTTTTTTTTTAAATAATGTGTATCCTTTGTTTCCATTACTTTTCTGAAAAACGTACTGTTAGCCAACTTTCCAATAGATTTAACAGTTGCCAAATCGTCCAGGTATTTATGTGTCCAATTTTTTTGCGTTTTTCTTGTTGGTTCGGTCCAGTGAATAGTATACTCATAAACAGGTCCGTTTGCAGAATGAATAGTAGAAATGGTGACGTTTCGGACACGAACTTCTTCAGAGTTTTCAATAATTGGCGGTAAAAAATATTTTACTTTATCCTTTCTTTCTCCTTCCGCCGACGATCCGAATAAATCAAACACACTTTGTTGAATAGTTTCAGTATCGGTTTTCTCGCTTACTTCTTGAACATACTCAACGTCCATGGTTTTTTTGACCAATTTTTTATCGATTCCGAAAATTAATAATAGCAGAAATGACTATTTTTTCATCTTTCCCCTTTTTTTCTGAATTTCGGAAATAGGTCACGATTCTTTTCTCTAGTTCGAAATAATTCAACGTGTCTTTGATTTTTATCAGATGTGATATCGCCAAACATTAAAGTGAGTCTTTTTGAAAACATTTTATGAAGTATCAAAAATAAAACCACTAAAAAATTTCTATGTCCCGTCTCAAAAAATATGGAAAATTCTTCTTGTGAGAAGAATAAAAAAAAAGCCCGCAACGTCTAACAAACAAAATTTTCGCTGACAAAAAGTAGAAATCTAAAAATAAGAGCTAACATCAAAAAAAGGTACACATTTGAATTGATTAAATCCTCCTGAGGTGTTTTCACATCTACTTTTATTGTTTTCTTATTTTGTTCTCTTTCTTCGCACACACAGTTCTGACGATAAACACAGTTCTTCTTTTGAATTCTCGATTTCAGAGGTCTGTAAATACTTGATTTGTGTTTCTGAATGGAAATGAAAGAGAACCCCACTTTCTAAGACAATCCCGACATTTTCGGCAAATCGAACATGTCAATCGATATAGTTTCAACTTCATTCTTATATCATTATGATCAATCCCATTATTCTTTGTCCGACAGTTTCTCACATAGACCAAACATTCTTCTTTCGGTTCAACCGGAGGTGGTGGTGGTAGGGAAACTGATTCTAAAAGTGATAAATTCAATTGTAATTTGTGAAAAAAAAACCTCACTTTTCATTACCATCAAACTTTTTGTCATAGCATCGAAACTATTCACATCTCCTTGATGCCGGATCCATTGTGGTCGTTTAGGTAAAATTGCAGAATGTGTTTTTATAACTGAAGTTTCATACATTGATTGGCTTGTGTTGTTATTGATTGAAAAAAGACATCTAGGATCAAAACTGCTCGCACGAAATTGTGGTCTTTGTTGAGATCGTGTGAGTAAACGTATTGCTTCTTGATGACGATCTCGATACGTCGAATCACACAAATCTTCTCCTGATCCCGTTTTCGCGTTTATTGTAGTTCTTCTCGCTGAGCTCGATAGACTTCGACTCATAAGTGCCGGAATTCGAGATGGTTTTCGAGGCGTAATCAATGAGTTTGACATAATTGAAGAACAAGTCATTGAACCTCGACTGGATGGTGAAACTGTTCGAAATCTTGGTGATTCAATGTTTGATAAAGTCATTATATCTGCACATATTCCTTCAGATGAAGATGATGATTCATTCAAATCTTTTGTGTATTCCCTTTTTTGATTCTTAAAACAAAAAGTAGTGTTTTCAACTTTCAAAATTATCTTTTTTCTCACGTTTTGTTTATACAGCGTGACCGTGCCAAGCGAAAATTGTTGTTTAAATGAAGACGCCAATGATGATTTCATTTCAGGGTTGCAATACTTCCTCTGCCGTTGTGAAGATAGTCGTTGCGGGCGAACCCGTTTTTTGATTGTCTGGAAATAGAAAATGCCGAGAGATGTAAGTTTTTTTCTCACTTTAAACCCAATGTTTTTGAATTCATGATTGGTGTCAAAATTTTCGACGCATCAATTGTCAAACTTTCAGAAGATGTTGGGCGATCCGACTGAAAAAAAAAATACAAAAAATTGTTACTAACGAATGAAATCTAATATTATGGGAAAATTGTATCAAATTACATAGAGCGGGAAACGTTTCAAATAATGTGAAAGATTCACAAATATAATTCTTTTGATAAATTATTTGAAAAAAAACTTTGATAATGAAAAAATTTCTCTAGAAATATTAGAAAAGTGCATACTGATATTCCACAACGAAACTTTCTTATATAATCCGAAAAAGATTAGCATATAAGATTATACAAGCTTTGATTGACAGAAAATGTCTGAATTTTAGAATATCTAGAGAAAGTTTTCAAAAAAAAGACCAAACAACAACAACAAATAAGAGAAACGAACAATTTAGAAGGCATGCATTGTGACTTGAAAGGAAAGAGAGAGAGAAAAGAGAAAAAAAAAACGTTTCTTACCGATGTGCTAGTAATGCTTGCTGAGTCACCCTCTGTCACTTCTGGGACGAACCTTTCCAATGCGCTGAACACGACAATGTTTTCGCCGCAGAAACGAATCGTTTCTTCGGGAATGATTGGTTCCACAAAATTTCCAGTTGCTGTAAGGAAGTTGTATTTTTAGAAAAACAGCAAAAAAGTAATATTTTTGAAAAAAATTCCCACGATAATAACTACTAATGTCACATGAAAAATAGAAAGACAAAATTTACTCAAAATTTTATTTTCTCCAGATGTCGATTTAAAAAAAAACGCGGATTAAAATGTTCTGAAAATTTTTTTTGTGATGCTTTTTTGAAATAGTTTTTCTTAGTTCAGAAAAACGCTTTTATGGCTAAAAAAACCAAAGAACAATGGCCTAAGAGGGTATTGAAATTTCTCAACAAATTTTCTCACTGCATACATCAGATGGGGGCCAGACCTCTGGGAGGGGGTCCTAATCTCGGGCAAAATAAAGGGAGGGGACAACTAACTTTTGAGTTTTTGATAAATTAAGAAATAGATTTTGGCCATACTTGGGATAATTATGGACCAGAGCTCAAAGTTAAACCCACTATCAAAAAAAAAACGATCAAAGTGAACGAGACAAGAAGGAAAGTAAGAAAACAATATTGTAAAACTAAGAAGAAGAAGAAAAAGACGATGAATGAATGGATAAATGATTGAGCACAGGGAGACACATTGGCTGTCGACTCCGCCCCTTTTTACAAGCGGCGTGGGTTGTATAAAGGGGCGGAGTCGACAATCTATGTGCCTTCCTGTATGCTCATTCATTCATTCATTCTTCACTTTTTTCTCAGTTTTCTAATATTGTTGTCTTTCGTTCTGACTCTTTTTCTTCTTTATCCCCCTCTCCCATTAGTGAAAAGGTATACAAGTATGGTTTTCTTCATTATTTTTTCTCAAAACCTAGAGAGATTTAGGGGTACTAACCCAAAATGTCGTCTGGGCATCTATCTGATGTATGTCTCACTGTAAAAACGTTAAGAACATATTTCGGTCAGTGGAAGACGACTAAAAACAAAAAAAAAAGTTGTACAGTAACCCATGTCAGCCGCTTTTTGATGCCGGGGTCACTAACTTTTAAAAATCAATTTTTAGAAAATGCGAAAATTTTTTACGGGTCACTAACTTTTAACAAAAGAATTTGCACGTTTTCAGATTTCTTTTCTGAAAATTTGAATTTTTATTGTAAATTCCTTATTTCGCGTGCAATAAGCCCCGCCCATTTTTGTCTGCGGCATGTAGGATTAGTAACTTTTTGAACATTTTTTCCTGAAATTTTCAGAAGTTTTTGTAGGGCCACTAACTTTCCAGAAATATTAATGATGAATAATGATTTTTCTTTAGAAGTATTAGCGAGTTCGAGACGCGTGTATGAAAAAAATCTAAAGCGTGCGGAAAAAAAAAATAAAATCAAGAACTTTGCGTTTCTCAGTGACCTACGTTTCAATCTTTCATCCAATTACCCAACAACAACAGAAAAAAAGCGAAACGGAAAACAATTGAAACATTAAACATGAATGAATGAGCCAACAACTGACGCGGCAAAGATAAATAAATGAGTGCAGCGAAAAAAACGTAGCTCAAAATACTACTTTAACTAGCCGTAATCAGAATAAACAAAAAACGGAGATAACATGTGACAGAAAAAAAAAGAAGAATAATTACCTGAGATTGGTGGTCTTCTTTGACAGCTGAGTTGTTGTCGAGCTTGTTCAATCAATGTTCGTTCGCATAATGACATTGGTCGGCGAACTCCCATTGTTGAAACCTGTACAAATATTGAAACAGCGGGTAAATGAAGGAAGTTATACACTCACCGGTCTACGATCCAGAAATTGAGAAGAGGTTGAAGGTGAATTTCCAACCGATACACCGCTGTCGCCACCGAATGATCGCACTAAAACACCATCCTCGGCCTCTCCAACTAAATTGAATTTTCGATTGTTGATTTTTCTCTCCGCGAACTCACGTATTAGAGGCGATGAGCTCGATGTGGTCGAAGAGCTTGTTGATCCACGCTGGTACGAGTTTACAACCCAACCCTGGTCATCTTCATTCCACTCTGCTCGCTCTTTTATTCTTTCACAAACATCTCGTGGTATGAAATTCTCGACGATCAACAATCTGAATTCAAAAAAAATGAACAAGAATCAATAAAGTTAATCTCACTTCAGTTTCAACTCTTTGTTGATGTCGGCAATGGATTGATCTAAATCTTGCCGCTCATCGGAAAACGAGGCCAGCGTATCACGTATCTCGTTCTTGGCTTGTTTGAGCTTGACTAAATGCTTTTTCAGCTTTCTAGTTTTTGCCTCAACTTCAGCTCGAAGATCGGAAAATGTCTGTTTCAGATCGACTGTATCCTCTTCTTGTCGTTCCAAAAGTTCCGCCATCTCCCTTTCGCGTCTCTGCAATAAGGGTTAATAATATGGCCTATCATCACAACTCACTTTCTGTTCTACAAGTTCTCTCCGTTTACGTTCCAATTCTTGTTGCTGTTGTTTTGTTCTTGTTTCCAGCTCTCCATTTTCATTTCCATCTCCCATAATTAATCTACTCTGGATATTGGCAATCTGTTCAGCAACTCTAGCTTGCTCGATCCGTTCTTTTTCAAGTTGCTTTGATCGATCTTCCAAATCTTTTATCAGTTTCTCCTTCTCATGCCTGATCATATTCTGATCATTCATTATTTTCTCATATTCTCCCTCGATATTCCTTTTCTCTTCGTCATAATATGGAGCGTGTCCATTATCGCCGGCACTTCGCAATTTTCGCCTTTCCAACTTTTCTCGAAGTCGTTGAATCTCTTCTTGAAATTCTCGCAATAGCGCATCTTTTGGGTCTTCATTAATCTTTGGTTTATTTTTGATGTTCTTTGCGCGATTCGCATATCTCAACGTTCCCAATGTCTCCTCGTAATTATAAGACGCCGGGCCAATGCACGCAACCATCACAGTTTTAGAATTACCACCTAAAGAATCTTGAAGTAGTCTCGTCAGTTTACTATCTCGATATGGAACATGTGATGATTTTGAATCTACTAGAGCCGAAATAACATTTCCAAGAGCAGAAAGTGATAAGTTGATTTTTGTAGCTTCTTTGAATCTCTCTCCAGTCGCTCCTGTTTTAGCCTGTCTTTCACTTCCAGCCAAATCGACCAAGTTCAAACGGCCCACGGTTATATGATTCTCTCCATCTAGACCGACTTGCGAACATTCTACCGTGATGATAAAAATTGCGTGCGATCGTGACGAATGTTCATTCATGTTTGTTCGACTGAAAAGTTCAACATTGAGTTATTCACGAACTTGATTCAATGAATCGGATAAATCGAAAAACGGTAGATTTTTTGAAATTAAAAATGAATCATACCCAACAGATCTCTGCGAGTTTCCTGTTGCCATAACTTTTTGAATGGCTTCGGCCGAATTTGTGACAAATGCCGATAAATCCTTCACATACACTCCACCATCCGGTTTCTCTTTAATGTCCAATTTTTTCGACGCTTCTCGACTCAACAAATCTCTCAACTCCTCTTGATAGATTTCCAGATAACTGGCGCGCACCAAATACTGCTGATTACGTGAACTGGCAATGTGCTCGAATATGTGATCGATACATTTATAAATGACACCGCGTTGCTCAGGAATTGTCGATTTTCCTTCCATTGTGTGCGTTTTACCCGTACCCGTTTGACCATAGGCGAATATTGTGGCGTTGTACCCGTTAAGAACTGAATCGACTAGGTCTCGGAATGTTTCTTCGTAGAGGTTCGACTGTGTCGCACTAAAATAAAATGGCTTGCTTGAAAAAGTTTTATTTTTTTTGAATTTAATTTATCTGAGTTGTTATGTGATATCCAAAACTCAAATGTGAGATTCAATAACTCGGAAGTCTGGAAGTCCGACCCGAAAATAATGGGCAGGTTAAAAATATAACTTTGGACCTACTTCTCATCATAAATGGCGTCAAAAGTGAAATCCTTCGATGGTTCATCGAGTTCCTTGAGATTTCTCAACTCTATTTGCCCTCGGTCTGATCGCATATGTACAATTCTACAAAAATGTTTAGACTTTTGTTCACATCCTGAAATGAGTAACTCACTTCTCATGACCCTGTTCGATTTCCTGCGCGGAGAGCGGCCTACACCGCACAATAACCTTGACGGCTTCTTGCTTTTTGTTACTCGATTCTACCATTCTCATTAGACTCGACACTGTTCTTCTAGCGACATGAGCGAATCTATAAAATTATTTTGTTTTATTTACGATGAACGGAAATTAAAATGTGCCTAGGGGACAAGAACAGCAACTGGAAATGTAAAAATAACACGACGAATATAGTAAACAAGTATATTGTAAATTTTTTCGGTGAATACCAGTTTAAACGAAAAAAAATAATTTTTAGACGATACACAGATAACTTTCTATGATAGCGAAAAGTCTAAAACTTCACAAGTGAATCACAACTCACAACAAAAACATTCTCGCGCATTTTTAAAGATCAGACATATCGTGGTCAGAGCCTAAATTGTTAGTAGGAAAATATTTTCACTGGAAGAGAAATTCTATACACAATGTGTTACTTTTTAAATAAAAAAAAATGTTCAAGATAAATTAAAAAATAAGTTAATAAAAAATAAATACGTTCCCAAGATTCGTTCGTTTTGTCTTCTGATCAATTGAAAAAAAATACAAAAAAAGTTGTGAAAAGTACGAAAAGACTATAAAAAGAAACACAATTCCCCGTTTCCATCTTGTTCTTGTTCTCGAAAAGAGCTTTTCTTTTTTTTCTATGCGCTCTCCATCTCTTATTCTCATCTATTGTTGTGCATTTTGGAATATTGATTTGAAGAGAAAAAGGAGAGAGTAGATATGTGGTGGAAATGAGGGTGTGTTAGAGGGTGGAAGAGACGCAGAGAAATGTAGTAATGTATATTATAGAAGATTGATTTTTGAATATATATATATATGTGTAGACTACTTATGAACAGCAGTAGAGAGACGAGAAAATAGAAGGAGAAGAGGAACACGAAGTGATATTATTATAATTATATGTAGTGGTTGTGAAGTTAATTGTGTTGAACACCCACATCCGAGGAAAATTTTTGTTATTGCAAGTTGATTTATATTTTTTCAATTTTCCTGATCCATTTTTTAGTAGGATATGTTGAGAAATGCTATATTTTTTAGAAAAAAAATAGGGAGAGAAAAAATTATGGAGAAAACCATACTTGGGATAGCCTGACCAAATTACCACATGGGGTATAACTTTTGACTAATGGGAGAAGGGGAGCAAGAAGAAAAAACTCAGAAAGAACGCGACAAGAAAGAAAGACAGCTATATTAGAGAAATGAGAAAAAAGTGAAGAATGAATGAATGAATGAGCACACAGGAAGACACATTGACTGTCGACTCCGCCCACTTTTACAACCCACGCCGCTTGTAAAAAGGGGCGGAGTCGACAGCCAATGCCTCCCTGTGCTCAATCATTCATCCATTCCTCATTCGTCTTTTTCTCAGTTTTACAATATTTTTTCTTTCTTTCTTGTCTCATTAACTTTGATCGTTTTTTCTTTTTGTTCTTTTTTTTTGATAGAGGTTGAAACTTTTGATGGAGGTGGACCTACTAAAAGGTTTTACTTTAAGCTCTTGTCCACAATTATCCCAAGTATGGAGAAAAGAGCACATTACTTGCCAAAATCAATTTTGTAATTTATCAAGAATTCAAAAGTCAAACCTGAAAAACTTCTTCTATTAAAGAAAAAATCTAATTTCATTACAATGAAAAGTTTCAGGATAGGTCAGGGACAAATAGACGAACAAACACAAACTCTCGTAACAAACAGAAAGACGACCTGCCACCAGATGGTTAGTTAATTTTAAGTTTAAAGCCAGATAGTTGTAGCAGAAATGACAAAAAACCGGTCTGGACCGATTATACTAAATGCAATCCTTCGCTCAACGAAAAAAACGATGTAATAATTTTTCAGCCTGTCGTAATTGTCATGGTATTCACGTGAATCTAATATGTCCAAAAATCTACAAATCTATTGAAGTTTGCACAAACTGTAGTAATGGTCGGCATTTAACCGAACATTGTACTCGTCCGATTCGTATCCTATCAAAAGCCGGAAATGATTATTACAAACCATTTGTTTATGGAAATGAATCGATGTATGAACAAGTCTTGGATAAGAAGGTAATAACCAGAGTCTTGAAACATTCATAAGTTTTTTGAAATTAAATTTCAGGTTGCTCCTCCTCTCAGTTCAACTAAGGCAGTTATTCACTCCCAAAGTCGACAGGTTCTGGTTCTTGAATCGTACAAACGATACGATTCAACCGGTAAGGTTATCAGTGAATACCAAAAAGTCGAAAAAAATGAAATTCCCAAAAACACAAACGAAGTCTTGATTGTGGATCTTGACCATTGAAAAATCAGAAACCATTTATATTGTTTGATAGAGGTAATGAAAAAATTAATCAGAACATGAGACTTTAAATTTAGTCAACGAAAACTGCGATGTGCAAATATTTTGTGAAAAACAAAACGAACTGTTTTCCCGCGTGTTCTACTTATTCTTTTTTTGCGATTATTTTATTTTTGCGTTAGACTATTTTTAATTTTTTCGATTCAATGAATAATTGACTATATCGAAAAATGTTTTCAGAATTTATGATCAAACTCAACGCTCACGAAATGTATCCAGTGAGTTTTGTCTTAACAATCCGCTTTGATTATTTGAGTTTCAGAATAATATTGATATAGTTAATGCAATCAAAACATCAAATGTGGAAGATTTGATGGGTTCGTTCATCCGAAGTCAAACATTCACACAAAAAGACATGAAGGGTAACAATTTGTTGCATATCGCCGCCGAAAGAAATAATCGATTAGCATGTCGAGCAATGTGTGTGTTTGGAGCCACTCTTGAACTATGGAAACAAAAAAATAACTCTGGAAAGTTGCCAATCGAATTAACAACAGATCCAAACATCAGAACGGATTTGAGTTCGATTTCAACAATAAGAACTGTTTCGAATCATCATACATGGTACAATAAACAACTTGTTGAAAAACGCCTGAAAGATCCGAACAACAATTACAAGGTGTTGTTGAGTTTGGATGGTGGTGGCCTTCGAATTGTGTTACAAAGTGCAATATTAATCGAAATCGAAAGACAACTCGGCGAGCCACTTAGAAATCATGTACATTGGATTGGAGGAACGAGTTGTGGTGGACTGATGGCTGGAACCATGTCAGTGGGATTGGATTTGAATGACGCTAGAAGAGCATATATTCTGACGAGAAAACGGATATTTTGTGGCAACAATAACATGATACCAAAACATAGTGGGGCTGGAATCGAATCTGTTTTACAAGAGGTTATGGGAAAGAAAACACTTTTGTCGGATCTAAAAGCGCATAAGTAAGTGGGTTGATAATCCTTATGTTTCTCGTGAATGAACATTCATTCAAAATAAAGAGAAAAATTGACATTAACACAGCCTCATTTCCAGACTGGTAATCACAACTGCTAAATGTCAATATGCCCCGATTCAACTCCTACTGCTCCGATCATATGCTCCGCGACTAAAACCAAAGGAATTTGAGCAACTCGGATTTCTGAACCCGGCGAAAGTTTTACTCTGGAAGGCGATGAGATCCACATCAGCGGCACCGGTTTATTTTCCATCTTTCCACGGACTTGCCGACGGTGCGTTATTCTGTAACAATCCTTGCATTCAATTGCTCACCGAATTTCGAAAGTTGAAAAAGATTGAAAATCATAGAGGTGTCAAGAACACAGACGAAATTGGATGTGTTATCTCAGTTGGAACTGGAATGGAGCCAAGTATGGCGTTGAAAGGAATCGAATTGAATGTTGGAAATGCGCTTGATATTGGAGGCAACTTTCGAGAAATTATTGCAACAGGAAAAAACTTCTTCAATCTTTTCATGTATCAATGTACTACGTCTCACAATGTGCACGTTGGAGAGTCACAGGAATGGGCTCATTCGCTAGATGCTCCATTTTTCCGATTCTCTCCGAAGTTGTCATCTAGTTTTGAATTAGATAATTGTTCGGTGGAAAATCTGATCAATTCGATGTTTGAAAACGAGGTACGTTTTTTTTTATTTTACATGGCAGTTGCATTTTTAATCAATGTTCCCAGGTATATATACGAACTCAAATCTATTGGGAGATAATAGAATTGGTGAAATTGTTGAAATCAATGCCAAGAAATACAGTACCGTGTGAGTATAAGTCGATATTCAGAACTAAGTAAAGTTATCACACTTGTACACGGCAAAACTTGATGACAAATAAGACAATAGAGGATGAAAAAAAGAAAAATATTAAAAAATGTAATTTGTATCCATCTGAAACAATTCTTGTTTTTGGCGAGATAATCTGACAATGTCGAAGTGGTACAGTGGGTAAACGATTCACCAGAACATAATGAATGTTGATATCTGTATCGGCTTTGTTATGGGGTATTTGTCGCGTGACTACGAAAAGGTTCTCGATGGTATAGGAGAGAAAAAGATATTGTTTTTGAAGTTGTAAAGTGCACTGAGGGCATTTCTGACATACTGTAATGTAGGAGGCCGGCTCGATTCGAAGTTTCCGCAGTTTTGGAACTTGTTGATTGTTCGAACAAATCTGAATTTTTGAAGACGTGAAACAAAAAACGATAACGGCTGGCCGGGCTCGTCTTCATGAAGGAATCAACTGCCCGAAAAAGACTTCGGACGGCCCAAACGGAAACTCTGCACTTGCCTCATCAGGTGTGACTAATCGAAAGTCGAGTAAAGGCAGTGGTTTATCAATGATTGATGGGGATATCGTTACAGAAGACGAATAATTTCTACATTCCAGTCTTTGAAGCTGAAAAATATTCGAAATACTCACTTCGGAGTATAATTTGGAGTTAATGTTTTTATTGGAATATAATAGTTAGTAGTAATTGACATACCGGATGAATGTACGAATAAAAAGTGTGAGAAAATAATACGAGAAAGATATACATTTTGGCTCGAAAAAATATGATAATTAGGGCTCATTCCTTTTCGAGGATATTTGACACTTTGTTCTCTTAGAATTGTATAGGAAAAGTTTGTATTCTTAGTAATTTTTTTAATTAAATTTTTTTAAAATTTTTTTATCGTTATTAAATTTTTTTAAATTTTTTTATCGTAATTTTTATTATTATTTTTTGAACAATCGTGATATCATTTTGTTATCGCTAGACCTTGTGACTCCATGGCTTCTTATTGATTTTTAATATTCATAATGATTTTTATTCTGGTTTTGGTATTCGTGGCAAATTTAGTGGCAAACCACGAAACCTGTCAAACACGATTCGAAATTTCAAAAACTGCTGAGATTGTGAGAAAAATCATCGACAAAGGAGGAATATTGAGAAGAGAGGGTGGTTTTGAAAATCATTTGATTGTAGGAAACACGATTGAAGTGAGTTTTTCTCAAACTGAAGAGTTTCCAGACGGGAGTCTAGGAGTATTATTTCCAGTTGAATGGTGTTGTGTATCACCTCAACACAAATCTACACACTCCCGAACTCACATTCCACTTTGATGCAACTCGTTTCACCTCGAAACTCGTCTACATTGTTTCATCCTCGTCGGGCACCGATCAATGGTCACCTCAATTCCCGGATAATACCAAGTTGTTGAGCAAAATATCAAGAGAATGTGATGCTGATCAACGATTGTGTGGACTAGAGTGTTGTTCGAAAACAATCAAAATCATCAATGAACTATTATACACTCCCGAAAGAGTTGTTCGATTCCGAAACGTGACCTATTCTCGAACACCCGAAAAATTGGAAGGATTTGACAAAATTTGCCATTTCCAAAATGATCGAGAACCTCGCCTATATTTCGGATGTTCGCAAGATCAAGAATGTTGTACTTTGAGCTGCCTGAATCATCCAGTTGCTCTTCCCATCATACGAACATCTACATTCTCCTACTGGGAAAAGTTCAAGTTCCCATTCGCCGCATGTTCTCTATTCATTGTTTTCCTCTTCGTCGTTGTATTCAACTCAAGAATGTTGGTTTCGTTATTCTCCGGATTGTTAAAGTAACATTAAATTCCAGGTACAACAGAAAATTCGAGGAAAAGAGTCGAATTTCAACCGATTCCGAACTAGGCCTTCTTTGACAAAGAATGAAGAAGGAATTGTATTGTTTTTGTACATTTTTTTCAATAAACTGGTACTCAATAATTATTTCTATTAATATGACCACCTGCTGATCTGAAAGGGTCAATTAGGGTCATTTGTGGCATACGGAACATCTTCTCAACATGTTGTTTTAATTTATCGTGCTGACTCATCTGTCACAAGAGGTGATTTAATTTAATTAATAAATTGAAAAATACGGTAAAAATTAATACTTTTATCAAGAAAAGCAGTTTTTTTCAAAGTTTATTTTTAAAGTGATTTTTGGCTCTTCGGAAAGTTTCCGGCTCCGACCAAGCCTGTTGTACAGTAATCCAGGCGGCACACAGAAAGTTCAAGTTTTATGAGGTGTGAAAAAGGTCTAATTAGGTCACATCTGTTGTTATTGTAGTATTGATAACATCATAAATAACAACAACAGGTGTGACCTTTTCTCCAATGCTTTAAAATTTCCGGCTCCGACCAAGCCTGTTGTACAGTAATCCATTTTTCTCTCCACTTCGATACGAAAATAAAGGTCATGAAAAAAACGAAATACATACATACAAACTTTATTTTTTGATCTTATAAAGTAGAAATTTCAAATCGCCGATTGCAAAAAAAGTGATAGTTCCTTCTGTGGCTTCTCCTGTATGTTTAAACTCTGTGGCTACTGTACAATGCCATTCAACATTAGTCTCAAGAGTCATTAAATCAAATCTGAGCTGTGTCGAAATTCCGGTCAAAAATTCAGTCTCGTCTCGATAGTCGCGAAAATATAGCGCCTCGATAACTTTTTTCGCCATCTCGATGTATTTTCGATTTTGTTCGATGTCGTAATCCGTGTAGAGTATTCGAACTTGCATCTGTCTTTTAAGACGATCTTTGTCATGGTTTATACTTTGATTCACTCCTGATTCAGTTGAACTTGTTGTAGATTCCGATTTTCGAGTTTGCGTTAGGTTTGTCTTATCTGTCATGGTCGACAATTTAAAAATGGCAAACATATTTTTTTCTCGGGGAGGCCACGAGGTTATTTTCAAAAAATTATTTTGTGCCAACAAATTATTTGTGAAGTCAATTTTTCTTTTGAGAAATAAATTTCTCGTGTTTTGAAAATCTCAATATTGATGTGTGGATGTCAAAAATCGAAAAAAGTTATTTGTAAGGTTGAAAAAACTGTTTTTGAATTCATTCTTCGGAAGATTGTCGTCCGCATACACCATTTTTGTGTGTCGAAAAGTTGTTTTGTTTTTTTTTTTCTTTCAAACATGTTTTGTTTTTTGAACAACATATATCGAAAGTTGAAGTTTTAATATAAAATTTTTAATGAACATGAAACACCCATTTCTGAGTGACAGGGTGTTTTTAACAAATCTCGGGTCAGTCTCCAAAGCAACGTTTTTTAAGAACGTAGTTTCTAACAATAAACAAACAGCCGCTATTCATTCCTGTTTCTTTCTCTGGGAACAAACGAACACTCTTTTTTCTCTTCATTTCTTCTCGTCTTTTCAATAAACAATTTGGAAAAATGTGGCCGAATGGTCTAGTGGTATGATTCTCGCTTTGGGTGCGAGAGGTCCCGGGTTCAATCCCCGGTTCGGCCCATTCTTTTTCCATTTTTTTCTGACACCATCAAAAATTGAAATTTGAGATAACATGCACATCGTATTTTGTATCATATTTTTATGATTACTTATGAGGTTCAAATAAAAAAGCGGAACTGCCGCTTTTGTCGGTATCCTTTTATGAGCGGAAACGGGTCGAAATTTCGAAACAGATGCGCAGTGAAATCACGCGGGACCGATTAGGGTCAAGAAGAAAGAAGACGAAAAAGTAATAATGTTATTATATTAGGTTATTTATGTGTTTGCGTTTTCTTTTGTTTCCTTATGAATTGAAGGCAGATTGGTGGGTGAATGGGTGGGGCAAAAAGTCATGTCCCTACTAATCTTGTCGCATTAATGTCTTCGTTTTCTAAAGAAGTTTATATTAGTGAGAAGAATCTCATATTTTGCGGTTTGGAGCCAATAGGTTTTTTTTTTTCAAAAAAAATTTTGAAACGTGTTTCTGGTTTTCTAACATTTAGTCTGATCGGGGCCGGCTCGAAAACATTGATTAACCCAAATATCACTTCCAGGCACACATTTTCAGTATTTTTAGGCCCATTTTCTCTCAGGGGCCGAGAAAACTTTTACTTTTTCGAACGACAAAAACAGAGCTAGAACCATGAGAAATATTTGGCGCGTCAATCACCCTCCAAACTGACACACCCTTCTAATAAGTTTTCTACATATGCGTTTTTTGGTTCTCTAGAGATATCCATGTATTTCGGTTTTGTTTTCCGCCGCCTTTCATTTCCAAATATCCTATTTGTTAAAACAGTCTAATTAGTCGTTTCAATTTCGGAGTACTGTAGTTTTATGTGTGAGAGGAAGAAAAGTGTCAAATGCTGTCTCGAGTCGACGGGGGGTCTTGTTATGTGATTTGGGTGGTCAGAAAGAAGATTTTTGACAAGATGGGTTTCTTCCCTCCTCGTTGTACAACTTGTTGCGCTGATGAAAAATTTTTAGAAGTGAAAACTTTTGTTCATTTTCACAATGTGAAGTTCACATCCCGAAAAAATGTTTCTCTCTATCTCTCATTTTGTGTTTTCAATTTACAATCGTGAACAAATGTGGCCGAATGGTCTAGTGGTATGATTCTCGCTTTGGGTGCGAGAGGTCCCGGGTTCAATCCCCGGTTCGGCCCATTCTTTTTCCATTTTTTCTTGTTTCAAATCTGTTCACATCCATGCATAAGTGCTAATCGTTTTTTGCTTATCTTACGCAACTCCATATGCCCCTAACAACCCGCTGACATCTGTCATCCTGATTCACACCTTGTTATTATTATTTTTCTCATTTTCTTATTAGTAGTCAATCTATTCATTTGTAATAAGGTTGGTTCTCTGAATTAACATTTATAAATATTCATAGACTACGGTAGGCTGGCAGCCGTGTTGTTATTGACATCACATACGTAAAAGAGTACTGTAGATAGGGGTGGAATATGTGGATGGATTGAATATGCTAATTTTGTATGCTGACATATATACGTAGATAGTTTTGAGGAAATAGATTTTGCAGGTGTTCGCCGATTTTTCTTTTTGTTTTCTTTTCATCTTTTTTTGAATCTTAAATTGTTTTCAATTTTGCAGACGAATAAAAAATGACCGAAGATGGAGGACCTGTTGCAAAAAAGTGTCGAATTTGGAACCCGGCAATTTCCGATCAAATTGAGGATGAGGAGAAGAATAACGAAAAACCTCTCGATTTTTCAGCAACGAAAACCTCGCAAATGTTCCAGGTTCGTTGGTTTTGCAGGTCGAATTTATTTCTGGAACTCTTCGTAGCAGTGGAGAGCTCTACCAAAAACGTTTTCCTGGAAACATATGTTTTTCAAACTAGATAAACCGACTTATCTAGGCGTGCTAGTTGAGACTAAAAAAAAATAACCATTCGCAGAACTATCTACAGTTAGCTGCTCCGCTAATGATGCGTTTTCATCATCAACAACAACAACAAGAATTGGCGCGGCGCCAACTTCTTCTTAACAATCTTATCACTGCCATACCTCCGTCTCCATCGGTAACAATAACAACAACTCAACCTTCTCCAGTTCAAAATCCCATTGTGGCCAACGCGTTGGGCACTCCGTTAGTCAATGAGAATTGTTGTGCTGTGTGCGGAGCAGCGTTTAGATTGACAGGTGATTTGGTGCAACACATGCGCAATAATCATCGGAAGAGCAAGTTCAAACGAAAATCGGACAAGTAATCGTCGCTCGGTCACATGTTTAGTATATTGTCTTCTAATTTTCCCAGTGCTTGTGTATAAATAATAAACTAATCGACTGTTTTCAATAGCGAACACTTTAGTATCAAACAAATTGTACAAAAAACAACAGATTGAAAAACTTATGGGTGTGTGAAATTCAAAAATGTTCAGTTTTTTCCAGAGAAAAGTGTGATAAAATTGGGTTTTGATAGGTTTAATAAACATGAAACTGTTGCACCAGCTCCGTATACTTTTCTCGTTCATCATCAGTCATTTCAAATTCAATCATTTTTTCAGTAATCTCACTGAACGCAACTTTTCTTCCTCCAACTTCCAACTCTTCTTCTTCTTCCTCCTCTTCTTCTTCCTCTTCTTTTTTCTCCTCTTCTTCAACTTTCACTTTCTTTGCTGGAGGCTCATTCGAGACACCTTCGAATTCAGCCAAAAGATCAATCGATAATCCAGTGTGTTGTGTCTCCGTTGACACTTCATTTCTGTAAAGAACATTTCTTCAAGGTTATCGTTTCAGTAACAAAAAACGTACACTTGATTCAAAACGTGTTCATTGTGACTGAGATCATCGTTGCCACCACCTATGGCACTATCTTGCAACCATAATGGCATTACTTTTGCTTCTTCGACAGGTCGGCTGAAAACTTGTCTCGATGATTTTTCAAACCAGGTTTTGAAATTAAGATCGATTCCCCACTGAGAATTTCCTATTTTCGATTCCAGATTTTTTCAAACAAATTTTCAGAATCTTCAGTTTTGATTATTGAATGTCAAATTGGGCTTGCGGGAAATTTTTCCAACCATTGTTTCAGCAACAAAAAAAACTCACTTATTGATATCAGCATTCAAATCGACAGTAATCGTATCACCATGTTGATAATTGAGCGTGGCCGCACTGTGATACGAATGAGCAGTTGCCCCAAGAGCAACACGCGAGCCACTCGACGTAAAGTCCATGGATTGTTGTTGAAGTTGTTGCAATTCGCGAGCTCGATCATCTTCCAAATATTTGCTGATATCCGGCTCGAGAAGATGAGGCGCAAGTTGAATTCCGTTCAATTCTTGTATTCTCGAGAATAGTGGAGTCATTTGTTCGTTGAATCGAGCGACAGCGGTTCTCGTCAGTTGAGAAGGAGCCACTGATTCATCTGCTTCAACTTCACCGTGACACCTCCAGCATGTCAATCTTTGTGTCACCATGTCCAGAATTCCATTGATCTCGAGCATCTAAAACACGAAATCTCAGATAATCTGAGAAAAATCAACATAATATGTTATTGACTTTTCTGAGTTACGGGAAAGTTGATGGATTTTTGGGAACGCCATTTTCTTTTTGGGGGACACCTCTTCGAAAAATTGAAGAATATTATTGCTCTTGTCTGTTATAGAACTGATTTTGAGACTCACATCATATGTACTTCCACAATTATGACATTTATAATGCGCTTTATTCGTATCATTCTTCTCTCTCGATTCCAGTTTTTGTCTGAAATTGTGCTGTGTTTTTTCGATACAACTTTTCTTTAATCACCTCATATGATCAATCTTATACTTGAGAACATTCAAAACAGATCGATAATTGATAACATAAAAGTTGAGAGTTGTACTTCTTCCATTCTCCTTTTTCTCTTGAAATAATCGTTCTTTTACCAATTTTTCAGCTTTGAGCGTAGCCAGCAACTGTCTAAGCTGTTTTTGATCGAAATTGATTCGAGCCTTCAGATTTTCTTCCCTGATACATTCCGCTCTCATAATATAATAAACAACAAGATAGTGTTCCTGAAAATGCATATGAATTTTCTTGATTTTTTGGCGGAGAAAACTAACATTCGAAAAAAAGTTCTTGACAATCATCAATAATATCTGATTCAATGATTCCGGAATTTCATCAACCACTTTTGTATCATTCCCAGTTCCACTATTCGATCCATTTGCAGAACTACTTGCCACAGTCGACGACATTCTGACAAATGTTCGGTTTTTAAAAATTTGTTGTTTCATGTTCAAAATATCAGTTTGCGATTTCAAACGCATAACTTGCAAACAAGCCGAACAAAAAAACAAAATTCATTAAATAAATAACAAAAAACCTAAAGTATATACTGATCCTATCAAAACAAGAACTATATTTTCAAACCCGAGAAAAACTTCCATTTGCCATTGTTTACTTTGAAGTTTCAGATTGTTCATCTTCAACAATCGACAGAGGTGGAGCATAAAAGTCACAAATCGCTCCAACTGATGGATTACGACCCTGCAAAAAATCAGTGTCACAATCAAAACTTCAATGGCTAAACATACTTGGAATCTTCTGAACAATTCTTTGGCGACATCGCCGGATCCGCTGTGTAGAATTGTTGTTTTCAAACGTTCACCGGTTTGAATCTCATCGTCTTCGGCGTCGAATGTTTCGTGAATGTCCAGCGCCAACATCTGACAAAAGAAATGGTCTAGAGGATTAACTCAGGGCAGGTATGATATATTCGTTTCAGAGGAACGCCTCGGCGAACCGTTTTTGTTTTTCGACTATCAATTTCTAGACTTCTCAGCTGATTTGAGCCAGCTTCCCACATTTAAAAGTAAAATTCTCACCTCGTTCCACAATTTTCGATAATACATTCCCATATGTGGTTGAAGAGCAAAAATAGGTGTAAATGAGCAAGGTTGATAGTCGTTTTTCGATCGTTTGAACGGGAAATATTCAGCATACATTTCTTTATACATATCCAACCAAAACTTTTGTTTACGATCCTCCATTTCATAGATGCTCAAATCAAAATCCGACCAGAACAATGTTCGATAAGTGTCATAAAGAGAGGCGCGAGAGAGAGCCAGAGCAACACTATTCGCGTGACTCTCCGTTAAACTTTCACCGGTTATCTTAATACAAGACATTATTTTTGTTTATCAAGAAGAACCTACCAAATGAGGACTACTCAACGATGTCAACAAATTGGGTTTATAAATAAAGTGTTGAAGGAAAGTTGGGAACATGTCGGCCGAATCCCAATCACTGGCATAGAAGGGGGACCATGGAATAGCAATATCGCGATAGGGTGATTGTGAAAGCAATAGTTGACAACTTCGACCAAACTGCAAAAAAGTTATTTGCAAAAAGTGTCTGACTTTAAGTAGATTTACGTGGAAAAGAAGTTGTTGAAGTTGTTGGTGATGCAGAATTGATGGACTGTTAGTGGTTGGAGCAATTGCAGATCCGATCAGGTACACGATTTTGTCGAGTCCGCGTTCTTTGGATTCGGCTGGAAATTTGGAATTTAGAAAAAATGAGGAAATTTTGAGATGAGAATAAAACATCTCAACTTTAAATCTTACGTCTAGCCAACAACGTGTTCCATCCACCTCGCTTATTCTGACGATCGTAGGGATCAATATACAATCGACCATAATGTTGACCAGAAAATTTGTCATCAACCGAGAAAATTCTTGCGTCAGCATGTGCTCTTTCCAATCCTTTATCGGTGATGTCTTTGAACTCCAAATTGAAAATATGACCAACTACAGTGACCAAATTATTGAAAGTAGGCCAGAATGGGAAGTGATTCATCAAATCAAGCGGATCAACACTTCAATAGACAAGTTGTTTAAAATAAAAAAGAAGGAACTCACTCATAATGTTGTTCGGCTTCTTTTCTACAAATATACGGCATGTCATAGGCTTGCAAATCACCAATCAATAACTCACTTCGTTGAGCAAACGCGCTCCAAGATAACATGCGATCAATGACAACTGGACGAATACGTCTTGTTAGACTGGAAGCAAAAGTGTCCAAATGGATTATTTTCGAAAAGATAACTCACGCATTGATAAAGCCTCGAACAGTTTCTGGTGATGCTGCCATTTTATTCGCTAGACGATGTTCGGCAACTGAAGAATAACCAAGAGTTTTGGCGAGACCTTCGCTAGAAAATTATTGTTTTTGTATGGATTTAGAAAAAAAGGAAACCAACTTATTGTGACGAAGTTCTTCAATATTGATGGAATTATTATAGAAATCATGATCGAATCCTGCTTTACTTGTCCATTTTTCCCATGCAGTTTGTCTCAATTGTCGATCGCCACAATACTGCATGAACGGGAAGATGGTGTGCGGTGTCATTCTTCCTCGCCACGGTCCAGTTTCCCAATTCGATTCGTCGACGGCAAGTTTTTGCAAAACATGCGGTGGAGCATCTTGAATCACTTTTTTGTCGTTGACAACAAATGTTTGTTGATCGTTAGTTGACATTACACCGGTGCTGAAAATCTCTTTATGCAACGTAATGAAAAACTCTTCTCACATGTATTTGCTTCGATACTCGTCGATGAATTTTGACCATGATCCCAACAATTTTCGTGTCTTCTCATCATGTTTATCTAATCCACTGGCTTTGATCTGAAAATGTTATATTATGAGCAGAAACTGATGAAATCATACCTCGAGGAGATACCATTCCAGTAAACGAGATTGCCAATCTGATAAACCATCTTTTGTTTCGTATAGTTGTTTGATAGCCTCTTGGAAATTGATATTTGTTATTTTCTCCATTTGATCACGTGCACACATGATTTTAATCTGAAATTACTACTTTCTGAGTTGTTTTTTTTTTTTTTTCAATCCTCACATGATGAAGATCTGCGTCGAACAATTTTCTATCAAAATCTGGCCAGTCTGTTAGCATTTTCAACATTAATGTTTGAAAGGCAAAGTTGACTTCATATTCTTCAGTTAACAATGGATCAACAACATTTTCGAACTTTCGCTCTTCTGGACTTACTGAAATGTAGTTTTTCGAAAACGTATAGATAAATTGACTTACACGTTGATAAATGTTCCATATGCTCCATAACAGTTGCACCATAATCCATCAACAAACGAACTGTTCCTTCATACATTTCTTTGGGCGTAGCACTTGACAACTTTGGCCAATCTTCATTTTTCGCAATGTTATACATGAAGCAATTATTCTCAACGCTTTCATCTGGAATTACAGGAAACACAACATAATATCCAACAATTCGACTTGGTGTATCGTTTCCCATTTTGAACAAAATTTGCCTTCTTTGTTGTTGATTTTGGGATGGAACCTAGAAATTGTTTTTAATCTGTTTTCTAGAAATTTAAATACTCACAATTAACCTGCTTGTATTAGCCCATCTCCTACTGACATTTGCAAGTTCTTTTATCCGACCAGACGATCGGAACATTTCTAAAACACACAAACTTTGAGAAAGAAAAAAGAAAAAATGGGCAAAAATATTGATGACCGAGGAAACCAAACATTTTCTAGGCCATTTTTTGGGGGACGAGAATTTTGTACTTCTCAAAATTCTGATCAGAAAAAAACGCTATACATTCGACAACTGGCTGGGAAACATGAGTTGGAGAATAATTAGACAAATTGAAAAATAATTAATTTTCATGTCATCCATGTAATAATGATAACAATGACATCCTACATATCTACAGTATACCCTCAGTTATTCATCTCCCAAGAGAATAAGCATGCGTCTAATTATACGTTTTCTTTCAGTCCATTTCATCCTATTCGAAATTTCCATGAAATTTGCCTCATTTCTCTGAATAAATAAAACATATGGGTGACTTTTTTATAAGTACTTTTCATCTAAACTCAAGAAAAACTGATGTTTTTTGGTTGTGGTTTGGTTTCAACAAGATAATCCGACACGCTATGAAACATCAAGTGTGAATTCGAATAAAACACTCGATTTTTCATTTGAGAGTCGGAGTGGTTTTGAGAAGATCGGCTTTCTTTTTGTCTCCGTCTTTGTTGGGGCCTCAAAATTTTCTCAAAACAAACAAACATACATCACATAGATGCCCAGAGAGAAAGAATTATGGAAAAAACTGTACTTGGGATAGCTTGGCCAAATGACCACATGGGGTATAACTTTTGACTAATGAGAGAGGTGGAGCAGGAAGAGAAAAAAGAATCAGAAAGAAAAAATAACTATATTAGAAAACTGAGAAAAAAGTGAAGAATGAATGAATGAATGAGCACACAGGAAGACACATTGATTGTCGACTCCGCCCCTTTTTACAACCCACGCCGCTTGTAAAAAGGGGCGGAGTCGACAGCCAATGCCTCCCTGTGCTCAATCATTAATCCATTCATTCTTCGTCTTTTTCTAAGTTTTACAATATTGCTTTCTTTCTTTCTTGTCTCGTTCACTTTGATCGTTTTTTCTTTTTGTTCTTTTTTTTGGTAGAGGGTGGAACTTTTGATAAAGGGTGGACCTACTAGGAGGTTTTGCTTTAAAAATTTAATTGGTAAGGTTTAAGTTTTGATCAACGCCCATTTTTCGTGTCGTTTTCCAAAATGAGAAAAAACATATTGTCAACCAGTCCACTTTTTTCTCAATCGGCGAAATCAATCACAAAGACTCCTACTGGAAAAAAACCTCATTAATTTCAGTTTTTCGGGGGTGTCTTTTTTGTCTCTCTATTTGTGTGTCTTTTTTCCAGACAATGTATTTTGCCGTTCTTCATTTAATTCAATAACCCCGAGCTCTTCCAATCATTTTTTTTTTTCCTACTAACCGAAAAATATTCGGTTACCACAAAAAATCAAACAAACATATTTACAAATATATAGATTTATTAATCGTGTGAAACATTGTGTGCCATTTGTTCAGCTTTGTCGTTTCATCGATTTTCAATATTCCCATTTTTTGCGAACAACAACAAAGTGAATTATTTTGTTGGTTGCATTTTTTTCTCTAGTTCAGAAAATATATTCAATTATTTTTTCGTCTACATATTTATTACTTTTTTCACAATTTGATTGTGAGAATTGCCACAGTTTATGGTTTAGAAATCAAATGATTCTTACTGACAATATTATTGGTGGTTTGAAAATCTTTCGGCCTTTGCTTTTTTGTTGAGTAGAACAATATCGTGTAGAGATCTCTTTCGGAAAATTTCTGCTATGTTTGAATTCTCCCAGTCTTCTATTTTCTTTATTCCCATAAAATATCAAATTTCCAGAAACCACCAAAAAAATGCAATCTCGTTCTGTCTCGAATTCGTCATCCGAAGAGTCGATTTTCAACGAACAGGTACTTACCCGATATTTGACACATTAATTGCTTCATGTCAAATATTGTTGTTGTTTTTTTTGCAGACAAGAAAATTGTTCAAATTGTGTGACGCTGAAAAATTGGGTTTTGTCACCAAGGTGAGTACGAGGATACAAAAAATTAAAAAAAAAAATAAATTTTTCCAGGCAGATTTGACGGTTTTGACAGATTTGTTACCGCCCGACGATCTTCGGCGACTCGAAAAGTTTTTCGGTGAACAGAAAATTAACGAATCTGCGTTCTGTCGAATATTAAGTAAGCCTAAGCCTATTCCTAGACGTTTAACCGTATCGATTTTTCTAGAAGCAATTGTCAGCCAATCTATGATGATCAAAGAAGATTCTCCGGAAATCGAACAAATTCAGGAAACCCGATTTGACGAGTCAAAATATTTGAAAGAGCCAAGCTTGGAAGACGAAATGAATGCACTTGAGAAAAAAACAAGCTATATTGAAGACCCGGTGACAGAAATGCTGAAAAAAGAACTTGAAGAAATCAAAAAGTATGAAGAGAGCCACATGGAAACCACACAAATCGTTATCAAGGTTAGTTAGGGTACTGTAGTTTGGAGGAAACAACTTTTCCGAATAAAAAAAATTCCTATAATTTGTAATCAAGCTCATCTCTGGGGTTACTTTAATTTCGAGAAAAAAATTATTGTAAGATTTTTTCAACCCGAAAATTCGTAAAATTAGAAATACGGGGTTTTCTTCAGGCCTTCCGGTTCTTTGGCCGGTAAATCTTGAGCTGAAAAAGTGTAATTTTTTTGGGGGGTCCGGAGAATGTGAGCTAAAATGTAAACAAGATGCCGAGATTTCTAGAAACCTCTATTCCGGCCAATTCAAGAGCCATCATTTTCCCGTGTCTCATCGCTTGCCGATGAGCTAAACGCGGCCGAAAAAGGCCTGGACAGTGTCAAGGAGCAAGAGGAATTTGAAGAGGAGTTGACACAACCGGATCGAATATTCAAAGTAGTATTTGTCGGCGATTCGGCGGTTGGCAAAACATGTTTTCTTCACAGGTACATTTTCATGGCCTCGAAAAACACTATTTCAGTCATTTACCCCTTTTAAACATGATTATTTACGTGAAGAAAAGTAGTGTAGGTTTTGCCACAATCGGTTCAAGCCTCTGTTCAATGCAACAATTGGAGTTGATTTCACTGTGAAGACAATGCGAATACATCCAGGCAGAACTATCGCAATGCAGCTATGGGATACTGCCGGTCAGGAAAGGTAGTACATTTTTTTCTCGCCGTAAAAATAAAAACAGTTTCCAGATTTCGCTCAATAACTAAACAATATTTTCGCAAAGCCGATGGCGTCGTTCTAATGTTTGATGTCACCTCCGAACAGAGTTTCCTCAACGTTCGAAACTGGATCTCGTCGGTTCAAGCCGGTGTCGATGAGACTAGTGTTATGTGTCTGGTCGGCAACAAAGTCGATCTTTTCGGCAGTGATATAGCGAGAAGTTCAGTTTACAAAGCTGGTGACAAACTTGCACGAGAGTTTAATATACCGTTTTTCGAGACAAGTGCCTATACGGGCTACGGTATTGACGCGTGTATGAGAAGGATGGCAGAGTGAGAATTATAGCTTCATCAAAACTGAGAATCGCCGAGATTTCAGATGTTTACAACGACGCGAGGATAATCATCTGGAACAGGCGTTGAAACTAGATTTGGAACCAAATGTAAAAGGAAGAAGCTGGTGTTGTATATAACCAATAAGGGTGTGATAATAACATGTTAATAATAATGCGACGTCCGAAGGCAGAAAAAGCCGATACTATTTGAAGGAACACAACGGGTATATTTGACGCCGCATAATAATTAAAACTAAGTTCAGACAAAATTTAGTTTATTCATGCACGTCTTTCAACTCTGATGCAATATTGATGTAGTCCTGAAGGAAGTTCAAGATTTGCCGTAAAGACTCGGGCATCATCAACGTGTTGTCGCATTGGAACAGTCATTCTCCAACCGAAAAACGAACCACCAAGTGTGATCTAAACAAAATAAGAAAAAAGGTATACGGTATGCAAATGTGGAACACACACCGTGACGCAAAACTGCACAACAAGTGTTTTTTTCCGGAATTTTCAAATTTCTGATCACAACTTCTGTTTTTTTTTTTTTTTTTGATTTTTAGAGGTTGTGAAAAAGACTGTGCCTAGAAAAACACGCTAATTCCTATAAAATTATCATCATATGATTTATCATTACAATCCGTGTGTATTTTTCTAGTTCAGACTACAGGAACGTTATCAGATTGAACCCCAAGGGCCGGGGTTTTTTGTTTTCCTTGTCCTCAATTTAAAAAAAAACATACCCAGGGACCAGAGGGTCAAACCGGGCTTCCGGTCTGTCAAAAATAGCCCGAACAAGCTTTTTTTTTGAAAAAGCAAGAATTTCGTAATCTAATTTGAAAATTAAAAAGCACCTTTTCAACACTTTCTGGGTTAGCTTCTGTCCACCTGAAAAGCACTTTCGATTCCCCTTCTTTCAACAGAACATTTCCAAAATTTTCATCCTCATTATCCGAAAACAAATGATTATCATCAATGATGACATCAATTTCATCAAAACTCGGCGATTTTGCCATCAAGATCTTTTTGCTCTTTTTATTCTTCTCTGTATTTTCATCATTGGTTGCGTATTTTTCAGTCCAATTCGAATCATTCGAAGAAATTGTTGTCGGTTCGATCATCGACATTTCCGATACATTTTCAGTAATAGTTATTGGCGAAATCGTTGCCACTTTCATCAAACTTTCTTGATCGGTTTCGGTTTCCAAGTTTTGCGCAGCTAGCCATTCCATAATATTTCCGAGCACTATTTTCGGCACCTCCTCTATTTGTTGCTCAACCACTGTCTCTTCATTGTTGTCAGCTCCCGATTTTCCACGATCTGGTGTGTTTTTGGTTTCTGACGGTTTTTTGGTGAGATCTGTCGGATTGAGGAGAACTCGGGCAGAGCTGTCGGGGGTTCTCAATGGAGACTTGTCTTTCGAATTTTCTTTTTCGACATTTACTCCAGTTGACTGAAATAGTACTTGTTATTGAGAGTGTGAGAAATGCTTAGAGATCCGAAAGTTCCTAATTTTCATTATATCTGTTTCCAAAAAATAGTGAAATTTTTAGTCTTACCGTTGGTGTAGAAGGAGTGCTGAGTTTCGAGGAAGATGGCCGGATGAAAACACAATTGACCGGTTCGTTCATCCGAATCTTATGTTTTTTTCCCGATCTTTTTGTGGAAGATCTCGATTTTCTCGACACAGCTTTTTTGAGTGTTCGAATCTTATCAACCGACTTAGTAGGTGACAAACATCTAGGCGTCGATATTGTACTGTGAGTTTCAAGTGTGGAAAGATATTGATGTATTAGACGACGAGCTGTTTGAAATGCCATTTCGAGTAGGTAATAGATCAACATCACAGACAACAGTATTCCAACAATTCTGTGAGATAGGGAGTTTCTTTGCAGTAAAGATTCTCCAACTTACAATCCTAGTTTAGTCCACCATGGCTCGTGTTCGCTAATCTCATAAATAACAATATGAGGTGCTTCTGTGAAATAAAACATGTCTCGAATTCGGTTTCTTATCGTCTTTTTCGCATAAGTACATCCAAGTGTCCATTGTAAAAATCGTTTAAATGGTTTAAGAATCCAAACCATTTCTATCCCTAACAGCTATCTAAAATGACAACCTTTATTGTTACAACACCCGTTTATTAGTGAAGAAAAAATATATACGTGAATAATATACAACATTATTTTGACGACATTTGTTTCCATTGAATCATTTGAAGAGCTATCATTGAAAGAGCATCGCTTGTTTCAAGTTCGGACGCTTCCACAAACGTGTAATTCTAGAAATAAGTTAACCATACAATCTTATTTTATGAGAAAATTTCTAAATTTAGAAACATACCTGTCTCACCAAATATCTTCCATCAGAATGTTTCATAGTCAGTGATTCTAGATTTCTCATCGGAGTAAAATCACGATCGTCTCCGACCCCGACGGCAAAAACACTCAATGGATGAGGAGACGCATCGACCAATGAATCGATTGTCTTTCTCATTGTTAGATTGTTAGCCGGCCCTCCATCTGATAAGATGACGAGAACAAAGTATATTCCAAGATTCCGACGGCTTTCAGCTTTTGCAAACTTCGAAATGTAATAAATAACTTCCGAAAAATCTGTTGGAGCAAATGGTTGAAAAGACATTATAGAAGTTCGATAGGCATCTATCAGACCGACAATTCCTGGTACTCGATGATCATCAGTTCTTCCATTCTGTAAACAATTCCAAATGGCTACCATTTTGGATCCTTGTTAATTTTTATTGATGCGAGTTTTGAAAGTTGAGCGAGGCTTTCTAAACTTGAAAAAGACACTCACCAACAAAAAACAGTTTGAAAACTGCAAATTGACATTGGCCCCAAAACCAAGAGCTCCAATATGAGGGTTTTCGGGGTTCGGTAAATATGCCATCAAGGGAGGTGTGACATTGAGAATAGCTGTGAGATAAGGTGATGGACGATGCGGATGAATGTAGTGCAACGATGTTTCGGTGTTCGGATTTCCGTTCGAGGCGGTCAAATCGATCGCTTCGGTCAGATGTATGTTTGTTCTAAACGTGATTTTTCATTGAATCTTTCAACATCGACGCTTTTGAAACTCACTTATTTTTCAGAATATCGAAAAACGTAGGTCCTGTATCTAGTTCCATATATTTCAGTTCTATGCAGCATTTTTCATCGATCCGTGTCCCGTTCACATTCATTAGCTTAAATTCACTAAGCTTCAGTTAGTTCTATTTCGATTCACTTACCATATACGAGTTAAACGCTCCAACACCTCTTTGAAGTTGTGTCAACGTTGTTGTGCAATGTCCTATGATTTGATCCGGATGGTTAGGAACTTGATTATAACAATAGATTGTGACTGGAGCATTGTTATAAAAGTTGAGAACATAGAGAGGGATGGAGAAAGTGACCCATTTCGGATTTTTATGACCTCTGACTATTTCACTTTTATGGAGCATGATGGTTCGATGCGCAATTGGTATACTAAGAATATAATAAAGTGCCAAAGGTAAATCGTTTTGTGAGTGAATATGGCTACCGGTGAATTGAAGTTCTAAATATTGCGAATAATATTGTGGAATATGGGATGTTATCTCGAGATTGCTTTGAGTATTTGGTATTGGGAGAGATAACTGGCCACCATGTGCCAATACTAGTGACAGGTCGAATTGGCATTGGCCAAAGTTTCCCATAATCGTTCCAGTCGTTGAGTTAAAAACATACCTTGAAATTGTGCTTTTTTCAAATTAAAGTAATAAGAACTCACATATCAACTCTCAATCTCTGCATTTTTTCAAATTTAAAATCGAGCGAGCATTTGGTTTCAAATTCTACATTCAAACTATGATAAATGATTTCAGTCTGACTGACTCGTTCAACACTTTCATCTTGAATATTTATCCGTTGAATGATTGCCTGAATACCGTCACATCCTTGATAATAACAGATTCCTCTGAAATAAAAAATGAATTTTTATATTTATTTTTGTTGAAAACTAACTTGATAGAGAAAGATAGCTCAATCGCAAAAGCTGCCATATTGTTTGCCGATACGAGAAGCATTCAATGATTGTTTTTACACTATTTAAACCAAGTGGAGGGAGAGATATGAGTCATGAGATTTCTTGAAAAAGTTTTGAAATAAGAATAGTCCGAGAGAAATACACAGATGAAATATTTCGAGGAAAAAAACAAGAGCCTTTGAAATAGATACGGTATGAAAGAAATAGTACAAGCACGTCGAAACAGAAATTCACAGATTGAGCGGGATTTCATTCTCATTTTTTTTAATTTTGCAAAAAAAAACAATTGCAAAAAACAATCTTTTTTCTTTCATTTGTATCAAGTATTATTATTTCAAAATAATGTTTTCAATTTCACTAGACAAGACAAAATTTCATAACTAACACTTAGACATCATTTTTTATCAAATAACCAATAGCTGATTATTTGTAGTAAAAATGAGAAAAAATGTTGAAATCATTTTTTCTCCGATAAAATAATGCTTACGAACAAAAGCAAACAAATATATACTTGAAACTTTTAACCAATGGTCATCCAAATTATCGATTTTCCAATTGTATATGAGTCATTATTTTCATCACGTGTTGTTACAAAATTTTAATCAATTATTTTAATCAGACCGTGCTACCATTTCCCCATTTTTTCGAATAAAAAGAAATTTTCGAATTTTCGTCTGCGCCTCTCGTTTCTCCTCACAAAAGAGGTGTGTCTGGCATGCTTTCTCGCAACTCACCGCACGTTTTTCGTTTCGAATTTTGTTCATGGCATCCTAAATTTCTGTTCATTTAGTTTTCCAATAATCAAAATTTTCAGAAGACAATGGCACGTGGACACCAGAAAATCCAATCCCAACAAAAGAACCAAAAAAAGCAAGACGCTTTGAAGAAAGGAAGTGTCGATCAGAAAGCGGCTGCAATGGCAGTAAGTTTTTCTCGCTAATTAATGAGACGATAAGATACTACTTTCCCTTTTTCAGGCACTGAAACATCAATGTACCGTTTGTATGGCAATGATGCCAGATCCAAAAACTTATAAACAACACTTCGAAAGCAAGTAAGTATTCAAACGCTGTATGAGTTCAATAATCTTGTTTTCAGGCATCCAAAGGCTGCCCTGCCAGCAGAATTGGTCAGCGTTCAGGCCTAATTCTTCTTCATTCACTCGACTTTTGCTTTAAAAAATCAGTCCCGTATCACATTCGTTGTCTCTCTCTTTCTCCCGCTCTATCCATGTTATCACCATGATCTTCCTGTTCAACTTCTGTTAGCCAAATTTTAGTTTATAAAATACTGGTTTTCTTGATTTTTCCGCATTGTCGAAAGGTTATCCAACTGGAAAACCTCGAAAGTATTTACCTTTTGTTGTGTGCAACTATTTCACAGGAGCATTTCAGATGGTTGTTCTCACAAACACGTCGATCCCATCAGATACTATTAAACTCACTCAATCCTCAGTTCAAGTTTATGCTGGACAGGAATCATTGGGAAATGGAACGCTTTACGTTTCAGAAAGGTTGGCATTCCAAAGATGTTTATGATGAATTCAATATTTTAGAACTCTAGCTTGGGTTACGAACGACAACAAAGGTTTCGAACTGAACTATCGGTCGATCATTTTGCACGCTATTTCAACAGATTTGACCAATTTCGCCCAAGAACACATCTACGTTTTAGTTGATAACAATAAAGCGGGTAAGCGAAAAATGTTGAAACCAAAAAAAATGATTTTGAAATGCACAATAAATGGAAAATCTCAAATTTTAGAACATAGAAGGAGACGTGCGCCAGTTCTGCTAACACAACATGAAGCTCAGTTACATCAAGGTTGGTGCACGTTCTCCTTCGAATCATCAAATCGAAAACAGTAATATTTTCAGATATTCAAATGGCTAACAATGAATTAAATGGAGCCGGCGATGAAGAAGATGTTGAGGATGATGATAGTGAGGCGGGACAAAGTATCGAATTCAGACTAGTGCCAGATAACAAGGATTCTTGTGAGGGATTTGTTTGGTTTTTTTCATAAAATTGAGTGTTTCCAGTGTCTGAGATTTACCACGAAATTTGTGTGTGCCAAGAGCTGAATCCGGAAGAAGATGAAAGTTTTTCGGAAGACGAAATGGACTACGAAGGAGAAGAATTGAGCAATGGTGTCAATGGAGGTGGAAATCAATGGATCACAGCCGAAAATGTGAGTTCAGTTTTTGATCCAAAAAACAACTTAATTTTCCAGATGGATTCCGGAAACCTCCAGTTATCAGAGGAAGGAATGGAGAACTTGAACAGAATGCTTGGTCAAATTCATCAAAGTGACTGCGAGGAAGACGACGAAGAAATGCAATAAACTCGATTTCCATGATTTACAATTTGATCTATTGACATACACCGGTTATTTGTATTCATTGCTATATTGAATGATCTTATTTCCAATTTTTTGTTCTTATTTGAAATGGTTTTCTTCGCCAGATTCAAAATACTTTTTCCTACATAATTTCAGGTTTCAATGACAATTTTTCAGCAATTTTGATGATAGTAAAATGTTGAGAATTTTTATCAACCCCAATATTAGAAGATTTGCATCATCGGATAGGTGAGAGAGCGTTGGTTATAATATTTCTATTTTTGCTTTGTTTCCAGAAAAGTAGTTTTGTGTGCAAGTGGATCGATTGCTGCGTGGCATCCACCTCAAGAGCATCCATACGAACATTCTAGACCGATTGAGTTGGAAAACCAGAAAGAAAATTCGAATAGTAGATTGACAGAAGTCGCTAAAGCTAGTGCTGTTCCTCGCGCACCAGTCAACGCAGAATTAAAGGATATTTTTTATACGACCAAACACGAGTGGTATACTAGGTAAATTATTTACTCAAAATTCAATTTAAATATTCATCAACTTTAAGGTCTCCGAAATGTAGACAAAATTTTCATAACTTTTTTCTCAATTTCTAATTTTCAAGGTGTATTTCTTCGGTTTGGGTCCTTTCGAAAATGAAAAGTGGTCCAGACCTTGTATAACCTACTCATTTCCACTTTTTGGAAGATGAAAAGTGGTCAAGACCTTGTATAACCTACTCAGTTCCACTTTTTAGAAGATGAAAAGTGGTCCAGACCTTGTATAACCTACTCAGTTCCACTTTTTAGAAGATGAAAAGTGGTCCAGGCCTTGTATAAAAAAGGTCTAATTAGGTCACATGGTCACCATCATATTATGTTGTTGTTGTTGTTGTTGTTATAGATAACATCATCATAAACAACAACAGGTGTGACCTTTTCCCTTTTGAGGAGTCGGGATCAAAGGCGGCACAAAGAAAGTTCAATTTTTATGAGGTGTGAAAAGGGTCTAATTAGATCACATCTGTTGTTATTGTAGTATTGATAACATCATCATAAACAACAACAGGTGTGACCTTTTCACCAATGCTTGAAAATTTGCGGCTCCGACCAAGCCTGTTGTACAGTAATCCAGGCGGCACAAAGAAAGTAATAATTTTATGAGGTGTGAAAAAGGTCTAATTAGGTCACATCTGTTGTTATTTTAGTATTGATAACATCATCATAAACAACAACAGGTGTGACCTTTTCTCCAATGACCAATTATTTTTGATCAAAAAAATGTCACAAAAGGACAAAAACGAAAAAAATAAAGAAAAATAGCTGAAAATTTGAGAGACAATCATATTTTTCTAAAAAATGTAACTGTGAGTTTTCGACCAAAAAAATGTCACGGTACTTTTTCTTCAGGTATGTGATAAATCCTATATTTTTGAAAAAAAAATTAGGAAGAGAAAAAAATATTGAGGAAACAGAGAAAAAAATATTGAGGAAACAGCACTAATCAATTTTTTAATTTGTTAAAAATTCAAAATTCAGTGGTCCCGTCTCTTTTTTCCTGAGGTTAGGACCCCCTCCCAGAGATCTGGCCCCCACCTGATGTATGTAACGATATTTGAGTCGGTTAGAAAGAAAATTGAAATTTAATCGAAAACGAAATCAAAAAGTCCAATTAATGGCAAACCTGATTTCAATTTTTTGAACTGCGACGAAATATTTGTTATGAAATCTTTTGCTACAGATCGCGAGAAGAACGTCTTCGTCAAGTTGCTGCTCCAACACCTCGTCGCAAATAATGCACCTATCTCGTTTTTGCTCAATTAAATCTTATGTAAATGTTATTGATCTGGGTATAATATCATATGAAGAAGGACTTCGACAACAACAAAAGTATTTAAACTTGGTTAAAGAAAGTAAAAGTAGTAAAGTTTCATTGTAAGTTTTGATGTTCTAATATCCTTTTTAAAACCGTTTTTTTTTCCAGAAATTATGTGTTAGCATTAGAACATAGGCCAGTGTATACAGTTGGAATTCGAAGTAAAGTGTATTCAGAAGAAGAAGAGGAGCGGTTAAAAACGCTCGGAGCTGACTTTCATCGAACTTCTCGGGGTGGACTAATCACTTTTCACGGTCCAGGACAATTAGTTTTGTATCCGATTTGTGATATTAGAAGAGTCTCCACAAAACCGCTTGGAGTTCGAAATTTTGTTGAAAAATTGGAACAAGTAAGAGTTTTTTTTTCAATCCTCTTTCTAGATGATAATCATCATTTTCCAGACAATCATTGATTGTGCCACTTTTGGTTTTAAAATTCGCAATGTTGGTCGAACTCAACATACTGGTGTATGGGTAGACGAAATCAGAAAATTGGCTGCAATTGGTATCGCTGTTCAGAATGGTGTCACTTATCATGGTCTTGCCATTAATTGTGATACGGATCTATCGTGGTTTGACAACGTGAGTTGACATCCCTACCAGTCTTTTTTGGTGAAAAGAAAAAAGTCGACGAAAACTGTACTCGGTGTTTATATTTTTCTGAAAATGTAAAACTGGTTTTTATGAGGTGAAACGATGACAACAAAACACACGGGGTTAGGTAATTGTGTTGAACAGAGAATGTTGAAACCTTGAAAATGGTCATTGTACGTATCAACTTGAAACATTGTAAAAACCTCGAAATTTGCTGAATGCGTGCAGCTCTAGGTTGAATGTGGGTCTCGTCACGAAAACTGAATACTAGAATGTTCCTTTGAGGTTTAACTTCTCTCTTCATATCTCAATTTTCAATTCCTACTGAGTCGATATATTTCGATACGATCATGCCGAAAATTTGCACAAGGAAAATTTATACAAAACTTATTTCGGGTACACTAACAATTCATCTGAAGATCGTTTTCTCGAAATATCTCCTTGCTTCTGTTTTTTGCCCCGATTTCACTTCTGGACCATAGTATAGTATCTAAGTCGGCGTTTTTTTTTTGAGTTGGATCAAACTACAATCAACCGGCAAGAAACTTCTGACCTAATTCGAAGTTTCCAGATTGTTGGATGTGGAATTGAAGGTGTTACTACAACTTCACTCTCAAAAGAAACTCAAAGTTCGATAAGTGTTCAAAATGCTCGTCCGATTCTTCTCGAACACTTTGCAAAAAATTTCAACTGTGTCCTCTGTTAGGTTATTTTTTCTCTCTAAAACTCTTGTTGTTGTTGTAGTAGAAGTAGTCGTTTATTTACATTATTATCGTTATTACCAGAACAGAAAATATCTACATTGAAAAGAGAATTGATTATGAATAGAAAAATGATTAACGAACGAAAAGCACGTAAAAGATTGGAGCAACAATGGCGGCACACGAATAGGATGAGGCCGAGTTCAAGTTGAGCAATTTCATGACTGATGTAAGTCCTCCTTTGTCAAAGATATCGGTAACCATGTTTTGCCATTTGCCCTTGTTCTCATTGAAAGCAGCTTGTCCTTCTTGAGCAACCTGCAAAATAGTTATTTTTCTCTCTATCTCTCTCTCTCTAATGTTCTCTTCTTTTTTCGTTGAGGTCGAACAACAACAAAAAGTGGTGGAGAAAATTGGCCCAAATTACCCTGTTTTGTATGTCTACCTATCCCTTTCCGAAAAAAAAACATTATTGAAAGAAAAGAGTTATTTATGATCAAAACTGGTTTTCACTTTTTTTAAGTCGAGAAAATTTAGAAATATTTGTTGAAACTATGCATTTCAGAAAAAAGTTTTTCACGCTTGACAAATGTTTTGGTTAAAGGAAAAAACAACTTGTTTTCAAAGAATTATTTTTTAAAGAGAATGATGACCGAGTTTTTAATAGAGTTGCCCAACTTCAACAATATTATTAGAATTACTGTACATTCCGAAATTCTCTAAGATAAATTTGTTTGTTTTTTTGCCCATCAGAAAAGTGATAAAAACAACAAAACATGTTGTTGTCGTAATTTTTTCTTTGAATGCAAAAAAACAACAAAAAATGATACTATACTTACCGAATTTTGGAATCCGGTGATTTGTCCCAAAAATTTGTCGACATTTCGCAATGTTTCTTTTTGTGCATCATTGGCCAATGGTTCGAGCATTTTGACTTTGTCCTTGATTCCTGTCAACAAATCCTTGACTCTTCCGATGTTGGTTTGAAGATCTTTTTGATTGTTGCCGAACAAATCTTGAACTCCTTTGAATGCACCGGAAAAGAAGGTTCCCGCATCAGATGTGACTCCTGTAAAGTTGTTTGCTTTTTGAGGATCGCGTGACAGCTAGAATTTTGTTTTTTGTTTTGGTTGAGAAAATTTGTTTGCTATTTTTAACATCATTTCATAAATCTAAAATTATCAAACTAACCATCAACTCCATCAAAGAATCCAGCATGAACACAAACAGCGCTGATGGCCAAAAATACAGTAACCTTGGTCAACATCTCTTCTTCTCCTTCTTTTCAAAATGAAATGTGTTTTTTTCTTGCTGTTGGGGTGGGGCCCTTCTCAAACGATAGGCGGAGTCTCGTTGTTGTTCCGCAACGCATACACAACAAAAAAAACAAGCCTGACAGAACCTGATATCTGTTTTTTACACTGATTTTACGAGTATTTTTTGTTGTCGTTGTTACAAAAAAACAAATAATGTTCCCTGATCGATAGATAGATAGGATGAGAAAAGACGATATTTATGAGTGATCAAGTGCAGCAGCACAGAAAAACAATAATGATAATAATATGAGAAAACCTGAATATATACATATATAAAATTGAAACGTTTTTTCGAACCCGACATTGATTGTTGTAAAAGAAGAAGACGTCTATTCGGATTTGTTGCGAGACCGAGAATTTTCACGTTTTCTACTGAACGACGACGACTTTCTTCTGAAAACCAACAGACAATCACACACAAAAAAGGGGACATAGGGATGAGGTGCGCAGGAACGAGATATTTAGGCTTATCGATGAGAGGTTACTGTAGGTTTCATTTCATTGAAAAATTATTCACGTTTCAAACAATGAGGCTAGCCTGACCTAGACTTATGCATACGCTTACGAGATCTTCTCTTTGTGTGGGCTAAAGTTGTGGAAAACAGTTGGGAAGGTCAACAAAATATGAAAAAAAAAAACACAAATGTTCTTTCAGGTTTTTTTTTTCTAATTTTTCGAAAAAGCACACGTTTTTCAGTCACGTTCAAATTTTTAAAAGTGATTTTTTCTCAAAATACAAAAAAAAAACACTGGGAAAATGAACACTCGACTCACTCGACTTTTCTCTGTCCCTTCGGCGAATCAAACATCGCCTTCAACTTTTTCACCGGCAACTGTTTCTCCGCATGCATCCCATCGACCGGATCCCAATGCAAAGATTCCACTGAACCGGGTTCCTCCTCATCCTGTCCTGTCTCATCGCCATCCTCCTCCTCTTCTTCGTCCTCCTCAACAACATCCTTCCAATCACTCATCACCGGATGATCCAGACTACTTCGAGTCGGTTTGGATTTTGTGGCGAAAGCTCGTCGAAGTCGTTTCTTTGCCGATGACATTTTCGACGGCGATTTTCGATCTTCCAGATCTTCGGTTTGCACACATTTCTGTTCGATGACAGGCTGAGGAGTTTGAATACGAATATTTTTGGTTTCGATTTCGACAATTGTTTCAGCATCTATCATATCGATATACGTTTGCAACTCTTCTTCTTTTGTTTGAATTATTTCTGTCTGGCTGTCTGATTCCTGAAAAATAACATTTCTCATTACGGTAAAAATGCAGAATAGGGGCCCGTTTTTTTGTCGACGGGATGGGTCCTTATTATTACTCTGCGTCTCGTGCTCTCTCTCTCTTTCTCTCAATTTGTTTCCTTGAAAACTCACCATCATTGTCAAGGCTATAGTATTGGTCTCCTCATCGTTATGATCAACTATAACAGTTTGAGTTTCGGCAATGTTGTTGTGAATAGAATCAGTTTGTGTCTCAACTTCGAGATTTTCTACAGTTTTCTCTTCAATATCTGTCATTGTCGCGGTTTCTTCGTAGACTTTTTCATCGGTCTGATGTCCTTTTTCATCTCTGCAAAAAAGTTTGCCTTTAGTTTTTCCCATCGTCGAAGTTAGAAAAGGGTTTGTTTAAAAAAAAACAAACTGCACTAAAATATCGGTCTGCGTATTGGCATCGTGTGCCACTTTCATCACCGCATTCTCCGCCGCCGCTTCTTCAATATCAATCTGTTTTTGCACCAAGTCAGTGAGCAATTTCGAATGTTCCTCTCCCTCCTCTTTACTCTCCCCAATATGGAATAGTTTTGGCATTCCGGATTTTTCATCCAAATCTGTTAAAATGGTCGGTACTTCGAATCCATTATTTTTCGCCTTCACTTCAACTTTTTCCATCGCCATCTTCTTTTTCTCTTTGCTCAATAATGGCATAAGTAGTTTTGCGGTTTTGTTGTTTCCCCACATTCTCATCATTCCAACTGATGCACCCATTTGATCACCGCCTACAAAAATACTATTTTTTGGAAGTTGAAAAAAATTCTTTGAGTATAGTAAAGTACCCGTTTTTGACTTTCAAACACTTTCTCATTTCCATTTTCTCAACCCTTTTCAATACATGAAAATAGGGCCAAAAATTTAATTTGATCAAGACCGGGCCTAGAATTAGGCTTCGGGAATTGTGAAAAAGACCCGGTCCCATTATAGGAATTACCTGCTGCCATTTTTTCCTGATATTCAATGATCAGCTTCATCATCATGTTCACATAAAAATCTTCTAGTGCTACTTGTATCACATTGATTGTCATACTGACAAGTGAAAGACCAACAATCACAAATACGAAACACAAAACCATCATGCTGAAAATGTTCGGTTTTTGGCAATCATCCAGCGAGAAAAGAGGGTTCAGGCACAGAGGCCCATTTTCTGGTTTTTTTCCAAAAAAAAAACACCTACTCCCGCCTTGCCACTGAAATATCACCCAAACCGATAGTCGAAAGTGAGATAAACATGAAATAGCAACTTTCGGCATAAGTCCAATCTTCCCACAATTTGAAAAGTGACGAACAAAAGAATATCCATCCAACAGTAATACCCAGTGCTACTTTAACACTCATTCTTGGCATCGCTCTCTCTTCTTCATCCTCAATCTCATCATAATCACTTTCATTTCGTTCACTGCCTAATTCTGATGCTAGCGATGATACTTCGATACTGGGAATTGTTCCAATGTTTGTCTCAATTCCGGCCAACTCATCAATTTTTGATAAGTCTTCATCTCTTCTTCTTCGAAAATTGAACGCGCCCAAATATGTGGTAAAATCTTCGAAGCCTTTCACACATCCGTTGATGTTGTTGTAAAGAAACTTGCCCAAATCGTTCAACGTGATCAGCATGAACGGAATGCCGACACACGAATAGATCACTGTCGCCACGCGACCCCATGAAGTTGTGCATGCGATATCACCGTAGCCGATTGTTGTGAACAGGGTGCCGGCGAAATACATGGCCGACATGAACGTCCACTGTGACACGTTTTTCACGTTGAAATTCATTTTTTGCTCGAAATTGTCCATGGCTTCTTCGAGAGCTTTTTTGCGATTTGGACGACGTTTTGTTGCCGGGTCTTGCATTATTTCCTCTAGTCGTAAGAACAATAATCGACGTTCTCGTCTGAAATTTTTGTGATGAGATGTTTTGAAGCGAGACATGGCGGCCCCGTCTTTTGTGCCTAAGCTCCGGATACGAGTACAAAATTTTTTGAGTTTCCGCTGTTTCGAATTTATTTGACTTTTCGCCTGGTCAGTTTTTTCCATATCTGGCGTAAGATGATTTTGTACCGTGATAAAAAAATTTAGAAGTTTTTCCACAATGAAATTTTGGGAAAAGCACACCTGACCTAAGAACAGAAAAAGTACCGTGACATTTTTTTTGGTCGAAAACTCACAGTGACATTTTCTCTCAAATTTTCAGCTATTGTTCTCTATTTTTTTTTTCGTTTTTATCCTTATGTGACATTTTTTTGATCAAAAACAATTGGTCAAGCATTGGAGAAAAGGTCACACCTGTTGTTGTTATTTATCATGTTATAAATACTACAATAACAACAGATGTGACCTAATTAGACCTTTTTCACACCTCATAAAACTTGAACACTTTCTTTGTGCCGTCTGGATTACTGTACAGAGCCGCAAATTTTCCGAAGAGCCAAAACTCACATTTTAAAAATAATGGAAAACTGCTTTTCTTAATAAAAGTATGCATTTTTACCGTAATTTTCAATTTATAAATTCAATTTAAAAAAAAACTATGATTTTCGGTAAAATTATTGAAATTTTCAGATATGATTATTGAAATTTTCAGGTATGGGGAAACGTTAAAAAATAAGAAACTTTTATCATAAATATCGTATTTTCAGAGGAAAAAAAAACAAATTTTTTCGTTTTTTTCAGTGACGAAAAATTTCCAAAAAAAATTGTCACACTCTTACGACAGGTATGGTTTTTTCTGACCTGAAAATTTTTTTCCAAAAAGTTTCAGAGATGCCGGGTTGAATGCCCACTTTTGGTTGCCCCGCCCACTTTTTAAAATTTTTCAAATCACAAACTTATAATTCCAATTTTCTCTATTCGCCTCTTCTTCAGCTGACCCTGATTCCAAAAAATAGAAAATAACGGCACCAATCAACATGTAAACCATTATGAATGCTAGTGGAAATAAATACTGAAAAAACTTTTTTGCAACAAAAAAAAGCACCAAATTCCTACCTTTATATGATAATCCTTATACATTTTGTGTAATCGTTGACCTATTGTCATTTTAGTTTCTTCAACTTCGACTTCTTCGTGAATTTTACTCTGAAAAGAAGAAAAAGTGATTCATGAAATTCTGAATGTTTTGCCAATGGGGAAACATGTTAGAGAATGGAAAAAACAAGAGTTGAGACACACTCAGCACCTTTTTAAATTCAGTATACTGTGACGATCTGTACAAGTCGGTGGATATTTTTTTCTAAAAAGACAAAAAACACAAAATTGTGTTATCAAAAATGGTGGGTATAAAATGGTACCTGGACAGCAAGACGATCATCTTTTCCGCGAGTTGTTGAGGCCGATGTAGAATGTGTGCCAGACACTTGAGAAACGCGACGATTGCGATCATTTGAGCTCTGTAACAATGATGCTTTTTCGTGGGATTTTTTGTCGATTTTTATTGCAAGCGATCAACCGAAAAAATAATATCGGTGAGTTGATCTTCGTTTTTTCTTTGTTTGGTCAAAATTTTGCAAGATTTTTTTGGGGAAAAATCTGATTGATTTTGGTACCAAAAAGTGTGTCAAAAATGACGGGCCGTATTTTTTTTCGGATTTTCACAAGTAAATTTCTCAGAGCAGGAAAAATGGAAGTCCCAGGCCTCGCCAGTTTTTCAAAAGATAATTTATCAGAATTTTAAACAATGGAAACTTTTCGCAGTACTGTACTTATGAGTGTTTTTACGATCCGTATTTTTCACATAAAAAAGTCCTGAAAATCACTGGCTTCCGACCCAAAATTTTTCTTGATGTTTTTTTTTGGTTTTTTCCGGAGCTTTCAAATTTCTGTTCCATTTTCACCCCTTGTCACACAATTGACAACCTGTGACCTCATTTTTCAAAAAGTACTTTTCTCTCTTTCTCTCTTATAAAAACAACACAAACCGATGAGGTTGGTCTCAAATTTCGATTTCGATTTGATCCAAATCCAACAGATCTTAACAAAACTGGCATATCTCTCTTTTCCCGTTTTCAGAAAATATCGTGTTTCTCGTCGATTCTGTGATGATGAGCAATAATTAATCAACCGATTCGAAGGTGCAACAAAAAAATGAATGAGGAGAGAAAAAAGTGTAGGAGGAATGAGCACACACAATTTAATAGTACCTGTGAGTGAGTTGAATTGGAAGAAGATGAAAAAACAAAGAGAAGAAAGGTATATTTTTTCAATTTAATCTTTTTGATTGGCGCCGTCAGGAAGGGTGGAAAATGTTCATTTCGAAAAAATGATTCGCAAGTATCATATTTCTCTTTTGACATGATTTATCTTTCAAAACATATATACTAGAGAGATAGAAGGGTTTAGAGAAAAACAAAATAACATGGACCTTTTGTTGTGGGGGAGGATAACCAATGATTGGGCTTAAAGAAGTGTGGTTGCGAAACTGGAAAATTGGGCCGGGCTCGTAATACTAGGTTAAATTGGTTTCAAATAAAACGTGTGAATATATTGAGATATAAAAAATACCTGATCCACAGTGTGTATTTCACTATCAATGTCCAAAACATTTCTGACAATAACTTGAACGGTTCATGAACCACAATATCAAGAAAAGGGCGGGGCCAATAAACCAGTGTTGTCGTCTTCTTTGCTATTTTGGCCTACCGAAAGAAATTGTGAAAATAAGAACAAATTCCTAAAGCCAAACGTAACCGAATATTGAACCAATACTTTTGAAACAAGCGAAAAAACAAGTTGTGTATATAAAAACAAGACGAGAGAAAATGTTGAAACTACATCCCAACGGAGAGCAGAGGAAGACATATTTCGGACAAGTGATATTATCAGGTCGGGCCATAGAGTAGTGTCTAGAGAAAAGACAACTGTTATCTTTACGAAGAGGAAAAAAATTAGGACTGAAGCACAAAAAATCTTGTTTGAAAATGAAAGAGAGAGAGAGAGGAAAAAAAAACTATTTTGAAACATCCGATGATCGTTCATTATGTACTGAAAATATTTAAAGGAAACGTGACTTCGTTTTCGTTTTTTTGAAAGGTCTGATGAACGCATTGTATGTCGGGTAGCAACAATAAAAACTGTAAACCTCATATTCTTATGCGTACTGTATAAAAAACTTCAAGGTACACAACACCTCACTGTTGGGGTCTCATCTGGAAGAGCTGGGCAACGGTTATGCTGACAAATCACAACTTGATTTCGAAAAAATCTTTATTTTTTTCAATTGAGCGTTAACGGTTTTTTAACAGTGTGTATTTCACTATACAAATTGTTTGCAGACAACATCGAAAACTGTAAACCTCAAATTTTTTGCGTACTGTATAAAAAACTTCAAAGGTACACAACACCTCACTGTTGGGGTCTCATCTGGAAGAGCTGTGCAACGGTTATGCTGACAAATCACTTTTTTTTTGAAAAAAAAATCTTTCCTTTTCCTTTTTCAGTCGTAATTTCTATAAAATGAAAACTTTCCAGTTTCAAAGAGATATATGGAACGAAACCCGCTAGGACCGTCAACAAAAGTTAACATCGAACCAGCTGACCGGAACGATGAATCGCCTGTCAAAACAGGTGTGCCGCCGGCGGATAAAACTTCTGCGCGAAAGGCCAGGTTCTCTGCAATAGCAGCCGAGTTGGAAGATTTCGAATGTGACTTGCAAAAACATCAAAATAGACCGAAAGAGTCATATATGAGAGGAAAATCTGCTCGACTGAGTATTGGAGAGGTAAAATTGTTCTGAAGGTTCTTAGAGAAAAGTTGAACGTTTCAAGACTCGACCATCAATGTTGTTCACACCGTCTGGTAATGAAGCACTTCATAAATTGCAAAATAAAAAATCGACGTCTTCAATTACTTCACCAGAGTGTAAAGCGCATAACGACGTGGTAAGAAAGAAGCATATGTCAGTTTATGTCGCAATTTTTCAGACTTCAATCGATGATACTGTTAGTACAATGCTTGGTGGATCGGCTGGTATGATGAATCTCACAATTTCGTCAATCTCTGCCGACTTTACCATGAATAGTGTTTTGAAATCAACCACCAACAATGGTAGGTTTTGAAAAAATTCCTTGTAAAAGTATAATTTGGATATTTCATATAATACAATTCACGAAGACAATAATCGCGGAATGACCAAGAACACTACATCAAAACGTTCACCAGCGGAATTCGCACCACAGAGTACATCATCACCCAAAGATCTGGAAATGTCACCTGCAAAATCAGCGGCATTGGAAAAATCGACTGCGAAAACTATTAAATTTCAATTTGAGGAAAAGTTGAAAGGTCAAAAGCATATTCACATTCCGATGCCTAAACCGCTTGTCAGAATCGCTCCAAAACCAGCTGTTCGTCGAGAAAAGAATTTGAATGAGGAAGAGTCGGAAACTGTGAGTGTTGGAAATTTGAAGAATTTGAAGTCAAGATGGGAATTTTCGTCTTCCACTGGAACGCCGATTCATCCAGATGCGCCAGAAGAGGAATTGATTGCTACCGCGCATCGGATCAGAAGCAAAGCTATACCGAAATATGTTCAGACATCTCATCGATCAATCTCTTTTCAAAAGCCATCTGTTGAAACGAGAGAAATGACGGAGAAAATGCCAGAAGAAAAGGAAACTGAAGAACCGCCAAGAGAATTCTCAACGCCATCTGAAGCGAGTAGAATTATCGACCAGGCTTTCGAGTTTATAGAGAATGGAACACCATCTCCTTATAGACCATCAACTACCAGTCCGTTATCAGTTAAACTTTGTTTGGAATCTCCATTGGCTAAAGAAGTAATCGAAGAAGAAGATGTGCCAATGGGAAGTGAAGAATATGAGGACGAAGAACAAGAAACAGCATGTGGAGATGTACAAGAAGAAACTACCATTGAACAAGAATGGGCTGATAGAATGAATGGTTCGTTTTTCAATAAAACAACAAAATAGTCATTCCATAAATTTACAGAGTCTCGTCTTCCCTATTCTGTTTCATTTTATCGCAAAATTCAACGCGAACGCATTGCTGATGTTAGTAGTACTCCAATCAGACCAGCCGCAGCGTCTCCTGTTCAAGAAAAAACATCGCCAGTTTTCAAGAATTTGATGAGAAACGATGCAGAAGATATTGAAGAGATGAGAAACTGTGTTGAGATTGAAAAAGTTGAAGATTACGTCAATGTTTATAAAACAATTTATTGGTTTTAGGAACGTATCAAACGAGCGATTAAAGTGGAAGACGAGCACATTTCACAATCGAAACGAGCACTTGCGTTATGTCGGAAAACACCTGCATTTAACGGATCGAGAGAAGAGATCGAAATGCAGAGGGCATTGCTAATTGCTGTTGAAAAACAAAAATCACTTTTAGCCGAAAATCGAAGACTAGAAAGAGATGGATTGAGAGCGTAAGTTTAGAGAGGGAGGAGAGTGAAATAAAAAAAACACTTTTACTCGGCTTCTTTCCTAAAGTACAGTTCTAAAAAAGACAACTCAAAAAATAAATATTTTGAGACCGCTCTCGGCATACTTGGGATAGCTGTGAACAGGTTCTCAAAGTTATACCCCCTAACGAGGCCCCCTCCTTCAAAAGTTATACCCCTTCCCCTGTTTGAAGGAGTCGAAACTTACACCCTCTGTGGTCAATTGGCCGGTATGATAATCGAATTCCACGTAAAGTTTTGTATTTCTCTCGGACAAGATTTTCAGCTTTTTTTTCGAATCCTTTGGTCACATTTTTTTCAGACCAATTTCTTCCGGTCCCTCATTTCATTTAGCCCTCCCTTCCTACTCACACATATTCCCTGTTGACTTTTTCTAGGTCACCATATGTTGTTGTTGTTTGTTCATAACAACAGGTATGCCATATTTTATAGATAACATCAAAAGGTGTGAAATTATATTGAGCCATATGGTGACCTATAAAAGGCTACAACTCGGCTACTAGTAAATCTAAAAAATAAAAAAAATATATAGTAAGAGGGAGCAATAGACTCGATTGTTTGGGACTCCAAACGTATATTTCCCGGGTTTTCGGAAAATCGTTATCTAACGGCATACTTCGGACAAAAACGTGGAACCCCCTAATTGTTGGAACGAGCTCAAAGTCGAAAAGCTCAAAAAACAAAAATAAATGATTTTAAAGAACGAAAAAGGGCTAAATTTGAATTATGATCTAAAATTGGAGACAAATGTACTATCGATGAGTGCAAAGACAGAACAAGAAAAACGATCAAAACCAACTTCTCCCATCAGTCAAAAGTTGTACCCCCTGTGGTCATTTGGCTAGGCTATCCCAAGTATGGCTCTCGGGCCTAATTGGCTCTACTTCTTTTTGAAATAGACAGAAGTTTACAACTTTCTTTGTAAATTTATAAGCAAAAGTTCTATCAAAACTGTCTGATTTTATTACACTAACATTATTTTTGAGAATCGACGGACCTCGTGGCGATGTGCATATAACTCAATTACAACTCAGCATAGCTAAAGATTATGTTCAGAAACATTTGACGAACGCTAAAAAATCGGGTATTCAACATTTTTCTTCTCAGAATGTTTTCAAATTAGCCTCTATTTCCAGTCGACTTGTATTATTTTGTGGCTGTCCTGAAGTGGGGTGAACAAGTGGAAGTGTCGAAACTGGCAACAAGTGATGCGGCTCTCAATCGTAAAGGCAATTTGGATTTCATCATGCCGTTAACATTGACTAAAATACCGCCGGATTTCGAAGCAGTGGTTGAGATTTTCGGGCAAAATGCGATGAGAGAATCGTTCACACATGAGGATAAATACAAGTTGAAAGGATCCACACTGAAAAATAAAGTGGGTCAAATTGCAGTTTTGCAGCGATTATTTACAAATTTTCAGTCTAAAACAAATCCGGTTTATGGTACCAGCTTATTTGTTCCACCGGCATTCTCTTTATCAGTTACCGAGACAAGTTTTACACGACTGGGCTCGTTCAAATTTGGCATCGACTGCCCTAGTAAAAAGGTTTGAACGGAAATTTGTCTGGAAAAATGTTAATTTCTAGCTGTATCAAATTTCCAATAATCTGTACCCACTGGAAGGTGGAATAACGATGAAAGTGAAGAAAAGAGCAAGCGATGAAGTCGCTATTGAGTTCAGCGGGTTTTTGTCGATGTATCAAAGAACGGCCGAAGGATTAGGAACTTGGACCAGGTTAGTATATATTTTTTGTCTAATTTTAACCGATTCCCAATTTTCAGATATTGGTGTGCTCTTTCCTCGGGAGAGATGAAGTTCTGGAAACAACCCGAAGATGAAACAGTCAAGGTTCGAGAATTTCAGAGTTTTTGAAAATTATATTTCGCTCATACCTGGCCTAAGAGGGTATCAAAATTTCACAAAAAAAAATGTTGTCACTGTGAATGACGACGAGAAAACGAAGAAAAATGATTGCAAAGCATGCAAAAGGGGCCAATATGATTAATGGTCTGAAATTAAATACAACCGTACCATTAATAAAAAGAGCACGGACGAAACAAAAAACTATTGGAAAAATTAGCAAAAGTGAAGAATGAATGAATACCAGAAGATTTGTCTATCTTTGGGACGCCATCCTCACGTTGTCTGCCCCACGAAGCGTCTTTAACAATAGGTAGAGATACACAAGGGGCTTTTGACTGATGGGAGAGGGGAGCAAGAAGAAAAAAGAGTCAGAACGAACGCGACAAGAAAAAAAGATAACTATACTAGAAAACTGAGAAAAAGGTGAAGAATGAATGAATGAATGAGCACACAGGAACATACATCAGATAGATGCCCAGACGACATTTTGGGTTAGTACCCCTAAATCTCTCTAGGTTTTAAGAAAAAATAATGACGAAAACCATACTTGTATACCTTTTCACTAATGGGAGAGGGGGATAAAGAAGAAAAAGAGTCAGAACGAAAGACAACAATATTAGAAAACTGAGAAAAAAGTGAAGAATGAATGAATGAATGAGCATACAGGAAGGCACATAGATTGTCGACTCCGCCCCTTTTTACAACCCACGCCGCTTGTAAAAAGGGGCGGAGTCGACAGCCAATGTGTCTCCCTGTGCTCAATCATTTATCTATTCATTCATCGTCTTCTTCTTCTTCTTAGTTTTACAATATTGTTTTCTTAATTTCCTTCTTGTCTCGTTCACTTTGATCGTTTTTTTTTTGATAGTGGGTTTAACTTTGAGCTCTGGTCCATAATTATCCCAAGTATCGCCAAAATCTATTTCTTAATTTATCAAAAACTCAAAAGTTAGTTGTCCCCTCCCTTTATTTTGCCCGAGGTTAGAACCTCCTCCCAGAGGTCTGGTCCCCACGGTGGGGAACCCACCTGGTCGGACGAAGTGAGGATCGCGCCTAAAAACGGACACCTTTTTGCTTAGCTTTCTGATTTAGTTTTTTGTTTTTTCTTTTCTCGTTCTTTATTTTTTCTTGTTTTTTGTTTGTTAATCTGTATTTTTGTCACTGGGGAAATCTTGGCTGTTTTTTAGGCAAATCTTTTTATCATTGTGAATGACTGAAATGTCGAAAAGTTTAAAGAAAACTCATAGGTGTTCAGTGTTCGTGACGTGACCTATACGTTTTTATTGAAAAATGTCACGGTACTTTTTCCATACCTAGACCAGGTACGATTTCGCTTCTTTTCAGAATTGTTTGGTTCTGCTAGATCTTGCTACATGCGTACAAAAAGAGGGTGCGTTGACAGTTTCCGATATTTGCCCATATCCGAATAGCTTTTATATTGATGTTTGGGTGCCGAAATCGACAGAAAGTGGAGATTCCGCGAAACATGAGAATACTATCAACGACATTGAGTCATTGAGGTTAGTTCAGTTTTTTACTGTAGCATTTTTTCGATTTTAAAATGTGCTCTTTGAAATTCCGAAGTACGTTTTTGGTTTCAAAATAGTTTTCATTTTTTCTCTCCCATCATCTTAGTTCTATGTCATAACAGAGTAATGTTGGCTGCTGACACTAAACCCGATCTCGAAATATGGCTCTCTGCCATAAACAGCTCATCTCGTCAACTCTGCACTTGGAGAAATCCTATTTCTTGAAAAAATACTAAAACTGTAATATATTTTACGATCACATCCTTTTTGTTTTGTTAAATTTCAATTTTTATATGCTTTTCAAACACTGTGAATAAATTACATTTCCTGAACTCTGTTCCACCGACCACTTAATGATCTAACAACCAATTTGTTTGATAAGTTTTCTCTTCGTTTCCCCTCTGCAATATAATTGGTACTTTTTTGTTGCTTATCAGTTCTATGTGCTTTTTTCAAAACCCAAAAATTTTTGTGTGTTTATGTTGTTTTTGTTTTTACATTTTCCTAGTCTCTGATTCTCTGAACCCTCCTAGTTTATTGTTATATCTAATTCACATGGTCATTCTGTTTTTGTCCTTTTTATTTTTATTAAAATTCTTTGTGTTTTTCCAGAAAATGCTGAGTTTCTCAAAGTTGCTTGGCATGGAGATTCCGCTGTTTCTCTATATTTTTGCCGGCGATTTACAGCATCCCGTGTTTCAGAACTTGATATACGAGAAAGAGTGTTTATTGAAGTTTGAACAAAATGTTTCTTTTTGTCGAGATTATTCGAATTACTATAAGGATAAGGATATTCAAACAGCCGCCAATCACTTCTATTTCATCTCATCGCTCACTCTCATGATACCATCACTTATTACTACTTTACTACTTGGAGCAGGTGAGTTTGATGTAATGTGGCCTAGAACTCGTCATGTCTAGGCCATGTGCCTTTTTTAATTAAAAAAAACTGGTTTGATTTTTGAACCCGTCATTTTGGTATGATACTAGTGGTCTATGAACAGATCACTTTGATTTCCGGGCAGTTTTGAAAAAATTATCAGCCACCGAACAGATAAACTATAAAATACTTTCGTTTCAAATAAATTTAACATTTCCAGTTTCCGACTATTGGAGTGTTAAAATTCCGCTGATAATTCCGTATGTTGGATCAATCATTGCTTCGATAAACTATGTTATTCAATCAATTTTCATCCATTCAAACATTTATTATCTTCTTATCAGTGATGCTCTATTTGGATTATGTGGTGGATATATTGCAATAATTTGTGAGTCTGAAATTTGGACCTTTTTTTTCAAAAAAGACAGAGTCGCACCTGGTGTGACCGTGTATAACATACTCAGTTCCACTTTTTGGAAGATGAAATGTGGTCCAGACCTTGTATAACCTACAAATTGTAAGCCTAAAAAATACAATTTCAGAGAAAACAAAAAATCATGCAAACTTTCCTCACACTTTTAAAACACCAATTCAATTTTTCTGACTCAAAAATTTTTTTTGATTTTTATCCTATACGGTAGTTTCGACGGTCAAAAATTCACTTTTCTAATGGTCATAAAATTTCGGATTATATTGAATCTCATCCTACGATTGAAAAAAAAAAGATTTTTCAGCGACAACATTGACTTATGGAGTGAAAAACTCTTTGATTCGTCATCGAAGTTATCGAATCGCAGGAATTGAGGGAGCTATTGGACTCGGTGGAACTATTGGATACGCACTTTCAGGAACTATTCGAGAGTAGGTCTCAATTTTTTCTGGTTGAAATAATCTGACTTTTGAAGAGCGTCTGGATACGTGACAATTTTCCTATTTGTAATCGGACTCGAAGTATTAGCCCTTATTTATCTGTTATTAGTCGCAAAAGAAACCGAATTCGATAGACCGCCAATTGATGAGAATACATGTTGGTCTTGTTCCTTTCTCTCCAGAGAATATATATATTTCTATTTTCAGCGCTTATCAACGGAGCTGGTAAAGAGATAATCGGAGTTTTGCATGATTTCTACAAAGTTCTAACCAAAACACGAACTTTCCAACTGATACTTATATTGAATTTGTTGGCGTTCGGTGTCGAATTGTTGATATTCTCCGGTTTGGGAGATATTCAGTTCTCATACCTTCGATATAAGTTGGGTTGGGGAGACAAAAAATATGGATGGTTTTCGGGATTGTCGTATGGAATCACAACTGCTACTGTCATATTTTTATATCCTCTTTTTCGAATGTTTATCAAAACCGATGGACTACTGGCCGCGTGGGGGCTGATGTTCAAGTTTGCATCGGTTATAATGTTGGCATTCATTCAGAATGATGCGATGGCTTTTGCAATTGCCGGTAGGTAACTTTTTCCCGGAAAATTACGTCGGAAAAAAGTTCCGACCAAAGTTTTCGAAAAAAGATTTCCTATCAAGCTTGGTATGGAGGTTCTGTAGAAAAATAAAAACAATTTTACAGTTGTTGTGATGTTCAATCGATTTGTATCTACTGGATTCCGAGCTTTTATTTCTAACTTGATCGAGATGAATGAACAAGGTGAAATTTGTTATCGAAATTTCAAAAATAACATTGTTTCTAACAATTTTCAAGGTAAAATCTTCTCAATAATCGCAATGATGGAAGGTATTTCATCGCTCGTCGCCACATCAATTTACAACAACATCTACCCAAAAACACTGTCATTTTTTCCCGGTTTGTTGTATGTGATAAGTGCGGCACTGTTGTTAATTCCACTAATCATTGTTGGGTAGGTATCATGTTGTTTATGTTGAGTGAGTGAACCTGTTTTTTTGCAGATCTTCTGACTTGTATGTTCGCTCGAAAACAGACAACAACACTCCTTCAGTCGATGTTTCTGATGACATTTTGGACAGCCATAATGATGTCATAGAGGATTCGAGATCGATGTGATGTTTGGCTTTTTTTTTTTACTTTTTCCAAATTCCTATCGGGTGATTTCTACCGCAGAAAAATTGTGTTTACTGTTTTTCTTGTTTCTATGCGGATTATGGCCTTACTAAACTTTATTCTGCGATAAAAACCTGGGTTTCCAGAAATGGAAACATTTCCTGTCAGTAAGAAACCGAAAAAATTCAACCCCGAAATCTCACAAGTCCTACAGTATTCTTGAAATATATAAAAATGATGTTCCACCATCTGAAACCGAAAATGTTCTGACCTACTGCGCGAATGGGGTTATAGGCGTAGCTTAATTGTAAGCTCATCCAAAAATTTGATCTTATAGTTTTAGACTGATCGATAATCGATTTTTCGCCAAATTTAGGAAAAACCATATTTTTGCGGCGAACAATGCCCATAAGCATAATTCGATCAGGCCTGAATACTATTTAAACTTGAGATGTGTTGAAAAATCACAACAAATAGAGAAAAATGAATATTCTCATTTGTTCGGTTCTATTTTTGTGCTTTGTGTTGGTTTCAAACACTCAAACTACAGCTCACGATCATGCTGTTGCAATGGCGTTGAGAATAACATATGATATCAACCACAAGATGGGTACCGATTTGGCCTACAATTTCCGGGCCGTCGATTTTGTTTACAAATCGTGCTATCATGGTGATGTTCGATATCCATATGTCGATTCGTATCTCGCTAATTTGCCGGGACAAGAGGCGTTGAAAATTAAGACGAATATTTTGTCGGCAAAATTTGTTGGAACTGATCTCGTGTTTGAATCATCGATCAGCGGCATTAATAATATTCGTAAGATTCGATGCTACGCTCAGAGATGGGAACAAGCTCCACTTGGATGGAGAATTTACAAAGCGGAATATGTACTGTGTTAGGAATATTTTTTGTAAATTTTTCATCGGGATGAATAAGAGGTTTTTGTTTGAGATTTTTCAAGAGTACTGTAGGGCTTCGTGGTCTAATCAAGCATGACATTTTGTGTTGTCCAACAAAAATGGAAAAAAAAACAGAAAAAATCCAAAAGCAAAAAACCAATCTACCAGGAAGTGGGGTGTCTAACAAATATAACATTTGAATAATTTTATGTTGATTCATTTCGTGTTCAAATTTCAAGACGAAAAAGGTCTGGGAGGTTGTGACTTTTTTAAAATAGTCTATTTTGGTATTTTTCGGAAACTTATGAACATTAACCACAGTTTTCTTTAAGACTGTAGTTCTGGAAAGCCAGGGACAAACTGCTGTAAAAAATTTTGTATTTCGTTAATCCGCCCAGAGCTCAAACCAACGACCGTCTTGTTTTTTTCAAGTTTATTTTTGAAAAACAAAGAGAAATGCTCTTTTTTTATTCGATTCATAAGAACAAGTCAAATATTTATCGTTCTCCTCTTGTTTTCATTTTTCCGAATTTAATTTTGGGTATATTAGGCATTTTTTGACTTCTGAATAAAAAAACTTTGAACAAAAAACTCCGGCCCAAATCTCAAAAACCAATTAATTTTTTCTATTCACTTTATTCGCCAACTGAACCAATCATTCCATTGTTATTTTAAACTAATAAAAAATGTGATTGTCACGTGATAAGATACTGTAAAAAAAAAAGAGAAATTGTTGAACTTATTGGACGGAAATAGAAAGAATATAAATGAAATCAATCTCATGATTTTTTTCACACTTTCTCGATTTCTCATAGTGTGACAAAGTTGTCTAAAAAAATTTTTAACTTTGTGAAAAAAATGTAAAATATAACTTTTGCTTCTGAAAACATACATCAGATAGATGCCCAGACATCATTTTGGGTTAGTACCCCGAAATCCCTCTAGGTTTCGATAAAAAAAAGTAGGAAGAGAAAAGTAATGAAGAAAACCATACTTGTATAACTTTTGACTAATGGGAGAGGGAGAGCAAGAAGAAAAAAGAGTCAGAACAAAAAACAGCTATATTAGAAAACTGAGAAAAAAGTGAAGAATGAATGAATGATTGAGCATACAGGAAGGCACATAGATTGTCGACTCCGCCCCTTTTTTACAACCCACGCCACATGCCAAAAGGGGCGGAGTCGACAGACAATGTGTCTCCCTGTGCTCAATCATTCATCCATTCATTCTTCGTCTTTTTCTTGTTAGTTTTACAATATAGTGTTTCTTTCTTGTATCGTTCACTTTGATCGTTTTTTTCTTTTTTTTTTTGATAGAGGGTTTAACTTTGAGCTCTGGTCCATAATTATTCCAAGTATGGCCAAAGTCAATTTTTTAATTAATCAAAAATTAGTTGTCCCCTAGATTTATTTTGCCCGAGATTAGGACCCCCTTCCCACAGGTCTGGTCCCCATCTGATGTATGTCTGAAACTACCTCATTTATGATAAAAATGTGCTATTTCTGTAACAAACCCCCTCTTCCCTCAAAAAAATTGATTTTCCATCTCGAACTCGTTCTCAATTCAGATAAATTTTCAGATGCCAATTTGTGGCAACTATTATCGTGTTTTAGTAGTTTTTGTCAGTTTTTTGTGCCTTGTATCAGTATGCTCAAACTATATCATAATCAATTTCACGTTCATTTGTATGAAGGATGATATGAGTGAAACAGTTGAGTATAATGGAGTAAGTTAGAATTATCAGGAGAATAAAATCCAAAGTTTTTGTAACATTGCAGACAGTGAGAAGTGCGTTTGATTATACACCAACTGAGAAGAAGCATATATTATGGGCGGTTGCGGCTGGAACTATTGTTGGAACATTTCCGGTCAATGTTCTATATGTCAAATTTGGAGCGAAGTTAGTTTTGGAAACAAATCTCAAACATTATGGTTTTTCTCTTTTTGGAAACATCTCGAAACTAGACCCCACAAAATGGGGCAGAAATTCACTGACATAGCGGAAATTAACGCATTATATACGGGACTTTTCCGCGCAAAACATTAAGACTTATGAAGATAGTCGCATTATTTTCACTTTGCTCAAAACATTGCTGATTTCCAGGGTTCCATTTTTTCTGGCTGGAATTTTGTCTGCTGTCACAACTGGTTTAACCCCAATCACAGCTGGAGGTAGTTCCATCGTCTTCCTTTTTGTGCGATTTCTTCAGGTTTGTTTCACTCGAAATCTTTTCCCAACCGTAAACCGTTCAAAAAGGTGTGTTTTTTAACAGGGAATAGCCTATTCGGCCGATTTTGCCGCCGTCGGTATTGTCATTGCAAAATGGGCTCCTCTTCGAGAAACTGCCATATTTATCTCTGCACTTACATCGTTTACGTCCATTGCATCAATTGTGACAAATGGGGCGAGTGGACTGGTAAGTGCGAGACGGCGAGAGACATGTGTTGACCGTCTAGCAGCCGGTTCTCGTGAGGTTCCATGGTGTAGTGGTTAGCACTCAGGACTCTGAATCCTGCGACCCGAGTTCAAATCTCGGTGGAACCTTCTTTTATTTTTTTTTTTTAGATTTGTGAATCGTCTCTTGGTTGGAAATGGAGTTTTTATTTTCATGCGATTGGTTCGGTCATTGTTTTCACTTTATGGTTGTTTGTCTACAACGACAATCCGGCAGTGCATAAAAGTGTTTCGCAAAGAGAACTGGGAAAAATTCAGAAAAACAAATCAGAATCACATTTGAAAGATGATGTTGCAGTTCCGTATTTCAAAATATTTACAAGTCCTGTTATTCTGTGTGTTTGGCTGTGTGCTTTCACCGAACTCAGTACACTAATCCTCATTGCCACCTATGCTCCAATATACTTTAGAAGTGTTCTAGGATTCTCAGTGAGTTTTGAATTTCTCATCCCCTATCGCAATAAAATGATTTCAGATAAAAGAGATTGGTTTTTGGCTCGGTCTTCTGATTGCAGTCCATATTCCATTTCGATTCGTATGCGCATTTTTAAGCGACAAAACAAGGTTAGTGCAGTAGAGCGCACTTGTTCGTACAAGAGCCTTTTTTTTTGAAAATTCCTTTTTCTTTTCAATAATTTGAACTTTCAGATGTATATCCGAGTTGGGAAAAATCCTGCTGTTCAACACACTTGCTGTTGGATGTGTTGGACTTTCTTTTGTGGTTTTTGGTTACGTACCGGCTGAAAATCGTCTGACGGCAGTTCTGATTCTTGGAATTCTTGAATGTTTCATCAGTTTCAATTGTGGCGGTTTCTATAAATGTGGAACTCTTCATGCTCGACAATTCTCGACGATTGTCATTTCAACAATTCAATTCACAAAGTGTCTCGCTCTATTTTCTGGTCCTGCAGTTGTTGCCTATTTTGTCACCGATGAAACTAACCAAACACAATGGACTCATGTTTTCATAACAATCGCCGTTCTCAACGGAATCGTAAGTTTTCTCGCGCTCTCTCTCTCTATCTATCTATCTCTCCTCTCTTCTATTTCTCATATGTTTGCCGTCGCAGCCGGCTGTCTTCAACGGTTCCATGGTGTAGCGGTTAGCACTCAGGACTTTGAATCCTGCGACCCGAGTTCAAATCTCGGTGGAACCTTCTTTTTTCCTTTTGCAGGCCAATATTTTGTCATTCTTCTTTTTCACCGACAAAGCTGCCGCGTGGACTGAGGCATCTGTATCTGTTACATACAGGAAAGAGGCAGAAGTAGCGAAAATCGCATAGTGTAAAAATGGATAATTTTTATTCACGTGATATCAAAATGACAATCTGGTTTATGCTAAATCAATACATTTCTAATGAATTCATCATTTTGTAGCCTTTTTCATGTTTCATAAAGTACATTTTGAACGATGAATCGGCACGTAAATGAGAAAGGTATGGGTTTTTTCGTGACTGCTTTGTTCATTGTCGGCGAAACTGCGGGTGGAGGACTCATCGCTTTACCAACAGCTCTACTTAATACAGGTACTTTTATTTGTTTCTTATATTTAATTAGCAAAAAAAACGATGAAAACAGGAGCAATCACTGGCGTCCTTCTGCTGATAATCATGGGATTGATATGTATTTACACTGGTATTCTACTCGGTGAAAATTGGACAATTTTACAAGAGTTATATCCAGAGTATGTTTTTCGAGCTTTTGAACTAAAAGGGACTGACTAACCTACACTATTGCAGGTATCGTGCTCATTGTCGAAAACCTTATCCTGCTATGGGTCTCCGTGCCGTCGGAGCGAAGTTTTCTCATTTCGTCTCCGCTATTCTGCAAGTAACCCAGTTCGGAACAGCCGTTGTTTTTGTTTTACTTGCTGCCAAAAACGGTGAAAATATGCTCCATGCTAATTTTCAAACGCATGTAAGTTTTGTTTGTTTAGAGCAATAACACCTTAAAGATTATTTCCAGATTGGTTTCTGTTATATGATAGTCATCGTTGGTCTATTGGTACTTCCCTTTACACTGCCTAAATCGCCAAAAGACTTTTGGTTGGCTGTCGTGGCTGCGATGATTACGACAACATTATCGGTGATTTTAATAGTTTTCGGTGCGATGAGCGATGTTGAGACGTGTCGCAAAGATGTGTTCTATCCGCCGTTTGATGCGACGAAAACGTTGATGTCTTTCGGAACGATCATGTTCTCATATGGTGGACATTGCGCATTTCCGACAATTCAACACGATATGAAGAGACCGAACCAGTTTTCGAAATCTGTTCTCGTTGCGTTTCTCATTATATTCATATTCTACCTGCCAGTTTCACTTTTGGGTTATTTTGTGTATGGGAACTCGTTGACAGACAGTATCATACCATCTCTGCAGGTAAGAGGAAGGGAGATTCGATGATCAGGTACCCCAAATCAGATGAGAAGCAAATCAATTGCAGAGAGAAGGTATAGTGAAAAAGCACTGAAAACTTCGATCATTCTTTAAGAAAAATTGACACAAAAAAAATGGTATAGTTCTCTGATAGCTATGTTGTTTTAGAATATTTGTATTTTAAAGGCATCAATTTTCGAGCCGAAAAAATCTCTGATTTTTTCTGCTTGTGACAGAGAGAGCATACTTAGGATAGCATGGCCAAATGACCACAGGGGGTATAACTTTTGACTGATGGCAGAGGTTGGTTTTGATCGTTTTTCTTGTTCCGACTCATCAATAGTACATTTGTCTTAATTTTAAATCATAATTCATATTTAGCCCTTTTCGTGCTTTTAAATCATTTATCTTTGTTTTTCGAGATTTTTGACTTTGAGGTCGTTTGATCTCGGATTTCAACGTTTTTGGCCGAAATATGTCGTAAGATAGCGTGTTTCCGAAAACCCGGAAAATATACGTTTCGAGGCCCAAACAATAGTCTAGCATCCCCTCACTATAGTTTTTTTTTCTATCCTTTAGAGTTGTAGCCTTTTCTAGGTCACCATATGGCGCATTAGATTTCACACCTTTTGATGCTATCTATAAAATATGGCATACCTGTTTTTATGAGCAATTAATAACAACATATGGTGACCTAGAAAAAGTCAACAGGGAATATGTGTGTATAAAAAGGGAGGCTAAATAAAACGAGGGACCAGAAGAAATAGGTCTGAAAAAAATGTGACCAAAGGGATCGTGAAAATCTGAAAATCTTGTTCGAGAGAAATACAAAATTTCATGCGGGATTCGATTATCATACCGGCCAATTGATCATAGGAGGTGTAACTTTGGACTTTTTCGTACAGGGAAAGGGGGTATGACTTTTGAAAGAGGGGGACTCGTTAGGGGGTATAACTCTGAGCCACTGTCCACAGCTATCCCAAGTATGAGAGAGAGAGACATGTTCTCTCTAAATTTCACACACTCTTTCCAAACCCCTCCAAATTTTTTCAGAACATAACTATCCAAACAACAGTCAACATTCTCATCACTCTACATGTTGCTTTGGCGTTAACCATCATTTTCAATCCATTGAATCAGGAATTTGAGGAACTCATGAACTTGTCACACGGTAAGATCACGCATATTTCTCCCTCTTATAAACTATTCCAAAGACTTTGGTTGGCATAGAATTGTCGCTCGATCCACCATCATGTTCAGTGTGGTTTTTGTCGCCGCCTCAATTCCGAATTTTGGAGTTCTTCTCGATTTGGTTGGTGGATCTACAGTCACTTTGATGGCTTTGGTCCTTCCTGTCATTTTTAATTTATCGCTGACAGCCATCAAAATGAAGAGAGAGAATAAGGAAGTGGAAGAGAGGATATGTATCAGAGAGTGAGTCAAATTTTCCTTTTTAAAAATATTCATGAAGCTTTTTGTTAGTATCCTCGATTCATCGGGAAATGCAAAACTTCTGATCAACATTTTTGTTCTAGGTGAGAATCTAAGATCTTATGGTCATAATCGATAGTAAAATGTTTTAGTTATTGCCATGATCGGCGGAATCTGTGCCACAATTTCAGCGCTTCAAACTATGCTTAATTCTGAGATCAGTTCTCCCTGTTTCTTACTTTCTTCCATTCCAAATTTTGAGAGCAACGGCAAGATTGCGTGTTGTGGACAATTTCGAAACATTTCATCAATGGGTTCGGATGTTTGTTTACGATGATTGAAAAACTTTGATCAGGTTTTAACTGATCTCTCTCTCACTCTTGTTTTTGTCGGGTTTAAATGTTGATTTTTCCCCGAGAGCCTGGACCGAAAAAAAATTCTCTAAATTTCTAGCATTTTTTGCACTATCGATCGTCAACCTATATAATTATTTTTGGTGTCCCGTATTTAGCGTCCTTTTCGATATGGGCGGGTCAATTCTGCTATGACCCATCACCTGCTCATTTTTTTGTTACATACGGTTTCTCTACTCTCTTTTCCAGACTATGACCACATTTTTGTTATTATTATTGTTATTTCTAACATTGCAAAAAACATCAGCTTGCCCGAAAATCGAAAAAATAAAAGAAATGAAAAACGATATCGGAGTGATTGTGAATGTTGAAATCAGAAAATATTCCAATCCAGCGCCGAAACAACAATCAAACTTCACAAAACATTGTCAATTCGTGTTTTGGTTCGCGTTTCCACAACTAGAATTGTGAGTTCGGAAAAAAATGAACCGCTTACAAAAACTTTTTCAGGCAGGATGTTGTTGGGATGCACACTGATTATTACGCTTTGAATAAAGAACAACAACTGGGACATAATTCTAGCAGACGATTCCGTATGGAACTTCCTAGAATGCCTCTTTTGTGTAGCATTAGCTCGAAAGAATTTGTGGATGTGATGATGCCGGATGGAAGTACTTCGATGGTTGTTGATCCGACAAAGTATGATGATTTTCGTCTTCCATGGAAATGTGAGTTTTTTGTTGGAATTTTGTGTTGTGCGCTCCACCCAAAACACGCACTCAGAATTTCAAGGTTTTGAAAAAGAGCATTTCGAATGCATTTCCACGTGTCACGTGAAAAAATTAGTTTCTATTTTCTTGGTCTGTTTAACACCAGAAGGATCACCTTAGGCTTAGCTCTCATATCACCTTAGGCTTAGCTCATTCGGTTGCGCTTTTTCAGATCCACAAAGTTGAAATACTTATAAATATTCTTTTTCAGCAATGCTTTCATCTCGAAATCCATCTTGTCCTGAATTATCTGCTCTAGGAGATCTGAACAATTCATCAATCAGTCTCAAATTCTCAATTGCATGCAGCAGAGAGCATTCTGGCAGATTTTGCGATCTGAAATGTGTGAAACCAGCCAACAACCCAGGAAATTCGCATTGCGTATCAGTTGAAACGGGAAAGTTCTCAATTCGTAATGATTCAACTCTGGAGGATGATTGGGAAACGTTTAAGATGCTAACATCGGCCCCGCCAAATCTACAACGCGAAGCACCACTAGTCATAGTATTCTTACTATTTCTCATCATCGTCCATCTTCTTATTTCGGAGCTCACCCGTCGCATTGGAAACAGCGTGATTCGATTTAGACAGGCTCATATCGCACCTTTTGCCAATCCACATATTTTTGCGGCACCGGCAGCATAATTCAGAGTTTATTGTCACTTTTTACGAGTAAAGATTTTCATCATATATGTTAGCAAATTTATTTCAGAAAGAACGTGTGATAACCGTAGTTAAATACCGAACATTTACCTGATGAAAAAACTCGTAGATATAATAACCGATTATACTTGTTTATATTGCTCCAAAGCCGTTGATATCTGAAAAATAAGATACTTTTATTTTCAATAGAAAGTTGCCTAACCTTATCTGACACAGTTTCGAATAACGCGCTTTTCACTTCTTTTTTTTCCAACTCGATTTTTGCTTGTCGATTTATTTCATTCGATAATCTAAAAAGTTTTCAAGGTTTTGTTTTTTTTTTTATTTTTCATTCCGCTCACCTTGAATGTTCTTGAATTCTACTTCTCACAAGTTTTTGAATATCTTCTTTGGGTAAATTTCCATAATTGGTCAAAATTTGATCAATTTCGCGCATAATGTCTTTCTCGATCTCCTGGAGTTGTTCACATTTTTTCAGACGATCTAATGTTTCTTTCTTGATTCTGTCGAATGTTCCATTCTTTTTAATGATATTTTCAACGTTTTTGATGATTTCCTCTTCATTTACATTAAAATTCATTCTGTAAAAACGAAGACTAATATTTAGAGTTATCAAGAGGCTGAATTCAATGAAGAAGACGGAAAATAAAGAAAACTGGAAAAAAATTCGAAAAATAAATAAATAAAATGGCCGTGGTCGAAAAATACTTTTGGGTTTCTAGGCCATTTTATTTATTTTCATTTTTTTGCAAAAAATGTTCGTTTTCTTTTTTCTAGGGCTAATCTAACACTGTCAAACACCAAAGTACTCTGAATTATTCTGTATTCATCAACCTTCCCACGAGTACAAAAACTAAAACGAAAAATGACCCATTGAGAAGACCTTTCAGTGAAATCATCAGTAACACAAAAAACACATACATACATACAAATGCGAGTGTCTTTACTTCTCGAAATCTCTCGACTTTAACCACTATCGGAACGAGTACCCAGACAATGAGCGCACCACATCATAGACTTGACAAATAGTTCATGTTAGTGAAGAGATGACAGACACAAAAGCCAGTTGGGAAAATAGTAGAAAGAAGGAGAGATGGATGAGAAAGCGTCTCTTCTTGTAGCACGCTGTATCTGCGTATATACACACTTGCTTTAAAATCAATTTGCGTCTCTTTTCTTTTCTTCTGCGCGTATATATGTTTTTATATATTATTATTATTATAATGACGATCTTTTTTGTTTCTCGAATTTCAGAAATGAAACCATTTTTTGTTTATTGTGTCAACTTTTATTGATTCTCTTCATAAGTTATTGATTTAATTCTTATTTTTTAGCTTGTGTTTTTTCAACTGAACGGGATAGTTTGTCGAACAAGTTGGAAACTACAAACGGGAGAAACACCATATAAGATGACTTAGGACAGCAAAATGGCATAGTAAGTGGGAGGAAGTACATAGAAAATGCGAAAGAACGCCTTTGATGCACACGCTCGCTCTAATACCATTTTAACACCTGTTTTCCCACGGTTCACACCTATGTCCCGCGTAAACAAAAACATAAACAAAAACAACGCTAATTGTTTATTGTTGTTTGTTTCTTCATTCACTTTTCTCACATTTTCAATAATATCTATTGATCATGGACATGTTGTTTGAGTAAGTTATTTAATTATTTTTTTTCTCCCAAACGCTACAGCTTATCAGCTATGTTTCATACGTAGTTCGTAAGTATTCCAAATCCGAAAATAATTAAAAAATACAATCCGGTTAATCCCTAGATTACATTTCTTTTTTTCAGCAGCAGCGAAGATGATTGGTTAAATTTTAGCCTAAACGACCTATCAAAAGCTGAAAGTCCACCTCCAAACAACTATTTTGATAACATAGAGGCAAGTTCATTTTTTATTTTGGTTTTTTTTGTTCGCCGTTGTATATCCATACATCAGATGGGGACCAGACCTGTGGGAAGGGGGTCCTAATCTCGGGCAAAATAAATTGAGGGGACAACTGATTTTTGATAAATTAAAAAATTGACTTTGGCCATACTTGGAATAATTATGGACCAGAGCTCAAAGTTAAACCCTCTATCAAAAAAAAAAAAGAAAAAAAAACGATCAAAGTGAACGATACAAGAAAGAAAGAATACTATATTGTAAAACTAACAAGAAAAAGACGAATAATGAATGGATGAATGATTGAGCACAGGGAGACACATTGGCTGTCGACTCCGCCCCTTTTGGCATGCGGCGTGGGTTGTAAAAAGGGGCGGAGTCGACAATCTATGTGCCTTCCTGTTTGCTCAATCATTCATTCATTCTTCACTTTTCTCTCAGTTTTCTAATATAGCTGTTTTTTGTTCTGACTCTTTTTTCTTCTTGCTCTCCCTCTTTCATTAGTCAAAAGTTATACAAGTATGGTTTTCTTCATTACTTTTCTCTTCCTACTTTTTTCATCGAACGCATATATCTGATGTATGTGTATATCCCATTAGTTTTATGGAGCCCATTCGCCAAAAATAGAAATTAGGTTTTTTTTTCAGAATCTACAACTAGACGACAATGTTGCGTCGCCTATGCGAGATCTCGATGTTGGATATAGTACTGATTTGGCTGTTCCGTTGGGTGATTTCCAGGTGAGTGTTTTTTAAACGTAAAAAAAAGTAAAAAAAAAAAAAAAACTAAGAACGAGATAAGAGCAAAAATAAAATTGATTTCTTGGTTCGATATACTGTATATTTGCAATAATTCAATTATCTTGTTAAAAATATGATCTGAAAAATAAACGTTTTACAGTACTCTGATCCGCAAAATGGTGGCTCGCAAATATATCAGAACATGCATACAATGCAAACGTCCAACGGTTATGATATGCAGGCGTCAACTAGCGGAAACATGGTGAGTTTAGACATCTGATTTTTTGCTTTAAAAACTAACAATTTTTAGGATTATAATCCTTTTGAAGTACCACAAGTTGTTCACAATGGCAATATGGAGGTTGAAACATATACTGACTTGAGCTTAGACCAGAACAACTCATTTTACTCAAATCAGCAACCGTCGACTTCTGATCAGCATCAAATGCAAATGATCGGTTCGGATGGATACGGGCAACCGCAGCAGCAACAACAACAACAACAACAACAACAACAACAGCAACAACAACAACATTCAATGCAAATGGTTAGTATTATATTTTCTGAAAAATAATTGTCGAAAATATCCCAAATTGTTTTTGTGTTGTTCTCTAAAATTAGCGTGAGAAAGATCTATTTATGAGCATCGAAAGGATAAAAATGTAAATCGAAATTTTTTAAGCAACCATCAACATCTTATATGCAAACAGTTGATGGTTCTATGCAAGGCGCAATCTCGACAGATCAACAAATGATGATGCAATTACAACAACCTGCTAACCAACAACAACAACCTCTACAACAGCAACAACAACAACAACAACCCGCACCAAAACCGACACCAAAAAAGAAGGCACCAAGTCGAAAAAAGCAGCCAGCTCCAAACAATTCGGTAGGCGCTGTGCTCACAACTGCCAACAAAATGTCACAACAAATGAACGGTGGAACGGATGGTAAAACGAGATGCGAAACGCGAATGACTGCCGAAGAATCGGCAAAAATTGGACAACTAATGGCCAAAATGAGCGAACTTCAAAGTCAAAAAGGTGTTGATAATACGGCGCATCTCAATGAGATTCACGCGGAGATTGCGGCGATTTTTGCCAATAATTTGTCATCGTAAGTTTTGAAAATTATTGTTTTCCTCCAAATCTCGTCGTTTTTTGAGCCGTATGAACTTCAAGGAGCATAAGTTTCCAATTTTTTTTAGAAAATCGGGTTTATATTTTTGTAATTATTTCAGAACTGGTGGAAACTCGGCGATTGTGAATGAAATTCAAAGTAGTCTAACTGCCCCTGCACAACAACAGCAGCAACATCAACAACAACAAAAGCAGCAATCACAACAACTACATCACATGCAACAACCATCGGCGCCAGCCAAAAAAGCGGCTCCAAAACGCAACCGTAACAATACGCCGAAAATTGCGCCACCGAAAATCGAACAGCAAACGGCGGCGGCGACTCCGCAAGCTACTATTATACCGGCGAATCGATATGCGCCACCGGATTCGCCGACCTATCAACCACAAATGGTTTATCAGCAGGATATTTTGCAGATGCCATCGACCAGTTCCGCGCAGTGAGTTTTTTTTAAATATTTCTCGTAAAATTATGAATGACGAGCAAAAGGGGGAAAATTTTGAAGGAAATCATTCCGAAAAATATTAGAAAAATAAAATGTTTTGTTGCTTTTAGGTATATGGATTATACACAAACTAGTCAATCAATTCAAATTGTTCAACAAGGAATGTCTCAACAACAAACTCAGCAGCAGACAAAAATACCTTCGATGAACTCGCGACAACACGTTTATCGGCAACAAGTAGTCTATCAACAATCTGGCCCTTCAACTCCGCAACAACAACAACAGCCACCACAATCTCAACAGTTTCAAGGCCAACAAGTTTATGTGCAACAACAAGGTCAACCGATTCTCATTCAATCCGAGCCAACGTTGGGAGATGTTGTCAAACAGCAGCAACAACAGTTGCGGTTTCAGAATCAGCAAGATTCTGCGCTACGTCAACAATTGCTGAATTCGAACTCATCATCATCGACGCCGCCAATCAAACAAATTGTCTCGAGAGGTGGTGGAAATAATCGGCGAGTTTCGTTGAACTCGCCGCAACCACCAACACCACAGCAGCAAGTTCAAATGCAACCATCACCAATGGCCACACAACACATGCAAACGATAACGGTGACCCGGGAGAATAGCAACATGTTTCCGAATGTGCCGATTGGTTCAGTTCTACAAATTCTTCCATCCAATCAAATGCCACAGCAACAACAGCATCGAGGACAATATGATTCAACAGTAATGTATGAAGAGCCGAAGGAGCAAGTTGTTGTGATACCTGAATCAACACCCGAACAACTTGCCGAAATTGCGGAACGTCGGAAAATAGAGAGACAGGCAAAGTTGCGCCAATTGTTGGATGAACAATGTGATTCGATGGAAGGTCCCCGTTTTGCGCCGTTTGAGAACCTTCGCGATGTTGTGAAACGATTGTTACCGTATCATTTGCACTATGAGCCCGATGTGTCGCAGCAAGCCTTTGATGATTGTGAGTTTTTTTTCATTCGAAGTTTTTTAAAAATCTTGTTGTCAACGAAAAATAAAAAAAAACTAAAAAAGAAGCATACCTGACAGAAAAGAGGAAAAAAGACCGTGACATTTTTCAACAAAATGTATAGGTCACGTGACGAGAACTTGAAAATCAACATTTTCCTCCAATTTTTTGATTATTTCGTGATTTTTTTTGACAGAAATTTTTTCTTAAAAATTTCCGAACATTTTTTTCAACAAAAAAGCCAAAATTTTGAAAAAAAAATCTGAAAATAAAGTCAAAAATAACTGTACTTTCGTGAAATTGTATTATTTTAAATTTTTTTCCAGTCGACGAAAATTGGTTTCGACACAACATCATTGTGGAAAAGAAGAAGAAGAATATGGAAAATCGCATTCAAGAACTTTGCCTGCGAACCACTTTTGAGCATTCTGACCGAGCTGAGGAGAACATGTTATTGTATTTGGACACCGAAAGAACTAGAAGAGCGCTCGAAAAAGATAAAGAAGCGGCTGCTCAAAATCTGGAACAGTTTGTTGGTCAAAGTGAAATTGTTTTCAATTATCGAAACGGTTACATGATGGAACAAATGTCTTTGGAGAAACGAGAAGAGGGCCCGAGCAATTATGGAGATTATGAGTATCATGATTTTGATGAGAATTTCATTCGAGTTCCGTCGCCATATGTTTCACCGGTTTTATCGCCCACATTCTCGCCAAAAAAACGATCGAGCAGCCGGAAGGACAGTGCATCCTCATCGTTTTCGCTTCAATCACCACCTCCGCCAATGTTTGCATCGCCTGTTTCGATACCATCGTCTTCTTCGACAGCCGAACCTATGGCTCCGAAAACTCTTATCAATGATGACATCATCATCGGGTCTGAAGCGGCGAAACCTGATCCGGAAGCAGATACACCAGTTGCGGCTAAGAATAGTGTTGACGAAGTTGATGAGGAGAGTTCGGCTCGACGACTACCATCCAAGAAGGAGTTTTTGACGAGAGCACGAAAAGATGTGCCGGCAGCGTTGCGATCACCACCAGCGCAATCGGTGTCAATCCGAAATCGTTTGGCGTCGACGTCGCGTCCGATTTCGCCACCGCCCAAACAGATGAACGCCTCATCAACAGCTGAGACTTTTGAAGATTCGGAAGGATCAGGCTCGCCAGAACTTGGCATCGATGATGACGACATCTACATTCGACCACCGCCACCGTCGGCATGCCTTTCAGCGGCTAAAAAGGAGCGATTGGCCGAGGAGAAGAGCAAGAAAAAGGAGAACACAACACCGCCTTTGCCTCCAATCAAGATTTGTGTGCCGAATCCGGCGAAACACGAGCCGCTCAAACTCAAGTTCAAATTGCCGTCCAAAACTGCGCCTCTCGAAGAGATTTACATCAAAAAAGAGATAATCGAAGATGTTGTTGAGGAGGAGGAGCAAAAACCTATGATCAAAATGACTATCAAGTTGCCGAACAACAAACGGAAAAGTGTGGAAAAGGACGATTCGACACCGCCGAGAAAGTCTCGAGTCCGAGTTACTCGGAACGCGGAAGCGGAAGCGGGAAGTGCGATCATTCCGAAAGATGCTGGCGTTTTCAAAACACCGGTGAATGGAGTTAACAACGATAGAGTGAGTGACGTTTTTGAAAAACGAGATTTTCAAATTTTATTTTTTGCAGATTGCTTTCGTTATGACAGATGATGTTGGTGGAAGAATCAAGATGAAAATTCGGAAAATTCCCAAAAATCTATTAGGCTCCGTCACACCGAGAAATCCGAAACAAAAGAGTTTGGAACCAACGCCAAAGACAAGGCTTCGAATGAAAATTCAACGATCTGCTGGACAGTATTCGATAAATTTCAAAGAGGCAAAAGCGCTTGTTCCAATTTCTCGCCCTGCAAATCGTGCCAATTCGGGAAGAGCAATGGCGATTCGAACCGATCAATCTAAGATTCGATTGAACAGTGAAAAGAAGAAAAAAACAAAGGAGGCGATTACTGTAACACCGAAAGTTGTCAAACCGAAGTCATTCACCAATCGATTCAACCCGTTTGTCGCGCCAATTCCATCTACGTCGACAATGTCACCAAGAACACCGGCAGTGTTTCTATCGGCAACACCAGAAATCACAAATGGTCCTAAAAGTATATCAACTGCCACTCCACCGGAACCAAAACCTGCTCTCAAATCACCAAACCGTAAGATATCTACTCTATTGCCTTGGATGACTGATGAACCAGAGAAGAAGCCGGAAAAGAAGTCAAATGAGATTGTAAAAATTGAGCCACCTGAATTGACGATACAACAGGACTGTGTGCCTTCAACATCCACTGAACCAGTAGTGAGTGTAATTTTTCCCAAAAAATACGATTTTTCCAATAAAAAATTTGCAGTTGTCTACAAGAGCTTCTAGTTCAATGGCGTTTCTTCTTGATGATAAGACGAATGTCGATTTATCGTTTCTTCATTCTCCACAACGCAAACCTGAGCCGTTGCCGATTGTTGATTTTTCTGGTGAGTTTTTTTGTCAGAAAACTTTTGAAAAACTAGAAATCCATAGCACGAAAAACGCGGAAAAAATATTTTTTGTCGTCGGCATTGAGTGTTTTTTCTGTCTTTTCGAAATGAGCACCGCGATGGACACGTATATACACTAAAACATAGAAATTGCAGAAATATCTACAATTTTTCTCATAGTACTGAACAGTGTGTTTTTGCAGATGACGACGATGACAATGATATTCACACGAACTTCAGTCTTGCAACTGAACGTATTATGGCAATGTCAACGTCTTCCGGTGCCGCCGCTGCTTCAGACTCTGAACCTAGTTATCCATAACTTGCGCAAAAAATGTTGATTGTTTTACTCGTCGTTGTGTTGAATAGTTTTGTATTTGTGCCATTTTTTCTTACAACCCTTATAGTTTTTAGTCTCTCGTTTTCCTCAAATTATTACAAATGTGATCACATTCGTTTCGCTTGTACTTTGTCAGCGTCTCGATTTCAATCAAACGGTGCCCATAATATGCCTCATTTCTCGCCCCCTATTGTTTCACCCATTTTCGAATGTTCAAGTTGTCTCCATTTTTTTCAAAAATTACTAATTGTTCCCCCCTGCATATTGATAATAATAACTCAAATTGCATTTAGGAAGAGTATTGCTTTTAACATCATTTTTTTCTTCAAAAGAATTTTTTCTACACACAATAGGGTTGATCCCGACTTACCAATCACTTACATTTTTCTCAAATCTAGCAACCGTTTTTTCTTTGTCTGTGACTAGTGCTCAATTATGATTCCAGCTACGATTCATTTTCCCCCCATTTTATTCTCCAAAGAATCGATCATATTTGTGTGTATATAGCGGGTTTTTCTTTTAATACTAACAGTTTGTTCCCTTTTATTCCATGTATTTTCCATATTCCCTCAAATTTCTTTCGTGATTTTTCATTTTGCGATATATACCTAGTGAATATTAATTTTTATTTGCTACTGGTGATACTGTAAATTACCTTTTACTTACTAAATTTTTTTCATTTACAGCGGTGTTTTTTATCTTTACAGACAAGTTACAGGCTTGAAAATCCTTTATATCCTTTAAAACGCTTCTGAAACAAAAAAAAAGACGCGAAAAAATAAAATAAAAATTTGAAAATAAAGGCGCATCGATTTTCTCGTCAGTTTGGTCTCACAACGAAGAGAAGAAAGGAGGAGAGTACCGTACCCCTCTCACTAGCAGAGAAATTTTTTTTATTTTCTTTTCCTACCCTTTTTCCTCTCGTTTTGTGTTGTTATCGAAGCTTTTTGGATGTGATTTTACTCTGAAAAAATATTGAATTGAGTTTTGACTATGCTAAAAATCAATTTTATGATGTTCTCGCTTTTAAAAACAGTTTTTCAACTTGTAACAACTTTCGAATCATATCTCACGTTTTTAGGATTTGTAAAAACATTTATTTTTGCAGAACCTGGGAAAATGTCTGAACAGACAGAAAGGGCCTTTTTGAAGCAGCCTACTATCAACCTTAACAATAAGGCACGAATCCTTTCGGGATCGAAGAAAACTCCACGATACATTCGTGAAGTCGGACTCGGATTCAAAACCCCAAGAGAGGTGAGTTTTTATATTTTTTTGAATTTTCGTTTTCAAATGGAGAAATATAGTTCAACATATCAACAGTGTTTTTTTGTTCCTGAAATTGCAAAATAGTGAAATTTGTGTTTCCAGGCTATCGAGGGAACATACATCGACAAGAAGTGCCCATGGGCCGGAAATGTCTCGATCAGAGGATTGATCCTTACTGGAGTTGTCCTTAAGAACAAGATGACAAGAACTTTGATCGTTCGTCGTGACTACCTTCACTACATCAAGAAGTACCGTCGTTACGAGAAAAGACACAAGAACGTCCCAGCTCACGTTTCCCCAGCCTTCAGGTAATCTTTTTATTACTTTACCATACAAAGATAACATTAATGTGCGTTATTCATCCAATTGTCGCTGATCATATGAAAGTAGACAATTCAGCAATTAAAAAAACGCAAAATAAGAGATTTTCGCTATGACGTCCAAGTCGGTTATAGAGTTGAATACATAGTGAATATGCACAATAAAAAAATTTCGAAGTTATTCGAAATGAAGAATGAAAATTGTTGTTTTCAGAGATATCCACCCAGGAGACCTCGTCACCATTGGAGAATGTCGACCACTTTCAAAGACCGTCAGATTCAACGTCTTGAAGGTCAACAAGACCGGATCATCAAAGAAGGGATTCAGCAAGTTCTAAATGGTACATATTGTTATTCCTCGTGCTTCTCGTTTTTGTTGAGTTAGCATTGGAAATAAAATTGTTTGTCAAATGTCATTTTTCAAATACTGAGGAAAAATAGATGCCGCAATCGAGTAACTTGATTGTTGATTCTTACAAGGGTACCTATTTCTCATCATTTCATCTACAGCCTTGCACACCTAAAAAAATATACGCAAGGAAACACGATTATTAAAAGAGTTGTTTTTGGTGATATCGTCGAGACTTCTGCGCAGAGAAATTAATTTTCTGAAAGCGAAAAAGTTGAGAAAAAATGTTTTGTACTCGAGAAGTATGCACCAGAGGAATATACAAATTCCGGACGAGTATTTTGGATCGAATAACAAAATGGAGGGAAATACGAAAGAGCGAACCGGAAAGAAGATACTGCCGATTGTCGAAAGAGCTGTGCTGAGTTCGTTTTTCCAAAAAGCTGCCGAACTTCAATCTGTGGCGAAGGTAAGAATTTCTTTACTAAGAAACATAATTGGAAGAATTCCAAAAAATCGGCAAAAGTGAGAAAAGTCCAGTTCTGAAATATTTTCTTCAATTAATTTTTGGATCAAAATGAACTATAACAAAACATTCGCGAACCCCCCAAAAGGAAATATTTAGCTCACACCTGCTGTTAATGATTAACAACATATGGTGACCTAGAAGTCGTAAATGTGGGTATAGAGAGGGACATCTAGATAAAATGAGGGTCTATACTCTAACAAAAAACATTCGTGTACCCCCCAAAAGGAAATATTTGGCTCACACATGCGGTTAATGATTAACAACATGTGGTGACCTAGAAGTTGTAAATGTGTGTATAGAGAGGGACATCTAGATAAAATGAGGGTCTATACTCTAACAAAAAACATTCGTGAACCCCCCAAAAGGAAATATTTGGCTCACACATGCGGTTAATGATTAACAACATATGGTGACCTAGAAGTCGTAAATGTGGGTATAGAGAGGGACATCTAGATAAAATGAGGGTCTATACTCTAACAAAAAACATTCGTGAACCCCCCAAAAGGAAATATTTGGCTCACACATGCGGTTAATGATTAACAACATGTGGTGACCTAGAAGTTGTAAATGTGTGTATAGAGAGGGACATCTAGATAAAATGAGGGTCTATACTCTAAATATTACCAGGGGTTTGATTTGGACCAAAAAAAATGTGATAATCTTGCAGCTCATCAAAAACGTATTCACCACACCGCTAATGTTGAATGTTGAAGTCGAAGAGCTCAAAGGTCCGATGACATAAAACGTTCCGCCGTCGCCCAGCGATCGACTATGGTACGCGTACCGCCGTCGACCAATCTTCAAAATCCGAGCAGTTCCGCAAATCGGCGATCGATCGGTCGACAAGAGCCAAACTTCGACAAGTTCTCGAAAAGAATCTCGTGTGTCCCAACATGGACGATATCATTCTCCCCGTTCTTTCCGGTAATAATCTTCTTCACATTAGATACAACAAATGATTGTCTGCATGAGGAAAATGGCAACAATAAAAAAACAGGCTGGTCAATTTAATTTTTCTGTATATTGCACCGGTTTTTCAAAATTGTATTTTTATCGTTCCATAAATTATTTTTACGTTTATCAGTTTTTCTTGAGAATTTTTGCATCGATGTAAAAACGCTTCCATATTTGCATTGGGTTTTTTTTCTTTTCATAGGCTTATGGCTTTTCATAGCGGAGGATTTTTCTCTTCTTAATTTTTGAATATGAACAGTAGCAGTTCACGTAGTTTAAAAAATACACTCTTCATTACAAAAATATTCACGTTCTCTTATTTTATTATTCCTGTGGCGTGATATCAGATAACTTGATGCATGATACTTCAAAGCGTATTCCAGAGTTTTGAACGGCAAGACGCGAAATGTAAGGTACAAAGAAATCAACCGTGTTTTCATCTTCCACGTACCTGCAATGTTTTAGGTTAGAACTTAGACCGCTAAACTGCTCACCTGAACTTTCCTAATTTATTGGTTGCTCAAATATTTTCGTCCTTTTCAATGATTTGTAGCATAGTAACATCATCTCCCTGTTGAACGTTAACCACTTTTGCATTGAAATGTGCGATAACTGCGGCAATGTTTACGAGCATATCTTGAAACATTGGATGTTGAACTTAGGAGTCAAAAAGAGCACGATGGTATAGAATATTGTAGATTAGGTGCGAGTTGTATCGGAGACCAAAAACTACGTAAGTTCCCTATGATCGATACCGGTTATTTAGTTTTTGTATGGCTGGCACCTCGAAAAAAGAACTATTCCAAATTAAAATCTCACCAAGTTTGTATAACGTTCCTTTCCACCTTCGAATTGACTAAATCCTTTCTTCTACTCCATTAGTTTTGCATGTCGCTTCGTGAGAATCTGAAAAAATACAAATTTTACATTTTTGATGAGAAAACCCTCGATTTTCCATGTTGTAAGATTTTTTTAATTCAAGATAGTCAATATCTACGGAACACACTAAAATTTACGGAAGATTTTTTTTGGTGGTTATTTCTTTCACCAATACTTGATAAAATTGTGAATTCTGCGTTTTCTATCAGTTTTTGAGGTTAGGTGAGTAGAGCTAAACTACAGTAACCCTCTTGAACATCGACTATTTTTAAAGAGTATATTTTTGTGATTTTCGTATCGAGAATTATTCTTAACTCCTGTATTTTTTCTCTTATTGTCAAATTAATATATATCTTTCTCATTTTTAAATAAACAATATATCTTCAATTTCGAGAAGTTAATTTTTCTATGAAAACATCGAAAAATCTACGAAAAAAATAATTGACAGTGAAAAATTTCATATTTATTGAAAGAAAATCAAAAATCCTAGACTTCCAATTTTTTGAGGTCATCGGTTTGTTAAAACTGATGACCACAAACACACACACTACACACTAGTGTGCAATGTTTGTTTTTGTTTTTGACCATTCACTAGGCGCTACATTCTTATTTTTTTCTTTGACCTAGATAATGTTGTTGTGTCATTCATTTTTTTAGTCTTCTCTATCGGACGTGTCGTCCTTTTTGTTGTCTTATTTTTTTCATTTTATGGATTATTTCCTAGCGATTTTTGCAATTTGTGCGATTTTTTTTTTTCGCTTCTTTATTTCTAACGAAAAGAAAACGCAAAATTACTCATCGCATAGAGTTGCAGATTATTGCGTTTTAACGCAATTTTTGATTTAGCGTATTTTTTGAATTATCTTATGGGCATATTCACAAGAAAAAAAATAATGTAAAAAAACAATAAAAAACAAAAATTGGTTATTCACCTCATTTGTGTGTAAAAGTGTGTCGAAAAACGTCGAAAAATGTCGAGAAACCTCGAAAAAAGGGGGTTTTTTCGACATTTTTCGACATTAGGTGAATAAACTGTTTGTGTTTTTTATTGTTTTTTTACATTATTTTTTTTCTTGTGAATAAGCCCATTATTTTTGGTTTTTTTTGTAAATCTTGAGCTGATAGCGAAGCGAGTGTATTCGAAGCGAGTGTATTTTGAGGAAAAGTGGAAGAGGTATACATTTTTTCTAGAAAGATATTTTTTTCAGGAAATCACGACATCATACAATTCTTACGAAAGGCAAAAATATTCCTTTTTAAAGGATGTATTTTTGTTGTTGTTATTATTCTCAGTTCATCACATTGTTACGACAAGATGTGTTATTATTCTCAGTTCATCACATTGTTACGACAAGATGTGTTATTATTCTCAGTTCATCACATTGTTACGACAAGATGTGTTTTTCTCTACTGTTCGTTTGGCAGCGAGGCTAATGCGCTCTATCCTACTCCCTCCCCTCCATTTTTGTTTCTCTCTAATGCTCGTTTGGCAGCGAGGCATGCGCGCTCTATCCTACTCCCTCCCTTTCCTTTTTGTTTCTCTCTAATGCTCGTTTGGCAGCGAGGCATGCGCGCTCTATCCTACTCCCTCTTTTTCCTTTTTGTTTCTCTCTAATGCTCGTTTGGCAGCGAGGCATGCGCGCTCTATCTTACTCCCCCCCCCCCCCCCCCCCCCCCTCCTTCTGTTTGAACACCTCTCCCTTTCGCGCATCCTCTTTAGTTTTATTATATTGAGAAGAACAAATCAGTTCTCAAGGTATAATTTTTTCTTTTCTTTTTTTTCGTGTGTGTGATTTTTTCTAAGGTGTTCTTTTCAAACCTACCTCTTTTTCCTTTTTGTTTCTCTCTAATGCTCGTTTGGCAGCGAGGCATGCGCGCTCTATCTTACTCCCCCCCCCCCCTCCTTCTGTTTGAACACCTCTCCCTTTCGCGCATCCTCTTTAGTTTTATTATATTGAGAAGAACAAATCAGTTCTCAAGGTATAATTTTTTCTTTTCTTTTTTTTCGTGTGTGTGATTTTTTCTAAGGTGTTCTTTTCAAACCTACACTACCCCCCCCCCCCCCCAAATCGTTCCAAAACCCGAGAAAATATTATATTGTTTATTCGCGTGACCTCACACGTGAATAAACAATATATTATTTTCTCAGCCTCATTTCATTTTTTTTTGGGAAGAATCTGCTTTTCTCAGGCTCTGCGTTATTTTTTTTCTATGGTAACTGTTATATTTCTTACATTACTTGTCCGTTTCCTGCCTGCTACCGATAATCAACTTTTTGATTCCAGAGTAAACGCTCTCATTGGTGGGTCCAGAGTCGATTGGAGAGGACACAGCGAAGGATAAATAAGATAAGTTTTTAGTTTTTCTGGGGGTTTTTTTAAATTTTGAGGTGATCATACTGGATCACTGCGTCTCGCTCTACAGGCTATAGACGCTGCTTGTTTCTGAGCAAGTAATCTTTGCCCTTGCCGGAGGCCTCGGCAAAACTGAGCACCATTCTCAGTTGTGGTTCGTCCACCGGGATTAGACGAAAGCTGTAGGGAGCAGGTCTTGAGGCTTGCGTCTGCTTGCGAATGCTTTGAGACGTTGTGTGAAAGTTTGCTCGTCTCAAAGATTATGATAATATTGGGTAATTTATTTTTCGGTAATAATTGTTTTTATTCCAGGGAATCGGAAGTTTCGAGAAGATGCCCATCGAGGATGTGCCGGGACAACAATTTGGATCAATTTGGAAACGTCATCATTATAAGATAAGTTTTTAGTTTTTTTGGGGTTTTTAGTAGTTGAGGTGATCACACTGAATCACATCATTTCGCTCTACAGGCTTTAAACGCTGCCTGTTTCTGAGCAAGTAGCCTCTGCCCTTGCCGGAAGCCCCGGCGAAACTGAGCATCTTTCTCAGTTGTGGTTCGTCCACCGGGATTTGGTGAAAGCTGTAGGGAGCGGGTCTTGGGGCTTGCGTTTGCTTGCGAATGTTTTGAGATGTTGTGTGACAGTGCGGTCATCTCAAAGGTTATGATAATTTGGGGTAATTTAGTTTTTCGAGAACAATTTTTTCAATTTCAGCTAAACGGTAGTTGCGAAATCGCCTTGTCAACATTGAGTATGGTGGTCAGTGATGGTGGGCACAATCAGATCGCAAAGGTTAGTTTAAATGAATTATTTAGTGTTTTGAGCCTATATTTTTCATGGCACTTTTAGAATATTTATTAAAAAAAGTACTAAAAACTGACATAAAAAAGAAATATCAATTTCTGGCCCACAATAGGTGAAAAGTCTTTGAAACTTGCATACATATTTGCCAGAGAAGCTAGGCAATTTGCATACAAATAGCGATTTTTTTTGTTTTTAGCGCGTTTTTCTGAAACTTTGTCATAAGTTTTTTTTCATTAGTTTCCGTTTCATGGATGATTTTGCAAAAAATTTCGTACGAAATAACTCACTTTTCACATTGTTCCGAGTTTTTAAGTTCTGTTGACCTTCTCAGAAAGAATCTGATAAGTGCGGAAAAATTTCCGGTTTGTTGTTTATACATAAGATTTTGTGTGAAGATTCAAAGTTTTGTTCTCTGAAAAAATATAAATTTGAGTGATTTTTAATTATTATCAAACTCACTCATTTTCCTCGAACTAAAACAAAAGTTTATTAGAAAAAAAAACGATCGTTGTCGTCGAATGTTTCGGTGCCAGTCAGCGTTTTCTTTTTTTTTCCTTTAGGTTCGAATCTTTAGTGATAACCGAACCCATTCAATTTCGATTTGATCTCGTTTTTGCAAATTTGCGGAAAAAACGAAAAAAAAACAATATCTTCGTTTGCGCCAACACACAAACGTGTCAGTGAGAGGTCGAATTCAAAATTTTCTTTTTGGTTGTTGTTTTGTGTATTTAGTTCTCAGCCAAAACTGTTGTAATTAGTACTGGAAGTTTTTTAAGTTGATGCGCTTTTTATTCTATTTGAAAGTACTCACTGATTTTTTGATTATTAGATATTTAAATCCGGAATGAGAAAATCTCTGTAAAAATACATTTCCAACTTTTCATTGGAATATGCGCAGTTGGGAGAGGTGTGGCTGAGAATAATTTCGTCAAACTCAAAGCTCTATTCGATTTTTATACCAAGTTTTCTTACAGACCGTCTATGTATCAATGGCAATTTCTCAACAACTGCAACCGTCCAACATCATATTCAAATGCGACAGCTGTTTGTCGAGCAGTGTTTGACAATGCCGATGCGCTCGAGTTATGCGTCGACAATCTGCATTAGATGAAGCTTTCCACCGAACAGCTGAAGCAGTCTGGCACAAGCCGAGCAATCAGTGCAAATCAATGGTATTCCGGTGCCGCCAATTTGAACGCTTCGATGAATGCGCCGCCAGCTGTTTCGAACTTCGAGCTACGCAAAGATTGTATGAAACTGGCGAAATCTGTACTTCTCGTTGGTCTTGGCTCGAAAGTGATTCTTACCAGTGATTCAATCGATAAAGTGATCGAGCAGATAAAAAACTTGTCAGGTAGAATATCGAGTTGTGAAACTACAGTATTTCAATTTCGAAAATTATTTATTCCAGGAATTCGCCTTCAAAAATGCACCAACATCATTGTACAAATGTAGAAAAGAGCAAGATAGACGTCTTTACGTGGATGCATTGCTTGTGATGTTTTTTGGAGTGGTGATTCGCGATTTTCTTCGACAAGAGCACGAAACGTTCTTCAACGCTATTGTTCGACAGTTTTGCTTGAATGGAGATCTCGAGTTTCTCGGTGGTAGCGTATGCCTGAAAAATGCAGAAGAATAGTACAACGATCAGTGTATGGATTCGTCGATTCTTATCGATGCTCCTTTTGCCGCATTCTCGGACACGAACAAGGACTTTTGTTATTCGGCAACAGTTGCACTTCGACTCAATAATGAACCTTGCGCTGCAGTTTTGTCTGATATCATTTTGGTAAGCCATTCCCCTTGAGAATTTATGTAAATATGAATCCTAGATGTCGCGAGCGTCGTTTTGCCGACACCTCATCGAACGAATCATGCAACTCTGCCACGGACCTGCCTGGTTTTTTCGACTCGGTGGTGCTAGTGCTCTTCAATGCATCATCAAAAACTATGGCTTAAACAACAGCAGCTCAACATAAGAAGTAGAAGATACTGACGAAAAAATTGATTGTGAAGATCTGAATCTTCAGTCATGGAGTGAATTGTAATCGATTGCGATCATTATTTCGATTTTGTCAAGATGTTCCTATCCATCAATTATCATACCATTCATGGCGTTGGAGATTAGCAAATTTTCCGCGTCTTTTGAACATACTTATACACAAGATGTGAGTGAATGTTTCAAGTTCTGGGGAAAAATCAAGAAATAATTTCAGTTGATTCGTGGATGGCTTGAAAACGCGAGATTGGAAGTAAGAAAAGTTTAGCGTTTGTATCTCTCAAATCAAATTTTTTGCAGTGTTATTGGTCAAGTTCATGAGCAGTGGAACGCACGACTCGTTCATTTCGGGTGTGGAAAGATCGGTAATCTCCGTGCGGATCGAAGCGGTCAGCAGCATGGTTCATCTTCCGTCCAGTCTCATCGACTTCATCTCAAGCAAACACGAATGTTGGCATGTTGGAATTCAGTTGCTCGAACACTCCACACTTGGCTTGAAACACTTGGCTTTTCGTTGGAGATTAGCAAATTTTCCGCGTCCTTGGAAAGATCGGTGTTCGCCGTGCGGATCGAAGCGGTCAGCAGCATGATTCATCTTCCGCCCAGTCTCATCGACTTCATCTCAAGCAAACACGAATGTTGGCATGTTGGAATTCAGTTGCTCGAACACTCCACACTTGGCTTTTCGTGGGAGATTAGCAAATTTTCCGCGTCCTTTGAACATACTTATACACAAGATGTGAGTGAATGTTTCAAGTTCTGGGGAAAAATCAAGAAATAATTTCAGTTGATTCGTGGATGGCTTGAAAACGCGAGATTGGAAGTAAGAAAAGTTTAGCGTTTGTATCTCTCAAATCAAATTTTTTGCAGTGTTATTGGTCAAGTTCATGAGCAGTGGAACGCACGACTCGTTCATTTCGGGTGTGGAAAGATCGGTAATCGCCGTGCGGATCGAAGCGGTCAGCAGCATGGTTCATCTTCCGCCCAGTCTCATCGACTTCATCTCAAACAAACACGAATGTTGGCATGTTGGAATTCAGTTGCTCGAACACTCCACACTTGGCTTGAAACACTTGGCTTTTCGTTGGAGATTAGCAAATTTTCCGCGTCCTTGGAAAGATCGGTGTTCGCCGTGCGGATCGAAGCGGTCAGCAGCATGATTCATCTTCCGCCCAGTCTCATCGACTTCATCTCAAGCAAACACGAATGTTGGCATGTTGGAATTCAGTTGCTCGAACACTCCACACTTGGCTTTTCGTGGGAGATTAGCAAATTTTCCGCGTCCTTTGAACATACTTATACACAAGATGTGAGTGAATGTTTCAAGTTCTGGGGAAAAATCAAGAAATAATTTCAGTTGATTCGTGGATGGCTTGAAAACGCGAGATTGGAAGTAAGAAAAGTTTAGCGTTTGTATTTCTCAAATCAAATTTTTTGCAGTGTTATTGGTCAAGTTCATGAGCAGTGGAACGCACGACTCGTTCATTTCGGGTGTGGAAAGATCGGTAATCGCCGTGCGGATCGAAGCGGTCAGCAGCATGGTTCATCTTCCGCCCAGTCTCATCGACTTCATCTCAAACAAACACGAATGTTGGCATGTTGGAATTCAGTTGCTCGAACACTCCACACTTGGCTTGAAACACTTGGCTTTTCGTTGGAGATTAGCAAATTTTCCGCGTCCTTGGAAAGATCGGTGTTCGCCGTGCGGATCGAAGCGGTCAGCAGCATGATTCATCTTCCGCCCAGTCTCATCGACTTCATCTCAAGCAAACACGAATGTTGGCATGTTGGAATTCAGTTGCTCGAACACTCCACACTTGGCTTTTCGTGGGAGATTAGCAAATTTTCCGCGTCCTTTGAACATACTTATACACAAGATGTGAGTGAATGTTTCAAGTTCTGGGGAAAAATCAAGAAATAATTTCAGTTGATTCGTGGATGGCTTGAAAACGCGAGATTGGAAGTAAGAAAAGTTTAGCGTTTGTATCTCTCAAATCAAATTTTTTGCAGTGTTATTGGTCAAGTTCATGAGCAGTGGAACGCACGACTCGTTCATTTCGGGTGTGGAAAGATCGGTGATCGCCGTGCGGATCGAAGCGGTCAGCAGCATGGTTCATCTTCCGTCCAGTCTCATCGACTTCATCTCAAGCAAACACGAATGTTGGCATGTTGGAATTCAGTTGCTCGAACACTCCACACTTGGCTTTTCGTTGGAGATTAGCAAATTTTCCGCGTCCTTGGAAAGATCGGTGTTCGCCGTGCGGATCGAAGCGGTCAGCAGCATGGTTCATCTTCCGCCCAGTCTCATCGACTTCATCTCAAACAAACACGAATGTTGGCATGTTGGAATTCAGTTGCTCGAACACTCCACACTTGGCTTGAAACACTTGGCTTTTCGTGGGAGATTAGCAAATTTTCCGCGTCCTTTGAACATACTTATACACGAGATGTGAGTGAATGTTTCAAGTTCTGGGGAAAAATCAAGAAATAATTTCAGTTGATTCGTGGATGGCTTGAAAACGCGAGATTGGAAGTAAGAAAAGTTTAGCGTTTGTATCTCTCAAATCAAATTTTTTGCAGTGTTATTGGTCAAGTTCATGAGCAGTGGAACGCACGACTCGTTCATTTCGGGTGTGGAAAGATCGGTGATCGCCGTGCGGATCGAAGCGGTCAGCAGCATGGTTCATCTTCCGTCCAGTCTCATCGACTTCATCTCAAGCAAACACGAATGTTGGCATGTTGGAATTCAGTTGCTCGAACACTCCACACTTGGCTTGAAACACTTGGCTTTTCGTTGGAGATTAGCAAATTTTCCGCGCCCTTGGAAAGATCGGTAATCGCCGTGCGGATCGAAGCGGTCAGCAGCATGGTTCATCTTCCGCCCAGTCTCATCGACTTCATCTCAAACAAACACGAATGTTGGCATGTTGGAATTCAGTTGCTCGAACACTCCACACTTGGCTTTTCGTGGGAGATTAGCAAATTTTCCGCGTCCTTTGAACATACTTATACACAAGATGTGAGTGAATGTTTCAAGTTCTGGGGAAAAATCAAGAAATAATTTCAGTTGATTCGTGGATGGCTTGAAAACGCGTCACAAATTCTTGCGCTTTTCCTCCGCGAGGTGATCTCGTCCTCCTCTGCTGAATCATTGTTGAATGATGGTAGACGAATAATACTACTGAGAATCAACGAATATCCAATCACCGAATCGTTGCGCACGTTTTTAACTTCAATAAACGTCTCAAAATGGTATCCATCGTGGCTGAATTCGCCGTCTTCTTCAATTCGTAAACTTCGAGAACTTTGGAATAGTGCCGATTTCAAAAAACGATATGTGGTCAGATCACCAACAGAAGAAGATACGAGAACGATTATTGTAGGAAGAATGAATGCGGTTTTCGAGGTTGGTTTTCGTCATGGTCCTCTTACTTCGTCGAGGAACGTAAACATTACCGTGGCCTCCCCAAAAGTGATGAGGTCACACCTTTTGTTGTTTATAATGTTATTAACAATAACAACAAGAGGGGGCAGATTTAAGAAAATAACACCATATGGTGACCTAGATAAAATGAGGGGAATAATAGTGTCCTTTTTTGAGAACTTCGGCCAAATATGATTACCCTTAAAATAGAAGAAAGTTGTTTTGTTACAGAGTGAATCATGAAGATTTCGAGCTGCTTTTCAACGTGATCATCGTATTCACTGGCAATTATATCACCGATTTCTGCTTTTTCCGTCAGTTCTTAGAAACTGAAGTTATTCCAATCATGTCGCTGAAAAAATATCTGACGATTCCGAATGATGGTGGACAGACGAGATCCGATGGTCAGAGTTTCCACGCGATGCATTGTACAAACGCGCAGTACTCGTTGGATTTGATTCTCGAATAAAACAAAATCATCTGTTAACGGGCTGGAAGAATGGGAAATATTCAACCAGTATATCAATAAACATCTCAATGATCAGTTTGGCAACTCAATAAAGTGAGTTTTGTTGAAAATGTACCAAAATACAGTAACCCAATCATCTGTTTTGCAGACATCCAAACTCACCTGTCTCCCACGTTTACACGGCATTCTCACTGCTTCGAACGATTGGCACACATCTCGTTGGACATGAGATCGGCCATCGTTTTCAAAGTTATCGTCAAGCTGATCGGCAAAACAAACTGATAAGATGACGGATGCGATTATCGGAATATTGGGAGATGTGGTTTCAACCACAGAGATTGAATTCACCAAAAAACTGTTATGGAGCAGCTTGCTCCAGTTCGGGTTGCTGTTGCGCAAAGATTCAAGTAAGATTATTATTTTTCTTTTTTTCTCCACGGTTTAAATGAAAAATTCTAGATCCAACAAAGAAGTGCTCAACAACTTTTGATCGTGGTTCTCCGAATCTATCGTGTTCGCGAGTTTCGATCGTCGGAAAACGGAAAATGCTATGAGAAAGCTACTTCTGGGAATTGACGAACGGAGATTCGACGATTCGTGACGATTTTTGGTGGTTTGGGAAACAATGTGGCCACACTTGTCCGCTATAGACATGGATGACAAAAAAACCGAGTATATCATCAGGAATTGTCAAAACACTCGATAGCATTCTCCCCGAACAAAGAGCATTCCTAAATGAGGCCTCGGATTTCGATTCTGCGCAGACAATTGATTGTGTATCGAAAATAGCGTTCCGTATTCCGCATTTCGGATACAAAATGTGTGTCGACGTTGTGGATTCATCTGCTCCGATCGTTTTGGGAAGAGTTAACACAAGAGGAAAAAAATGAGATTGGAAGTAAGAAAAGTTTAGCGTTTGTATCTCTCAAATCAAATTTTTTGCAGTGTTATTGGTCAAGTTCATGAGCAGTGGAACGCACGACTCGTTCATTTCGGGTGTGGAAAGATCGGTAATCGCCGTGCGGATCGAAGCGGTCAGCAGCATGGTTCATCTTCCGTCCAGTCTCATCGACTTCATCTCAAGCAAACACGAATGTTGGCATGTTGGAATTCAGTTGCTCGAACACTCCACACTTCCCATTCCGAAAATCTTGAACAGTAGCGAACCGTTGTCAAAAGAAGCAGTGACCGATGTGGAGACTCTTGAATGTCTCGCCAATTTGTACGAGGAACTATTCGAATTTAATCAGTTTTCGGCGAATTGGGATCGGAGAGCGTTGACATTGAAGCGGCTAGTGCTCTAGATCTTCGATGTTCGATTGAGGATCCGAATTCGAGATTCAAATATACACTATTGCAAGATATGTAAACTCTGATCAAAATATGGCGAAATCGAACACCAACAACTTTTGATGAACTATCATATCATGCGAAGATGTTTGATTGGCGACTTTGCATGTATGCCGCGGTTTTGAAACGGTTCGAGCAGTGAGATCAGATGGGAGCAAATGGGCCCACCGATTCATTCGTCGGCGCAAGGACAGTTGTCGATGGCGGAGGCGGCTTTAATAAATAAGTGAGTTCATTTTCTGAATTAAAAAAAATTTGGTAAAGTATATGACCGCTAAGATGTGGAATTCCACAGAGAACGATTTCGACCCCCTAGTAGGTCCACCCTCTATCAAAAAAAAAAAGGACAATAAGAGAAAAACGATCAAAGTGAACGAGACAAGAAAGAAAGGAAACCTGAGAAAAAGAGGAAGAATGAATGGATGAATGATTGAGCATAGGGAGACACATTGGCTGTCGACTCCGCCCCTTTTTACAAGCGGCGTGGGTTGTAAAAGTGGGCGGGGTCGACAGTCAATGTGTCTTGTGTGTGTGCTCATTCATTCATTCATTCATTCTTTATTTTTTTCTTAGTTTTCTAATATAGTTGTCCTTCGTTCTGACTCTTTTTCTTCTTCCTCCCCTTCTCCCGTTAGTCAAAAGTTTCTCCATAGTTTTTCACTTCTTACTTTTTTTTCAAAAATATAGCATTTCCCAACATATTCTACCTAAAAAATTGCTAAACTAGAGGGGTTCAGGGGTATTAACCCAGAAGGATGTCTGACCATCTATCTGATGTATGGAAAAAATAACAGGGACGAAAATATGAACTTTTCTGTTTCCAGAATTGCGGCAAAGCCACCACTACCCATGTTGGACTACGCGAAAAACTTGCGCAATTGGGCTTCGGTGATTCGGTACGAGAATTTGCGTCGGCACAGTTGGTCGAATTCAAATTGATGCAACTCAGCGGAGACATCACATGTATAAATTGTGCCTGCAAAGTGAGTTTGTTTTTGTGTCGCGAACTATTTTGTCTAAATATTGATTAATTTTCAGTGATACAACAAATTTATGGCCGTCAATCATTGTCGTGTTATTTGACAGCAGCCCGAATTGATGTTGAGCCCGAAAGTACTATGGACGAGTTTTGTGGATCGCCAAACATGACCATCTGTAGACGGAACTCGGCAGAAGCTCGAAATCGCATAGTCAACACATTTTGATAATTTTGATTAAAGTGAGCTTTTTTTAAACTGAAATTTACGAAAGAATTTTTCTGGAAACCCAATATTTAGCAACGTTAAAAAAAGAGATTCCAAATTCCTCTCGCTATCACGTGCGTGAGCCAAACGAAGAGACACACAACTGTCTGCGTCTCTGTGAGAGCCATGTCTCGCACACACAGATTTTTTTTTTTTTTTTTTTTTTTTGAGTTGAAAAAAGCACAAAAATCCATAATGATAAAAACTCTGTTTGAGAAGTTAAAAAAAGTGTTATACATGTTATTGAAAATGATCATATAACTGAAATAATTATATGTGGACCCAAGTTCACCTTTCTGAAAAAAAACCTACAATTCTTTGCATGTTTTTCACCAAGTGTTTAGAAATAGTAAAACGTAAGAAAAACCTGCTTCCTTTTGAGAATTTCAAGTTATACAAGATGTTTATAACGCATTTATAAAAAAAATGAGAAAGCATAGAGAAGTAGAGTTTGGAGTAAGGTGATTTATCACGAAAACAATGAACATACATATCTTTTTATGCTAGCCGTTGAAAAAATCTCACGATCTTTACTAATAGATATAAAACAAGTAATTGTATAGGCTTCAAAGAGTATTGTTTCTCTCTACAAAACCTGCTATAACAAATTTTTTGAAAATGATAAGTGGAACAGAATGGTCCTCCAACTACACCCGGAAAATGACGTGTGCATTTTTGTTTTAGAAATACAACTTTGACGAAAGTTATTGAAAAAAATCTAAAGTCCGTTTCCTAATGGTTGTATTGTTGTTGAAAATTTCAAACTCTATAAAATGGTAGATACAGACATTCGAAAAATTGCAAAACCGTAGAAAAATTGTTTTGAACATTGTCTATTTGTAAACACGCACAAGTTACGAAAAAACTGTTTTCTTGAAAAATTATTTATCAGGTCTTGTACCCAAATGAATTTTGAAGAGGTTTAAAACCTGATGAATAATTTTTAAACAGAACGTTTTTTTCGTGACTTGTACGTGTTTAAAAATAGACAAAGTTCAAAACAATTTTGTTTACTGTTTTGCAATTTTTCGAATACCTGTATCGACCGTTTCATAGAGTTTTAAATTTTCAACAACAGTTCAAGCATGAGGAAACGGACTTTTGATTTTCTTTCAAATTTTCGTCAAAGTTGTATTTCTAAAAATTTTCCGGGTGTAGGTGGAGGACCATTCTGTTCCACTTATCATTTTCAAAAAATTTGCTATAGCATGTTTTGTAGAGGAAAACAATTATCTTCGAAGCCTATATAATTATTTGTTTTATAATTATTACTAAAGATCGTGAGATTTTTCTAGCGGCTAACGTAAAAGAGTATGTATGTTCATTTTTTTTTGTGATAAATCACCTCACTCCATATTCTACTTCTCTATGCTTTCTCATTTTTTATAATGCGTTATAAAGATCTTGTAGATCTTGACGTTCTCAGTAGGGGTGATCGAGGATGTGCAACCCCTCCTCTGGAATTTGATGGTACCCCGTACAAAATGTAGTACCTCAATGAGTAAAAAACTCCATGCCGGGAAATTCTAAGCAAATTTTTGGTTTCGGAGAAATCGGGGGGTCGAAGTTGTTTCGATTAAAAAAGAAGGTCAACTTCCAAAAATCGTATCTCGGTCAATTTTCGAGCAAAATTCTCGATTGAAGCTGAATAGTGAAACTAAATAGTTGTAGTATTAGAAAAAAGTATCACACATGGGACAAAAGTTTTCTACATGTCCAAATGGGCAAAACCCGAAAAATTGATTTTTTTTGGAGTACGGTTCGGTGTGATGAAATGTGGGGCCATAAACAAGACCTATCCTATCGTTTTCTACGTCAAAAATAAGTTAGATAGCATAACAAAAATAGGGGTGCGGGCCTCGGAAGAAAGTTAAAATCCGAAGATTAAAAATATTAAACATTTTCACGTACGTGGTCGAAGTGTCAAATACTTCTTGAATTGTTCATAAAATTCTTAAAACCATGGAAATAGTTGAACTTACAAACACATAAATTACTTTGAAAAAATTTCCAAGTTGTGACCGACCACGTATACGTGAAAATGTTTAATATTTTTATCTTTGGGATCTAACTTTCTTCCGAGGCCCGACATGTTTTAACATGTTATGTGACCTATTTTTGACGTAGCAAACGATATAATAGGTCCCGTTTATGACCCCACATTGCATAACACCGAACCAAGATTCAAAAAAAAAATCAATTTTCGGGTTTTGCCCATTTGGACATGTAGAAAACTTTTGTCCCATGTGTAATACTTTTTTCTAATACTACAACTATTTAGTTTCACTATTCAGCTTCAATCAAGAATTTTGCTCGAAAATTGACCGAGATACGATTTTTGGAAGTTGACCTTCTTTTTTTATCGAAAAAACTTCAACTCCCCGATTTCTCAGAAACCAACAATTTGCTTAGAATTTCCCGGTTTGGAGTTTCTTACTCATTGAGGTACTACATTTGATGGTACGGGGTACCATCAAATTCCAAGGGGGGGGGGACACATCCTCGATCATTCCTTCTCAAAAGGAGGCAGGTTTTTCTTACGTTTTACTATTTCTAAACACTTGGTGAAAAACATGCAAAGAATTATAGTTTTTTTTTCCGAAAGGTGAACTTGGGTCCACATATAATTATTTCAGTTATATGATCATTTTCAATAACATGTATAACACTTTTTTTAACTTCTCAAACAGAGTTTTTATCATTATGGATTTATGTGCTTTTTTCAACTCAAAAAAAAAAAAAAAATCTGTGTGTGCGAGACATGGCTCTCGCAGAGACGCAGGCAGTTGTGTGTCTCCTCGCTTGGCTCACGCACATGATAGCGAGAGGGGCTTGGAAAATCTTTTTTCTAAACTTTGCCAAGTGTCGGACCGTGCCCCTTAAAACATGTCAATTCAAAAATTTTAATTTTTCTCTATTTAGATTGTGGCAACATTCCCGATGCAAGTGTTCCATCATATTCGCGATACGGTTCCGCTTGAAGTTGTGGATAGTGCGATCGAACGAGACACTAACGACAAAGTAGATCGGCACCTCGACGAGATGTGCTATTTCGAATGCCTCGTCTTATTCGCCTCGCTTTGCGCTATCGACCAATTGACACAACGCGTTTTTCATCGCCTTCTCAAGGAGATTGACGGAATGCGCGAGTTTCGGCTCGAGCGACCGTCAATATGCGATTGGTCTTTGGCGATTTGTCGACGACAATGAATGCGAATTTCAACGTGTTGCTCATTTCGGACATGGCATTTTTGTTGATCAATGAGGGGAGGAAAACGTTGTCTCAAGAGATCAGCTGAAGGATGTCGATGCTAATGGGAACGATCTATTGTTTGTAAAGTCAATTTATTGAATGGCTGACGACAAGAAACATCCAACTGACGTTTTGTTCGGGAAACCTCGTCGACAATCATCAAGAATCTGTCACTGACCACCGAAGACATTCAACCACTCAAATTCGCCGAACCATGCATTGCCTGGATCAAATCGTTGAAGCGACGAGTGTTGACACTTCCCAAAAGCTCTCTCTCTCGCATCGAATTGGTTGTGTTGAGATGCCGTTCCATTTGAACAGTCCGACTGCGGTTAGTTGTTGTCCTCACACGCTCACTCGATTACCCTAATTGTTTTCAGAACCACTCTGGACAATACGTGTCAATGGTGTCGCGATTCGAGCCAAAGTTCAAGATTGAAGTGCGCGCCGGACAAGTTTTGCGTCGTTTCAACATTCGCGGACAGACGGGAAAGACTAGCGCGTTCTATCTGCGAACATCCGTCCAGACGTCACCGCTGACCAATCGAACCGCACAAATGTTCACACACATCAATTGTCTGTTGCAAAAGGATCGCGAGACGACGCGTCGCCACTTGCACGTTCCGCAAAGCACGCAGATTCGCACAAGTCGCCGCACACAAATGCTCGAAATCGCCTCAATTCAACCGTACGTCCAGCCGGCCGAGTGTGGAACAATCAATCTGGCGTCGCAAGTCGAAATCATTCATCCTTTCGACGTCTTGAACGACTATTTCGTTGGCGGAAGCGACACGGACATTTCGTCGCCCGACGATATCATTCTGATGTTCTACGAGCGATTCGCCAACTCGGCAAAATCGATGGCACCACCGACCGCAGGAAATTTCCATCAAAATCAGCAACCCTATCATATTTGCCATATTATTTTTGAGTGAGTCCCAAAACTCGTAAACTTTGAAAAACTAATTTTTGCAGAGATTTCCTGCGTGATATGGTGCCCAATCGAATCCTCTACGACTATCTCATGATGCGGTATCCGGACAAAACGATGTACTTCATGCTCAGAAAACAATTCATTCATTGTCTGGCTGTGAACTCTGTGATCGAGACGCATTGCAACCTGACACCATTCGGCGTAGACGACATGCTTCTCACGGCCAACACCGGCGTCGTCACCAATCCCAACTATCGATTCGAGCTGTTTGCGAAGGGCACAAAGTTGTCGGATGTGGACAAATCGTATCACGAAGTGCCGTTTCGTCTCACACCCAACTTCTCGACATTTGTCGGCGTGGCTCAAGACGGCGATTTGCACTGGAGTATGGCGGCGACGGCGCGTTGTTTGTGCAAGAAGAGCCCCGACATTGTGCTGAAACCGTTGTTGTGGGACGAAGTGATTGATAATGTCGATGAAAATGTATAAAACAATTTATTAAAAAATATTGTGTGTAAAATTGCAGAACAATTGCAGAACTCTCTCTCTCTCTCTCTCTCTCTCTCTCTCTCTCTCTCTCTCTCTCTCTCTCTCTCTCTCTCTCTCTCTCTCTCTCTCTCTCTCTCTCTCTCTCTCTCTCTCTCTCTCTCTCTCTCTCTCTCTCTCTCTCTCTCTCTCTCTCTCTCTCTCTCTCTCTCTCTCTCTCTCTCTCTCTCTCTCTCTCTCTCTCTCTCTCTCTCTCTCTCTCTCTCTCTCTCTCTCTCTCTCTCTCTCTCTCTCTCTCTCTCTCTCTCTCTCTCTCTCTCTCTCTCTCTCTCTCTCTCTCTCTCTCTCTCTCTCTCTCTCTCTCTCTCTCTCTCTCTCTCTCTCTCTCTCTCTCTCTCTCTCTCTCTCTCTCTCTCTCTCTCTCTCTCTCTCTCTCTCTCTCTCTCTCTCTCTCTCTCTCTCTCTCTCTCTCTCTCTCTCTCTCTCTCTCTCTCTCTCTCTCTCTCTCTCTCTCTCTCTCTCTCTCTCTCTCTCTCCTGCCGGTCGCTTGGTTGCCGTGTCGCATGGTTACACGATCAAGTTTTAAGGTTCGTAAGTAAAGGAAACAGAGATAGGAAATTTCTGACTGTTACCCCTTTTGAAGATAGCAATTCTTATTTTTCAAAAACTTTTGCACAAAAATTTTTCTTTTGAAAGCTTAACATGAGTATTTCGCCTAAGCTCAAGTTGAACACATCTCTTTTAATCACTACACCAACTAGTCATAAGTTCTTTGCTCTTTCGTTTTTTTGCACATGAAGACTATTTTCAACGCTCGGCAGTGGTAGTATGTAATCGCGGCCAACGCATGCCAACAAGAGAGGTTCAGATTGTCCTCAAATCAACTTTTGATGAGACACTAATTCAGGAATTTTCCTGTGCACCGCTATCGCGAGTTGGTTTCTCTAAACCTAAGCACCAACTCGCCTTCTTTTTTTTCTATCTTCTTTTCGCTTTTTATTGCACACTCGCGATATTTGCGTTCTGCGCGTAGTGAGAAAGCGTTATCGCAGGGAGCTTACAAGTGAGGTGCACATTGTCCCCAAATCAACTTTTGATGAGACTTGGCACACATATAGAACCGGCCCTGCTGATGAACGAGTCGTTCTTAACTTTTTTCCTTCGACCTCCAGAAAAAAATTCACGGTCATCCAAAGTTTCGAAATTTTTCAACGGTTGCAACCATTGATTTTCAAGAAATTTTCAGACAACTTTAGATTGACAGTTGTAGACAAACACAAATGTCGAGAGATAGTCCAGTGGGTTGCGTGAGAAAGTGTGGTGCATGAGATGAAGGGATCGATTCCTTTTTGGGGCAACGTTTTTATTTTTGAAACCTAGTTTTTTTTTGTTGTTGATGAAAGAATTCTTTCAAAAAATTATCATTTTCATATTCTGTTTTCAAAAAAAAATTTCGCCAAAAACCTCACTCTTCTATTCTAGTGTCTGGAGATTTGGGTGCTTTTTCAGAAACACGAAGTTACTCAAATAAATTTCCAAAAAAAATCGAAAATCACGGACCGGCCTTTTTGGTTTTTTGTCTGTTTTTTTTTAAGTTGCGCCAGACATGGTCCTCCAGTTTGAGCGTCAGCTTCTCATAGCTTCAAATATTCAAATTTTTTACTGGAGCTGTTTCATAAAAAAACTAGGTTTCAAAAATAAAAAAGTTGCCCCAAAAAGGAATCGAACACTTCATCTCATGCACCACTCTCTCTCACGCAATCCACTGGACCATCGCTCTATATTTTGGCTCCGGGACATTTCGAAACCGCATAAAATTTTTGAAAAATATCGCAGTTTTTTGCATAAAAAATTTTTTTGACGCCGTTTTGGAATGTTGTGGCGACATCTTACCGGTTTCGAGAGACAGTCTGTTACCTATTTAGAGCTCATCTTTGAACGTGTCATTTTCTGGTTTTTTCCTAGTTTCAGCTATTTTGCATAGTAAAGGTTCACACAAAATTTCTGTACATATTCATACAAAATTGTATGGCAAAACTTTTCCTGGTCGAAATACTGTAAAATTTGGTGCTTTTGATTTTTTGATATGTGGAATTCCACTATTCTGGCAAGTTATGTCCATCAAAAGCATGGTAAAATGATGAAAACAAGGAACAACATAAAAAACAGAGAATGACACATTTAAAGATTAGCTGTAAAGAGGTAACAGACTTTCTCTAGAAACCCGTGAGATGTTGAGACAAAGTCGTCACAAATATTCATAGAAAAATGGTTTTGAAAAAATTTTGTGTAAAAAACGGAGGAATTTTTTAAAAAGTCTTGTGCGGTTTCGAAATGTTCCTAACCCCTGTTTGTCTACAACTGTCAATCTAAAGTTGTCTGAAAATTTCTTGAAAATTAATGGTTGCAACCGTTGAAAAATTTCGAAACTTTGGATGACCGTGAATTTTTTTCTGGAGGTCGAAGGAAAAAAGTTAAGAACGACTCGTTCATCAGCAGGGCCGGTTCTATATGTGTGCCAAGTCTCATCAAAAGTTGATTTGGGGACAATGTGCACCTCACTTGTAAGCTCCCTGCGATAACGCTTTCTCAATACGCGCAGAACGCAAATATCGCGAGTGTGCAATAAAAAGCGAAAAGAAGATAGAAAAAAAAGAAGGCGAGTTGGTGCTTAGGTTTAGAGAAACCAACTCGCGATAGCGGTGCACAGGAAAATTCCTGAATTAGTGTCTCATCAAAAGTTGATTTGAGGACAATCTGAACCTCTCTTGTTGGCATGCGTTGGCCGCGATTACATACTACCACTGCCGAGCGTTGAAAATAGTCTTCATGTGCAAAAAAACGAAAGAGCACAGAACTTATGACTAGTTGGTGTAGTGATTAAAAGAGATGTGTTCAACTTGAGCTTAGGCGAAATACTCATGTTAAGCTTTCAAAAGAAAAATTTTTGTGCAAAAGTTTTTGAAAAATAAGAATTTCTATCTTCAAAAGGGGTAACAGTCAGAAATTTCCTATCTCTGTTTCCTTTACTTACGAACCTTAAAACTTGATCGTCTACCCATCCGTCACAGCAACCAAGCGACCGGCAAGAAATGTGTGAGCGGCGATGCTGTTGAGACGTTGTTGTTGTTCGAGTTTGGAGCCAGTTCTGCAAAAAAAAAAGTTATAGACAAAACATATTAAAAAACAAAAACATTTGTTTTGAGTAATCGGTAGATAGAGATAAAAAAAAACTAAACTTAACAAATGCAAGAAATAAAGAAGACCGGACGAAGTAAATAAATGCAATAAACAAAAAATGAAGAAGAAAAAAAGGAAAGGAACAATGTGTTCATCTTTGGACGCCATATGGTGTCTTCAACGATAGAGTGGGAAGAAAGAGGAGAGTGACAGAGAAGAAGAGGAAGGGACTGTTTGTTTGAAAAGAAGAAAAAGTGGGTCAAGATATAATGTAGTTTGACGCATGGACTCCTAATTGGAACCATGAGGAGAAGGAGGAGAGTGGCAGAGAAGGAGAGGATTTGTATAACAGAACAAAAAGATGACTACTCAGAAAAGAACCAGGAGAAAATATATTTCTACCGTCGAAAAAAAGGCTCCGGGACATTTCGAAACCGCATGAAATTTTTGAAAAATGTATTTCTCGCTGGTTTCTGGGGGACAGTCTGTTTCCCAAATTTCAAAATGTCCCGAAGCACGAAAAAACAGAAAATAAAAATCTCACTTCATAGAACATAAATTGTTGATTTTTTTTTAGAAAATGACTGAGTTTAGTCTATTCGAAACTGTGACAATTGGAAATGTAAAATCGTGGCGGTCAAAAAAAAATGATGAGATCAAAAATAATTTTTTGTGATTTTTTTTTCAAAAATTTTTTGGGCTTTGGGTTTTTTGGCCATTTGTTTTGGTATTTAATAACCCCTGAATTTCACGTGAAAATATTAAAAATATATTTTAAAATTCATTAAATTTTTGAAAACTATTTTTTTTGCTGTTTCTAAATAAATGTGTGCCTCGCTGTTTTCGGGGAGACAGTCTGTTTCCAAATTTTCAAAAATAAAAATTGTTTTTTTTTGCGCGGTTTCGAAATGTCCCGAAGAACGAAAAAAAGAAAAATAAAGATGTCACTTCATAAATTGTTGTTTTTTTTAGAAAATGACTAAGTTTAGTCTATTCGAAACTTTGTGACATTTGGAAATGTAAATTTGTGGCGGTCAAAAAAATAATAATGAGATCAAAAAAATTTTGCGCTTTGGGGTTTTTTTGGCCATTTTTTGTTGTTGTATTTTTATCAGTTCCTGGAGTCATGTTCTACATTCATACATCATACATACCTGACCTAAGAGGAGAAAAAGTACCGTGACATTTTTTTGGTCGAAAATTCACAGTGACATTTTCTAGAAAATATGATTCTCTCTCAAATTTTCAGCTCTTTTTTTTTCGTTTTTGTCCTTATGTGACTTTTTTTGATCAAAAATAGTTGTTCAAGCATTGGAGAAAAGGTCACACCTGTTGTTGTTGTTGTTATTTATGATGTTATCAACACTACAATAACAACAGATGTGACCTAATTAGACCTTTTTCACACCTCATAAAATGTGAACACTTTCTTTGTGCCGCCTGGATTACTGTACAACAGGCTTGGTCGTAGCCGGAAATTTTCCGAAGAGCCAAAACTCACTTTTTAGAAATAATGAAAAACTGCTTTTCTTGATAAAAGTATGAATTTTTACCGTAATTTTCATTTTATTAATTAAATAAAAAAAACTATGATTTTCTGTGAAACTTTTAAAACTTTCAGCTAGTTTTCTCCGTTTTTGATTGTCATACACAGTGACAAAAATATTTTCTCAAGATTTTCACAGTGACCATACCTGGCGTAAAAAAGTACAAATTTTCTAAAATAGTTTTGTCCCTGTGAAAAAAAAATGCGAACGTAAAAGTTTTGCCTCTGGAAATACGTTTTTTATTATATAAAATTTCCACTTTTCGTTAAAAATTCCATCCCTCGTCCAAAATGTCACGGTGAAAAAAAGTTTGAATTGTTTGTCACGGTACAAAATTCCCACCTACGCCAGGTATGATGACAGTGACAAAATTTTAAGGATTTTTTTGGTATCCTGTTAGGTCAGGTATGGGTAGAATGTATTGAGAAATGACATATTTTTTTAGTAGGAAGAAAAAAATTATGGAGAAAACCATATTTGGGATAGCCTGGCCAAATGACCACATGGGGTATTACTTTTGACTAACGGGAGAAGGGGAGCAAGAAGAAAAAAGAGTCAGAACGAACGCGACAAGAAAGAAAGACAACTATAGTTATATTAGAAGAGAACGAAAGACTATATTGATATAAATTATATATATATATATATATTAGAAAGAAAAAACTGAGAAAAAAAGAAGAATGAATGAATGAATGAGCACACAGGAAGGCACATTGATTGTCGACTCCGCCCCTTTTTACAACCCACGCCGCGTGCACAAAGGAGGCGGAGTCGACAGCCAATGTGCCTTTCTGTGCTCAATCATTCATCCATTCATTCTTCGTCCTTTTCTCAGGTTCACAATATAAGTTCCTTTCTTTCGGAACGCGACAGCTATAGTTAAATTAGAAGAAAACGAAAGACCATATTAGACTACATTTTGGGGTCTTGTTCTACATGATTGGGGGTCATTAAACACATTTCTATTATGGGGTGTTGAAATCCTACCAGTTGGGTCGTCTTCTCCATCATGTCCGTAGGAGATTCGAATCCTCTCGTTGTTGAATCCCGAATCTCTTTTCCTTGTTCCTCTTCAAGCAAAAGTGGCACTTTTGCGGCTCTTTCGCCTTTGAGCCATACAACGATAAGGCAGTTCGTACGGTTGGCAACGTCGCGGGAGTTGAACGCCGCATAGTCGTCGTTCCAGTTGTCAACTCTACCTGCAATAATTTTGAATAGGAAAATAGCGGGTCTCAACACTTACCTTAGTTGGCGACCGTCCAACAGTTCATCGAATCAGCCAGCCAGAATGATTCTCCATTTTGTCTAAACAAATATTTTTTATTTTGTAACAAGAATTTTTGTCAAAAAATGTACTAACCTTTTATTTTATCGAATTTCTGGCCGCTCGAACATCCAAGTACAGGAGACTGACGGCGACACAGTTCACGCATCTGCAAAAATACTTTGTTTTTGTTACATTATTGGTGACAAGAGTTTTTTAACATACGAGGAGAAAACTCAAGCGCGACGCAGTAAAAAAAACATAGACAACAACAAAAAAATGGTTGATGATGATAATAAAAGTAGTGAAGACAGTGAGAGGCGCGTTGTTCTAGCACTACAATGTAGTAGGGTCCCGCAGTCTCTGTGTATGTCTGTCTGTCTGTCTCGCCGTCTCTTCAGAATCAATTGCTCTCTCGTTTTTGCAATACGCCAATGAGAAAAAAAAACAAAACAATCACTCGAGGTTCGCCAAAAAATTTGATGCGTGCTTTTTTTCTTGCAAAACCTCGGCCGTGGCCGAAGTTTCGCTTTATTTTTTTTTTACAGAAAAAGAGGTTTTGTTGAAGAAAGCTTTATTGAAGAGAACAAAAACTATAAAAATGACGTCGTCTCCATTACGTACAGATTCTGTACTACAGAAGGCAAAAAAAGAAATACCGTTAACTTGTGCAGTAGAAAAACTGAGGCTCAACAGTGAAATTTTTTATCAATCATCTCACTCACCATTCACACGTTGAAGAAAACTAGAAATGAAACATGACACCTTCAGAAAAGAAAATAAACAGGTGTGTGTTGACGTGAAGATCAAATATCAAAAAGTATGTTCTTTTCCCCATTGTCTCTCAGTTTCAGTTTTTAAATAAATTTCTCATTAATTTCACGATATATTAGAAAACTATATTACAAAACTGAGAAAAAAGTGAATAATGAATGAGCACCCAGGAAGGCACATAGATTGTCGACTCCGCCCCTTTTTACAACCCACTCCGCGTGCAAAAGGGGGCGGTCAACAGCCCAGTCGAAGTAAAAGTAATGAAAATCGATCTTACAGTTTATGTTTGTAAGTAGTACCTGTCTCAATTTGCATCCAGTAAATAATTCATTTTCCTTGCATAATACAATAAAATCGAGAAACAATGTTTCCGAAAAACGTGTTGAGGAAAAGAAAAAAATAGGAGCAATAAAGATGTCTACTAAAAATCATTTCCCAGTAGCGCTACGTCAAATAAAATAAAAAGTGTAGTAAACACGTGAAATATAATTAAAGAAGAAGAAGCATTAGTTAAATTTATTCAAAAGATATTCTTCTAAAAAAAGAAGAATACTTTCAAGAAAGAATAAAAAAAATAAAATTATCATAAAAGGTAAAATAACACAGCTGTGGCGAATTGAATGAACTCGACAAACGTTTTTCTTTTTTTGTTGTTTTGAGAGGAGGGAGAGAATTTTTGGATGTGTTGATGAAAATGATAGAGGGAATATATTTAAAACGGAGAAGCAGTGATGATGAATCCTAATGGTGATTAATTGGTTTGGATCAATTCAAAAAGCTGAAAATTTTTGTAAGAAAAAAAATAATATTGATTCTGGAAGAGGGGGCAAAATGGAAAGGAAGGAAGGAATTGAGAAGAGTGATGATAATGATTAAAAAAACAAAACAACGGATGATTTACAAAATGATGCATTTGCTCTTCTTCTTTTTCTTCTGTTGCAGCGCGGCTTGTGTAGCTTTTTCAAACACCTGCAAAAATCGTCAACTTCTGAATAGCCTAAAGCCTAACAAAGCCTCACCTCACGGATTCCATCTTTTGTTTTTGCTGAACATTCCAAATAGGCAAACGCGCCAATTTGTTCAGCAATCGCTCGTCCTTGTTCTGGTTTCACTGGCTCTTGCTTCATCTTTGCCAATTCTCGAACTGTTTGTGGATCGCTTCTCAAGTCTTTCTTGTTTCCTACCAAAATGATGGGCACATTCGGGCAGAAATGCCGAACCTAAAACATTCGAATATTTTCCGCGCTCCTAATGTAGATAAAGAAAACCTCACCTCAGGTGTCCATTTTTCTGGAATATTTTCGAGTGAGTCGGGAGAGTCAATTGAAAAACACATCAGAATGACGTCGGTGTCTGGGTATGAGAGTGGACGAAGTCTGTCGTAATCTTCTTGTCCAGCTGTATCCCAAAGTGCTAATTCAACCTGAAAACAGAAGACATATTGGAAACCAGTCGATTATTGTTGTTTGTGAGCTAGAGATTTCTGATTTGAAAACTATCAAATTGGTTACAGATCCCCGCGTTGCATATCTGCGACGCGATTATTTTTATCTTTTGGTCTTCTAGTAAGTATCTGGTTAAAAATAGAGGGCTAGGCCGGTCATCATAGGAACATGGTTACTAAAAAATGATATAAAATTTCCTCGAAAATCTACTATTTTTGAGGTGTTATTTCTTTGAAACAGGATGGTCGTTTGCTCTTTTATAAAAGTGAGCCGCTTCGTCGACAAGCAACTCGGCGATTTTTTTCTGTCGTGTTTTTTCACTTTGCAAGTTGACGATACTTTTTCTTGTAAAAAATTACGGGTACAACTGGGTATGTTCAAGGATTTTCTAAACTCTGCGAAACGGCGGTTATTTTCTGCCGAGTGCTACCCAACAAAAAATATTACCTGTTTTCCATCAACTTCAATATCAGCGACATAGTTTTCGAATACAGTCGGCACATATACGTCTGGGAATTGATCCTTACTGAAGACAATCAATAAGCATGTTTTACCACATGCACCATCACCGACGATAACCAACTGAAAAAATGAGAGAATTGTATTTCAGGGTAATTTTAATGAAGCTCAACCAACCTTCTTTCTAATTGCAGCCATCTATCTAGAGATAACAAGAGGGAACACCCGTAGAACCCTGCAAAAAATGAAGTATTTTTCAGGAAAAAATCGATAAGAAAAAAGAACGTTCGGCGAAATGATAAAAACATCATTGATAAAAAATGCCTCATACAAAAATTCGAGGCGTATAGGTGTGGGCGAGGGAACGAGAAGAAGACAAAAAAAATGGTGACAAAAATGGAGACGACCGAAAACAAACACACAACAACGCTACAGTGCGATAGGGCGCGCATTCTCTATTGTATGTGCAGGCAGGTGTTTATTGTTGTTGGTTGCTACCACTACTATACTTGGAGAAGGAGAGAGAGAGAGGGGAGTTAGAGAAAAAGGGGAACAGCCAAATAAGGGGTGTTAGGTAATAATGTGTGATGACGAATACAGAGAGAGAGAGAGGCAGAGATAGTTTTATTGCTTTGTTGGGTTGGGGATATTTTAAACATATGGCAACAAATTGAGACAATATTTGAGAATATGGAAATTTTTTGGACGCCGGGCCGCCAGTTTTTCGTACGTTTGTTGAGCGAAAAAATCAGCGAGCTTCCCGATCCAAAAAGTCCGGGACTTTATAAAACAGTCAAGAACCACACAGTTTGGCCCTTAATTATATTAAGGCGGGTGATTGAAAAAAAAAACCAAAATCTCACCCCTGCTATTCGTGAGTCAAATCGTCACAATAAAAAAAGAAAAATATTCAATGAACTTTATTAAATTTCACGTATTGGCAATTTTATTTTTAAATTCAATTGTTATCTTTTTTATTGTCACGAATAGGTCCATGAGGAACAAAAAATTAAACGTCAGAAATTTTTAGGAAGTCTTCAAATTTTTCATATATATTTTCATTGATTTTTGTTGCCATTTTTGCGTGACACTTTTAACAAAAATTTCATATTTGCCGAATTTTTCTTGCAGAAAAAAAAACAAAAAAAAAACTTCTAAAATAGGCGAGTGTTTGGCAAAAGAAAATGAAAATAGAACAAGTTTTTTCTTTTCTAGGCGACTGATGAAGAGGATACGAGAGCTCTTTTTTCTTCTCCTTATTCTCCATCTTCTGTCTGTGTGAGGCTCACACTTCTGTCTCTCCTTCTTCTTTTTTCATCGATATCTATCCATATATGTGTACCAATCTAATTCAAAAAAAAAAAAAAAATGCGAAACAACTTTTCAAACCACCCCTTTTTTCTTCTTTTCTCCTTCTATGTCACAACACAAAAATGGGCAAATTTTTGAGAAAAGATGGTGGTGGCCATAGCAGAAAAAACGGCATTAAAGGGCATTTATTGTCACGAAAAATGACTAATTGCATCACATTTTTTCGTCGGGACCAAAGCGATCTTTTAGTTTTTGTTCAGAGTGGATTTTGTTTCATTTGGAAAAGAATTTTTCAACTCAAAAAAAGTGGATCACGGACGTTGCTACATTTCCGCTCTACCGAAAATGTTTTTTCATTGAAATTCAACTTTATTTGGAAACCCGGTTCGCATTTTTTTTTGAAAATACGTAAATGTAAATGGAAAAAATCCCCTTGAAAAAAACTAAAAGGTCACGTCACGGAAATTGAATAACTAGGATTTTTTCAAATGTTAGACATTTTCAGCTTAAAAAAAATTTGTTTCGTCGATCACAGTGGCAAAATTATTATCCCTAAATTTTTCAGTCACAATTTTCTTGAGAAATTTTGGTAACCTTCTAGGCCTGCGAAAAATGCCAAAAATTAGAATGAAATTTAAGTTTTCGTTACGACACCGGAAACTTTCTATTGCGAAATACTGAAAAACGAAAATACTGTTTTCTTTTTTTTTTTGTAAAACTGCTCGCTCAAAAAATAAACACAGTTATCCTAAAATCGATTTTGGAAAGCAACAATAACAACAAAAAGAACGCGGAGTAAGTGACCGTGAAAATACACATAACTCGTTTGAAATTGCTTCGCGGCAGACGACTTTGAGAAAACAAAATACAATCTTTGTTGTCAAAACAACTTTTTAGAAGAGCAAAATTTCTTCTGCAATGATGGTGGCAGATGATGAAACACCGATAACGATGAGTCATAGGCGTTCACTAATAACGATTATTTTTGAAACATACAAAAAATGGGCAGCGGCGTAAAAAACCCCAAAATTGCGAAAAATATGGAGCCAAAATTGAATTTCAAACCCATTAATTCTCTTCTGCTTTTTTCATTTAAATATTTCGGGATGGAAAAAACGAGGACAACAAGAAAAAAAAATAATATAAATGAATGAATGTGCTTTGGAGGTGGACAGACGGATGACAAAAGCGAGAGAAGACTTGAAATATAAGAGAATTGAAGAAAAAATGATCAAGAAGATGGAGAAAAGGAAGGAGGGCACCACGCCGAGGAAGAAGAAGAAGAGAACAAAAAATAAAACAAAACAAAAATAATCGATTGTTTTGTTTCGCAACAATATTATTTTTTCGGCTAAACAATTTTCAGATGTTCAAAAACTGATATATTTGAAAATTTAAAAGACGCAATGCGATAGAAAAAGACTTGAAAGACTAATTTCATGTCATTTTCTGTTCAACTGCTCCTTTAACAGAAAGCATCAAAACAATTGAATTTTCTCTGATTGACGAAATTTCAGCCACGTTGTTTTCCGCAGATTGCAGCACGACTTTTTACGTCACCAATAAACATCAACAACAAGAATCGTATCGTTTTTGCCAAATAACCTATATTTTAATACTATATGTATAAAAGGACATAAGATAATAACGAACGGAAAGAGAGACGACTTCACAGATTATATCTTCTCCTATTATTCGATTATTCTCGAGGTCGAATCAGAATACAGTGTACAGAAAACAGAAAAAAAATAGTAGTAGAGGGGAAAACCGTTGGGTTAGAGAGAAATGGTGCAGAGAGGCAGACAAAAAACCGGTCTGTCTCAAAAGCTCATAGGCAACAGCAGCAGCTCTTCGTCAACATGCAAACACACAGCAATCAACCAACCAAGTGATTGGATAAAAAATTTGTCTTGATCAACAGAAATCATAGGATATATCTACGGGGAGGAAAAATAAGCGAGAAGCGGGTAAATACGCAGAAACGTTGCGAAAAAATAAATAGTATTTCCGCTTGATTCGATTACAACACTCGCTGAAAATCGAATTATATACTGATTGGAAATGCTCTTCGAGTCAACGATGCCAACAACACTCAATTTGGATTTAATTTGTGAAACGAAGAAGTATCATTTACGAAATTAAACTGGAAACACGTGAAACCCAAAAAATAAGAGAAGAAAAAGTACCGTGACATTTTTTTGGTCGAAAACTCACAGTGACATTTTCTCTCAAATTTTCAGCTATTGTTCTCTATTTTTTTTCGTTTTTATCCTTATGTGACATTTTTTTGATTAAAAATAATTAGCCAAGCATTGGACAAAAGGTCACACCTGTTGTTGTTGTTTATGATGTTATCAACACTACAACAACAACAGATGTGACCTAATTAGACCTTTTTCACACCTCATAAAATATGAACTTTCTTTGTGCCGCCTCGATTACTGTACAACAGGCTTGGTCGGAGCCGGAAATTTTCAAGCATTGGAGAAAAGGTCACACCTGTTGTTGTTGTTGTTGTTATTTATGATGTTATCAACACTAAAATAACAACAGATGTGACCTAATTAGACCTTATTCACACCTCATAAAATGTGAACACTTTCTTTGTACCGCCTGGATTACTGTGCAACATGCTTGGTCGGAGCCGGAAATTTTCCGAAGAGCCAAAACTCACATTTTAAAAATAATGGAAAACTGCTTTTCTCGATAAAAGTATGAATTTTTACCGTAGATTTCAATTTATTAACTCAATTAAAAAAAAATATTATGATTTTCTCTAAAATTTTTGTAATTTTCAGCTAATTTTCTCCGTTTTTTCAGTTGTCATACACAGTGACAAAAATATTTTCTCAAGACTTTCCAGTGACAAAATTTTAAGGTGTCAGGTCAGGTATGGGGTCATCCTAAAAAAGCAGGTGAATAAAGAATATGAGCTTCAAACTCCCCGTGACTTTTCGGTTCATTTTCTCGCGAAAAATTCAGGAAAAATGTTTAACGTGCGTGAAATTTTGAATTTTTTGGGTTACGATTTATAATAACTTTGCTCAAAAAATAATTTTTTGTCAAAAGAACAAAAAACACTCACAAAGTTGCGTACAATATTTGCGTCGTTCAAAGTATACAATATTTGTGAACGAAGATCATTTTTCGAACATCCCTTTGATATTCTGCCGTAAAGGACAAAATTCGACATTTAATTTCCTGTTCCACCATCGCAAAGTAATGGCAGCGAACAGCAGAAAAAAAAACGTCTCGAAAGATTAATGAGTGCGATTTAAAACGAAGCTGAACCTGCATTTATTTTTTTTGTTTTTGTTGTTTCAATCGGTTTTCCCCCCAGTATTCTGGGAATTTATGAGAATCTTAAGCATGAAAATGTGAGGGAAAGACATCATCTTCTTTTTTCTACAGCTTTTCAAAGACACATCATTAGTTCAGTTTTGTTAGCGTGTTGTCTCTTTTTACTGCCCCCACATATGTTGAACAAGATGTCATCGAGAAGGGAAAAGCTGAATAATAAAATTCTGATAAACTAAAAAGAAAAACCTTTTGTATGAGTTGTATGAAAGAAAAGAACTTGTACATTATAAAATAGTTAAACACGCACAGGACTCGACCGAAAAAACATCGTTTTTTTTTGCTTTTTCGTAAGAATAAAACAACAAGCATCTTCTGCTTTTTCTCGGCCTTCCTCCAAAAAATAATCAAATAAGTGAGTGACGAAGAAGAAACAGAAGAAGAAAAAGATGCTGATGATGGAAAGAAGAGAAAGGACAACATTTCCTTTTTATCTCATAATCAGCGACTCGCGGGTGTTCCAATAATCAATCTCTTTTTTTCGTCGAAGAAGAGTTGTTAGTTCAACTTGGCGGTAATACAAATAAACAGAGAGTAGTCAAAACAGTTGACTGTTTGTTTTCCTTAATGAGAAGAAGTTTAGGAGGCTTTACAGCTTCTTTTTTTTGATTTTCGAGAAAATTATGGTCTAAACTATAAGCGTTCAATTTCGATTTACCACGTGAAAAAAAAAACCAAGCTTCTAGATAGATAAGAATCTCAGTACAACTTTTTTTTGCATAAATAAAAAAAGGAATTGCCAGCCAGAGCATTATTTCGAGGTGAAAAATGAGAAAGCGTCGAACAATGAATAATGATATTCATGCATGAATTATCTTTGAATAATTTCTGTCGGTTTTTCTCTGTACGAAGATAGCACAACAGAGAACGGACCATTTTCAAGATCAGAACAATTCTTGACGAGAATTTCAAGGTTTGATAAAAATTTTGATCGAAAAATAAATCTTTTCGTTGGAAATAGTGGTTCAAAACATATGAAAAAGTGAGAGGGACGCGAAACAAAAATATGTTTTCTCGGATAATAATGAAAATTTGCTTGCTTTTCTTTTTTTTGCGAGAAGTAAAGTGTGCGTCGTTTTCTCTCTTCACAACAGAGAATATTCACACATTTATGGAACCTCCCATTATACCCGACGAAAGCAGTGAAGAAAAAAAAACGAAGAAGGTCTATGTGCACATGAAAATGCTTAAAGGATATTTTTGAGCAGGAAAATATCAAATTACTTGGAAAAACCGAAAGGAACCAAAGATTTTTGATGTTGTTTGCATGTTTTGAGAATGAGATGCAATTTGGGTGGAATCTCCCAGAATCTTTGAAAACAAAAGCCTATAAACAACGACTCTGAAATTACATTATGATTTTTGTTAATTAAAAATGAATTCTTCCCAGATGACTAGGAATCAAAAACATAATCATGAATAATGAAAACATTTGATAGAATTGTTTGGAAAATGTAAGATTACAAGTATTTCGAAACAAGGGATTTCGTAATGACTCAAATTTAAATGATAACTTTTGTCAAACGAAAGAGCAAATGATGGAGAATACGAATAAAAATCAAAACAACAAACAAGAGAGAGGAAAGCGCGATGCATTCATCGGCGCGTAATTTGAAAAAAAAAAACAGCGAGGAAAGGAGAAACTGAAAAACAAAGCTGGCCGCGACGCTTACATCTGCGTTGCGGTCAGTCATGGCTCTTCATTCCCTTGCTTGCTTCTCTCTTTTTTCTTATTGCGTGTAGGCTCCGCGGTCTATATGTCTCTGACTTCTCTAAAGCATTTGTCTATCACTACTGCTTTTCCTTCTTCTCTTCTCTTTTTTCGCTATAGCAAGGGGCTCATAGTGTTCGAGCGAAATTTGTTGAAAATGAAATCTTATTCGACATTTTGGCTGTTCCATCTTTCTCTACATATTCAAAGATTTGAGATAAAACAACATGTTGAAATAGTTGAACATCGAGTGTACAAAGTCATATTGACGAATTGTACGGCATCATAACTAAATTACGGCTTCGCATTTTTTTCGAACATCAATTGAGATTGTGAGAAGAAAGACTCAAAAGGGATTTTTCGAAAAAAAAACCTGAAAACTTCAGTTCACAAAAAATCAAGATAATACATTAATCTCGCATAAGAGAGAAAATATACTTGGTTTGCTAATACCAATATTTGACATTTTTCAATAAACAAGCAAAAGAAATTACCTTATTAGCGAACAATCCAAGAAAACAGCAACAATTGGCCGAAAAGTTTGGGAAAAAAAAACAAAAATGAAAGTGTACCTTTGCGCGTGGTTTCATGTGTCGCTGCACACAAACACCGCTACAGTAATCACGAATTAGAAAAAAAAAGAAATTTAGAACTTGTGGATGACAAAAAAGAATATAGTGTAAGGGGCAGAGGGTGGCCTATGCAGATTGGATGAGAAATTCGAGACAACTAAAGGAAATTTGAGCGGCACAATACTTTATTAGCAAAATTTCCACACAGGCCAAAAAAGGAGAAGGAGAAGGAAGTGTAAACTTTTTTTTGAATAGTAATCACGGAGATGATAGTAAATACATGTAACTGAGGGATTTCCTGAGAACAAGGAAATATGTACAACGAAAACAAGCGAAAAAGAAAGAACCCCCCTCTCGACACTCTAATAACTGGGTGGAGGAAGCGAGTGTGCGTCGGTGTTGTTTGTCGATACCATCATACTTTGTTGAGTTGACAGATGGGCAAGAATACTTCGAAGTCTTTCAACTTCCATGTTCAGCCGATAAATTTCATGGTGCAGTTTTACATTTTCCTGAAAATGCTATTTCGTAAGAAACTGCGATTAGCGCAGCAGGGCTAGCAGGGGTGAGGCTTAAGCGTTTTTTCTGCTCAAAAACTAACACTTTGCGCACTTGCTAGCCGTATACTCGATATTTCTTCATGCTTCCGTTTGGCCTCTCTCGACTTTCTGGCCGCTTCATTGTTTCGTCGACGTCTCTCTCGATAGCTCTGAAAAACGGGTTGGAAATGTCACACACACACACACCCGACTTACCTCATCTTTTTGCTCTTCTGGAACCGGTTGTGGTTTTTTCTTGGACGGCTGTGGTGATTCGCTTGAAGGTGTTGGTGTTAGTTGACTAAAGTTTTGCGGGTATAATTGATGAGCAAAGAATGGATGAAACATCATGTTTTCGGATTTTATCGGCGTCAGCTGGAAATATCGATTGATTTAGAGAATTGTGGACTGGACCGGGCTAGATTTAGAAACATTAACTGTGAAATTCGAATTTTTTTCAATGGAAAATATTGCAAATTTTTGGCACAGTTTTCTTTTGCATTTTTTTCTATGTTGCAAATCACATTAGGCAAAAATCTCAGGGCCTGTTTTTTTTAATCATAAAATATTAAAATTTCTTTCGAACAACGACTTTTTTTGGTCTCATTTTTCGGGTCGGGCCTAAAAATCGCGGCATGTGACAGAAAAATATGGAAAAAACGGGATTTTTGGCCCAATTTCTTAGTCAAACTTACATTATCTTCCTTGCCAGTGATCGGATATTGTTGTGATCCATGATAATTATCCAAACTCCACATCTGACTCATTGCCTTGATATGTTGTTGAGTTGTATCATAAATCTCATTAGCAAGCTGTTGTTGAATATCGGTAGTCATCCGGTCTGGAAAAAAAAACAAAAAAATCAGAAAAAAATAAATCTACAGTACACACAACACACCACTGCAACGATAATGAGAAAACAGATAAGTTGTGCAAAGGGGGCGTGGCCAAATCAACAGGCGGCACCTTTCAGACTATTCTTTTCGGTGTAGGTGGCGCAACACTAGACGAAGTTACGCAAGGTTTGTTCCAACCAAAAATAGAACAAAAAGGACATAACGAGCTGACAAGATAAGTAATGAGAGTGCTGTGTGGTCAGAGAAAAATATGGGAAAAAATTTGGTTCAAAAATTTTCATTTTTTTAAAGAATTTTTTGATCTAGCAAGAAAAAACATTTTACATTTGATGAAATTCCATGAAAATCTTTATGCCACCCAAAAAAAATTTTCTCGAAAAAATTATGGGATCGAAAAAAGTCCCAAAAGTAAAAAAAAATTGGTGGCCGGCCTTTTTTGGAAAATTCAACTTTAAATTTTGCAAGAAAAGTCTAGAGGTCACGCGACAAAGAGATTTTTTTACAACTTTTTGACATTTTTTGTCATTTTTCTAACAAAAAATTGTTTCAGAAATATTCACAGTGACAAAAAGTTTTGAGAAATTTTGCACCCCTCCTAGGTCAGGTATCAAAAACGAGCTAAAACAATTCTCAAGTAATCTATCACAGGAAATCCGGAGAAATCATAAATCAAGCAAAAAACGGGGTGATGAGGATAATAGTGTGTTTCGCGCACCCTTTATGGTGTCATATTTCCATCTGCTGCTCCTTGTGTTAATATGTGCGCGCAATCATTCGGCACATTCTTTCATATGAATCGCTTGCGCAACCGATTTTCAAATCAAGACTTGAACAAACATGTTTGGAAAGATACTGCAAAATGAGCTCATAGCTTACAGTGTGCACACGAGTGTCCAAACGTTGCGGTAAAAGCTAACAAGTTGTTGGTTTACAACACATGCTTATCGTAAACCAATTACCGCCCAGACACGATGCGCGAGATTTTACAATGTGTAAAACTACAGTAATCAAATAACACCTATTTTTTGTCGGTGTCCTTTCCAAATTTCTGGTTGTCAGGCCAGCCCGGTTCTTGATTTTTGACCTATTCCTAATGGTTTTTGACAATTTCCTATCCTTTTTGTGAAATTAAAAATATTGTCCCCCAACAAAAATAAATCAAGTTTTGTTTACTGAAAATATTCTCTACGCGTCTAAACTCTCTCGCTCTCTCTCTCTCTCTCTCTCTCTCTCTCTCTCTCTCTATCCCTCTATGTCCATTTTGAAACGAACAGCCATCTAGCCAAGTGTGTCCATCTGTCTCCTCTGCTCTTCCGTCCACTTTTTTTCGTCCACTTTTTTTTTCCTTCTAAACGACGTCTACTAAAAATGTATAGAATAATAATATGAGCAACTTTTTTCCACCAAAATGTATATTATCTTTTCGATCAAACTGCAAGTGGCTATGTTGATACTGGTCGCCATATTTCTTGTCACTGTTTTATTGTTTTATTTATACTACACTGTTGATCGACAAAAAATGATTAAAACTAGGCGAATCAGAAAGTCAGAGTCGGTTTATTCTTGTGAAAATCCAAAGGATTATATGGAGCATTATTCGCTAGTAGATACGAAGCAAAATGGATTAGAGGTTTGGGCATTTGCGTGCACACAAAAACATTATTTTTGAAAAATTCAAAAAATATTTCGTTTTCAGCGTGACCTAACACCTTCTCCACCACCACCATTCTCTGATTCAATATCATTCCGAGAATTAAAAAAAGCAAAAAACAAAATACCTATATCTCCAGTCGAATCGCTTTACTTGGAACATCTATTCGGCAGTCTGTCACAAAGTTCGTTGGTCGATTCACTGGCTCTCGAACAACATCCAAAGCCAACTCCAATCGACGAGCCACCACCACAACATCTGCGTCGAGTTCATCTTCACGAACGTCCTCGCAATTTTCCGCGCCCAATTATTCCACCAACTCCAACATTTTGCGATCGACCAGCATCGCCGAAAATGGTTCTGGAAGAATTCGGTTTTGTTAGGAAGACACCCGAATTTGTACCGCGAATGATGACCGAAGAATTCGACAACATCAATAAGTGCATTGAGAAACGAAAAATCGATATTCGCGAACTTTTGAAAAGAGTCGAAGCGGCTAAGCATCAACATAGGGTCAGTTATTTCACCGGAAAACTATATTTTTCCGGAACATCGCTTCAGTAAACATTCGAAAAGGAAATTCCTAATCTAATTTTTTTCTGTGAGAAAGGAACAATCCTTCTGAAAGCAAAAATACTTTTCTCAGAATTGCCAGAATAAAATTTTATCAAGAAAACAAAAATGTCCGCAAAAGTGCGTCACGGTGTTTGTCATCTAATATTCTGACAAAAATTTCGTGCGCAAAAAAATATTCACAATATTTTTCAGAGATTCTCGGAACACCTTCAAAGTGCTCACAATCTTACGGATAGAAATCATCATCATCGAATCAACTGGCCATAGGGGCATCATATCAAACAAATTTATCGAAAAAGCACAATTGAAATTTTCGACACTGTCAAATGTATATATTTTACGGGATCCAAATGACTTCCATAATTTCTGCCGACTATACAATGCCAATGTCCTCCTGCAAAAGTTTTTTGTGTGTGTTCTAGCCAATAAAAATGCCTTACCATATATCGTATCAAATTTTGTCTTGAGAAATGTCGCAATTTCATTTTCAATTCCACATAGTTGAAGTGCATCCTGAAGTTGTCGTAGCACAACTTCCACTTGTTCATCGTCAAAATTCGTCGATTTTATTCGAACATTTTCGAAGCGCAAACTTTTTTCCGGTGGTTCACGCCATTTTCGAGATTCTCTTCTGAAACAAACATAAACCATGAAAGTGAGATAGAGCACTGTTGCACATTTGTGAATGAAAAAAAAAACTTACAAATCATCATGATCATCGCATTCGGCCTGCCTCTCGAATTTTTCGCGCAAAAAACTCGCGGAAAATTTTCGAACTTTTTTCGTTGGCATTAAATATTATTTCAGGTTGTTTGAAAACTCAAAAGCTTGAAAAATGAGATTTTTGCGGCGGAACATATCCGTTTTGTTTTTTTTTATGTTTTTCAAATTTTTCAAACAAAAAGAAGAAAACTAACCTTCTTATACTCAACTTTTTCCTGGCCATTGCAAACATTTTTCTATTTTTTTTTTTTTGAAAAAAAACTAGAAGTTTAAATGAGAAAAGTGACAATTGACCCGATGTTGAGCAAGATAAAAGATGAAACAACAGCTGGTAAAATGAAAAAAAAAAACGAAATTCTTGAAAATAAACAAAAAAAAAATGCGTGTGATTCTTTGAACTCCTATTTGACAACAAGAATAGTTTTCTACAAAATAGTCTGAAATTTTTCCTGGTAAAAAAAACTAACCGTTTTCAAATCGTGACGTGTTACAAACATCTTTTTACGAAAAACTCGTCAATTTTTGAAAAAATATATAGCTTTATATGTAATCGAACATGCTGATCTCGATTTTTGTGCGTTTTCAAATTAGAAAAGTGTGCTCAAAACATGATCATCAGTATCATAAGGCATAGTGACTTCCATCCCATCAACTTGTAGTTGTGATCTTTTGATCGCCTCTCTCGCCTTCTCATTCCCACTCCAACAACGTCTAGCCACCCCGTTCGGCACATCCCAATTCAACATTCCTTCGGCGCGACGTTCCGCATCCGCGCCACCATCCAACACCAGACCGAAACCGCCGTTGATCACATCGCCCCAACCAACGCCACCGCCATTGTGAAGCGATATCCACGTGGCACCGCGAAACGCGTCACCGATGCAGTTTTGTACGGCCATGTCGGCTGTGAACGCACTGCCATCTGTGATGTTTGATGTTTCGCGGAACGGCGAATCGGTGCCCGATACGTCGTGATGATCGCGAGAGATCACGATTGGACCGGCGACTTTGCCGCTGCTCACAAGATTGTTGAAACCTTTGGCGAGAGCGACTCGTCCGGCACGATCCGAATACAAAATTCGAGCCTGAGATCCGACAACCAGTTTGTTTTTCTCCGCTTCTTCTATCCATTTCTTGTTGTCCGCGTATTGTTGTTTGACATATTCGGGGACTGCAAAAAACCATAGAGCCAATGGTGAGAGGAGAGAGACGCAGAGGAAAAATCACAAAATGTGGGTCTCCAAAAAACTGTGTCTAAATCTCTTGTTTTACAATGCTACCTCGTCGAGGGCCCCGAAATTTAGGCTCCGCCCACAAAAAAAACGTTCTTGTGACTCAATATAATGGGGTTCCCATATAATGCAGCGTCCTCATTCAGAAAACCGGGGGTTTAAAGGAGCACCAATATTTCTCAATAACGTTGTGTTCCTTTAAATACTTACGATTTTTGCTTTTGGGATTTTTGCGGGTAAAAAATAGTTATCTAGCATTGTTGTGAAGCCCGAAACGACCCACAAAAAAATCGCCTCTCACCATCACTCTTCGCTAACTCGTCAATAATTCGGCACGCCAATCGATCAGTTTCTCGCAAATCCTCCTCCTTCCCCGACGTGCAAACCCATCGAAACGGTCCGAATCCCATCGAGAAAATGTCGCCCATAATATCCTGCATATAACTCGGATATCGGAACGATTTATCGTCCTGCGCGTCGGGTTTCAACAAATCCGCGCCCGCTCGATGACATTCGAGCAGAAATGCGTTGCCGTAATCCCAGAAATACATGCCCTTCGCCGTAAGTTTGTCGATAGCCGCAATTTGGCGCAGAAGACTTTTTTGCACCAATTCCTTGAACTTGTTGGGATCGTTGATCATCATTTGGTTGGATTGTTCGAAGGTCAGACCGGACGGGTAGAAGCCGCCCAAAAATGGATTGTGTAAACTGGTCTGATCGGAACCTAGCTCAACCAAACACTCGTCTTCTTCCGCTAAACGTTCCCACAAATCAACAACATTTCCTAAAAATCCGATGCTTATTGATGACTTCATCTCGCGATGTTGCTTGATCCACTCGATGATTTTCTCCAGCTCATCCGACCACACATCCAACCACCCCTGTTCGTGTCGTTTCAGCAGAGCCGTTCTCGAAATCTCCGCAATCACCCCGATACATCCCGCAATTTTCGCCGCCTTCGGTTGTGCTCCGCTCATTCCGCCCAATCCGGCAGTCACAAAAACACGCCCCGCCAAATTGTCGAGTCCGAGACGTCGACCGGCGTTGAGCACTGTGATCGTTGTGCCGTGAACAATTCCCTGTGGACCGATGTAGCAGAAACTGCCAGCAGTCATTTGACCGTATTGAGTGACGCCCAACGCAAAGTATTTGTCGTAGAGCTCTTTTGTTGAATAGCTCGGAATCATCTGCGAACAGAAAATTCAGGAAGGTTTATTGTTTTGTTTTTGAGACTTTTCATGCGGTTTCGAAATGTCCCGGAGCCCAAAGCCTAATCCTCACCATTCCATTAGTAATCGTCATTCTCGGCGAATCAGGTGTCGACGGAAACAATCCCAACGGATGTCCCGAATACAAAACCAGCGTCTGACGCATCGTCATTCGACTCAAATATCCCAAAACCAATCGAAACTGTATCCAATTGCTAAACACCTGTCCATTACCGCCATAGGTGACGAGTTCTTGCGGAAATTGCGCAACTTGCGGGTCCAAGTTGTTGAGAATCATCAGGATTATCGATGCGGCTTGTTGACATTGTGCCGAAATGTCGGCAATTTTCGGCGCGTGTAGATCGAAATTCGGCATGAAACGATAGGCGTAGATGTGACCGTGTTCATCGAGCTCGTCGGCAAACTCTTTAGCCAATTGTTGGTGAAATCGCGGTGGAACATAGCGCAAAATGTTGCGCACAGCTAACTAAAAAATCAGTTTTGCGCAAAAATTCCGGCGTCACACACGACAAAACTCACCGTTTTCTCAGCACCCGTCAAATTGAGAGGTCTCTTCGGAGCATGCGCAATATTTTTCTTGGCGCGCTGTTCTTGCGGATAATCCAACAGGTGTTCTTGCGAAAACGGATCAATGAACAATGATGACAAGATCATTTCAGCCAGAACGTGATTCGACAAAAACGAGGAGAAGAAGAAGAAGAAGAACCATAAAAAGACATGAGATAGAAAAAAGGCGGGTTGCAAAACATAAAATGTTTATGATTCTGTTTGCGTGTCAGGTGCGCAAGGTGCGATCAAACAACTAACCATCGGCGACACACAATAACAAGAAATCAGGCTTCGTCGGAAAACAAATCGGAAAACAGGTGTTTCAGACGAATAAAAACAAACGAGTAGTTGGCTCAAAAGTCAACCATAATATGCAGCTATCAATGAATTCTCGAGGAATTATTTTGTAAGTTAATAAAAAAAAATAAATAAAAACTCAAATTTCTCAAGAAAGTTGAGGTAAGATTTTCCGGGCCGGCCTGGGTATTTGGACATTTTAATTTTTAGTGACAATTCGAGATTATTCAGCTCAAAAACTAATTTTTCATGAGTACTGTATCCGGAGGTGGCCAAACAAAATTTGGTCCTACAAAATTATAAAGCCTATGGATAAAAATCGGACATAACTCTCAAAATTTTCCCTGATTTTTTATTCAAAAAATCAAAATTTTTGCCAAGCCAATTTTTGAGAAATTCAATTGTTCTCTGCGTCTCTCAATCTATCAATTTTAGCTTCCCCCAACTTTTTTCAATGTTCAAAAAGAGCAGGAAATTGAAACCTATTTCTTTTTATGTGATTGTTTTATTCCCACACATTTTTTCCCCAATTTCGCGACAACAAACATATTCCGACACAAAAAATGGCTTGTGGTGGGAAAATGAGACCGAGAGTTGCCCAAGTAACCGAATTCACCTTTCTCTTTTTCTCATTCGTTTTTCGGCTGATTTGATTTTGTGGGCAGCTGAAATTATATGTGAGCTCATGCTAATTCTGCGGACATTTTCATTTTTTTGATGGGGTTACAATAGTTTTCTTATCTCATCAATTCAGGCTCCGCCCTTTTTTTCTCACTTCTCAGTTCTAAGCCTCGCCCACTCAAAAAGAGCTTCGAATTAATTTCCTACATTACTTGTTTGCTCAAGTCAGAGATTACTGTAGTTTTTTGATCTTCTATTTTTTTTCGAGAAAAAAAGACTAGTCCTAGAAGAGCGCGGCTCAAAACTTGTTTTCTGACAGAATGAACACATCAGACGTGGCAACAACAACCATCATGTCAATGATCGACTATTTCGAAGAAGAACTATACGACGAGGAAGTGACAACAAGAAGATCAACTGGTCGAACATATCCAACATGTTCGGATATTTTCTGTGGTATGTCTCCAAAAAATCCTAAGCCGCTGATTCGGCCGTAAAAGCGTTTTGTACAAAAAAATTGCAGACGCCTACTTTACCCCACGAAAAATCATATCAATCACAATTATGTTGGGAAGGCTGACAATTGCCGCGCTGATTCTGATTCTAGGCACTAAAATGGAGAAGGATTTTATGAGATCGATTTCGAACTCGATTTTCATTCCGATCATTTTCACCGAATTGTATACGGTTTATATTGAAATCGCATTTTATCGCCTGCTATTCACCGAGAGCAAAAACGACTATGACACTTTTATGGTGTAAGTTAGGCCCTGTCAAAGTGTTTTCTCCAAATCCCCTAGTTTCCTAAGTTCTGGCCAACTTCAAAAACCCAGGCCTGGCACCAAAATCGTGACCCTATCAATTTCTTTTTCTTTTCAATTTCAGAACCTACATCACATGGACCGACCAATTCATGGAATTTCTCAACGACTACGTTCACATCAATATAATGTGCATGTTACCTCTCATTCTCTATTGTGGTCGAATCGCCACATTTCCCGGTGATCGTATCAACGCCTTTCCGACCAAGTAGGCCCTCCATAACTAACCTGATCATTCTTCGTCTTCTTTTTCTTCCAGCACAATATGTCTGATAATGCAGATAATTCCGTTTTTCATCAGTATTCTCAATTATATCAACGCGGTGAATAGTGCAGTTGTGTTGGTGATACTGGCAACAATGTCGCAATTCTTGACAATTATTTGCTTCTCGCTCGTTTTTATTCAAATCTTCTGGGTGAGTGAGACGCACATCTGGAAAAAAATCAATAATTTTTTGCTAATTTTCGATGAGGGTCCCTTTTTTTTGGGTTTCGAGAAATAATTCCGTTGGAAATGTAAAAATTTATACAATTTCCAAGAGAAAGTTTCAAAGGTCACGTCACTAAACTTATTTTCTTTCAAGTTTATGAATGTTTCAACCATTTTTCGTTTTTTTGTGGTCCTCATTCACAGTGAAAAAAATGAAGTTATACCCCCTAATAGGTCTACAAAAAACGGCTCCAAATGGAAAAGGGGGTAATAGGAATTATAGTCTAAAATTGAAGACAAACGTACCATTTGATGATGAGTGAAAAGACGAAACAAAACAAGAAAAATGAATAAAAACGAACGAGGCAAGAAAGAAAGAAAACAATAATAGAAAAATGAGCAAAGGTGAAGAATAAATGAATGAATGGACACCTGGAGGTATACAAGAGACCGTCGACCCCGCCCATTTTTCGCACCCACGCCGCATCCAAAAAGTGGGCGGAGTCGACGGTCTCTCTGTATACTGCGCAGTGTTCATTTATTCATTTATTCTTCACCTTTGCTCAGTTTTCTAATATTGTTTTATTTTTTTTTGTTTCGTTCGTTTTGATATTTTTTCTCTGTTCTGTTCTAGTTTCGTCCTTGCACTCATTATCATATGGTACGGTTGTTCTCAATTTCAGATCATTTTCGAAGCTTTTTTCTGACGAGACATTTTCCGAAGTTATTTTCGAAACTTTTCCGAAATTATTTTCAGTTAAAAAAAAAGTTATCATTTCACAGTTCCTAAAACTAAACACCAAAAAATAGATAAACTTTTCTAAATTCTGACAAAAAATAAGAACACGTTACGTTCTTCCTCCCTTCGTTAAATTTCTGCGGTTTCCAAACGCTCTAGCCGAGAAACGACCAAAAACAAAACCAAAAACATTTCCAGTCAATGGCCGTAATGATGCGAGAACTACCCTACGAGGCGGCCACGTCGACCGACATGCAAATACGCGACGCGCGAAGTCGTCTCGCCTGGTCACTCGCCTACATGATCATCCCCTTCCTCACTCTCATCCCATTTGTCATCGAGGCTGTCTTTGTTATATTCCGAATCATTCCCCGCGCCAACAGTGGCATGTACAAACTGCGCGTTGTTTGCAAAATTCTCATCGTCATGATCCATTTCTATCGACCGACGTGGATGGTGCTGATCACAATGATCTTCTTGCCACCTTATCGACGAGCCGTCCCGCTTTTATTTTGCTGCTGTTCGTGTTGCCCGAAAGTGGACGTCGAACCGTTACCGCGAAAAGCGCCCGACACTAGTCTCATGTATAAATATGCCGATATTTGAACTGTTTTTGTGTCGGTTCGAATAAACCCTTCTCCGCTGTTACCAGGAACTGTTTAAGTCGCTGGTGATAAAGAAATTCTCATTTCTTCTTATCTTTGACACTTCTTTTTTTGTTGCTCTTATTTTAGTTCCGAGTTCAAGTTTTTGAGATTTTTTTTCTGATCTGGGACCCAAAATGGGGCCAGGGGTATTATTCGTGACTTTCTCAATGTTTTCAAACCTTAACTTTTGGCGCCAAAAACCAACGTTTTAAAAATTCGAAGTTCGGTCAAAAACTTTAAGTCAGCTCTCATCAATTTTTCAAAAAAGGCTGAAATTGAGCCAAAAATAAATTATTTTGATTAATGTCCATTCGCTCACCTTGCATGAACAGTTGTTTTGGTCCCCTCCAAAAAACACGTGATGATTCTGGTCATTCGCAGTGTCATCCCGCCCCAAACAACTGTGCTCTCTGCGTCTCCTCATATCCCACACTGTCTCGTCGCATTCATCGATCCTTGCGATTGTACCAAAACATCTTCGCATTCATTCTTCTTCTTCTTCTTCTTACCAACAACTTTATTGTGTTGTTTCAGAAAAAATGAAATTTCTCATCGTTGCGCTGCTCTGCTGCTGCGCCACCGCCGTCGTCGCCTATCATGACAAGAACACCATGATGGAGACGAATCGTGTGATGGGTGTCGAAAAACAGGTCGAGTTGCAATCGGCGACATGCGACGAGTGCCAAAGTGTCATCAAGAAGATTGTCGAGGCGGCCAAAAATCCGCAAAAATTGCAAGAACTCAAGATCGTGTTGAACATGTTGTGCAAAGAGACGTCGTATGAGGATGAGTGCCGTTTGTTTGTCGCCAACATTGACAAATTCATCGACACGTTGGCACCATATTTGGTTAGTTTTTTTTTTCTGGAATGAAAATGAGTTTGAAAAAGAAAGAAAACTGAGAGAGAAAAAAGTCAGGGCTGGAAGGTACTGTGGTTATTGACCCTGAATCCCTCATTGGCCTCCTAAGGCTGAGGCCTATACAATATTTTTTGAAATTACAGAAGGATCCAAAAGCCATCTGCGCTCGTATTCATTTGTGCTCTAACAAACGTATCGATACGTTCCACCGTCTTTTGCTCGACTTTGCTCGTCGCGCTGAAAAAGTGACATACGGCGGTGCCAAAATCGTTTGCGATGAATGCGAGTTCGCCGTGAAAGAACTCAAAACTGCTCTCGAGAACAAACAACTTCAAACCGATGTTCGCAATTTCTTGCGCGAAAATGTTTGCAAAGTTTTGGGAAGTTACCGCGGATTCGTAAGTCATTAATCCGACCCGCCCAAAAAAAAACAATGAGTTTTTCTAGTGTGATCTGATCATCGATGAGTACTTGCCAGAATTCATCCAACAAGCCGACGCAATTCTTGCCGATCCTCATCAAGTCTGTATCGATGTTCACGCATGTGACGCCGGCGCAAAACAACGCAGACAATATGTGGGTATTCTGGGATACATTCAACGTAACATTGTCTAATTATTGCTCCCCTTGTGCTTATTTATTTTTTGTCGTCGTCATAAATTGCATTATTCCCTTTGTTGTTCTATAATCAGATACGACCTATTTATGAACATATTTCACAGATTTACAATTCTCGAAATGACGAAAAAATCGGACTGGACATGGAACATTTTTGGAAACAGCTCACTATGATAAATGAAAAGGGAGAGGTGAGGGTCCAAAAATGTGGGTCGTCGTTTTGGTTTTTTGAAAAAATTTGACCAAACCTTTTTTCAAAAATGTAGATTTTAGAAAACATTTTTTGACGACAAGATTTTCCAAATTCAATTTTTTACGTGAGTTTATTTGGCGTCAAAAATATTCAAAATTCGAATTTTTGGGGTCACAAAATTTTTTCGACGCCAAATTTAAAATTCCTAATTTTATGACTGGAATTTTCAGCGCCAAAAATAAAGGGCTGATAAATTTTGGGAATTGTTTTGGCGCAAATTTGAAAATCCGGTATTTCTGGGTCTCATTTTTTAGTCAGGCTCATCTAAGTCACATTTTTTTTCGATTCCGAGCCAAAAAATAGTGTACTTTGATCCAATTTTCGCAAAAAGATCATTTTTCCACCCACGCTTCAGAAAATTTAATAAAAACTTTTTTTCTATTATCAGATCTTCGAAATGTCATGTTTTGAATGTCAGTTGACGACCGATGCAATGAAAGAGGAAATGATCTCAAAAAGAGTATGAGCCAAAAGTTGTTTTTTTCTAAACAATTTTTAAGTTTTAGAAAGATATTGCTGGGGATATCCAGAAAATTGCGTGCAATCAAATAGTGCCAACAAACATGACCGCATCATGTAATGATTTTCTATCAATCTATCTTCCTACAGTAATACAGATGACCATTGAGCAAGCGGATGCGAAGAAAATGTGCCAGTATTACAAATTATGTCCAGTGCATTCTCATCAGAATACACCACTCAAAGAAGAGCAATACATTGCCCAAAGAGACAAATGTCAAGTTATGAAAGTTTGGCAAAAATACATGGAGAAAAATATGAATTTTTCGCCTTCCCAACAATTTTTGGAGAGTCAATTAACTGGGTCGGTTTGCGGAAAAGTTTTCAGAATATTTGCACCAAGTTGTCAACAATTTATGAATGCTCTATCACAATCTATTGTCGACAAGACAATTTTTCTTGCATCAACCAACAAATTCGGCCAAGTTTTGGGATGTTAATTGATATTTTTTCATTGTGGAATAAATGAAATTCGGGAGGTCCAAATTTCAATTTTTCGCTAGAAAATCTAACATACAAATTCTCAGTAATTCGCTGGGGGGTCATGAAATACGGTGGGGTCGTATTCTACATGTTGTCCGAAAATCTAACATACAAATTCTCAGAAAAAATCCTAGTTGCACAATTCCTGTTATCAGTACCTACTTTTTCCTCCCAAAGCACGTGTTCATACAAAATAGAATTTTCGAATAAATCAAAGACCTTCGCTGATAAGCAGTACAATATAAAAGTCAACTCCACCAACAAAATCGTTATCAGCTTAGGCATTCTCAAAAATGATGAAGCCTGCTGTCATTTTTCTCGGACTCTTTTGTCTCGCTTATTCGGCCAATGTTCCAAAAGTGTGTGAATCGTGTCAATCGCTTGTTCAAAACTTTGTCGACGCATCGAAAGATCGTATGAAAATGGCTGAGTTGAAAGTGTCACTATCGATCATGTGCATGGGAACATCTCACCAATCGGATTGTCATAAAACATTGGACAAATTGGATGTCATTGTTTCAAAACTGGCTCCATATTTGGTGAGATTTTCGGGTTTGCGAAACTGACACTTTCTTTTTTACCTCAATGGTCCAGGCTATTCAAAATTTAGGATAAAAAAGCCCATTCCATGCCTGCAATAAAATGTAGTTTTAGACAAACACGGCGGCTGTCTGCTCAAAACTTCAAATGTGTTCCGACTCGCCAATCGCTCGCCTAGTCACAATGTATTTCAAAAAAGCTAAGGCAGATGTTACCAACAATGTGATTGAGAAACACGAAATCTGCGAAGAGTGCAAACACACCGCATCACAATTTCAACAATTCTTCACACAACAAGACACACTTCTCGCCACAAATTCATTCATCAATCAATTTATATGTAAATCAAGTGGCAAGTATAATCAAGCATGCCAATTTGCCTCGTCGTTCATGATTCCTCAACTAATTCAAGAGATTCAATCAATTCTCGGCGATCATGATCAAGTGTGTTCTGATCTGACATTATGTCGTACCAAAAATCCAAGTGGATTGATGGCCGAGCCAAAAATTGAGTTGCCCCAAATTTGGGAAAGAATGCGAGGCGAGAACGATGAACAACTCTCCACGTGCTTCGAATGCACTTTGAGCGCTGATGCGATGCTCGAAGAATTGCTCAAAAATCGAGTAAGTTATCGGGTTTATTGACAAGGAAAATGTTCTTCGGACAATGCGGAAAAAAGTGCGCTGATGATTCATAGTTAGCTTGAGGTAAACAAATAGAAAAAGCACAGGTCGCAAAACTATCTGATCACTGTGTGAGACGGAGAACTGGCACAGGAAAGTGATCTTTCAACAAGAAAAAGACGACTTCTGACCCATACCTGACCTAAGAAGGTACCAAAATTTCTCCAAAAATTTTGTCACTGTGAATAACGACCAAAAAAACCGAGAAACAGAAAAAAAAGGTCAAAATTTAAGAGAGAAACATTTTTTTTTTTAATTTTCGTGACGTGACCTAAACATTTTCCTTGCAAATGTCACTGTGAATTTTTGGCCAAAAAATGTCACGGCAATGTTTTCCCTCTTAGGCCAGGTACGTTCTGACCGTAACAAAACGCAATAACTAAGCCTAAACTAATTGACGAGAAAAAAGAAAACGAAAAAATAGATTTGGTTACGATTCTCATCAGGCAAAAAACAATCACAAGTACAATGAATTTAAAAAAATGAATAACTAAAGTTTTCTAGCCAAAAAAAAAATGAGGGTGATAATGAGAAAAAAAGCGGACGCTAAAAATATAAATAATAATGAATGAATATCGGAAGAGGTGCACATATTTTTGGACAAGCTCCGCCCACTCTCCAAGCTCCGCCCATTTTGGTGTGCGGCATGCAACCTTTGATCTTTTTACCCCGAAATTTTGGCGATTAATAGTAGCGTCACTATCTTCTTAGAGAGGGTGAAGCGCTTTTTTACAGTGTTTATATGTTTGAGAAACATTAATTGTGAGGTTAAAATTTTTTTGATTTCTTGGCGTTCAAAAAACACAAATTTCCAAAAAAAAAAATTCGAAGTCAGAAAATTGAAATTTTGTTGTCATTTCCAGCAATCCACCGCCGATGATGTTCAAAAAGAGTTGTGTGAAAAAGTGAACGCAAACTGGACCGCCGGATGCAATGACTTTGTGCACATGTACTTGTCAACGGCCCTCTATCTCTCTTACAACCAAGTAACAGGTCGTGAAATTTGTGAAGAAATGCATTCATGTGACAAGAAGAAGGTCCTAACAACAACAACAACAATTTCAACATGCGAACAGCGATGCAAGAGCTACGAACATTTTGTGGCTGAAAATGTGATGTTGATGCAACCACATTTCGCCCAATACTTGTCACATTCAATGTGCACAAAATTGCCCAGCTCTCTGGCCAATTTGTGCGTTCAAACTGCTCATCGTCTTACTTTGACATCTTTCAAACAACTCGAAATGGTTGCCAATACCCGTGCTGTTTGCACAATGGTTAGTTGTTTGATGATGATGAAAATGTCAAAAGACCCTTTTTTTCCAGGTGTGTTGAGCGACCACAGCAGACAAATAAACTGTGATTTTTTTTTGACAACCAATAAATACTTAGCATGCAACAAACTATACATTTTCGGATCCCTGTATGATGGAAGATTAAAAATGTATTGATCAGAGGATTATTTTTTAATTGGTAACAAGTGACCTTCCATAGGCATATAAAACTAAACAAAATTTCATTTTGATTTTTTTTTTGTTTTTTCTGAATCTAATATTTTTGGGGTCAAAAGTGAATAATTTTTTGGAGTAAAAAATGAGGGTTCAAAAACTTCGCGCCTATGTTGAATTTCAAAATCTGATTTGGCCCAAACTTTTCTTTTCGACATTTTTCTGAACCTTTTGCATGACTTGACCAGATTCATTTTTTTCTCTTCCAGGTGCCACTTTTCACCGAGCCTTATGCCAAAAAACCCGTGTATGTGAGTCATAAAAGTTCTCTTCTATCTCTCAAAAAATAAATATATACCGGGTAAAGGAGGAGTTGACAGACAGAAAAAAATTGGGAGAGGAGAAAAAGATCGCGACCAGTAAAAAGTATAAATACTGTTTCGACAAAAAATATTTGGCACACTCTTTTTTTCGGTTTCGTTATAGACTCGACTAACTGACACATCAACTAGTTATGTTAATTTTTCTCCGTTTTTTACGACTATCAAAATTCTGATCTTGAACAGAAAAAACTTTCAGAATGCTGACAAAACTCGTAGTTTGTTGTCTCGCAATTACAGTCGTCGCTGGTGGTAGAGGACGACATGGCGGTGGACCGCCAATGTTGCCATTCTTGCAAAATGTGACACAAGATGGTCAACAAGCCTATTTCGCTATTGTTACAAATCAGTCGTTGACAATTGCCGAGACCGAAGCACAAACTGCCACGTGGGCTCAGACTTATGGTGTTAGCGTGAGTTTTTTCATTGGAAAAAATTAAAATTAGGAAAATAGAAATTATCCTAACCTATGACAAATCTCAGGACACCTACAACGAATTCGAAGCCAACGTGACTGCCTACAGAAACCAGGTCAAGCAGAACGTTAGCAACGTTATCGCCAACCTGACAACCGTTCAAAACGCCGTTCAAACCGTGCTCGACAACAAAAATCAAACGCGACAACAACAACAACAAGCACTCGACGCACTCCGAACCCAATATCCACTGGAACTTCCAGTGTTGTTCATGATTGCCGGTCAGGTTAGACGACAAGGCGGACAAGGCGGACAAGGACGACGAGGAGGACCATTCCCGGGACACGGAGGACAGGGTGGAGTTGTTTTCGGTGGAAACCAGGGAAGTTTCGGAGGGCAACAAGGAGGTTTCGGAGGGCAACAAGGAGGCTTCGGAGGAAATCAGGGAGGTTTCGGAATGCAACAAGGAGGCTTCGGAGGAAATCAGGGAGGATTCGGAGGACAACAGCAACAACAAGGAGGCTTTGGGGGCCAACAAAGTGGTTTTAGAGGCCGGCAACAACAACAACAAGGCCAATTCGGAGGCCAACAAGGTCAATTCGGAGGATTCTAATTTTCGAAAAAATTTAATAATTTTACTTGCCTCAATATTTATTACAGGAATACCGAATGAAACGTTTTTTTTTGCTTTTAAAGAATCTTTGCTGGCATACAAAAAAAGCCCAAAAATTAGGCTCCACCTCCTTGTTTGCAATTACAACGCATAGTTCTTTTTTGCCCATTTCTTTGTTGCGAATACATGGATTTTTCTATGCGTCTGGAGAACTCTCATAAAGTGATTGTTAGGGAAAATGGGGTAAAAATGATATTGTCTGTTTCTCTACCGTCTGTGATGTATAGTGTGTCTCGCTTTAACATAAGAGTGAGAGAGACACAGAGAAAAGGCATGGAATTGAGAATGGCTGAGTTTATCTATCTAATCTAGAAAAAAACTGGTCGGAAGAATATAACTGATTTCCATACAATATCGGACCGGCCCATAATTTTCGGGCCAGACTTTATATATATTTCGGACTAGAAAGAAGTACGTCTGAAACTTATTTGCTAGTTACAACCTCTTGGAAATTTTCGGAATTTGAAAGTCTGCCGAAATTCTGTGAAAAACTATCAAGAAGCCCATGAAAACATCCGAACCATTATTTTCCCATAACCATGATCATAATCATAACACAGAGAAGGAAAAAGCATCAAAAAAGGTGGGCGGAGTCAATTTTGTTTTTTCTTCCTTCTTTTCTACATAGTTCAGCACCACTGTGTCTAAACATCTTCGAATTGTGCACTATCTCATCGTTTGAATTTGCTCAGCTCGGGTCAATTCGAAAAACAGCGAGTAGTATAAAACGGGGCGAAGAATGGTCATCTCATCATCATCGTCACTCAATGATTTTTAAACTTGTTATTGCTTCACTAGCTGTGTGCGCCGTTTTGGCCAAACCACCAGGTGGTCGTGGTGGGCCAGGTGGTCCAGGAGGTCCAGGGGGCCCAGGAGGTCCCCCACCACCTCCACCATTCTTGAAAAATGTCAGCGAAGATGCCCGCAAATCATTCTTCGACATTCTTCATAACGAAAACCTGACTATTTCTCAAATTGACACACAGACAGCCGCATGGGCAGCGACAAATGGAGTCTCGGTAAGAGTTTTTAAATTCAACAGAATTTTATTTTCAAACTCTTCAGGATGTTTACAACGAATTCGAGGCTAATCAAACCGCTCATCGCGCTGAAGTCAAGCAAAACGTGACAGCAGTCATCGCCAATCTCCCATCAGTTCAATCTCAACTCGAAGCCATCATGGATAACAAGGATCAAACTCGCGCCGCTCAACACGAACAAATCGATGCGTTGAGACAAAAGTATCCACAAGAGGTTGATGCGCTCTTCCAACTTGTCGGACCACCAAGAGGAGGGCCAGGAGGTCCAGGTGGTCCACGAGGTGGTCCAGGTGGTCCAGGTGGACCAGGAGGACGAGGTGGCCCAGGTGGACGAGGAAGACACGGCCACGGCCCACGAGGACAATAATTTTTTGCACCAATTTTTTGTACACTTGCAATAAACTATCTCATTCATATCGTTGTGTTTTTCCCCGAAAACTCATAGAAATCGTGGGCGATAAAAAATGGCAAAATATTTGAGCACACTTTTTCTAGTGTACAAAAGGGGGTCCGGTTTTCATCCAACCCGGAGCGATTCAAAATTCAGGGTTGAGAGAGTACGAGGCGCAGATAAAAACGTGACCTGACATGAGGAATAACAGAAAGAATTCATTATTGTTCTCTGATTTCTCTCTCTCTCTCTTATCGCTAGCGGTGAGAATTTGGCTATTTTGTGCCAAGTGGAATCTGAACCGGATCTGGTTTCTTTCTTTTAGAAAATGGTTGTCCAAGAATGAGTGTAGTTTGGCCGCCCCCCCCCCCCCCCTCCCCCTCTCCTAAAGAAGGAAAAGGTCACACCTGTTGTTATTCAAGATGTTATCTATACAAAAACAACAACATATGTGACCTAATTCTTTTTAACACATCATAAAATTTGAACTTGTTATTAGCGTTAAGAATTTGGCTATTTTGTGCCAGGTGGGATCTGGACCGCATCTGGTTTGAGTGTAGTTTGACCGCGACTCATCAAAGGGAAAAGGTCACACCTGTTGTTATTAAAGATGTTATCTATACAAAAACAACAACATATGTGACCTAATTCTTTTTAACACATCATAAAATTTGAACTTTTTGTGCAGCCTGGGTTACTGTACTTTTCGAAGAAGCACTTATAGTTTTCACAAGAGAAAATCGTATGAAAAGGCTCTACAAGATTCCAGAAAAATTGTCAACAACTATGAAAAACCAGATATACAGAAATTCATTCCTCGAATATACAAAAAAAATACAACCCAATCAGTTGGCTCTTGGAAGACCGATATGACCGGAAGGTCCTCTTGGTTTTCCGAGGCCTTTAGGACCTCCTGGCCCTCCTCTTGATGGCCGAGCAAGTTGGACAATAATCCCAACTTCTTGTGAATACTTTTGCCTCAACGCATCAATTTGTTCATGTTGAGCGGCGCGAGTTTGATCCTTGTTATCCATGATGGCTTCGAGTTGAGATTGAACTGATGGGAGATTTGCGATGATGGATGTCACGTTTTGCTTGAGTTCAGCAAGACGGGCGGTTCGATTAGCCTCGAATTCAATGTAAACATCCTACATAGATCGACAATTCAATTTTGTTTTATATAAAAACTCTTACCGAGACATTATTTGTCACTGCCCAGGCGGCTGTTTCAGTGTCGATTTGAGAAATAGTCAAGTTATCATTATGAAGAATATCAAAGAATTCGTTTCTAGCATCTTCACTGACATTGTTCAAGAATGGCGGGAGACCTTCTGGGCCTCCAGGTCTGCTAAAATCTCCAGGCTGGCCAATTGGTTGGCCCAACCCGATAGCGATAAGAAAGACCGAGAGAAGAACAATACAAGTGGTCATTTTCAATGATACATCAACTAGTCAGATGTTTTTTATATACCATTTTTTGAACTCAGCTGAACAAATTCACACTGTTTGAAATTATTAATATTTTGAAAAATGTATAATTTCGACAAAATCAACATGAATTATACAATTTTGTTCTTTCATCGTTATTTTTTCTAGGCAACTAAAGTTTCTACAGTTAAAAGAAAGTGAACAAATAAAAAGATTATTCAAAAAAGGGATTCGAAAATAACCAATTTAAAATCGTTATCTCTGCGTCTCTCTCACTCTCAACTATTGCACACTGTGTATGTTTTTTTGTTGTCAATCATTATCATATTCATTTTTCCTACGGGAAAATTCCCATAAAACACAATAAAAATACCAACAATGATTTTTTTTTGTCAACGATGATTCTAGCCTTTTTCAGGGAGTGACAAATGTCATGTTTATACTTCAAAGTGGTTTTTGTTTACATTAAAAAATTGGAACTAGAGAAAGTCGACATAAAAATGATCAAAATCAAATTTCGCACCAACTAAAGGCTACCTAATCTTGCTATTTGAAAGCGATGTGAGATCAACATGTTCGATGATGTTGATAAGGGCAGAACGGAAGAACAATGTGATACAATTTTGAACTAATAGAATTATCGAGAAATTTTTTCTGTGAAAAATGAAGACTACAGTAATTGAGAAAGGCTGAAAGTACAGTAACCTTCTGAAAATAGATTGAATTCTCGATTGAGAGAGACTTCTTCAAAAATCAATAAAGGTCACGTCACGAAAACTAGAAATTATGTTTCACGAGACGAAACTCACAAAACATCAGATAATTTTGGAACCAATATCAAACTGAAAACACAAAGTTCATCATCAATACGCAAATTGTGTTAGTCACTAATCCGTCGATGAACCACAGTCGACTATAAAACAATTGCAACGATTCACTGGAAAACACATTCAACCGTTGTTCTAACAAGCATGGTTCACACTTCAATTTATCGTTGCTTGGCGCTGGTCGCATTGGTGGGCGCTCAAGGATTCGGCAACAATCAGAACAGTTATGGTGGATCTCAAAACTCTGGATATGGTGGAAGTTCCAACTATGGTGAGATAAACCAATTTTTTATTGTTAGAAACTTTTTTTTCAAAAAAAAAAAATCCTGAAATATCTTCTAGCTCGAGTAAACTTGACATTATCAATAGAGCGCGTTTGACCTATCCACTTTTTAAATAACACATGTCTCTTTTTTAGGCGGCCAAGAAGGATATCAGAGTGGTTTTGGGGGTAATCAACAGCAAGGAGGTTTTGGTGGAAGTCAGGGAGGCTTCGGAGGCCAACAACAACAAAACAGTTTCGGAGGCAATCAAGGAGGCTTCGGGGGAAGTCAGAGTGGTTTCGAAGGACAACAACAAGGAGGTTTTGGGGGTAATCAGGGAAGCTTTGGAGGACAACAGCCACAACAAAACAGCTTTGGAAACAGTCAAGGAGGTTTCGGCGGAAATAGTCAACAAGGCGGGTTCGGAGGTATGCAACAAGCTCGCGTTTTTGGTGGAAACCAACAACAGGGCGGATTCTCAGACGATCAAGGGGGTATGACTGGATTCGGTGGAAATCAGGGAGGTTTTGGAGGACAACAACAAGGAGGTTTTGATGGTAACCAGGGAGGTTTCGGTGGAAATCAGGGAGGCTTCGGTGGAAACCAGGGAGGCTTCGGTGGAAACCAAGGAGGCTTCGGTGGAAATCAGGGAGGCTTCGGAAATCAACAACAAGGAGGTTTTGGTGGTAGTCAACAAGGTGGAATGGGCGGATTCGGCGACCAACAACAACAAGGTTTTGATTCCGATTACCCAGATTCTCAAGACTCCTCTCTTTTTCAAGCACCCCTTCCATCCTTCCTTCAAAACGTCACGCAATCAGCTCTTCAAGACTATTTCGAAATTATCACCAATTCCTCCTTAACCACAGCTCAAATCAATAGCGCTTCAGCGACCTGGGCGACCGCTAACAATGTATCGGTGAGTAGGAAGATTTTTTTTGAGCATACCTTGCCTAAGAGGAGAAAGGTACAGTGACATTTTTTGGTCGAAAACTCACAGTGACATTTTCTAGAAAAATTTTGATTTTCTCTCAAATATTCAGCTATTTTTTCGTTTTTGTCCTTATGTGACATTTTTTTGATCAAAAAGAATTGGTTGAGCATTGGAGAAAAGGTCACACCTGTTGTTGTTATTTATGATGTTATCAATACAACAATAACAACAGATGTGACCTAATTAGACCCTTTCACACCTCATAAAATTTGAACTCTCTTTGTGCCGCCTTTGATCCCGACCCCTCACGAGGGAAAAGGTCACACCTGTTGTTGTTTATGATGATGTTATCTATAACAACAACAACAACAACAACAACAACATATGGTGACCTAATAGAGGTATTAAACACATTTTTTCACACCTCATAAATTTTGAACCTTGTTTGTGCCGCCTGGATTACTGTACAACAGGCTTGGTCGAAGCCGGAAATTTTGCAAAACTCACTTTTAAAAAAATGAAAAACTGCTTTTCTTGATAAAAGTATGCATTTTTACCGTAATTTTCAATTTATCAATTCAATTAAAAAGAAATTTTTTTAGTTTTTTTAGTTGTCATACACAGTGACAAAAAACTTTCTCAAGATTTTCAGTGACAAAATTTTAAGGATTTTTTTTGGTACCCTGTTAGGTCAGGTTTTGAGTTTTTTGTAACAAGAGTAACAAGATCGAATCTAATTTCAGTCGGCGTATAGTGAATATCAAAGTAATGTGACAGCTGCGCATGAATTAGCCATTCAAAATGTGACAAATATCATAAACAATTTGGCTGTTGTCCAAGCATCGATCGAGAATATTCTTTCAAACAAAACAACGACAGCGACAGAGCGACAATCGGCTCTTTCAACTCTTGCCGAGGCCAACCCGAAAGAGTTTTCAATTATCATGCAACTTCAAACACAACACGAAAATCATAATATTCAACAATTCAATGGAAATCAACAGAATGGTCAATTTTTCCAACAGCAACAACAACAATGGAGTGGTAATCGAAATGGACAAAATTTCGTTAACTCCAATTCGACTGTTTCAACGAGTACAGCATCTTCAACAACTAAAAAAGCTAAGGGTTAATTAACTCGCCTAAATAAAGTATTAGAAATCACGTCGGCTCTTTTGAACAAAAACTGGCTCAAAAATGAGCACCACTTTTCACAAAAACTATTGCAAATGAAAAAAAGAAAAAAAAAGAAGGGGGCACCCGGATTTGAACCGGGGACCTCTCGATCTGCAATCGAATGCTCTGCCACTGAGCTATACCCCCATGTTTACTTTTTTGACAAATTTAAAAGACTGTTTCGATAATGATGATAAACGACTAAAAGATCAACGGAAATGTGTTGGCAATATATAATTCAATAATCTTTCTTATCTACAAAGATATATCATTCTTCTCGTTTTGCGAGAAATGATGTCGTTTTTCGTCTACTTTATATTTTTCACACTTTTTTCGATATCGACAATTTTCGCAGCAAACTGCTCTTTCGAAAACGAGCTTGTTCGACTAACATGGAAGGTGAGATAGTATTAGAGACGTTAGATTCTATAGGATAGTCTTGGCAGGTTCGAAACAACACGATCAAATTGGATTTTGTTCATAAAAAGTTTCAAAACACGAAATTCACGGCGATCGCGTTTGGAAATGGACCAGGAATGGTAAAAGTGTGGGCCCCGGGCCCGACAAAATTTCCTTTTTTTTTAGACCGATTTAGAAGCAATTGTATTTTCCAACAAGAATGGTGCAATTGTTACTCGCACAGGTTATACTCCAAAATACGGAAAAGTTATCTACGACGACAAACCATATGTCGAAATACCACACCTCGATTATGATGGTACAGTACTTCAAGCATCTATCATTCGACCTTTAGGATCTGCTGGTCCTCGAAACTTTTCACTCGATCAATGTATCGATTGGGATATTATACCAGGAAGCACGCGCAAAATGAACAACAAACATAAGAAGAAACATCATGGTGGTGCTTTTAAGATCAAGGTTTTTTTTCCTTTTTCTAGTCGCTAAAAAAACGATTTTCCAGAGTGTATGCGCTGCACAATGCTCATTTACAAAAAGGAACAATTTACACTAATTACGAAATCTTTGAGTTTACTCAACTACTTATAAATTGGTAAATACAATTCTCACCTGTCTCTTGTTCATGTTCAGAATTAAACAAATAGTAAAGACCTAGAAACTGTTTCCTTGGTCAGTTTGAACTGGAAATAATGGAGAAAAACAAATTAACCGTCTAGGTTGAAAATGTTCGGTGTCGGGGAGCCAATGGAGACGGCAAAATGTGTTACATCGTCTTTTGGGTGCATTCCAATTCCATTGAAAAAAAAATGTAAAGGTCTTGCTTGCCGAGGAATTTTTTTTTCATTATTTTGGTCGTCATTCAATGACAAAATTTATCTGACAGGTATAAAACCGCCAAGATTCTTTTTGACCCGTTTCGGGCCACGCTTTTTTTGCCCAGAAAACCAAAAATCTGACATCGGGTTATCACAAACTACTGTAATATTTTACATTGTTCACAATTTTTCATTCAATATTACTTTGATCTACAGCGGGCGATATTTCACAACTCGAAATCAAATTCCGGTTATTATAAGACCTTATTTTCCGCTGTTTGGAATCAGTTTTCAGTTTTTTTTTTAATTATTTTGCAATTTCAGATCGTCTATTGCCTGATCCCATATCAACATAAGTGCAATTTCATCCCCTCGTTTCTCAACCCAAAATACGCTGTCAAACATCCCAAAAATAAACAGAAAGTTGGTTAACTCGCCGCGCACGAACTTGTGTAACAAATTGTAACTAAAAAAAGAGGTAAGTAGCTGGCAACCACTCTGCCATTCAAACACTACAAATTGCACATGTCAACAAACCATCCGATCATATAAAAGAGCATTAACATTGTCAGAAAACCATCATCTTCATCGAAATGAATTCATTCGTTGTTCTTTTTGCATTGGTTTTCGTTTCGGTCTCAGCAAGAACGTGCAAGTATACAAGCGGGGATTTGAACGTGCATTGGAAATATGCCAACAATTCGATTCAAATTCAATTCCAGAATAAGAATTTGAAAAATGATCATTGGACTGGAATCGGTTTTGGCAACGACAAGGTAATTTTTCGTTTTCTCAAATTTTCTAGTCAATCGAAAATTTCAGTACTCTATCCCATCAATTGTTATGATTGTCACTAATGATGTTGTCACCATTCGATCAGCCACTGTTGGCCAAGAAACCGCTCCAGCTTTCACCAACACAAACTCCTCCAACACCAACTATCAAATCATCTATTCCGGATACTTTGTTCAAGACAAAACACTTAATGTCATCATGACCGTCGCCGAAAACTTTGGTGGAAACTCCCTGACTCAATGCCAAAAATGGAACTTTTTCAAGAAGGGAAAAATCAGTGGCGGCAATCTCGAGAAATCTGATGATAAGCCAAAAACCAAGGTAACTATTATTCTACTATTATATATTTTTCATAATTTTCTTTTTTTAGAAAGTCTGCGCCACACAATGCCAATAATTTCTCGCCACTCGACCATTTTTCCGTGTAAATAAATGACAAAAAATAGCGAAAAAAAATCAAATAAAATGATTCTTACTGTATTTGTGTCAATATTTAATGGAGATCATATGTGCCATGTTAACAAGTTGACATACCGATCAAAGGTTTCTCAACACCCCTACAGTATTTATGAGCACATATTTTATAAACACTAACAAATGCATTGCAATGGGGGCACAGAGTACATTATCAAAAACCGGGTCAACGTACATTTTTGTCATTTTTGAACGTGAAAAACTTTATGATTTCATTTACTGATAATTTTCCGAGCACACTAAGGAAATACAATTACGAAAAGAACTCAAGTACTTCATTTTTCCCAATTGAGAAAAGAAACTGCCCATTTTTGAACGTGTTAGCAAAGCTCAGCTGATTGATACTACGTTAATGATTATAAATCACACCACCTAATTATCCCAACTTTCGGGTCGATCCAAACAATAACCCCCCAAGTTGCACCTGTTGTTATTGTTAATCAATAACAACAACATATGGTGACCTAGATGGTAATAAAAAATAGATGAGTATAAAAAGGGAGAGCAAGATAAAATGGGGGACCGAATTAGATAAAGAAGATCAGGGGTGCGTTTAGGCCATTTTTTCAAGGGCCGCGGTCAATGGAATCAGAGAAACAAAAGGAAAACAAACACAAAAAAGGCGTAATGTTTTCATAATTAAAAAACACATTCTCAGCAGATTTAACTCTAAAATAAAAAAATTAACTCTAAAATTCTAAAAAACTTGAGTGGAAACACGAGATCAAGACCACTTTTCCAGTTCTAAAAAGTGGTTTTACAAGGTCTGGACCACTTTTCCAGTTCTAAAAAGTGGTTTTACAAGGTCTGGACCACTTTTCCAGTTCTTAAAAGGTGGTTTTACAAGGTCTGGACCACTTTTCCAGTTCTTAAAAGGTGGTTTTACAAGGTCTGGACCACTTTTCCAGTTCTAAAAAGTGGTTTTACAAGGTCTGGACCACTTTTCCAGTTCTAAAAAGTGGTTTTACAAGGTCTGGACCACTTTTCCAGTTCTTAAAAGGTGGTTTTACAAGGTCTGGACCACTTTTCCAGTTCTAAAAAGTGGTTTTACAAGGTCTGGACCACTTTTCCAGTTCTTAAAAGGTGGTTTTACAAGGTCTGGACCAGAGTTCCGAATCGAGCTTTTCTTTCGATGCAGCACGTATCGGTCAGCAGTTAGAAACTGTACTGTTGTACCGATACCTCACAAAATTTCGAAATGATACAGTATTGAAACGATGCAGTACTGATGCCTCATTTCTTGGTTCACGTGATGAACGATACATGTATCATTTGGTGCATCATTCATTTCACGTCCCATTGAACAATGCAGAAATGACACATGTATCGATCCAGTTCACGTTTTAAACATGCTCAAAATTATGCAAAGCTCGTGATACATTATAGAGTACACGAGCTGCATCATGATGCTTTTCTTTAAAATTTCCAATTCCGAGTGTTTTTTAACACCTGATTTTTATTTAATTTTTGCCACCTGTTTGGGAAAAAACCGAGAAACTTAGTCCAAGTTCATGTTTTATTAAAAAAATAAATTTTTAATTTAAAGAAAGATGAGCTTTCGCTCCGCAGAAACTTTCCGACAGAACAAACGAAAAAATCGGCCATTCCGATTTCCGGTTTCGATCAAGCCTGAAGCCATCCTATCAACTGATCACATATAGCAGTTTTACACAATCTTCACTCAAAAATTATTGTAGTTGTTTCTTCGGGTAAAAAAATGGTCATTCGACATTTAAAAAGACGTAGGAACGTGGAAACCTATTAAAGGAGCATTTCCATTTTATTCTCTTCCGATTTCATTGAAATTTGTTGGCGTGAAAGAAAAAATTCCCAAAAAAAAATCCTGATTGAGAGGACCTGAACGGGCCCGAATGAGTTTTTTTGCTTGGGACGGACTGACTGGGCCCTTTACTCCTACCACTTTAATGATTTGAAGAGCCCCAAACTTTTTTCGCTCTCTCTCTCTCTCTAGTTCTCGTTAGCAACCCTGGAACATCGTGGAATGAATGTTTCTGAAATGAGTTATGAAAGTTTGTGTCTGATTTTGACACGATTTGAGAAGTCGAGTTCAAAAATTGGTTCAGCCGTCTGTTTATTTTAAACCGAATTCGGAGTGATAAGAATTCCAAATACGATTTACTTTTGTGTCAAATTTTGAAATCCCATTCAGAAATTGCGGTTCGAAAATCTAGTATTCTCTTTAGGTTGTTCCTATTCAGGAATTCCCCTGAAAAACTTCTCTAATTTATTAACACAATAACATAATGTCGAAAATTTGGAAATTTTAAAGAAAAGCATCATGATGCAGCTCGTGTACTCTATAATGTATCACGAGCTTTGCATAATTTTGAGCATTTTTAAAACGTGAACTGGATCGATACATGTGTCATTTCTGCATTGTTCAATGGGACGTGAAATGAATGATGCACCAAATGATACATGTATCGTTCATCACGTGAACTTTTCCAGTTCTAAAAAAGGGAATTACAAGGTCTGGACCACTTTTCCAGTTTTAAAAAGTGGAATTACAAAGTAATTTCCGGAAAAAAAATGACGGGAAAAAAAGGACTGAATAGAATGAAAAGGAAATAAGGATAATATGATTCGATGATGAGTACAATGGCTAAAAAAAGCCAGAATCAAAACAAACGAAAAATACAAGAGAGAAAGAGAACAATATTAGAAAACTAAGAAAAAGGTGCATAATGAATGAATGAATGAACACCGGGAGGTATAGAGAGAGGGATTTAGAAAGAGACCCCGCCCCTTTTTTGCGTCTGCTCCGCGTGCAAAAAGGGGGCGGGGCCAACGGTCTCTCTCTATACCGCGCGGTTCTCATTCATTCCTTCATTATTCACCTTTTTCTTAGTTTTCTAATATTTTTCTTTCTTTCTTGTCTCGTTTTTTTTATCATTACTACAATAACAACAGATGTGACCTAATTAGACCCTTTCACACCCCATAAAACTTGAACTTTCTTTGTGCCACCTGGATTACTGTACAACAGGCTTGGTCGGAGCCGGAAATTTTCCAAAGAGCCAAAACTCACTAAAAAAAATGTAAAACTGCTTTTCTTGATAAAAGTATGAATTTTTACCGTAATTTTCAATTTATAAATTCAATTTAAAAAAAAACTATGATTTTCCATAAAATTTTTGAAATTTTCAGCTAATTAGATTGTCAACAATAGTGACAAAACATTTTCTCAAGATTTTCACAGTGACAAAATTTTAAGGATTGTTTGGTACCCTGTTAGGTCAGGTATGGTGTCCCAACCGCCTTTGCCGGACTTTTTCGACGTTCCAAAGATTGAACTTGATGTTTCAGACAAATTGTTTTGCTAACCTTTAGTCTCGCGTCATTAAAATACATAAACTTTGCCATTAACCATTACAATACGTTTCCAAATGTTTGCACATTCAACACCCACGATAACCTATTTAAACGAAACTTTCAACTTGTTAAAATACCAAAAGAAATGTTGGCACAGCTACTTATTATTTCGGTTCTTTCCATCAACTTGGTTCACTCAAAAACGTGTGATTATTCGAATGGAACTATCACTGCCAGTTGGAGATATACAAATGGTTTAATTCAGATCAATTTCCAAAATTCTAATATTCAAAACAATCAATGGACAGCCATCGCGTTCGGTGAAACAATGGTGAGTGAAAAATCCCGTGAAATTTTTGAAGATTTCAAAAATTTCGGCCCCAATTTTCGAGAGTTCCCTTTTCCTCCTCTTATGTCATGTATGAGCTGGGCCTGACACAGACAAAAAACTGAATGACCTGGCCCAAATTCCCAACTTTGATGTTTGAGTATATTTTTAATCCTGGATCAGAATGTATTTTCCAGATGAGTTTGAGTGTGATCATCTTCGAAGATGTGAACAATCAAATCAGCGTTCGAACCGGTGTCACAACCGGATTCGGCCCGCCAACTCTGGATTCCTCCCTCCAAGCAACTCCCCAATCCGTCCAATTATCCGGTAACACATTGAACGCAGTGGTTTCCGTTCCCCTGACATTCAATGGCAATCAAGTATCGTCTTGTCAAACGTGGAATGTAAGTGAAAAATAGAATTTTTCACTTTTCCATTAATTCACTACTTATAGTTTGTTGTATCGGGTCCAATTACAAATGGTCAAATCGGTCACCACACATCATTGCCGCTGGCTGTGAACAATGTTTGTCCAAAACGCTGCAGATAAATAAAGTGTTATCAATCGCTATCATTGTTTATCATCGGGGGTATAGCTCAGTGGCAGAGCATTCGATTGCAGATCGAGAGGTCCCCGGTTCAAATCCGGGTGCCCCCTTTTTTTTGTTTTATTTTTTTGCTCTTCTTCTTGTCTGACACGTCAAACTACACATCAAAATTGACCTGGTTTTCCCCGTTAAATCATCTGTCGATCTTTTGATCTTGATTTTTTTTCGCATACACAACTTCTCATATCTGGCCATATAATTTCCTCTGGTCTGGGTACAAAGTGTTTTTGAACATGACGGTACAATGTACACTCAATTAATTTGATTAGTTGCGGAAAAAACAGACACACAGGGCGAGTCATAAAATGGAGGAAAAGAAATAGAAGAAGGAAAAGACAGTTTTGGGTCAATTTGTCAGTTTTGTTTTGTGTTGAAGTTGTTAGCAGGGTTTATTCGTTTTTTGGGGGTACTGTAATCACCGATCAAAAATCACACTTGATTTCTATTTTTGATTTCGGGCCAGCCCGAAGATTCAAAAAGATTTCCACTTTTCTATTTTTCACACATTTCTCGCCCCGTAGATAAAAAATCATGAAAACCCAGTTCATCAAAATGTTAGCATAGTTGACTCATCTCCTAGGAGATACTGTAGTTATTGATCATAAATCACACCTAATTATCCCATCTTTCTGGTCTGTCCAAACCACAACCCCGCAAATAGGAAAAAAGTTGCACCTGTTGTTATTGTTGATCAATAACAACACCATATGGTGACCTAGATATTGATAGAAAATGTATGAGTATAAAAAGGAGGGCTAAAAAAATGGGGGACCAGACTAGATGAAGTAGACTAGAGTAGAGATTTAAATTTTTTTCAAAGTCCAGAGTTGAAATTAAAAGTTTTTCCAGGCACATTTATCAACAAGGTCCCGATTTTTCAAAACATGCTCCAAAAATCTAAAAAAAAATTTGGTCTGGAATTGGCCCCTTATCAAAAGACCTCCGACTTTGAGAAAAATCTGACCAGGCAGTGAAAAGGAGAAAAGATCAGAAGATTAGATTAAAGATCTTTATTACCCCCTCTTCGCTGTTGTTACATTTTCTACAACTACTACAAAAACTACGTCTTCGGGGCGCAATTTATCGTGATATTTGGGTCGTTTAAAAATCTGGCATTGTGATTTTCGGGCCGGACTCTTGCCCGTTTTTGGTATTATTATCTGTCCAGTTTCTTATTTCACTAACTTAGAGTTCAACCATCTATAGTACAGTCACAATGGTACAGTCACAAATCACATAGTACAGTCACATAATATATACAGTAGTCTAACACGACACGCCCATTACATTAATTTTCTTCGAATGGTCGAATAGATGTTATCAAAAGTATTTTCTTTCGATACGTACGTTTCATTTTAATTGTGTTTTGATTCCTTGACACTGTTTGGATTCAGGCCAAGACTTTTCCTTTAAAAATCAGAAAACCCAAGTTTTTGAAACTACGAAAAAATTCCCAACCTACATAAATATTTAATTTCATAATGTTCAATAACAAAGATGATGCAAAAATTTTGAAAATTCCAAAATCTTTTTTCTTTTGTCATCATTATGAAACGTGGTTTGTGACTTGTCATCGTTTGCGCACCAACAACGTAAATAATTCGAACATTCTGGTCTCATTTTCAAAAAATTTCTCAAGAGTCAAATGTGCCTAAAAATGTATTTTTACTGGTTACTGTTTGATTTTTTTCCAAATCGAGACATAGAACAAATATTGTTCTGAAAATACATACATTTTGCCAAAATATAAAATGTTGAAAACATTTGGTCTTTTTTCACTTCAAATGAAAATTAAGAAACTGTAAAAACTAGTTTGTGTATTTTTGCTAAAAGTTTTTTTGTCGAAAAAAGTACTGTTAAAAATCAGGCATGACAATAAGAAATAATTTTGAAACATACTTTTTCAGGGTTTTGAAAAGCCACTGACTGACAGGGAAAAAGTTTTCATTTTAGATGTTTCCATGCCTGGGCCAAAAAAAACCATGATAATTTTTAATTTTCAAAATGTCATCTGTGCTTTTTCAGACAAAAACTGTTGAAAATTTTGTTTTGTCTGGATTACTGTATAATTGTTGTGTTTTTAAAATTGTGCTCCGTAGAATTACACGTTTTGGCCGAGGTTAAACTTTGAAACGTACTTTTTCCCAGGTTTTCAAAAAAAACTGATCCCTTGTTCCCTAGTAACTCGTAGTTTGTACCACATGTTTATTCATTCTCAGCCAATACAAAGATTCGGACTTGTTTGTCGATCACTGACCACTTTTCAAAGTTCACAATCTTCCCAGAACTACTACTTATAGGCGTCCAAAATGTGTCAAACACCCTTGCCTAATGGTGAACCCAACCGGGTACAATGTAGCCAATTTTCTTATCATTTTTCCTTCATCTTCTCCTGTTTCTCTTTCCTTCATCATCATAATAATTGTTGTTGGATGTCTTCCATTATTTCGATCAAATCGGTCCAAAAAATTGGATGTTTATTCAAGAAGAGCATAAAATATTTTGTAGGTTGTGCTCATTTTTTCCTCGTTATATGCCATAGTTCCTTCATTTTACAAGTCATTCAGTTAGTGTTCAACTTGAGAATTGTCTTTTTCTGTTTTTTAATGTTTAGGTACAGTATGCCAAACAGTTTAAAAAGTATATCATAGTTTTCAATACATCTTCAATCAAAGTTTAATAAATAATTTTTGTCATTCGTATAGATGTAGACGTCAGCAGAATCAGATATTAAGCAGTTTGTGAGAAAAATTTTTGGCCTTGAAAGGCTTCATGCAATTTTTAAGCTAGTAAAGTGGTGTCAAACCTTCGCCTATGAGAGACCAAAAAGTATAGAGTTTTCAACATTTTTCGTTGAAACCCGAAAAATGTACGTTTCAAAATATTTGGTTCCCATTTTTGGGCCGGCCCGAAACGTCTAAAAATCGAAAGTTTTTTTTCGGACCGGCCTGGGATTTTTCCATGTAATTTTTTCTGAACTCTGGATCGAAATTTTGACTAAATTTAAATTATTAAACTTTCGGGTTTTTTTTCTGGAAAACCCAGGCTGACTTAAAATTTGAAATATCCAAACCCGACTGTAAGTAATCTGTAACGTGCAGTTGTACAAGTAACCGCTCGTTCTCAAATAAACAACTAAACTTTTTTTTTTCTGTTCTCCGCGAAACCAGCAAAACTTTTAACAGACCACCCTTCAGAGTTCAATTAACCTAAAAACATTTGTTCGTTCTTCTCATTTTTTCTGTCCCCCAAAGTTCACGTGATAGTCCATCTCCCCGTCATAGAACACTCATTCTTTTTTTGCGGCCCTCTCTTTTTTTTGTTCTTATTTGTTTCGTTCATGTTTGTACACCCGTTAACTACTACAATATTTATTTTATATTCCCGTGCTCCGCTTTTCAAACTCGATTTAATTTTCGACGTCTCTCTCTCCCTCTCTTTCTCTCAACTACATTGCAGTGATGATCTTTTGATCCATCTTGTTGACTCGCGTGTAGCATCACTGTAACTCGCGTGTAGTTCGGCCCCTTTCCCTCCTCCTTCGATAAAAAGTGAACCGACCAACGAAACAAGATCAAAAGATCGTCCCCTCTTCTTCTCCAGAGTGTATCTTTAAAAATCAACCAACCTCCGCAAACAAGAAAAAGTGTACAATGGTGTCTCCACCCTCTTTATACCTCTTTATATATTCTTTGTTGTTTTGTTGGTTTGTCTTCATGAAACAGCTGATGATGATATTTGTTTCAATGAACTATGTATGTAGTTTCTTCGTGTGAAAATTTTCCAACAATTTTAAGAAAAAACGTATTCATGGCCTAATTTTTTGTTGTCCAAATCATTTTAATAAAATTTTACGCTACCTGTGATTGCTATTTGTGATCAACCATTTTTGAAACGTACTTTTTCCGAGTTCTCAGAAAAAATGAAAACACTAGGCCGGTCTGGAAAACTATAAGTAGTCGTTCAGTCTGGCCCAAAGGTTTGAGCTAGAAACTATGAAACGTACTTTTCCCGGGTTTTTGGTTTTGTACGATGTCGGACCTAAAACAGCGTCTGTTTTCCATAACCCCAAAAACGTCCGCGTCAAAAAATTGAGCCTGTCCGGATTTTTTTGTTGATCCCTGAACCATTACGGTCCAATCTCCTCCCTCCTCAAAATTCCATACAATTTTCGTGGTTGAAAATTCGATGAATTCCCTCCCTGTAGTTTCCAGAAAGTCTACTAATCAGCAAGCATCTCTACAGTACCCTCTTCCCATGTATTAAACATCAAACAGAATTCCAACCAAGCTCCACCCCCCTTGTCATGATTCGTTAAGGCTTCATTGGTCGCCTAGACGATCCACACTCACGAACTTTCCAAAGAACACCCAATTCGTATGAGTACATTCCACAAAGAACGACCAAAATGTTGTTGGCTCGCTCTCTCGCAATTGGTCTTTGGCTATATATATAAATATAACTGACGTTTCTTCTCTCATTTTTCTAATTTACAACAAACTTGTCTCCTCTTTCAGAATGGCACCTCTTTGTGCTGTTTGTGAATCGCCAACCGCTTATACACTTCATTTTGGTGGCCGATGTTGTAAGGCGTGTGCCGCATTCTTCCGGCGAACAATTGCACTCGGTTTGAAGTATGAATGTTCGTCTAGCGAACCGTGCGACATCAATTTCGGCATGCGCTTAGTTTGTCGAGAATGTCGATTGAGAAAATGTTTTGCGGCTAATATGAAGCCTGATTGTAAGTATCTCCGTGTTCATCTACAGTACTCTCTATGCCCCAAGCTTTCAGTGGTCCGATCAAGAAAGGAGAATTTTATATGTACAAGAAGAAAAGAGTCATCTCGACAATCACCCATAAGAAATTCAATGACACCGGAAGATGAGGATGATTGGAATTGTCCATTATTCGAGGAAACAAAACCTATGAATATTGTTAGTTTCTAGTTCGGGCCCCTTTTCCCATGTAAAACATCCAAAAAATACTTTCACATTTTCTATTTTTGATGAATCTCAAAAACTACAGTAACTTTTTAGCGTGAGGAAATTGACTATCTACTTTTTATACGGGGTTTGGTTGAGGACGACCCAAAAATAAAAAATGAGTGATTTTTGATCAATAACTACAGTAACCCAAAAAAAAAAGAAATTCAAAGATTTGGTGAAAAAAAACTAAAAAAAAAAAGAAAATTTTTGTCACACCTGACCTAACAGGGTACCAAAAATTCCTCAAAATTTTGTCACTGTGAAAATCTTGAGAAAATATTTTTGTCACCTGGTTCTTCGGAAAATTTCCGGCTCCGACCAAGCCTGTTGTATAATCCAGGCGGCACAAAGAAAGTGTTCACATTTTATGAGGTGTGAAAAAGGTCTAATTAGGTCACATCTGTTGTTATTGTAGTGTTGATAACATCATAAACAACAACAACAGGTGTGACCTTTTCACCAATGCTTGAAAATTTCCGGCTCCGACCAAGCCTGTTGTACAGTAATCGAGGCGGCACAAAGAAAGTTCAAGTTTTATGAGGTATGAAAAAGGTCTAATTAGGTCACATCTGTTGTTATTGTTGTATTGATAACATCATAAATAACAACAACAGGTGTGACCTTTTCTCCAATGCTTGGCCAATTATTATTGATCAATAAAATGTCACATAAGAACAAAAACAAAAAAAAAAAGAAAAAAATAGCTGAAAATTTGAGAGAAAATCATATTTTAGAAAATGTCACGGTACTTACGATTTTTGTTCTTTCTGTATTACAGAATGTGTTAGTAGTCCAAGAAGTGTTTTTGTCACTAGTTTTTTTTTCAAATACCATACACTTTTTTCACGAACCTCTCATTCCAGACCGAAGACTGTTCTCGCGGATCGTCTTTCGACAACGGTTATTGTTCACCTCAACCATCCTCTTCCACCCAATCCTCATCCAATTTCTTCAATCAACCAACAACTCCATTCGAACCTCCAGCAATTCTCAACTATTACAAATCAATGGAATCGTCGTTGAGCTCGCGAAGACGTATCATGTACACAAACACAGCAATGGATTACATTCTCGACAGTCATCATAATCTCGAATGTGTTAGTAGTCCCACAATTACTCATCTGCAAAAAAAACAACTTCATTTTTCAGCCCTATTCATTGTCCGATTTACGTCCTCATGACTACCGTACTTTTCGCGGTATGCTTCGACACGATTTTGTGATTTTGTTTGATTATGCGACTCGTTTTCCGGAATTTCATACTTTTACGAGTAATGAGAAGGTGAGTGCAAATAGCAACAAATGTTTGTTTGTTGACATTTTGAGCAAAGAACACTTTTGGACTACGATAATGATCTAGAGTATCGAGCTTGATCGTAAAATTGGAATTTTGGTGGCGAATAAAAAAAATGCTCATTTTTCAGAACATGTTCTATCGTCTCGTATTAGCTGTCGATTTCATCCTATCCTCAGCTCATTATTCTATCGCCCTAGGTCAAGACCATCAAATGATCCTTCCCAACGGCGAATACATTTGTATGGATCCCCTACCAATGTCTGGTCAAGAACCCAACGCTCGTCACTATTTCTCAAATGATGACGATTTTTCAAAATATCGCGCACTCATGCCATTGAACTTGGCAGTTTGGGAGGAAACAATCATCCCATTCTCACGATTAAACATCACATTCGAAGAATTTGTTCTGGTCAAAGCCCTAACTGTTTGGCACGTTAGTGAGTACTTCTAGCACCTATTCAATATTTCAACTTTCTGTTTCAGCGTACTATAAAATGACAGAAGAAGGCCGTAAAAAATCACAAAGACAACGAAATCAAATCATCAATTGTCTTACTGTAATATGCGAAAGAAATGGAGGCGGAGAAAAAAGAGTTGGTGAAATATTGATGAGCATGAATTATATAATGGAGAGTGTTCAAAAACTGACAACAAATTATGTTATGCTCACATTTTTTGATGTTTTAAATTGTGATTCAATGCTTCATGAGATGTTAAACTTTAAATATTGATGATCCATCTAGTCTATCTATTTATGTTCAAAATAATTATAACAATAAAAATATTACTGTATTTTTCTATCTTTTTGATGTACAAAAAAGGGTGCTTCTATCTACGAAGTTTTTGTATTTGAAGTGGATTGAAACTTGCCATAAATTGTCTCTTGTTCAGCCGATTTTGCAAGATTTGTAAGATATTCACTAGCTGTGAAGTTTGCTGGATCTTCTTCATCGTTTTCCGAATCATCACTAAACGAAAGATCCTCAACCACCTGGAAAATAACAGTTTTTCTAAATGTATTTTCTCAAAATTAACATACCTCATACGAAACACGTTCTCCAATTCTATATGGCATCGCATTTTTGACCAATCGATTATATTTGTTAAATGCAGACTTATCGAAATGAGCCCGACAGATGAAGCTGTTTTCAAACGCTTTCACTTTTCTTTCAAACTGCTCGCCTAGTTTATCATACCAAATTTTGCGACGTGTTTCTGCTTTCGGCACGCGTATTAGCTTTTTACGAGCAAGACTGTTATTACAATACGAACATTTTCCCGGATTTTTGAGTTCAGTAGCATTTGATTTTGGAAGACTGATTGGGATAGCTCTTCTGATCACCATGTCTTCCTGGAAAACCATAATTTTTAATTTGAACTTTTTTTCCCGCACAGTGTGTATTTCCCTAACAATGTCTAGAATGAAGTCGTTCAATGGAACACATTATCAAAAGGGGCGTGGCCAATACGTGTGTGCCGGTGTTTGCAAAACACAAAATAGCCCACTCACCTCATTGTGCGGCTATTTGGAATCATTTTTTGATAGCGAAATAAAACCCCCGCCGAACAAAATGTCATTTAGGGCATTTTTCGTCAAAAAACATTTTTCAGTGAAACGTGAATTTTTTAAAATATTTTTTGTTTAGAACTCACACTATGAACATCATTCTCGTCCAAATTTTGCTTTCTTGGTTGTCTCTGTGACTTTGGCAAAATTTTAGAACTCTCCACTTTCTCTTGTAACTTGTGTGTTATTGGAGTATCAACATCACGCGCAGGTGGTTTTCGATGGGGTTGTAGCGACTTTGGAAGTAATGATTTTGTTTTATTCAACATCGTCTTTTTATGTGTTTCCAATTCGTTGTCAGTAATGATATGTCTCTCAGGGCGTTTTAACTAAAAAAATTGTTCTTCGAATATTGTTTGCAAGACATGAAATGATTTTTTTCACGCTCTCCTTTGCGAAGTAACAACTTGCAAAAAAGTTCCGCGCTGCGTGCCTGCGATGCGGTCGTCTTTTCTCCTCCCTCTCCCCTTTTCTCTCCTTTTATCGACAGAGAGCCGCGTCGCGGGCACGCTCTGCGAGAGATTTTTCACCATCTGTTTGCAAGTTGATATAGAAAAGAACATACCTTTTGAATGGTCCAATAATATTTTTGACAATAAAGTGTAAACAATTGTTTGAATGCAATAAGAGAACTTGGCTTTCCTCGAATCTTATTCACACATCTATGCAAGAATTGTAGCTCATTTGATGGAATTGAAAATATCCTATCCGGGCTTGTTATTTTCAGTGCTTTCATCATTTGTTCTCCAGCTTCATTATAATGAAAAAAGCAAATAATCGGTTTCGATGGTTTGGAGAAACTATGGGTGGCTTGATCAATCGATATTTTTGAGCTCAAAACCATGCTGAGAAGAATGATTAGTTTTTCATTCAAAGTTTCCACTTCTTCCAAAACACTTAGTGCTCTGACTTCCGAACAAATGTCACATTCTCTTGTCACTATACCGAATCTGGAAATTGTTTTTTCGAGTATTAATATGAAAAAAACTATTACATTGGTGATTGATTCGGTGAAGATAAGTTTGGCGAGAGAACTGGTGGATGTTCATCTTTATATTCATCATCAACAACTTCCGACTTCACCTTCAATTGTTGAATTTCGTTATTTTCAACAATTTCGTTTTTCACAATAATACCGAATCCGTTTTCAACCTTCGATTCCAACATCATTTTCATTTTTTTCGCTGGTGGTGGCTCCATCAACGTATAATCAACAACGCTTGGAACTTTTGTCTCATCTTGTTTCGACTTCGAATGATTGATTAGTATACGTGGAACTTTCGGCATTTCGCTTTGAACCTTAACATTTTCCATATTTTTTGAGAATAAAGAAATTTTTGTGAATGAAACAAGAAAAATAAAAATTGGCGGCAATTTTTGTTTTGATCTACTTACAACTTCAATAAACTTTTGGGGTCTAAAATCAAAGTTTGAAAACTTTAAATATTTCACAGCTACCATCATGTACGCTCCAGCGAACAACGCGCGGAAATTTTTAATTTTTGAAATTGTGTATTTGCCAAATCACTGGTTAAACTGGTTTAATGTGATTCCTGTATTTCCTTCAAAGATGGATAAAAGATTGCGGATAAAATCCCCACGTTAAATTTAACCACGTCATTGTTCTGACTATATTAAAACGAAAAAAAAATGAAATCGAATCATTTCTTTGTAAACCACTGTTACGAAAAAAGCGTATCAATCAAAAAATGAATCAGAAAGCTATTTCTCCAACTAAATCTGGAAGAAGGTAATAGGGACGTTTAAAAATATCATGATGAAATAGCAAAAATCTTAATATGAGGTGATGTTGAAAAACTACAGTACCTGGTCTAAACTTCTCATCGTGGCGAGACACAAAAATTTTAATATAACATGCGTCTTTTGTCGAAACTATGTTGAAATGAACAAAAAACAATAAATTACCAAAACATTATTGGCAATAAACAGCTAAAATTGAACAGAGCACAATATCAAAAAGGGGCGGGGCTAATAAATGTGTTCCACTGTTTGCGATAAATATGCCAGGTACCGTAATTTTCGACATCATGTGAATAGATTTTTTCTATGTCCCAATAACACTAAAATTTATAGAGTTGAAAAAGTTGGAAGTAATCCAAAAATCCGTGTTCAAGATATTCTATACTCGGACTCTGACACAGTTACAGAATTTTCGAATCGAGGTAATATTTCTTTTTTGCTTGGGAGAAAAAGTGTTTTCGATTTTTAGAAATTTCAAACTCGCGCGAAGACGATAAAGGTAATCTAGTTGTTGTTCGAATTTTCGACGAAACAACGTCCGAAAGCAAACTTGCTGAAACTCTCGGCAATGATCTTCGAACTCTTCGACGACATTTCAAAGTTTTCTGCGCGCCACATCAATCGACCCTGCAGTTTGCCAATTATTGCGCTCGAAAAGCACAAGATCGACCGTTTCTCTACGTCACACCCAAAATCGCCGAACCAAATGTGAAAAGCGAGGGCAACAAATTCCGTTTTATGATCCAAAGTGAAATTCAGAAAATGAAGTGTGGCGCGATTTTCAGCAAAACGTCATGGTCCTCAAAACCGACAGAAGTCGTGGACGATGTTGTCAAACGAGTTGAAGCACGTTGTGATGAGTAAGCACTACTGTCACCCGAAAATACTATATTTTCCAAATTTAAGAATTGTTCGACAATGTTCTGATGTTGTTTTTGTTTGTGGTCCAACTGTCGCCGATATAATTGTGAACTGCATAATTAAAAACGCCAAAATTCGAGCGCCTACACAACAAAATGTCAAAATTCAAATTGATCATTATAGTCGGAAGGTTGGTACATTGAAAAATAGCACAATTGAGTCAACCTTTTTCAGAAAACCGAATGGGATCGAGTGTCTAAATAGAGGTGTTTTAATAAAGTTGGTTTTTTGTGCAAAACTCACAAGTAAATAACCGTGGCCGAGAAAATCGTTCTATTCGGCCAACACTTTCGTACTTCTCACGGAGAATGTTTTATTTTTTTTATTTTTTATGCGATGTGCAAAGTAAGGAAAAATGCAAAAAATCTGCAAAAAATATCGCGCAAAGTAAAAGTGATTTTTCCTGATATTTGAAGAATGGAACATTTTGTTCCAAAAATAATTATGGGAAAGTTTGTAAAATTGAAAGAAAGTCATATTCCAACATGCTGATTTTCAAATTTCTCGGAAAAAATACTGTTTTTTTCAATTCCCATTTTTTGCCAATTTTTTGCCCGTTTTTTACTTTGCACATCGCATTAAATTTTTACATCATTCTTACGAAATAAATCTCTTCAGAATGTACAGAAGGTTAGCGTCAAATGTAATTTCACGACGAGGATCGCTCGTCACACCAGCGCGCAAACCGGTCTTCTTGCCAGAGACAATCGTCACCACCCTAGATAGCGGTTTTCGTGTGGCGACACAAAACTCTGGCGGGCAAACGGCAACAATTGGTGTTTGGATTGACGCTGGGTCTCGTTACGAAAATGCCAAAAACAATGGAACAGCGCATTTTTTGGAACATATGGCTTTCAAGGGAACGTCTAAACGAACGAGAAATTCGTTAGAGCTTGAAGTTGAGAATATTGGAGCACATTTGAATGCGTATACATCACGTGAACACACCACTTATTTTTCGAAATGTTTCACAGAAAAGTTAGATCAATGTAAGCGTTTTAAATAGCCTTGAGAAAAAAAATGAATTAATATTAAAGCGGTTGAAATCCTTTCGGATATTCTGCTCAACAGTAATCTAAACAATCAAGACATCACTGCCGAAAGAGACGTTATCATAAGAGAAATGCAAGAAGTCGAGCAAAATCTTCAAGAAGTAGTTTTCGATCTTCTTCACGCAGGTGTCTTCCCCAACAACGCGTTGGGTTACACAATTCTAGGACCAGAAGAGAACATCAAGTCAATCTCGAGAAATGATCTTCGCGAATATATTGATACTCATTATCGAAGTGGTCGAATGTGCCTGGTTGGAACGGGCGGAGTTCGACACGACGAAGTGGTTCGATTCGCCGAAAAATATTTCAGCAATCTTCAGTACGGTGATTCGTCTTCCGAATTTCATCCAGCAACATACGAAACGTGCGAGATCAACAGATATGTCAAAGATATGCCACTTTGTTATGGAACTCTTGTTGTTGAAGGTCTTTCATGGACTCATGAAGACAATCTAGCTCTAATGGTTGCCAGCTCAGTATGTTTCTTTTCTTTGAAGTCTCCTTAAAAACTATCTTTAGTTGATGGGAGAGTTTGATCGTTCACGTGGATTCGGGTTGAATCCACCATCAAGACTCGCTCTTCGATTGAACTCAATTGAAGGAGTTCAGTCATTCCAATCATTCAACACTTGTTATCGAGAAACTGGATTGGTTGGCGTGTATTTTGTGGCTGAACCCGATTTCTGTTCAGATCTCATTGACGCGATTGTCAATGAATGGAAGCATCTTGCATTCGGTAAGAATTTTCCAAATCTAATTTCACAATAATTTCGTTTACAGAAATCGATGAGGCTACTGTTGAAAAAGGCAAGAAATATTTGTTGACAAATCTCGAATTGATGCTTGATGGATCAACTCCAATTTGTGAGGATATTGGAAGACACTTATTATGCTACGGCAGAAAAATCGAATCAGAAGAACTTGAAGAACGCATTAATGTATGTATGGGGTGAGAGAGACAGAGAAAGAGAGAAAACTAAAGAGTATGCGAAAAAGGGAGCAAAGAGAGACGCGCAGAAATTGGGGCGGAGCCTATTTTTTTCTTGCAAGAAACGTCACCTATATATTGGCCCCACCCTTTCTAGTCCATTCGACAGTTTCACAAAAATCAAAAAAGTGGAAGAATTATTTTCTACTTTTTTCTAGGAATTTTCTCTCCACAGTATATTTTCAGGCAATAACTGTTGATCGATTACGCGAAGTATGCGAACGCGTTTACGTAAATGGAAAAGTTTCCACGACTGTCGTCGGTGCTACTAAGAAAATGCCAAACATTACAGGAATTCAAAAATCGTTGCAGGTATAATTTGTTGGTTAGATAGTGTTTTTGTTGTTGTTAATAAAGTATCATTAGAAGAGCAAACTTCCCCATTTATATTCAAACTTTAAAAATAGTTTCAAAAAACTTTATGTAAATTCAAAAAAAAAGTCACGTCTCTTTTACGCAATGTCTGTTCTTCATTTGGAAAACTTTCTCGATTCCATCTTTGAAGCACATGAAATTATAGTCAATGTATCCTTGTTTGTCAAAATGTTCTTCTTTCATTATATAAACAAGTGCCAGGTGTTTGTTGATTTGTCGAAGGAAAAGTACCTGTTCGGATTTTAGCCTGATAATTGCTGCTGAATTCTCATCAAACGCCTGTTTATTTTCTCCACTTCTAAAAAAGACATATTAGAAGAAACAAAAACAGAAAAAAAGTTTACCCATAAATTGACGAAATATCCAAAGTGACATCAATCATATCGCAACACAGTTCATATATATTCATCTCAACGGGCTCAGAATCGGTGGCCACATAGATTTTGGAGACGATATCGAAGAGGAATGACTTGGTCACATTGGAGCCCTGATTGAAAATATCTAATAATCGTTCGAGTGTTGGCAATTGTTTGACAAGATTTTGGACAACTTTTGAGAATGCTTCGAAAATTGAATGATCGTAGATTGAGGTTAGATGATAAGTGATCGGGAATACACCATCCGGATATTGGGGAAGATAGTCCATTTTTTCTCGGATAAGATCTCTCACCTGCAAACAAACTGGTTTTTTTAGAAGGAAATGATGGGGGCTCACATATGTGGGCGGAGCTTATTTGTGTTTTGCAAACACTGCCACACATTTGTTGACCTCTCCCCCCCCCCCCCCCCCCTTGTTAATAGTCTATTTAACTGTTGCTCAAACTGACAATAAATATCGTTCTATTTTATCGCAAAAAATATATTTACCCTTTTTTCTCATAGTTTACAGTTACATAATTTTGGTACCCTCTCAAAGAAACTCACAGCTGAAAATATGTGATACTTGGTCTCAACACGACTTTCTTCAGTCAATCCATCTGCTTTGTGAACAAATACTTCGAATTTGATATCCTTATTGATTTTATAGGCTTCTACAAAATAATCCGACACCGTGTTAATAGCTTCTAAATAATCAGACTGTGCATCGATGATGAATAAAAGCGCTCCTGCAAAAAGATGGGTCTCACCACGAAAACTGTTATTTTCCCTCAATTTTTTCAAAACATACTTGGGATAGCTGTAGACAGGGGCTCAAAGTTATACCCCCTAACGAGGTTCCATTCTTCAAAAGTTATACCCCCTTCCCGTTTGTATTTGTCTCGGACCAGATTTTCAGTTTTTCCCGAACCCTTTGGTCACATTTTTTCGGACCTATTTCTCCTGGTCTCTCATTTTATTTAGCCCTCCTTTCCTATTCACACATATTTTCTGTTGACTTCATCTAGGTCACCATATGGTGTTATTGTATGCTCATAACAATAGGTATGCCATATTTTATAGATAACATCAAAAAGTGTGAAAAAAATGAGCCATATGGTGACCTAGAAAAGGCTACTCTAAAAAAATATAGTAAAAGATAGCTATACTCTACTGTTTGGGCTTTGAAACATATATTTCCCGGATTTTCGGAAAACCGCTCAAAAACTAAAGACAAATGATCATTTGGCCAGGCTATCCCAAGTGTGTTTCAAAACATTTTGAAAATTTTTTTCTGACATAATTTCTTGATTTTTTTTTGAAGATTGACCTTTTCTTTGATAAAAATTTTTCTTATCTAATCTTTGAAAAAAAATCTTCCCGAAAAAAGAACAAAACCTACCGCAAGTCTTGAATGTTGCCCTAGCATCTAGTTCTGAATCGAATGGACTCATTTGCCCTGGAAATTCGATTGTTTCAAAGTTAATAAACGAAGAACATATTCCTGGAAAAGCAGAAAATGACATTTTCCAAGTTTAGAAGTTGCTTACTATCTTTAGTGATTCTTGGGGTAGACTCAACAAACATTGTTTCATTGGGTGACATTTTTTGGAACACAACTTTGCGGATGGATGTTTTTCCACTTCTATAAAACATTTTTTCGAATAAATAAATTAGTTTTTAGGTTAAAAAAACTCACCTTTTCAAACCCATAAGAATCACTGTTGGACGGACATCGAAATCATCATCATCGTCATCGATTCCATAGTGGTAATCATCATCTTCTTCATTGTCGGAATGATCAGACATTTTCTGAAACGAAAAAAATAGGGTTTATAAAAGCGTTTCTCCTCGAAAAAATGAAAGAAAAATGTGGGAGGAGAGTGTCATGCGATAATCAAAGTGAGCAAGTTCGCTCTAATGCAAACAAGTGAAATATTTGAATTTTTTTACAACGGTTTTCAGCGTTACGCGATTAGTGTTACTTTTACAGCGGCGATTTAGCGTTAATCTATATTTTATGTGAAGAGCTAGAAGCAGCGTATTTTATTTTAGTGAAAAACCTATTTCAAAATCTCTCAAAGCCAAAAACACCGAAGTGAGCCGTTTTTCATTTTTCGCGAGAAAAAAAAAAGAAAAATAATTTTTGTGCAGTTTTGTGTCACGGTGTTTGCACAGTTGCACAGTTGCATACCGTATACCAAAAAAAAACGTGTTTTAAAAGGCCGGAATTCAGGATTCCAAAGCGTTTCATGATTACATGTATATTTCAGGATGGATCAAAAAGCACCTATTCCATCACCAAAAGGGATTTATATTCCTCCAAATCAGCGTGCTTTGTCGAACAACAAAAATTCAGCACCAGAACCAGTAGTATGTTGAATTGTGAATTTATTTTAAAATAAAAAATGGTTTAGAATATGGCGGCGATTCGAAAAGCATACGAAGGAGAGAAACTGTCTCGTCAAGTTACAAAGTAAGCTTTTTCTGTGGTTTGGGATGTACCAATTCTTATTTTACAGGAAAAAGGAGAACAATGTCAACAGAAATAACAACGTGATCACAAACCCACCAAATAGGTCTCCCAAAAATTGTTGCGTTGACGAAGAAAGTGGTCCGACAGAAACACTTGATTTCACAATTGAAGATGTGAGAATTATTCTGAAAATCACCCAATAATTCAGACATTTCCAGTTCAACAACTTAAAAGTGGAATATTACGATTCTCATTGTCACATAGACATGATTCATCGAAATCTTCGCGCTCCAAACGAACAAGGATTAGCCGATTGGAGGGAAAAGTTCGAGAAATCTTTCAATTCAAATTTTGCCGGATGTATTCCCAATTTCATTGAACCTGATCTATTTGTTTCGGATGAGACGACAGTCAAAAAATATGATTTGACGTGGATCAAAAAGCAAATGGAAAACAAAACATTATACGCTGGTTGCACTTTTGGGTGTCACCCTCATCAAGTTAAAACGTAAGACTTTTTTTTTTAAATTCTTTCAAAAATTTGATTTTTTTAGCTGGGGTAGAAATGAAAGGTTTTGGGAGACTATGGAACAATTGATAGCCGATAAACGGTTCCGATGTATTGCTGTTGGGGAATGTGGTATCGATTTGCATAGGTGGGTTCGCTTTTAGTCAGTTTTTGATGCTTATGTTTTTTTTTGTAGATCTGAATCAACTTTAGAAGATCAAATCTATGCGTTTCGACGTCACATCAAGTTAGCGTTCAAGTACAGCTTAACATTGGTGATTCACTGTAGAAAAGGAGCCAAAGGCGATTCTGAAGCGAAATGTTTAGAAGTATTGAGACAGGAATTAAACGCACCCGGACATCACAAATTCCTTCCCATTCATCGTCATTGTTATACTGAAAACTGGGAGAACGCCAAAAATTGGATCAAAGTTTGCCCGAACATTGTGTTTGGCTACACGCCAGCGGCGTTGCGTTTTCAAGGAGCCCAACTCGATTGTATTCGAATGATGCCGCTAGATCGGATTGTTCTTGAAACTGATGCGCCGTACTTTGTGCCAGCAGTTTTCAGAAACATTTTGCCTAAAAATACAAACATGCCCGGAACCGGTAAGTGTTTTTGCACATACATCAGGGGTTAGGACCCTCTCCCAGAGGTCTGGCCCCACCTGATGTATGGCAGGCAAGGCATATTTCTCAACAAATACATGGTTTTTTCAGCCGCTGTCACCGCGTTTCATATTGCTAAACTGAAACAAGTTCCAGTGGACGAAATTTTGCGAGTGGCGTCTTGCAACACAAAACGGATATATTCTTTGTAACATGATCTCTGGATACCTTTATCATCTGTAATATTCATATTTATTTTATATTTATAAAAAGTTCAAAATCAACAAAAAATTCAACAACAAAAAACTTCTCGGCACCGTAACATTCCGAAACCACATGAAAAAAAAGTTTACCAACATCCCAAGGATTGAACTATATATTTTTTTGTCTTCTAATTATTCAACTTACCGTATGGTGTATCCCGCGAGATGTCGGATCATATTTATTCATGCGGTTTCGAAATATCCCCAGCCTCATCCCACTATTTTTTCTTCTTCCATTTTTCAGATTTTTTTTTCAATTGAGCAACTAGATCATCATTCGACTTCTCTTTTTTCGAATTAGCTTCCGCAGAAACAGCAGCAACTTTGTGTTCAACTTGACGTGCTGCCAATTGAGATCCTTTGAATTTCTTCGAACTTGGTTCAATAGCAAACGCACTATCCGTGAAAAGCGCTGTGAAACGAGCATCTTTTTGCACGTTTTCAACAATTTCAGCCGATTTTATCGTTTCACTTGGCTGAAAGATAATGGTTCTAAAAGAGATTGTTAGAAATGCAACCCAACCTGATTTTTCCGTTTGTTTCCAAGTTTCTTTTCGGCTAATTTTGTTTTCTTTTTCTTCAAATACTTTTGATATCCATTGAGCTGAAAACCAAAATACTTCGTTTTCAAAAATTGTTCAAAGTATCGTACCTTTTCTTCAGGTTTGGAATTGTCCACTTCTTCTTGATCATCATCCGAACCTTTGGATGGTTTATGGGAGATTCCAATGTGATCATCATCCTCTTCACATTTCACATATTCACCATCAGAAGAATCCGAATCCGAGCCAATTTGTTTGCCTTTATTATCTCCATCATCCCATTCGATCTACAATTAAAAATTTGAACTATTCTGTTTTTGGAGGGTAACTATACGCATTACTCTTTCTCCGCATTACTCTATTGACCTCTAGGACACCATATGTTATTGTTGTTATTGATAAATAATAACAACAACAGGTGTGACCTGTTTATGGGGAAAAGGGCGCATTACTCTTTCTGTGAAGTTAGTGACCGTACAAAAAAAAACGTTCGACTTTTCCAAAATTGATTTTAAAAAGGTAGTGTTATTTCCCCGGTATAAAGATTGAAAAAAAGCTCACATTAATTTTCTTCTCTTTCTCATCAACATTCAATAACGATAACAACATTTTTCTCTTCTCATCCTTGTCTTCCGAATCACTCTCCTCGTCCTCATCAGATCCAACAATCAAATCCTGACCAGACTTTTCGTTGCCATCAAATGCTTCCAAAAACTTCTTCGATCTACTCGGATCATCCTCGTCCCAGCTGATTTTCGTATTTGTGGAGGTGATGGAGTTTTTTGGTTTTTTCTTTGGTTTATATTTCTTCGTATTCACATCATCTGCATTGATAAACTCTTTGATTCGATCTTCCTCAAATTCCATGTCATCTGGAACAAATCTCATATCCATTTTCAGACCAGTTTCCTCGAATTGAAATCCGTCACATTCGTTATAAACAGCTAGTGCCGAATCGTCCGAATCGAATTCAATAACCGCATAATAATACTTTAATCGATCCAATAAGTATTTGCGAACCGCCGTTTTTGTTTCTCTATAAAACTTATCCAATATCTTACTGTACATATATTTCTACGACTTACGGATCCATTTCGTCTTCCTCATATTCTTCAATCGGTTTTGGCAATTTCAAACTCGGCCCGTTGACTTCTTCATATTCAATTTTCTCTTTACCAAAATCCGAAACATAAATTCCAACACTTTTGACACTACCCTCAGCCGGTCTGAAAATATAACTTTCAGAATTTTTTAAAGATAAAGTTGAAACTTACACAAAAGATTTTACAAGCATCAAAATGTCTTCACAGTTGATATGATCCCATTCCAAATTACAAACTGCTAATCGTTTAGATGTCCATTCAATTTGTTCCGCATCTCTGAAATTTTTCGAAATACAATATGTACTTTTCAAAGTTAAAACCACTAACTTGTCCAAATGTCCCAAATCAGCTTCTAATTGCATCGATTCTTTCGATTTTTCCCATCCCTCTTCGTCATCATTATCATCGCTCTCCCCTTCTTCTTCACTTGAATCATCATCCGAAGACGAATCCAGATTTCCTTCGCCTCTCGCCAAATCCAACTTTTTGAATCCTCCTTTAATTTCGGGCTCATCGTCCTTATCAGATTCTTCATTTTGTTCATTTTGTTCTTCCTCCTCTTCATCATCTCCATCTTCATCGAAAAAATCTTCAACTTCAGCGTCTTTCACTTTTTTTTTAGTCGTCGTCGGTGTTTCATCTTCTTCGAGTTCATACAAATCCAACATGTCATTTCCTGAAACGCGTAAAAAACATAAGCAATAACTAACTACATTTGAACACAACAATTGAATGGACCACAGCATCAAAAGGGGGCGGGGCCAATAGTGTGCCATTGTTTGCAAGAAAAAATAGGCTCCGCCCCAATTTCTGTTGCATGCAATCAATGTTGGTAGAGTAAAAATAGCTAGAATGGGACTTACCAACAGCTTTCTTTTGCTTCCTTCCCCTCATATCAACTTTTGATCTTGTCGAGAATTTTTCATCAGTCAAAGCGGCGGCGAATCTTTTATCAAGCACAACCTATAAACAAAATGTTTAGAAAATTCGAGATTTCTTGTACACAAACCTTTCTGTCTGTACTTTTAAGTCCAGAGAATAATGGATCCGACTTGATTCGTGAGAATCTCGCATCATCCAATCCTTGCTTCTTTCCCATCTGACAACATCTTAGTAATTTTAAACTAACAAAAAAAAAGATATTGAACGAATTCAACGATTCTCAATACAAAGTAATTTTTTTTAAAACAAAACAATAAATTTATGATATATTTTCTTGATGAACCGGTTCAAAAAATTAAAAAGCACGAAAAACAAAGAACCTACAAATCTCCCAAGATCCAGAAAAAAAAACTACTTGACGAAAACACCTCGGAGAGTCGGCGCAGTCATTTTGGTGGCTCCTCCAACCAACAGCGGCTGTCCTTTCCAGGCGGCGAAACCTTCGGTCGAAACTTTCAAATCCTCGGCAACCGTTTCCCAAACCTTCTTCTTTGGGTTCAGTTGTGCGTCTGGTCGATGAACCGATGGTGGACAAGTGACTGCAGTTCCTGGAGCACTTGACGCGTCGACTTCCATAACTTCTACCTTGTCGGGCGAAGATGCGCACATGACCATGGCGCGAGACTCGATACCACGCATTTTGGCCGGCTTCAAATTGCAAAGAACAACGACAAGACGGTTTTGCATCTGGAAACGGAATTTTGAGATCATTTTTGAAAATAATTATTTATTTTGTTTTGTTTTTGATTACCGTCCTACCTGGCGTGAGACGGAAATTTGTACCGTGACAAAGAATTCAGAAATTTTGTCACAGTGAAATTTTAGAAAAAGAGGGTGTGTTAGAAAAATAAGATACTTTTATCCTAAATAACGCGTTTTCAGAGGCAAAATTAATAGTTTTCTATTTTTTTTCGTTTTTGTCCCTATGTGACATTTTTTGATCAAAAATAATTGGTCAAGCATTGGAGAAAAGGTCACACCTGTTGTTGTTGTTGTTGTTATTTATGATGTTATCAATACTACAATAACAACAGATGTGACCTGATTAGACCTTTTTTCACACCTCATAAAACTTGAACACTTTCTTTGTGTCGTCTGGATTACTGTACAACAGGCTTGGTCGGAGCCGCAAATTTTCAAGCATTGGAGAAAAGGTCACACCTGTTGTTGTTATTTATGTTATTAATACTACAATAACAACAGATGTGACCTAATTAGACCTTTTTCAGAAAATAAGGATACTATTTTTAAAAAAATGAAATACCTGATCTAAAGGAACATGCCGAACTAATCCAGAAACAACAGTTCTCGGTTGCTCCTCTCCCACATCAATTTGCTCAACATACAGAGCATCGGCATCAGGATGTTTTTCACATTTGATAATCCGCCCAACTCTCAAATCCAATCTACCAATATCGATGACGTCATCAACCGCGGCAGCTGGAGCTTTTCCACCTTTTTTCGGCGCTGCTGTAGTGGCAGCAGCTTTCTCTTTCTTCGGTTGTTGTTGGGGTGGTTGTGGAGCTTGAGTCGGCGCTGGAGCAGAAGTGGATGCGGGTTTTCCATCAACTTTCGGCCGAGCCACTTGTTTAACTGAAATTCTCGTGTTGAAATTCAAATTTAAAAAAAAATAACTCACTTCCGGCGGCAACTTCGACTGATTCTAGTTGTTTTGTCAAGCCATTAATTTCAGCTTCGAGTTTCTTGTTTTCCGCTTCAAGTTTTGCCAATTGTTCTGTTTGGAAGATTTGTCCTAGAAGCCAATTGTTTTCATAGAAAAAACAATTTATTCAACTCACTGGCTTGTTCAAACTTTTTCAAATTTCCCTCCAACAATTGTCGAATAACAGTTTGATTTTTTGCCAAAGCCGGAAACACTCGCGCAGACATTTTGGCTGTAAAAAAACAAACCGTGATTTGAAAATGTGAGAACGCATGCAAAAATGAGAATAAGAAATATTGAATATAGAAAGAATAATAAGGGAAAAATCCAAAAATTCGGTGACCATTGATTGTTTCATCATCCTCCTTCTCCATCCTACAAAAAACTAAAATCATGGGCCGAATTCGTGGATTTTTCTTGATTTCAGAAAAAAAAGAAGCAGAAAATATGATAGAGTGCAGAAAACCTTTAATGATCAATTTTCGATCTCTAGACAACATTTTCAGATTTTTCACAGTGTAATGATAATATTATTTTTGATTACCTTTTTTCATAACTGCCTGTTACTCAGAAAAATATTTGATAGATTTGCAACAAAAAACGACCTTTCTGAAAACTGTGTCATTTTCTGTTATCAATTGAACACTGCAAGATAGTGTTTATATTTTTTTGGAGTAGATTTTTTTGAATCTTTTTTCTTTCTAAAAATATGCATTTTCCCACATTTTGAAAACTACAATTGTCTTACCTGCTTTTTCTTTTTTCTCATTTCCTCCCTTTTTCTCTTGTTTCTGTTTGTTGTTGTTGTTATTGTTTCCACCCTTTTTCGGCTTCTCCACCACCGGTGCAGGACTTCCGTCCCCTCCGAACTTTGCCTTGAATTCAGCGATTTTGACTGGGTCAAGTTTTGCAAACAACGGAGAAGGAGTTCCAATAGTATGTCCTGTTTTCAAATAACATCTCGGGAACGGCGAGAACAATGGTAGCTGTTCGAGCCCACATTGTTGTCGAATTGTCAAAGATACTTGCGGCATCACCGGGTGTAATAAAACAGCCAAATGATATGCGATGTTGGCGGCGATACCAATAATTGTTCCGGCTCGATCCTTTTGTTTCGCATCTCCTTTCATGAGAACCCACGGGGTTTGAGCTTGCATATATTGATTTCCACGACGAGAAACGTTGAGGATCGTCCGGACAGCGTCTTTCAAATGAACACCATCGAATTGTTTGTCCCATTGAACACATTCTGCTTCAATATCCGAAAGAACTTGAGCATCTTCATCGGTTAATTTCATCTCGGGGAGTTTTCCATTGAAGTTATTGGCGAGGAAGGAAAGAGCTCGATTAACAAAATTACCAAGATTGTTGAGAAGTTCACTGTTAACCTGAAAATTTTAAATATTGTGCTATGTCTACAATATGGAAAACTTACTTTTAACACAAAATCATCCCAACTGAATGCAGTATCTTGACTTTCAGGTCTCATGTACAATAGATAAAACCGCCAGACATCGGCAGGAATTCCAGTTTCTTTCGCAGCATCACCAAATATACCAGTCCCTCTAGATTTACTGAATTTCGTATCCTCATAATTCAAATATTCCGTTGCGCAAAGATTGTTAACCACCGTATAATTGTCATCAGCACCAAATTGAGAGCATGGGAACATAACTGCGTGGAATGCAACGTTATCTTTACCAACAAAGTTGAACAATTCGACATTTTCCGGATTTTTCCACCATTTCACCCAATCATTTCCTAATACACTTTTTGTGATTGACAAATATCCAATTGGTGCATCAAACCACACATAAAACACCTGCAAACAATCTATTACTTAAAGGTGCACAGAGTTCTGTCGTTTGAGTCTCGAACAGAAAACTACTGTAGCGGGCGTTATTTTGTTGTGTAGATGATTCGATCGTACAAAAATAGGAATCATGAATTTTTTTTCTCAATCACAAAACGTAAGTGAAAATCAAGAAATGCTTATAAAAATAACATTTTTTAGGAAAAAGCTGAGGATTTCACATCGGAAGAAGATACTAAACAAGGTGAATTTTTCTGTGCAAAATTTTAAAATTTTATTTACCATTCAGATATTTTGCTTATCGAAAACCCAAAACGAGGAGAAGATTTTAATGATTTGCCAATTTTGACAGCAAATAAAGTGTCTGACACTGAAAAGCCTGCTTACTTTCCACCATCGCGAAAAAAGCTGATATTTCTCCCATCGAAATTATTTATATCCGGCGAAAACTATTGTTTAGCTGATTTGTCGAAAATCAGCTTTAGGACATTTTACAAACCGTATCGCGGAGTTCATGAATCGTTAGAACTCCAAGAGGTTTATAGTGGTGAAAAGCTGCTGAAGTCTAATGCTCCACTCTATCGTAGACTGTGCAAAATTGTGGTAAGTTTTGTGGGGATAGTGAGAAACTTCAAATTTTCGAAAAAAAAAACTTATTTCAAAGTTGTAGGCTTGTCGAAAAAGTTACTATACTAGATTTTTTTCCACTGAATGTTCCCAAAAATCTCTAAGTCATTCAGAATTTCAAAAAAGTGGAGGAAAATACAGATGAATCAGTGTCAAACGAATTACCAGAATTGTTATGGCCTAGAAAAGATGTTGAAACATTCGAAGAAGCTCGTAGGAACTACAGTTCTGGAAAGAAACAACTATTTGAAACGAAACTATTTGTAAGTTTTGCGTATTTATCATACCTGACCTAATACTTTTATCAAGAAAAACAGTTTTTTTTGTGAGTTTTGGCTCTTCGTAAAATTTCCGGCTCCGACCAAGCCTGTTGTACAGTAATCCAGGCGGCACAAATAACGTTTGAATTTTATGAGGTGTGAAAAAGGTCTAATTAGGTCACATCTGTTGTTATTGTAGTATTGATAACATCATAAACAACAATTTTTCGGGCAAAAGTTTTCAAAAAATGTGAAAGTCACTTACCGAACCCAAAAAATACCAAAATTTCCCGACAAAAATTGGCAACGAAAAAACAAAATACAACGACTGAAAAGAAGCTAATATGATTAATAGTCTCAAAATGAAGAAAACCATACTATTCACTGATGAGTATAAAGACAGAATAAAAAAACGAGACAAGAAAGAAAGAAAAAATATTAGAAAACTAAGAAAAAAGTGAATAATGAATGAATGAATGAACACCGGGAGGTACAGAGAGAGATCGTTGGCCCCGCCCCCTTTTTGCACGCGGAGCAGGTGCAAAAAAGGGGCGGGGTCTCTCTCTAAATCCCTCTCTCTATACCTCCCGGTGTTCATTCATTCATTCATTATTCACCTTTTTCTTAGTTTTCTAATATTGTTTTCTTTCTCTATTGTATTTTTCGTTTGTTTTGATTCTGGCTTTTTTTTAGCCCTTGTACTCATCATCGAATCATATTATCCTTATTTCCTTTCCATTCTATTCAGTCTTTTTTCCCCGTCAATTTTTTTCCGGAAATTACTTTGTATTTCCACTTTTTAGAACTGGAAAAGTGCTCCGACCAAGCCTGTTGTACAGTAATCCAGGCGGCACAAAGAAAGTTCAAGTTTTATGAGGTGTGAAAAAGGTCTAATTAGGTCACATCTGTTGTTATTGTAGTATTGATAACATCATAAATAACAACAGCAGGTGTGACCTTTTCAACAATGCTTGACCAATTATTTTTGATCAAAAAATGTCACATAGGGCCAAAACGAAAAAAAATAGCTGAAAATTTTAGAGAAAATAATATTTTTCTAGAAAATGTCACTGTGGGTTTTCGACCAAAAAAATGTCACGGTACTTTTTCTCCTCTTAGGCCAGGTATTTATCATAAGTGTAAAAATTTGGCATCAAAATGGAATATAAAATTTTTTAATAATCTGCATTTCACGTTACGTTCATAATCTAATTTAGTATATCTAACCAATCATTTTCATGACTCTGGCAACAAACTTCTGGCCGCTCTCAACAATCATGATGTTCCACAAACCTTACAAGTTATCTGGAGGAACTGTGTGTACGACATTCCGAAACAACTTTCTTGTGAGAGATGCGAAGAAAGGTTGATGTTGTTAAAGAAATCAGAATACGATTCTAGCCTTAAACTGAAGTAAGAAAATCTGATATTAACTATGATCATTTTTTTTTCTGTATAGGTGCAGTGGATGTAAGAGGACAACTAGTGTGGCGCAGTTTTTGAAAGATAATGTATCACCGGACAATGGGAAAAAAATTCCGTATGTGTGTTACTTCATGATAAAGCCTAAAGAAAGCGATGATGAAATGGAAGAAGAAAAAGAAGAAGAAGAACTACTAGATGAAGACCCAATCGACAGTGAAAGTTTGTATATTTCTTTATAAATAGTTTCTACCTTTTTCTCAAATCCATCCAAAGGTACGGGTGTTCCCCATTTCAAATCTCTTGTGATGCAACGAGGATCCAATCCAAGTTTCATCCAACTTTTTGTGATTCCAACTGCATTGGCAGACCATCGATTGTCTTGTTTGGCTAGTTCCTTGTCCAAGTGAGCTGTAGTTTTTTCTTGCAATTTATCCAAGCTCAAAAAAATGTGTGTAGATTGTCTAACTTCTGGTTGTTTTTTGCACATATGACATTTTGGCTCTTTCAATTCGACGGCATTGATGAGTTTTCCGCATCCGTCACATTGATCGCCTCGAGCATCGTCGTATGCGCAGTTTGGACAAATTCCAGTTACAAAACGATCTGCTAGAAATTTATCGCAGCTTGCACAGAAAAGTTGATCAACTGATTGAGTTGTAGTATATCCGTTTTTATGTAATTTCATGAACATATCTTGACAAATCTCAGTTTGATCGTCAGTTGTTGTTCTTCCAAAATGTGTGAAATCAATCCCGAACCATTCATAAATTTGTTTGTGAATTGCGTGATACTTATCACATAATTCGCGTGGCGTAACACCTTCTTGAAGTGCTTTCGTTTCCGTGGCAGTTCCATATTCATCGGTTCCTCCAACATAAAAAGTATTGTGACCACGAAGTTTACAATATCTTGCGAACACATCGGCACTTAGAACACATCCAATAATATTTCCGAGATGAGGCACATTATTCACATATGGCAAAGCTGCGGTGATGAGAATATTGCGTTTCCCAGACTCTGGGAGAATTCTGTAAAATTTTTAGGGAATAGAAAGATTGACTTCCCAATGTGATATTTCCAAACTACGCTCTATTGTGAGATGCGCGCGAGAACACATAATTTGAGCGTCTTTTTGTCACAGATGTGAGCATTTGAGCGTCCTTTTGAGAGGCTTAAAAAATTGAAACTCACAGTTTTGCGTCCTTATTTTCAACAAAGTTTTGCGATCCTTCTTGCCATTGTTTATTAATTTGATCCAAATTCAAAGCCATGGCCTAAAAACTTGCATTTTCTATAAATGTAAGAAGAGACATATTTTTGAAAATCAAATTAGTAATTTCGGACACCTAAGTTTCTCAATACGTCAAAAAAGAAGCTCGAAAAGTGAAAACAGCTCCAATTCCAAGAGAAATGAATTTTTCGCAACTTTTTGAAGAAAATTTGAGAAATAAAAATACGTTCGCAATGGAGCACGTTTGCTCGTTTGTAGTCACGCTTTTTATTATTTTTTATTTTTTCCAGACGATTTTTAAAGTTTTTTCAGTTAAAAATGGGCAAAAGAGGAAACAAATCGAAAGATAAAGATCCATACAATGGTCCGACGAGAACTGGCCGACGAGGTTGGTTATTTTTCAGATTAAGGTATAAAAATTGTACTTTTAAAGGTTCGGACAGTGATGAAAGCGAGTTTAGTATCGATGATGATTTGAACAGTGTTCAGGGCGATGTTGAAGACGTAGACGACGTTCTAGACAAACTCACGGACAACCTAGATAATGCCCAACATAAAAAGTGAGTTGAATTTTTCAAAAACTTTGAAAAATATTCTGTTTAGTGTCTCAATCCGAACCGCAGCACTGGGAAACTTGAACTACGCATTGACTTCGCAATACACACCAGAATTTATTGACAAAAACAAGATGACACTTCTCAATCTGTGCTCAAAATTAGGAAATAAATCAAATCTCGAATCTCAACTATTAGCCATCTTGTCGACACTTGTATCAATTCAAGCTGGTGAAGAGATTAAGGATTTGGTTGACGAACCGATGGCTCAAATGAGACCGATTATAATGGACGGTTCGAAAGATTCAAATCTTCGGACAGCGTGTGCTTCTGCTCTTGGAATTGTTTCGAGAATGTCATGCGAAGATGACGAGATAATTTCTTTGAATTTAAAAGCTTGTCAATTCACATGGTCTTCCTTCAAGTTAAACTCAACCAATTCCAAATTGTTCACAGCTTCGTTAAATTCCTGGTGCCTCCTACTTCTCGTATGTTAGAAACTCTCACTCACAGTACCTTTACATATTTTTTCCAGGATGCTGATCATCAAGCTGTCACCCAAGCGATATCTGATCAACCAAAAATTGTTCAATTTCTTTCCGCTGAACAACTTGAAATCAGAATATCAGCCGGAGAAGCCTTGGCGTTTCTATTCGAATTTTTCTCAAATATCCGACCTGATTACAAATTTCCAAATCATGAAAATGTTTTGGACATTCTAGAAGAGCTTGTCGGTGACTCAACAAAAAAGAAAACCAAAAAAGAAAAACGAATCCAACGATACACCTTCAGGTACGCAAAGAAAATGCGCGGGCCGAATTCAATTTTATTTTCAGAGAGATTTACTCATTTATGAATGAAGAGGCCGATCCACCACATGTCAAGATAAAGTTTGGACAAGAGCATTTGGAAATTAAAGATTGTTCAAGCAAAATGTTCTATGATTCATGTTGTGAAGTGTTGCACGGAGGAATGATGCGACATTTGCAAACGAATGAAGTTATCAGACAAGTCTTCGAATTGGGTCATGTTCAAAAAGATGATGATAATATTGTGAGAAGCAAAGCTGAACGAGTTAGTTATTTTTAGCTTCTTTTTTTGAATACAAATTCACATTACTATTCTATTTGGAATTCTATGTCAAAACAGAACGAATTTGTGGATTTTTTCTTTGTGAATTTAAATGGTCTCAGAAAAAACATCACATTTTACTCTCCTTGAAATCTGCCCGAGCCAAAAATTTTTTCTGAGAAAACTCAGACAGTTGTCGTAGTACTTTTTCCATAAAATAAATTTTAAAAAATTCCAAAGTTTCGCGGTTCAATAATTTCTAACCAAAAACAACTCTTTTTTTCCAGATGGCTGTTCACGAAGCCGCGGACAAATATCGCAAACAAGCGCGCGGAAAACAGCGCGACAAACGATCGGCGATAATGTTCTAAGTTCCAACAAAATGTATGTTTTCCCTTAATCTCTTTCACCTCTCATGTATAACGCCTTTACTACATAGTTTACAAGTTCGCTAGATTTCTATATGCTCCACAACTCTTTTCTTTCAATTAATATTTTATTCAACCAATTATCATTTCACTGAACAATGTTATCCAGGATAACTTATCCTCTCATTCGATTCGACATGATGTATCGAGTGTTTTGAGGAACTTCAAGTTCCAATTCTCCATTGAGAGACCATTGTCGAGAAGGTTGTCGATCCTAAAAAAAGTGTTCGTTATAAAAAATACAGTAATCCTTTTTAAACTTACCATTGGAGAATTGAAAAATGGAAGAGCAGCGATTGCCGAGATCAAAAAAGCGAAAAATATAAAAACTCGCATTTCTTTCAGTTTTACCCTGTAAAAACAAGATCTATAATTCTATGCAATAACATCATTGAAAGGTAGTAAAAAAAAAGGAAAAAATCCTAAATTATTCAAAATTTCTAGAAACGACTCGTTTTTATATGGCAAAATGGGCGGGGCTTAACAAATCTCGTAGGCGTTTGAAACAGAGAAAAATTGTGAAGAATAGGTAATTTTTGGGGAGGCGAGGCGAAGTTGAAAAGAATTTTTTATAAAGGTCAACAAACTGAGGAAATAAATAAGATATCACTAATAAAACACATGGATTATGGCTGGCAGAATTGGACCCGATCTGAAAACGATGCTTGGTTTATAGAATTTTTTGAGAAGGGGCGGAGCTTGATTGGATTGAACTACAATCTGGCGTAAACTAGATACAATTTAGAGACTAGAAAAACTGCAGTGAATGTCTAAAGAATTTCGACAAAAAAGAGCGTCTAAAAGTGAGAGATTTAGAGAAAAGGGTACTGTAAACACCAAAAAAAAACAACGAACCTCTAGAAACTGGTCGTATTAATAATAAAATATCGTTGCTCATGGCTTTTCAGCGATTTCAGCAATTTATCAACAATTTGAAAAGCCAATGTTGCCGTTACAAACGGGCCAAATGTACAGTGAAGTGAGAACATGTCAGTCACCTGAAAAATTAATTATTATTTTTCATTTTTGTTGCAAAAAGAGGTGTGGATATGACAGCAACAATGTATGCAAAGTTGTTCAATAAAACTAAAAATAAATGTCTATCAATTTATAAAGAAAAATGTGGTTTTGCGGAAGGAAATACTATTGGAAAACTAATTCTATTCAGAATAACGTACAATCTCGATTACCAATATATATCCAATTACACCGTAATATTATGTGTATGTGGGAAATAACAATCAGTCACTTCCGTGTTTTTCTTCTTAGATTTTTGATGAAAAAATCACAGTGCATTATTCAATAAAAATGGATAGGTAATTGATGAGAGTGTGCGAGAGGCAGAGAAAAATCTCTGCGTCTCGTACTCTCTCAAAAATGACAACATATTTTCCCAGGTGTTGATGACAACAAAAGAAACACTCAAGTACGCTGGGAAAATATATCCCGAATTTTTTCAGCGTTGAGAAAATTTCAATTTTCTTACCCATACAAAGAGGCATCGTTTCGTTCCTCGCATGAACAGTGTTCTCAAATGTGAATGTTTCGATGATGTGGCTGCAGCCTTTCTCATATCGCTTCGAGATATCCATCGTTCTTCTCGACTGATCAACGGCACTCTGAAAAGTCAACAAATGTGAGAAAACAACAAAACTTGGTTGACTAAACTACAAGTGTTGAGGTTCTCACGTAACAACAAAAGACACTCACTTTGACGCAGATATACAAACTTGTTTCGAAGAATGATTGAGATAGATAAAAGACCATAACGATTCACTCATTGAACCAATCTTCAATGTTTTGAGCTTAAAATTATTAGAGTGAAAATGAGATTGATCAAACCTGTGAGATATTAAATAAGTTGGGAGTGGAAACTGCGGCTGAGAAGTTTTGGAAGAACTTTGTGTTCGTTTCCAACTTGCTGACTATCGATTTTTTGACCTGAACAGATTTTCGAAAATAACTTCTACGAGCCCCGAAATAGCACACATACCTCATTCAACCCATCAAAATGATCTCGTTTAACAGACAACAAAACAAGACACGCGGGAATGTTTTGTGATTGCCATGGATATGTGATGTATGCGTAGAAGAAACCCCTAAAAATTCTATTATTTTCAATATTTCAGCCATCAAACTAACGTATCATTGAATTTTGGCAAGCAAATAGGCGTCCATGTTTGTGCGTCGGAAAGTTGAAGAGATTTATCGGACACCAAATTTATCACAATGTTCATGTCACGTGGATGCATTATATATTTTTTGAATCGAACATACGAGGCGATTTGTCGATGTGCAATCATGATACCAAAAAGTGCTCCGTCCAACTTTCCAGCTGCCAAACTGCCAGCCATTGTGTTGGCCAAAAATTCTCGATCCGACGGGTTCATCGGTATCACAGATATCGACGAATCGACAAATGAGATTGGCGAACCGCGCCACGACGAAACACTCGATTCGATCAATCGATCAGTGCCTCGTAAGAGTTTACGTAAATCGTAATTGTCGCCCTTTTTCTTGTAAACATTTTCGAGTTGTGATTTTGATAGGATTGACAAGATTTGTTCAAACAGCACGTCTAGTTGTTCATCAAGCTTTTCACCATATTTCGAAACTGCAAAAAATAATTTTTTTGGAAAGAAGCAGAGGGAAAATAATAATTATGAGTTGATGAAAACAATAATTTGAAAATTTTGCAGGGTTTTTTGTGGGGAATCGATTGTATGGACCATATGATCACTTCTGATTGCGAAATACACGTGAACGTGTTCTAGTTTCAAAAAAAAATCGGAATAGTTGAATATTAGAATTATTTTTAACAACTAAACATGACAGAAAGTGTTCAAAAAGGTAATCAATCGGAATTCAATACACAAAAAGAAGATCGAAAAATAATCAAAATCGCAAATCTACCAAATGAGCCAACATTTCAACTGAAAGTCGAACCACTCGAGATTCGTTTCAAATACATTGTACCGAATCCGGCGTTTTCGGAACTTCGCATAACTAACGAATTGAAGAAAAGACATTGCCTCAAATTGAAATCCACCGATAATAAGATTTTCAAAATTCAACCAACGATTGCGTTCATCGAGGTGAATTCCGCAAGGTTATTTCTTTTTCTCATCAAATTTTGCAGCCTGGTCAAACGATTTTCGTTAAATTCACCCTGAATGACACCTCTACTGCACTTCCAGAAAATACACATTATATTGGGTTGTTTCATGTGGAAACTGCCGAAAAATCGCACACAGAAGTGAGAAATATGAAGATACAAATTAAAAATAGAGATTTCTAGGCGTTTAAAAACAAAGTTGATGGAGTTCTCAGACTTGCTATCACTTATGAGAGAGATGGAGGTGCTGAAGAACAACCAAGTAAGATTAATTGAGTTGTATTTTGAAGTTTAATTTTTCGCTTTTTTTTCAGAAGAATGAATCACTATCAAATTACTTTGGATAAATTATTTAACTTCTAGTTTTTTCGACATATCTTCATACTTGGGATAGCTGTTGACAGGGCTCAAGGTTATACCACTATTGAGACCTCCCTTTTTGTATTTCTCTCGGACAAGATTTTCAACCTTTTTGTCGCATTTTTCAGTCCTATTTCTTTTGGTCCCTTATATTTTATTTCGCCCTCCCTTTCTATTCACACATATTTCCTGTTGACTTAATCTAGGTCACCATATGTTGTTGTTGATTGTTTATAGTAACAACAGGTATGCCATATTTTATAGATAACATCAAAAGGTGTGAACACTAATGAGCCATATGGTGACCTAGAAAAGGGTACAGCCCTGCTACTAGTAACTCTAAAGTATAGAAAAAACATAATTCTTGTGAATGAGCCTATTAGACTTACCAATACAAAAAATGAGCGGAGATTTGTGTAGAAATTGTATATATTTGTTGCTCGACGAAATTGTTATCAGGTTGTCTCCCCATAACCGTATTCGTTCTACAAATATTCCAATAACTGCGAATAACGAACAAAGTTGCTCTTCGTTTCCAGAACTGTAAGTTTTCATGATTATAATGTTGTTTGGCCAACTTCAAACACCTACTTGACAAAAATAGGCCGACCCGATTCGGATAATATAAAAACCTGATACGGTAATTGCATCAATCTTTCGAGTAAATGCTCAGCCGACTCGTCTTCTTCTCCAGCTTCTCCCGTCTCCACTCCATTATCCGGATCTTCTTCGGGTAGATCGACTTGAAGTACACTGAAACTTCTCTCACTTCCACTTTCAGCCAAGCTCGCTGAGCCACCGGGAACTTCAATCTCCATAATAACTGGAACACTGTGTATTTATCTTAACTGTTCTCAAATACTATTATATCTGATTTTTTGACAGATATTTTGAAAAACTAAAGTTATCACAATTATTTTATTTGTCTGTTATCTTAAATGCAATAGTTATTATTAAAGTATGTACAAAAAAAAAAACAATTTACATGCCATATTTATTTACATTTCTGTCCGTTCCAGAAGTGTTTGAATGTCCTGAAAGACAAATAATTTTCTTAAAAATGCAACTAAAACCAGGATGATTAAAAATTGATGAAAAAAAACAGCAAACCCACCCTCTGTAGAATGATATTTTTCGATAACGTTTCTTCCAGCATTCGTTGTAACTTCTTGTTCATCTCTTTCAAATCTTGAGCACCTTGATCTTGTCCAAGATTCGTCAACAGTTTCTTGAATCCATCCAGACTTCTCGGAGAGTTGGTCGGCGCCGCTTGTGATATTGGTTTTTCCCGTATCCAGTTTTCAATGAGTTCACCTTTCTCAAAAACTTCTCGACTTAATCGACTATTTGATGATTCAAGTTGAAGAATCTTTAAAAAAACGGGGTTTTGGCTAGAGTTTGCCCTTTCGATAATTTTTGCAATCAAATTTTTTTTTTAAATATAAACTAACCCTATCCATATTTTCAGAGTTGGTCTTTTGAAGTGTCGCCAGTTTAGTGATAAGCTCAACGTTTTCAGATTCAATAGCTGATAAAGAAGATATACTTTCATTCCCATCATACGTCTGAAAAATGATTCATAAATGATGAAATTCGAAACTAAAACCCACATGACTGCTGTGTCCATCCGATTCTTGTACAACATGCCAACCATGTTTCTCCTCATTCTTTTTCTCATACGAATCGGCTCTTTTTCTCTCTTCCTTCACTGATTTTTGTAGCTCTTTTATGATTGCAGACTGTTTTTTCAATGCTAGCCTTTTCTCTTCTTCTTGTCCTTTTATTTTTTCTTCAAGTTTACTTATTGTCAAATCAGTTGATATGGCTTCATCTTCATGTTGTTTTTTCAAATCATCAAGTTCTAACTGATAGCGTGTTTCTAGCAGAAACATTCTTTCTTCTAACTCTTGTGAACCTTTAACTTTTATTTGTTCGTTTAGATGATTGATTTCTTCTGCTTTTCTCATCAAAGCCGATTCAAAATTTTGCTTTTCTTCAGACAATTTTGTGTTAGCCTCAGATAGAAACATTTTCATCGAGTTCTGAAAATTTTTATCGAAAAATTATACTTGGGGTAATTGTGGACAAGATCTCAATAAAAAACAAGAAGAAAAATCGAAAGAGACAAGAAAGAAAACAACAATATTGTAAAACTAAGAAAAAATGAAGAATGAATGAATAAGCACAGAGGAAGACACATAGACTGTCGACTCCGCCCCCTTTTTGCACGCGGCGTGGGTTAGGCAGACAAAAAGGGGGCGGAGTCGACTGTCAATGTGCCTTCCTCTGTGCTTATTCATTCTTCACTTTTTGCTCAGTTCTCTAATAGTTGTCTTTCTTTTTTGTCGCGTTCGTTTTGATTATTTTTTCTTTTCCCATTAGTTAAAAGTCATTTGGCTAGACTATCCCAAACTCACAATTTCAGTTTCCTGTAGGACAACACGATTATTAAGCTCTTCAACCAACTTTTCAAAACCAGCCGATTTTTCTTGTGAATCAGTAAGTTGTAGTTGCAATTGAAGAACTGTGTTTTCCAATTTTGCGATTTCTTCGACATGAGATTTTTGTTGACTTTCATAAATTTCAAGTTGTAGTTTGACTTTTTCCGCTTCTTCCAATTTCAACTGAGTACTTTTTAAATTTTTCCGATTTTCTAGCATCATGTCTTCTAAATCTCTTGTCAGTTTTTCACTATTTTCAGCTTTTTTCGTCATTTCTTCTAGTTTTTCTTGTAATTCTTTCACTTTTGGATTTTCGTTATAATCTTCAGATTTTGCTAGCTCTTTTTCCAATGGATGATCTGAATACGTCTGTATTTGCAGTTTCAGATCATTGTTTTGTGCAGATAACTGAAGATGTTTAATTTTGTGGAATTGAAAATTAAAATATATTCTTACCGAGTTCATCTCTAAGAACAGGGTAGATTGCTGTAGTTTGAATTCTTCTTCTTGATTTTCTAGCTTCTTTCGAAGATTTTCAATCTCGGCATCTCTTTCATCTTTTTTGGGAGTTCGATTTATTAGCTTCAAGAAGTTTTAAAATTCATAAATTTCAAAACAAATAACTCACCTTGCTAGCGAATTGAAAAGCATCGTTACGATTATTACTCGACAGTTGTTGAATCTCATTTGTTTTCCTCTTCAATTCTTCTTGCAGTTCATAATTGCTATTTCTCAACTGTAAAAGTTGTTCCTGGACAAGCAGAAACTCTTCACGCGATAAACCATCACTCTCTCCAGGCATTTGACACTTTATAAAATAACAAAACTATCGATTTTAGGTGTTTTCGCAACAAAAAAAGACAAGGCCGAGAGAAAAAGAAAAAAAAATTGTGTACTTCTTTTGAAGAAATGTTCGGCCATGACATGTGTACTTCTCTCGGAGGATTATTGATTCATCTCATTGTTTTCGCGAATTCGCAATTCATTGCATTATTGTCTTTTACGTTTCAATTCTGAAGTGTCGAATGCCTCAGTTCTATTATAATTCGCAAACATTTCCTGTTCTCGTTCTAACTTCAAAAAATCTGATAAAAGTAGATATGAGGACATTGAAAAACTAGTTTTAAAAAGAACAATGTGTTCGAACCACGTTATATTTTTCGATGAATAAAGCACACCATCTATTTCATAACTAGGTCGAGTGTTTCTCACAATAATTCACATTCTCAATCAACTGTACAAATTTCCGAATCGTCCAACAAGTGACCTAATTTGTAGTGTCACTAACAAGACATAAAAACACGAAAACCATAGCTCCGTTTTTTTTTCAACTCATCTTTTCGCTTTTTCTTCTCTTTCTTCTTGATATTCTTTTTGTTGTTTTTTTCTTCTCTTCTTCATTTCCTCCTCCCGGTCCCTTCATTGTCTGTTTTTTTTCTCGTAAAAATATTATTTTTACAATTTAAAACAAATCATGAAATGAAAAAAAAAGGTTTTGGGCATAATTTGTTTTTCACTTTTTTTTTTCAGCAAAAAACAATTCGCTTTTCTCGAAATTCAATAACACAGCTCGAAAAAAAATTCCTCTTTTTCTTCTCTTGTTGTTTGTTATGTGATAATTAGGATGGGAACATTTTGAAACTAAAATAATAGCTCCTATATGGTCAGACAAAAATGTTTTCTACTTATAATATTAGTTATTTTTTCGCAAAATGGACCACAATATCAAAAAGGGGCGGAGTCAATATATGTGTGACAATGTTTGCAAAACATAAATAGGCTCCGCCCACTCTCTTGTGCGGCTATTTGTAATAAATGTTGGTAGTGAAATACACATTGTTTTTCGTATACCTTTCTCTTCCAATCCCCAGAGCCCCCAATTTTAATTTCAAAATTGATTTTTTTCTTGTCACTCTTCGCTCTTTTTGCTCATTCCATTCTATTGCACTCTAAAGAACAATCATTTTTTTTTCGTGAAATTGACTGAAATTTACGAGAGGGCATAATACATTGTTTTGTTTTGTTTGCATTTTCAATCGTTGTCAGGCAAATACTCCATGTTTCATTTCTATCCGAGTTTTTCATTTATAATGCGAAAATTTGAACTTTTGATTTTTTTTCCTCAATTTTGAGAAAAACTGTTGCAAAAAAAAACCAATTAGAATATAAAAAATGCTTATTTTCAGGATCGTTGACCCGGGCGAAACCATAAAAAAGGCGGAGAGGAATCAAAAACATTGTCGTCATTTTTGACGACAATAAGGATGATTCAATTTTTCGTTGGTGTTTTTTTTGGAATCGCCATTGTAAGTTAATAATCGGGTCGGTTCACGTTTTTTTTGTTGAGAAAATATCGATTAAAAACATTAATCATAGTTTTCAAAACAATTTCAAACATCACAAGATTTTTTTTGATAACAAAAATAACAGACAACTTAATTGATGTGTGAAAATATAATGAAAAACATCGAATAATGTTAATAAAGTATACTACCAGAAAAGTTCATTTTTTTCCCAACAAGTAAAAATTTCAGGTCTTGATAATAGCTTATATCCTAATTGTTGATCCATGGGCTCCATCTCAACCACCACCACAACAACAACAAGAGTTTATCGAGCAATACAGACCTGTACAAATCCCCGAAGAACTTCGAACATTTCTCAAATCCGGCGAAGATGGGCAAGGAATCTCGAAATGGGAATCGTGTAATTCGATCAGTCTTCTTCTTCACATGTTGTTCCAAGAGCATAAAGACACAAGAGCTTTGAGAAGGTTTGTTGTTGTTTGAAAAAAAACTGCTCATCAAAAGGCATGAGCCAATATGCTTTATGATTTGAAATTGAAAACAACCGTACCATTCAATGATAAATGGAAGGACAAAACGAAAACAGCAAATAGAGAAAAATATTGGAGAGAAAAAGGTGAAGAGTGAATGAATGAATGAACACCATGAGGTATAGAAACACATCGTTGACCCCGCCCATTTTTCGCACCTGCCGCATACAGAAAGGGGCGGAGTCGACAATCATTGTGTCTCCCTTTGCTCATTCATTCATTCATTTATTCATTCTTACCATTTGCTCAGTTTTCTAATATTCCTTTCTTTCTTTATTGTCTTGCTCGTTTTTATTCTTCTTTCTCGTTGATATTTTCGTTTCGTTCTTCTAGATGAACCTACTAGGGGGTATAACTTTGATCTCTTGTCCACAATTATCCCAAATACGCAATATTCACACAATTCTAGATGGGTGTTGAAACGTCTTCAAATGGAAATGAACGATATAACAACTCGCTCAGCAGCTGGTCGACTCATTCAAGAGATTCGTATTCGTGAACTGTCGCTTGGCACCAAATTCATGACGATTAATTCGATTCGGGTGGAAAATGTTGAAATGGCTGATGATAAGAATACATTTGACAAAATCACGTTTGCCCTTGATATTGATTATTCGGGAGGATTTGAAACTTCGATTGATGTCACCACAATTATTGCAAAAAAGGCTTCGCTCTCAGTCAAAGTGAGTTTTTTTTCTGTACGTTTTTTTTCACAATTAATTTTTTAGATCACTAAACTTACTGGAATGGTTCGAGTGATTTTGTCTCGTCAACCTTATCATCATTGGACATTTTCATTTGTTTCTCCGCCAATTTTCGAAACCGAAATCAACTCGCAAATTCAAGGCCATCAATTGAAACGACTCATTCCAATTATCAAAGAAGCTATTAGACGATCTCTACAAAGAAAACATGTTTGGCCGAACTATAAGATTCGTTATCGACCCTTCTTTCCAAATCCAATATTTCAAGCAAGTCCATCGATCAGTGAGTTTTTTCCAATGAGTTTTCAAATCATTCATTTTTGTTCAGATAGTTTTTCTCATGTGAAATTGGAAGGAGGAATGGAAGTAACTGTCTTGCAATGTAGTCGATTGAAAAAATCTTTGGTTGATGAAAAATTGAAAAGTTATGAAGTTTATTGTACAATAACTATGGGTTAGTTTCAAAAAAAAATACACAAGCAAAAAACAAATTCCAGATCCCCGCCCGCTGACTCAAAATGAGGAGCATGGCCACTGTGTCAGTGTTCTTCTCACATTTTCGCGTTTTGATGTTAGCACACCGATTGGAATTGTTTTCGACAAAACGACAAGCGGCACCAACAACAATAGACCGGTCAAAGTGTTGAGTGTTGAAGACAATAGTCTGTCAGACAAAGCTGCATTCAAACCAGGTGAGAAAATTTACTCGGGATTTTTAGCAAAATGAAAATATTGTTTTGAGGTGATGTGTTGGTTGCGATCAACAATGTTCCGATACGTTCTGAACGACAGGCGACGCGATTTTTACAACAGACAATTGGAGATTTGATGGTTTTGGTTGAAAGAAGTTTAGAAGATATTGACGAGGATGATAGTAAAGGTGAGCTAAATACCAAGGTTGTTGAAAAAATACTAATCCAATGAATGAAGTGGGGCTAACTATTCATATTTTGAAGAAGACGAAGAGATAATTGTTAGCGATGTTCGAGACGTTGACGAAGAATTTGAAGTTGTGAAAAAAGATCTGACAGACACGTCGAGTTTAGCGCAAACAACATCGGATGAAGCGTCGATGAAAGAAATTGAGGCGACCAATGAAAATTCGTCGATACCAAGTGAGATTTTTTTTTTGTGCCGTGGGGTTTTTCTGAGAGATTAACTAATGAAGTTGTACTAAATCGAAATATCTGGAGGTGATAAACAAAATCGGACCAGAAACTTTCGAAAGTTTGTAAATTAGAAAATACAATTTTCTTGCAGATGCTGAAGTTGTTCGTAGACGTCACAGTGTTTCAAATTTCGAATCATCAATTATGGATACCAATACGGAATCGATCAACTCTTCGCTTTTCTCGTTAGGTGAGTTTTTCAAATAACAAAAAAATTAGAAGAAAAAACGAATTTATTCTTCCGATTTTGAAATGCAAGACTAGAAAATTGGTAATCGACTGTTGATTGTCTAACGACGCGATCCGTCCTCGAAGAAGACTCCACCGTCCAAAGCACAGTATCTGGAATGATCATTTGTTTTGGAGCTTATCTAGTTTTGGGGAAAAAACTCACTTTGGACAGACTCCCTTCTCTCCTGGCTTTCCATCTCTTCCTGGTTGTCCTGGGTGTCCTGGTTGTCCGTCTCTTCCCGGTTGTCCTGGCTCTCCGTTGGCTCCCTTCTCTCCTTGTCCTCCTTGTCCACCGTCCTTTCCTGGTTGTCCTGGTGGTCCGCGCGATCCTGGTTGTCCTGGTCGTCCTGGCTCTCCTGGTGCACCTGGTTGTGGTTCGCCGTTCTCGCCGTTGGCTCCTGGCTCTCCTGGGCCTCCTGGCTTTCCTTGTGGTCCTGGTGGTCCGATTGGTCCCTTGTTTCCTGGTTCGCCGTCTGGTCCTCCTGGTCCTGGTGGTCCTGGTGGTCCCAATGGTCCCTTGTTTCCTTGTGGTCCTGGTGGTCCGGCTGGTCCTGGTGGTCCTTCTGGGCATGGTTTGCATGGTGGCTTGGTGACTGGCTCACATGGCTCCTTTGGTGGACGTCCTGGGTTGCCGTTGAGTCCTGGTGCTCCTGGCTTTCCTGGTCTTCCGGTACGTCCTGGAGTTCCTGGTGGTCCTTGAGCTCCTGGCAAACAACATCCTTCACACTGTCCGCTTCCTACTTGACGGGCGGTTCTGTTGTGAGCTCCAGCGATATCAGGAATGGTGTAAACATCTCCCCAAAGCTTCTTCGCCTCAGCCTTACACTCAACAATCTCGTGGTGCATGGTTCTCTTGACATGATGGATGTAGTTGTACACCATTGGAAGAGTGACACAAACTGACAAAACGGCAATGGTCGAGAATGTCAACGCGGCATAACCGACAAAGCGGTATGCTTTGATTCGCGAGTCGATGTCCATGTTGGATATGTCTTCAACCGCAGCTAGTTTTTCTTATATAGTCATTGCAAAAAGGGCGTACCCCAGGTTACACTAAACTTCCAGAAAGAAAAAGGTTACTGAAACCGATTAGGTTTTTTTTTCGGGAAGAAAAAGATTGTTATCAATGAGAGAGAAAGGAATGTATGGAACGATAATGGTCAGAAAGGATCAAAAAACTATTTTTTTGCAGATGCTTCTCGATTCGAAAAACCAGTTGTTGCATCGGTCCAACGTGCTGAAAGTGCTCGAGTACCTCATCTACTGGTAAGCCAGCCGAGTTGTGATTTACGACGAACTCAATCGGAATCAAGATTGGATGCCAAAGTTATCGATGCGGTCATGGCGAGTACTTCGGATTTTGCCATCGAAGAAGAGGTTGACCATAGAAATGTTTTTTTTTTTCGATAACAAAAGTTTTCAGATCAGTCAGATGTTTGTGGGAAGTCTTGATCGAGCGAGAAATCCGATGGATAATGATTTGTTGAGTGTGTCGAAAAAAGAGGATAAAGATCGAACTTTGACGCAAGCGGACGCTGCGAAAGGATTATCTATGTTTCAAACGGTAGGTTTTGTGAGATTCTAGATTTTTGTCAAAACATATTTTTCTAGAATACTGGTTCTGTTGCCTCGCTATCCTCGATGAACTCCAACAAAACTGATACAGAAGGCGAAAATGGGGAAGATGATGATCCATCGAGTTCAACCAGCAAACGGCAAAATAGCACAAGACGAGCTAAGCTTCAAGCTACTCTTGCGGCCGGCAAAAAACGAGTTCTCGACTTGATGCCACAAAAAAAGAAGGAAAATGATTTGGGCGGTGAGAGTATCGAATACGCCACAGATGCTGGTGCGATGCTTGCATCCGATGATCGAGAAAAATCGCCAAGTCAGAAACGCGTCTCGCCGACAGAGAAAAAGGAGAAGAAAAAGTTGAAGAAAAAGCTGTCGGGGTCGCCGAAACCACCGCAATCATATTCGCCGTCGGGTCATCCGTCAAAAACGCGCACAACAAAAAGTGTTCAATTTCAAAAAGATGTCATGTGGGGACAATCGTTGCATTTCGAAATCGACAATCATGTTCTCAAATATTTGAATGTTACGGTTCATGCGAAAGAGATCAAAACACCGACATCTTCGAACACACCGGATAGTTTGGTGTCGCAAGAATCGACAAGTTCCCTTGCGTCGACGTCGAAAGACATCGTATTGGGAACGGTTTCGTTGTACATTCCACAAATCATCGACGATTGTCGACTAACCTTGTCCAATTGTCATCGAGAAGTTTATCAGTTGAAACAGGCCAACGATCTCATCGAACCGCCGCCCACAACAACAACCAACGACCCGTTAACCGATTTCTCACGGCACGCCGGATACGATCCGAGATTGTGTTTTGGCGACATCACTCTTGGTTTCCGATTCTTCCCCAATGGCCTGCCAACAGGCAAAGCTTTGAATTCCGGAGAGGAGAGTGATGAGGAAATGGTGAAGGTGCCCGAAACACCGACCGGTCGACCATTCTCGCCGCCTGTTTTATCACCGTCGAATCATGATTGGAAATTGTGGTATGGCGGGAGAAACAGTGAGTTTTTCAAAGAGCTGGGTAGCAAGGAATCTCATTTTTTATAGGTACGGTTTGTGCGATGTGTCGCGGAAAAATCTGGTTGCGTAACGCATCTTGTTGCTCGAGATGTCTTGTAATTTGCCATAACAAGTGTGTTGTAAAAGCGAATCAGGGTGGCATCGCGTGCTCACCACTTCAAACAGGTGTCACGCAAACAGACTCGAATTTCGAAGAACTATCACTACCCGAAACGGAATCGGTTGGAACACCTTCAACGGAAATTCTCGAAGAGCTAGTGATGCAGCAGCAGCCATCACTAGACACGCCGGATTTGTCAAAACGGGCGAGATTTAAAAAAGTGACGGAAAAGTTCTCAAATTGGAGAAAAGGAGCGGCATCATCATCGGCGAAAAAGAAGGAAGAAGAAAACGATCGAATGTCACAACAATCATTGGGTAGTACATGGTCGAACGATTCTAAACAACAACAAGAAGAGCCGAGAGACAGTCCGATGGCCAGTATACAAGATGTTCTCTCCGATGTGTTGCCATGCCTCGATGGCTCTCCATTCATTCACGGGTTGTATTTCCAGCCAGGAAATGCGTACAATGAACAAACGATACGGAATGCGAAAACGCTGGGTCGCGAAATCTATTCGGAACTTGCCGCTGATCAACGAATCGAGAAGATTAACACGCAAATCGATAGAATTCAGACTGCCATACGAGAAACCAAAGATGATCGATTGAATGTTATGCAAAATGGTGGAGGTAAATTTTTTTTGACTTGAAAAAACTTAAAAACTATATTTGTTTTTTTTTCAGAATCTTCAGCGAAATTCCAAGGTCTCGATGAACGACTACAAGCATTGGCTGTATTGATGTTGCATTATTGTTCAGCTTTACAGGTATGCAGCTTTCATATTGTTTGACAATTCAGTCTTTATTCAGGATTGTCAATCGGGTAGATCCACACCAGCTCCGCCAAATTTCGACCAATCAACCGCACCCAAATCGTCCGATGATGCAGTTGAACAAGACGCGGAAAGTGTTATGGATGAGGATACTGTAGTCGCTGATATTCCGTCGAGACCCGATCAACTAGTCTCTCCTACTTAAATTTTTTTTGTTTTTTTTTTGCACGAGGTTGTGATAGTCTTTGTTTTACTACTCTATGTGCCAAAATGATTATCCTTATATGTATTTCTTTTTTCCCCATACTTCCTGTGATAATATATGGAGGGGCCAGTCTCAAAAAATCCGGAAACCGACACAATCCCAGTTATTCTTGTATTTTTTTTGCGTAATGTGAAGAAGCTGAGATCCGTACTCAAAATTTGACTTCATGTTTTTTAACTGACGTTGCCGTCAAAAATACATTAAGCGGAAAACGGGTGATCAAAAAACTAATTTTTTGTACTTTTCGAAGGTTTGGTATTTTTTTTATTGATAATGAGCAGAACTTTAAATTTTAAAAGATTATTTTGACAAACTTCAGCGACATAAACAAAGAGTTGAATATAAAAACTTTTATTGTTAGAAAAATAAAAAAAGTGAACAAAAAGTATAATCTGTGAGTATCTGCTGTCATGCATCGATTGTGAACCACTCATCTCTCAAAATCGCAAGAGTACTGTAGAAAACTACGATACTATGAAGAAGAATGATTGGATCCATTGTTCGAGCGACAAGGTGAGTTTATATTTCCTTGAAGTTACCAACACATCGTTTCTTCTGTGTAGACTCTGAAATTTGATATTTGAAGTCTAACAAATTAAGTTCATAAAAAACTTTGATTATCTTATGTGCTTTGGAAAAAAGTTTAATTCCGAATATTTTATGCGAAAAAACATGAAGTTTCCAAACTTCAATGTTTGAAAAAAAAAGAATTCACGTTCCGAATATTTTTATTCCGGTTCACGCGAACGAGACATGATGCAAGATTTTGGGACCAAAAATGACATTGAAAAAAGGAAGATGAATTCTGATTTCAAAAAAGAATTCACGTTCCGAATATTTTTATTCCGGTTCACGCGAACGAGACATGATGCAAGATTTTGGGACCAAAAATGACATTGAAAAAAGGAAGATGAATTCTGATTTCAAAAAAGAATTCACGTTCCGAATATTTTTATTCCGGTTCACGCGAACGAGACATGATGCAAGATTTTGGGACCAAAAATGACATTGAAAAAAGGAAGATGAATTCTGATTTCAAAAAAGAATTCACGTTCCGAATATTTTTATTCCGGTTCACGCGAACGAGACATGATGCAAGATTTTGGGACCAAAAATGACATTGAAAAAAGGAAGATGAATTCTGATTTCAAAAAAGAATTCACGTTCCGAATATTTTTATTCCGGTTCACGCGAACGAGACATGATGCAAGATTTTGGGACCAAAAATGACATTGAAAAAAGGAAGATGAAATATCAGAATTAGATTTTGTCGATGAATTATAGTACTTCTTAATTTCTGTGGGACTATTCAGAGCTAATATCCCGAGGAAAAAATACCTGTTTGAAACCCACTTTACCTACGTCATTTTCAAAAATTCATGTAGATTTGGGCAACAATTGTTTTCAGTTTATGTTTTCCAATAAAATGGGCCATTTTTCCATTCCTTATCGAGTCAGAGATCATCCTGAACAAAAAAAAACTTTCGCAAAAAAGAAACAGTTATTACCTTTATTCTGTGATAGCCCTTTTCACTATTTCGAATAAAATGAATACTAGTTGAACTTCTTCCTTTTGAAAATGTCCATACACTTTTCGGAAATCAATTATTTTACAGAAATGAATGAGAACACGCTTACACGTTTAAATTAAATTGTGGGATGTCTTCTTTTTTGATGGCTGGTATAATCATGAACAAAAAAGGAGAGAAATAAATTCAAACGTGTTACGAATAAACGCGTGGGCTTTTTCATTTTTAGAAAATTCTTGGTTCTCGAAAAAAAAAGTTAAATGGAAAGATCATAGAAGTACAACTGGAATTCAACGGTGTTGGTGACAATAAATAAGGTCGCCATAGGTAAAGGTAATATTTCTTTGCTTTTTTGAAAGTTCCATTTATTTTGCAGAATGAATTTTTTTTTGTTACCGAACGAAAAAAGAATGTCGTGAAAATTCGAGAATGGAACCCGAAATTTGTAACAAAGGTTTTTCGCGTACACATGAGTGTTTATTCGTTATGTAAGTTAGAGGGTTTGGAGGTCACGGGGAAAAAGTGATAACAGTGCTAGACTTTTCAGAATTTATCTCTTTACGTTACGTCAAAAAACTGTCCAAAACCATAAGACAAAAACACAATGACAAATAGTTTCAAAATAACCAAATAATCTGGTCGAGTCGCCGGGTTGTTTAACATCTCCATAAAGATTCATAAGGTAGGAAATCGAAAAAAAATTTGTTCATCACATACTAACAGTATAAGTTTACTCGGGGTTTAGCGGATACATAGCTCTGAATAGTCCCACAGAAATTAAGAAGTACTATAATTCATCGACAAAATCTAATTCTGATATTTCATCTTCCTTTTTTCAATGTCATTTTTGGTCCCAAAATCTTGCATCATGTCTCGTTCGCGTGAACCGGAATAAAAATATTCGGAACGTGAATTCTTTTTTGAAATCAGAATTCATCTTCCTTTTTTCAATGTCATTTTTGGTCCCAAAATCTTGCATCATGTCTCGTTCGCGTGAACCGGAATAAAAATATTCGGAACGTGAATTCTTTTTTGAAATCAGAATTCATCTTCCTTTTTTCAATGTCATTTTTGGTCCCAAAATCTTGCATCATGTCTCGTTCGCGTGAACCGGAATAAAAATATTCGGAACGTGAATTCTTTTTTGAAATCAGAATTCATCTTCCTTTTTTCAATGTCATTTTTGGTCCCAAAATCTTGCATCATGTCTCGTTCGCGTGAACCGGAATAAAAATATTCGGAACGTGAATTCTTTTTTTTTCAAACATTGAAGTTTGGAAACTTCATGTTTTTTCGCATAAAATATTCGGAATTAAACTTTTTTCCAAAGCACATAAGATAATCAAAGTTTTTTATGAACTTAATTTGTTAGACTTCAAATATCAAATTTCAGAGTCTACACAGAAGAAACGATGTGTTGGTAACTTCAAGGAAATATAAACTCACCTTGTCGCTCGAACAATGGATCCAATCATTCTTCTTCATAGTATCGTAGTTTTCTACAGTACTCTTGCGATTTTGAGAGATGAGTGGTTCACAATCGATGCATGACAGCAGATACTCGCAGATTATACTTTTTGTTCACTTTTTTTATTTTTCTAACAATAAAAGTTTTTATATTCAACTCTTTGTTTATGTCGCTGAAGTTTGTCAAAATAATCTTTTAAAATTTAAAGTTCTGCTCATTATCAATAAAAAACCGAAAACTGCAAAAATTTTCGGGTTTTATAAATGGGAAAAAGAGAAAACATAATGCAAAATCAAAAATAAATAAATCCATCATTATGCCTTCTCCAAAAAATGTTCTGAAATTTTTGAGCATTATGTCATTAGAATTCGCAGACTGGAATTATGCCGGTTTCCGGATTTTTTGAGACTGGCCCCTTCATATATGTTCTACAGTATAATTGTTCCCCTTTTTCCAAAACCCGTGTGCATCTTCTTTACAATGTGACATAAATGTTTATTTATTTTTCAAAAAAAAATATATATATTTTTCGATTTTGCTGTTTTCAAAACAGTGCAATATTTTAATATTATGTCTACTTTTCAGAAGAAACATGTATATTATTAACAACCTTAATTGTGAACAACTGCACAAAAATCTGGGCGGAGCCTATTTTTTTCTTGTAAACACTCGCGTGTTGGCCCCGCCCCTTTTTGATACTGTGGTCCATTCTATTAATGCGTTAAAGTTTAGCTATTTATTGTATTTTTCTAATTCTCAGAAACTCGCAAAAAATGTGTTCACTAGCATAAAATCGGAAAAGTCAATAAATGCTTTTTCGCTGGGGTTTCTTCTTTTCTTTTTCACCTCTTTTGTTTTTTTTTCAGTGCTCATTTTTGGTTTCTTGCTTTCACAAATGTTATCAATATGGCAGCGGCTTCTGTAATTTCATCAACATTGGTTGGATGTGTTGGATGTCAAGCTGGAATTGAATATTTACAAACGTGGGTATTTTTATTTTCTGAAAAAAAAACTTTCTTTTTTTCCCAGATTCGTCAAAAATAGTCTGAACCTAATCACATTTTGTTCATTCGTCTTCACAGCCACATATGGTCTCATCTTCCACTCAAAGTTTTTCATAGTTCCGAATCGTATTCCTATCAGAAGTTATGCATCGATTGTCGCCATTTTTTTCACTGTCAATATGGCTAATAACTATGCCATCAAATGTGCCATCTATTTTCCACTTTTCATCATCTTCAAATCGGTAGGAGATCAATAACAAGCATTTTTAAATCTGAAAGTTTTTGCAGGGTACGCTTATCGCTAACATGACAATGGGTTATTTGATTCGAGGATATAGATATAGTATGAAACAGATTTTTGCTGTTGTTGTTGTTACTGCTGGAATTGTTATTTTCACTTTAGCTAGTTATGAGCCGAACAGTCAAGCAATGGTAAGCGAACAAAAATGCTACAGTACTCAAAGTTTAAAGGAACATGATGTGATGGCCACACACATCATGAACGATAGTTACCGTACACCCAGCGGGTTTTTTTTATTTTCAAAAATTTAAAATTCGATAAAAAGATTTTCATTGCGGCTGAATCGTCCTCAAAGTTTTTTTAGATTAGAGTTTCTAGATTCCAGATCCGTCCCGGAATCGACACTTCAACATGGGTGCTGCCAATTCCACCATTTGTCTTTGGAATAGCATTGCTCTCATTCGCTCTCGTTCTCAGCGCATATCTTGGTCTATATCAGGAAACATTCTATCAAAAACACGGAAAACATAACGAAGAAATGATGTTCTTTGTGCATTTCCTCTCAATTCCAGCATTTGCATTGATTGGCAATGAAATGGGAGAAGCGTACGAGTCGGCCAATTCGACACCGTCGATTGTACTATTTGGAATTGACACAATTGTGCCGTCAGCGTGGATATATATTCTCACAATATGCCTTTTCCAGTGAGCGGAATTATTATCTAAAACGAGTTAACATTCAATTATTTGGTGTTTTTTTTCCAGATTCCTTTGTACCCGCAGTGTTTATTCACTCTCATCGGTCACAACTTCTTTGAATGTTACAATGGTTCTTACACTTCGAAAGTTCTTCTCACTCATGATCTCGTTTCTGGTCTTCAACAACACTTTCAATATGTTTCATATCATGGGGGCCGCGTTTGTATTTATTGGTTCATTCATGTTCTCAACATCTGTAAAATATTAGTTAAAAGTTCAGTTTATCAAAAGTTACAGACTATTTTAGAGTATTTGAAGGTTTTACAACGCGACATGGTTTGTTCGTTGAAATAGTCGAGACCGGGCACAAGAGGTTTAAATTTAGACGTATTTTACTTACAACTTGTAAATAACCCAGAATTTCAATCCTGTTCGTAAAAATAATGTTTCATCTGAATATTTAATTTATTCCAACGTGACCTGCCCCGCCCTCACTGAGAAACACCAAAAAATTCACATTATTTTTGAATACAAATATAAGCAGAAAACAATGAATAAGAACGAAAATATGTTCAGCTTACATAACACGGATGTCAGTGTGAATAAACGATTTAAATAAATAAAAACACCAACTTCAGATAACAAAAGATATAGTCATAGCGGCTGTCAATGCGTTTTGCGATCTTCGAACCGACGCATGTATGAGCATTGATCTGAACTTTGAACGGTGTATTCGTCTCAACTCGTTTCAAGACAATTACTCACGAGTTAGTGTGGAAGTTATGAAAGCTGAAGATTATCGAGTGCCGAATAGGGCGGCTGGGAAATGGAATGATGAAGATCAGGTGAGTTTTGGAATTCCCACAAAATAGGTTAACGTATAAATGCACAATGTTTTTGTTAAGCATTGGATTTCAAACAATGGAAAAAATGGAAGAAATGGCGGAGGAACGCGAAGAAAACAGAAGGGAAGTATGTCAGCTGACTCAACAAACTCTAACAGTATGTTATCATGCATGGCGGGTCCTAAACAATCGTCCTAGTTCACCCAAAGACGTTACTTGTGAAAATAAATTATTTTTTAGCAAAGTTGACTTGGAAGAAATCGGAATATGTTGCGCGACCCAAAACCAGAAAAATCGATACAACCACTGTCAAAAAATACAGAGCGAAACTGTGGGAGCTTCCATCTGGTGAAGTGTATTCTGTTCGACACTTTGATGTTCCAAAGAGAAAATTGAATTTCCGAAAATCGGCCACTGATGTTCGGACAGCTCAGGAAGTTCCGGCGATCAGAGAAAAAGGCAACGCCAACGATCTGACTGATAACGATTCGACGATTCTCAAATCGGATACATTGTCAAAAGAATCGGTAGCAGATGAGACAAATTCGAAGTCGCCCAAAAATCCGCGAGCATCGATTGAGAATATAGAAGAGGCGAAGAAAAAAAAAACACCACCAAAAGATTCGATTCGCGAAGAATTGGACACAAGAAAACCGCTAGAAGAATATAAACCGAAAATCGAGGAGAAAATGGTAAAAGAAAAGGAACATGAAGAGACGACACAGAAAGTGATTGAAAACAAGGCTGTCAACACATCGCCGATATGTAGTCCTCCAGCAGCTTTTGTGAGTTTTATAAGGTTATCGCCAAGATTACGAGTATTTTTATTTTAACGGCGAAAAAACTATCGAGAAAAATTTAAATCAGACCGGTTTTTGAAATAAACGGCGTTAACAAAATGGTGAAAAAATTACAGATTCCGTCTATTCGACGACGAGCTGATGCTGGTCACTTGGAAGTTCTCGAAATATCAAATGGAGTCACCAAGTTCACCTGTTCGTCTCAACATCTTCATCGCAAAAAAGTGGGAAGTAAGAAGAGCAAAAGAAAGTCATCAAAATCTTTGAGAAAATAAATACTAACATTTGGTCTGAATTGGAAAGTCTACTGGATGAGAGGGGGCAGATTTTTTGGTAAGTGAATTTTTACAATTTTAATTATTCAGAAAATAGTCATCTCTCAAATCCAATTCCCACTTTAGGAAATTTTCAGTCAAAAACATTTGGTAGAAATTTTTTATTATTGAGCTGATGTTTTAGCATACTTGGGAACACAAGAACAACAAGAGGTAGGAAAGTACCGTGACAAAAATATTGTACGACAGGTACACAGGGACAAAAATTAAAACGAACGCGACAAGAAAGAAGGAAAACAATATTAGAAAACTGAGCAAAAAGTGAAGAATGAATGAAGGAATGAATAAGCAGACAGGAAGACACATTGGCTGTCGACTCCGCCCCCTTTTTGCACCCACGCCGTCTGCAAAAAGGGGCGGAGTCGACAGTTAATGTACCTCCATCTGCTCATACATTCATTCTTTGTCTTAGTATTACAATATTGTTATGTGCCTCCTTGTGTCCATTCATTCATTATTTACCTTTTGCTAAATCTTCAAATAATTATTTTCTTGTCTCGTTCGTTTTGCTTTTTGGCATTCTTTATTGCGTACATTTGAAAATCACTCTTTCACGCTTTTTTGTACATTTTTTTGGTCCGAACAAAAATTTGAAGAGCAGCTTTTTCAAAATTTTTTCTTATTTTTTTTTCTAATTATTTTCTTGTTTTTTTGATTTCTTAATTTACAAAACTAAGCTCTGCTCATTTTCGTATAGGGTATTTTTTCCATGTTAATATAACACCTCAAATCATTATTTTAGACCAGACAGAAAAGAAAAAATGTTTTATTGTGCCAAGAAAATGGCAAATAAAATTGTTGCAAATGCAGTAAAGTTAGTGGTCATAGCTGTTGCCGATGATTCTACGTCCGCCGATTTTGGTGTCTGAAATATATCAGTGTTACATAGTTTTTATAGTTAATCCCTTACTTTGTGTTGTCTAGCTGGAATTGGTTGTTGTCTGGCTCGTTTAGTTGTAGGTTGCGCGTGTTCTTGAGTACTTGGCTCCACGTGTCGTTGAGTACTTGGTTCCACGTGTCCTTGAGTACTTGGTTCCACGTGTCCTTGGGTACTTGGTTCCACGTGTCCTTGGGTACTTGGTTCCACGTGTCCTTGAGTATTAGAAGTTTCTGTTGATGATTCTTTTTGCTGAACATCTTGCAGAGCTACAACAGTAGAACCCTCTTCTTGAATTGTTGAGAGATTTTCCTGTTCAGCTTGTTGTTGTGCATCTAATTGAACAGTGACATGGTCGCTAGCAAGACTTGAATCAGTTGAATTGATTGTAGCACAAATCGATACACTCATCAATCCAATAATCATCAGAATTGAGTAGTTGAATGACATTTTTGCTTCTTGGCGTCGGTTATACGTTGATTAATAAATTCTAGTATTCCAATGAGACTCTTCTCTCACACCCCTTCTTTTATACACCTCGCACTAGTGACGTGGCAATCAAGATTAACGTGGAAAATGTGGCATGAAACGTGAAGAAAAAAATTTTGTTGGAACAGATGATTGATCATCATTTTTGAGTTTTTGAAAAGGTGAAAACAGAACAAAAAATGAGCAAAGCACCAAAAACTAGACTACAAAGCAAAAATACGGAAACGACGAAACGAAGAAAGAGCCAAAATAAGAGTGCTACCAACTCGGTGAGTTCTCACTGATCATTCTCATTGCTCAACCAATGAAAAAGCGAGAAAGGTTTTGAATCAGGTACAAGATGGCGAAACAGTCGAAGACGTGATCCATCATCTCAGCTCTCTTCCCAGCAAAAAGAACATGTACGACGCGGTGACTGGCCACGCTCGAATCTCGGCTGATGGATTTGTGAAAAACATTGAGAAAAACTATCGACTGCCCGTTCCGATTCACGAGAAACGTCGCGTCAAATTGGAGAAGGATGAAGATTATTTGCCGGCACAATATGTGAAGCTGGAAAACTCGGAATACGTCATCACACAGGCGCCTGTCAAACAGAATCATCGAGACATTTGGCGACTTGTATGGCAGGATCAGATCAAAATCATGATTTGTCTTTGCCATGATGATCAAATTGGTGAGGACGACAAGAAGTGTTATCCATATTTTCAAATGGACAGTGGGTCGTCTAAAGAGTTTGAGGTGATTTTTTACAACATCTGCAAATACAGAAAAACGAATAAAGTGCTTCAGATCAAAAAGGGTAAATTTGTTGTGAATTGTAAGAATAAAGAAGGATTGAGTATGGGTGTGACGAGATACGAATTTGAAATGACGACCAAAGATTTCGAGGAAGAAAAATCGACGGCGGTAAAAGAGGATGATCCGACAGGTGCGTCGGCGGGCGGAAAAGTGCTCAATATCACGCTGTTTCATATGAATGGATGGACCGGAAAAGCGGCCGAAAAGGAGCCATTTGAGAATGCGTCAAGTGTTGCGTTGCTTTGCAAAGAGATATTCAAATCGGAAATGGCGGTGAGCTGGGAACCACAGTTGCGCGGAGAAAACATACGTTTTTTTGACAGGTTCTTCGCAAAAGCATGGAAAACTTTGTTCCGCCGGTTTTGATTCAATCGTTTGACGGAATATATCGAGCCGCAATTGTCTGGGTCAATCTGATGCTTATCAAAGATGTTGAAAAACGTGAATGTTTTGATGTTCCTGAGTTGATTCGAAAAATTATGAAGTGAGTTTTTGTTGTTGTTTTTTTCATGATGTAACAATTAGTCAAAAAAAAGGAGCTCTCATTTTAATGCAGAATCAACCCAACATGTTTTTAGTTTTCATCATTTTGGCCGACTCTTGTTTTTGAATGTTTTTTGTTGGCAAAAAAAAATGGCTAAAAGACATTTTTATTTTTTAGATACATTATGTTGCGAGAAGAAAAAAGAGTCAGAACGAAAGACAACAATATTAGAAACCTGAGAAAAAGGTGAAGAATGAATGAATGAATGAGAACACAGAAAGGCACATTGACAGTCGACTCCGCCCCTTTTTTGCACCCACACCGCGTGCACAAAGGGGCGGAGTCGACAGCCAATGTGCCTCCCTGTATTCAATCATTCATTCATTCATTCTTCGTCTTTTTCTTAGTTTTACAATATTGTTTTCTTTCTTTCTTGTCTCGTTCACTTTTGATCGTTTTTTTTTTTCATATTTTTTTGATAGACCGTTGAATTTTTGATGCTTAATTTTGAGCTCTTGTCCACAATTATCCCAAGCATGGAGAAACCACCACATTATCCCTTTATTTTACCCGAGGTTAGGACCCCCTCCCAGAGGCTGGCCCCCATCTGATGTGTTTTTTTGTTTTTCAGAATGCGCCCCGGTTCTCTGTCAACATATCATAGTTTTTGTTTTGCATTCGCAGTAGCCCTCCATGTTGGAAAAGAGGCCACTTGGTTGAGCGATTCAGAGATGACTAACCGGATGGGTGATTTGACAAAAGGGTTTAACGATCGAAAGTTGAATGATCAAGGAATCCCAGTATGAAACTCGAATGAATGCTATCCGGTTCAACGGTTTTTTCTTTTCTTTTTTTTAGAAAAAAATTGTTTTTTTTTCCAAGGACAAAGAAGACAATTAATATGATAACAAATAGTTGTGGTATTACCAAAAATGGCAATTTCGATTTTGATCACAAACAAAAAAAACTAGAAATACCTTTTTTTGTTTTCTTCTTTCTTTCATTTCCAACCAGAGTGTTATTGATACCTGATATTAGTGTTTTATGACCATTTATTTTTTTCTGTCTGCGAAAAAGCGTGAAATTGGATTTTTTGTTGGGAATTTGAAAGAAAGTTGAAACGAAGAGAAATTAGTTTTTAATCTAAAATTTTTTCATGGATCCGACTTTTGATTCTGAAACTTTCGGCCCCATTTTCAATTGAAGATTCTAAAAAAATTTTCCCGCCTATTTTATTTTTCTCTGCTTCTATGTAACCTTCCCTATTAGAAAATCGAACTTTTCGAAATTATCACTTGTCATATACAAATCCAATTTACTTTTTTCATAACAGACGATGTCTTCAATTTTTCGGCGAATGATGAGTTTTCGAAAACCGAAAAAGGTGTTGACGCGGAAAGATTCGATAACTGGCCGAAATCACACATTGGTATGATGTTGATGGGAAGAAGATGAGATATAAAAAAAAGAAGATATTTTGCAGGAGGTGCCATATTTGTCTCGCTTGGATGGTAATCAACTACAGACTGGACAATCACTCATTGTCAGGGGATATATCACAGGTGAGGATTTTAGTAGGATTAAAAAATGCGTTAGTTCGGTTTTTCCTTTGTTGGCTGTGTCTTTTTTGGACGATGCCCAAAGTTGAAACGAAAATTCCTAACATTTTTCATGAAAAAAAAACCTATTTTTGTTTTTTTTTACATGAGTTTTTTCTTGGAAATGAGCCCATAAACTAATATTTTTTAGGCCAGTGTTCCTGAAAATCACAGTTTTGAACGAATATTCCGTGTTTTCAGGTACTGATGGATTTATTGTCAATCTAACATCTGGTCCGTGCGTCGAATTAGATGAGGAAGAAAACGGCGAACTTGATAATCGTCTTCTCGCGATTCGAGTGGATATTCCAAAAGGAAGGGTTTATTTGAATGCTTGTATTGATAATCAGTGGGGAAAGGAGGCATTCGTGAAACAGTCGTACAAAAATGGTGACGAGTTTGATATTCGAGTTCGTTGTTTCGATCAACATTTCGAGATTTATGTCGAGCACAAATTGATTGCAACGTTCAAACATTATGTTCCAATGTCGAATATTTCACACATTTATGTTCAAGGAGATATTCGATTGTATGCTGTTTCATGGGAAGGAAAGTTATATGTTAGTTTTGTTTTTTTCTCTCTGATGGTTTTTGTTGACTGTTCTAGACGACTCCATACGCAGCCGATATTCCTGGAAATTTCTACGTCGGTAGAAAATTGTTTGTGTCAGCCATCGCCGACAAGAAACCCAAAGATTTTACCATCGATTTCATTGCCAACGGGGAAGACATCGCTTTGCAATTTTCACCTTCTTTTGTTCAAAAGGTACCTTTTTTTGTCAGAAACATACCCCACCTAACAGGGTACCAAAAAATGCTTTAAAAGTTTGTCTCCTCAGTTCCACTCTTTGGACGCTAAAAAGTGGTCCAGACCTTGTATTTCCACTTTTTAGAACTGGAAAAGTGGTCCAGACCTTGTATTTCCACTTTTTAGAACTGGAAAAGTGGTCCAGACCTTGTATTTCCACTTTTTAGAACTGGAAAAGTGGTCCAGACCTTGTAAAAATTTATGAGGTGTGAAAAAATGTGTTTAATACCTCTATTAGGTCACCATATGTTGTTGTTGCTGTTGTTGTTGTTGTTGTTGTTGTTGTTATAGATAACATCATCATAAACAACAACAGGTGTGACCTTTTCCCTCTTGAGGGGTCGGGATCAAAGGCGGCACAAAGAGAGTTCAAGTTTTATGAGGTGTGAAAAAGGTCTAATTAGGTCACATCTGTTGTTATTATAGTATTGATAACATCATAAACAACAACAACAGGTGTGACCTTTTCTCCAATGCTTGACCAATCATTTTTGATCAAAACAATGTCACATAAGGACAAAAACGAAAAAAATAGAGAAATATAGCCGAAAATTTGAGAGAAAATGTCACGGTACTTTTTCTTCTCTTAGGTCAAGTATGGTAAAAAAAAATTCTGGAAATTTTCGATTCCATCTCCGCCCAATCTTGGTTTGGAGGCCCTGTGCTTCTTTAGATTTGAAAATGATTTCAAATTTCCAGAAGACAACTCGAAAAAGTCTAATATCCGAAAAATGGTCGAATGCCGAAACAGGATATGAGGGGAAGATCAAATTTCCTTTCAAGGCGAAACGTTCATTTGATGTTCTGGTTTACGCGGCCGATGACAAATTCATGATTTTTGTTAACGATGTGCTCTACTGCACTTATAATCATAAAATTGCGGCGGACAAAATTGACAAGTTAACAATTCAAGGGGATATCCAATTAATCGGAGTTCATATTAAATGAATCAACATCAATAAATTTTTTGAGCCGTAAGTTTTTGCCATTTTTTTTACAGAGAAAATTTTTTGACAGGTTTGTGTGGAAAAAATTACAGAGCACGTTTTGAAAACGATTTTTGCCGAGGTAGGTTCGTGTCTAAATAGTCAAAAAATGTACTTATCACACTACCGGAGTCTAGTTTAGGATAACCGTGTGGCAACGATTGTGGCAAGCCCAGACGAAATTCGAAAAAACTGAAATGATAAACAAAACTTTTGCAAAAAATACTATATGCATTCAAATTCAATTTATTCATTTTCACGGTTGAACAATGTTATTCTTCCATTGTTTCCAAAAATTAATATAAGTAAATGTAATTGATTTCACATGATCAATAATAGTAATAATAATGTGTAATTAACCGTAGGCGTTATTTAACAAAAATAGGGTGAACTTAATTCTCTCGTCGTAACCCTTTTGCAGTTTTCGAAATTTGATCGCCAAATTTCAGCAAGTCACGGCGTTCGTTCTAGAAAAAAAGAGATTTTTTTCACGTTTCTTGTTTTATAACATACCTCAAGCTTTGTTAGCTCATCAGCTAAAAGAAGCACTTTTTCTCTAACTTCACTATCGATCATTTCATTTTGTTTCCGGCAAATCTCTTGTTCTTTTTTCAGATTTTCTTCTTCCAATTCAAGATCCTGAACAAGTTCAATTTAAGAAAACCTAATACTTCCAGAACAAAATACCTGGTCAAGTTGTTTAACGGCCTTTTGTTTCGCTACAATTAGCTCTTTCTCGTTTTCGGCTTCTTCAATTTTCTTTTCCAGTTGAAGTCTCTGCGCCTTCCATTCTTTTCGCTCTCCTTTTCGAACTCTTTCTTCTCGTACGTTTAGTTTTTGCAACATTTCCAGTTTTTCTTTATTGATTTCGACACTTTCTCTGGAAGAAAAAAAATCAAATTTATTGAGAAAGCGTTTCCGCGACTAACTTGATATTTTCTAGCTTTTGTGAAATTCTCGATTGTTGTTCATGCAATGCCAAACTTTTTTCATTTAATATTTGCGAGAAAGTTGGTACAAATTCATTGATCAGACGATCCATTTCATCACCCAAACTTCTGAAAAAATTAGATTTACATTTTTTTAAATTTTATTCAAACACTTACTGTTCTGTTAGAGGCATTCTGAATGGTTTAATGCCTAATTCAATTCCAGACGATAAATCATCGATTAGCACCAGAAGTTTTGCATAACTCTCTTTTTGCTAAAAACAGTTGCTGAAATTTAAATTGAAAAATTGCAAACCTTGCTAAATGATTCCCGATTCTTCGTAGAGATCAGATAAACTCGTCTCGATAATTGCTCTAATTGATTTCTTTTCTCGTTGATCAAATCTCGATTTGTTTGCAATTCGTTGTTCATTTTTCGAACATCTTCGCCAGATATTCCATGAGTCATTTTCTGTTGTTCGATTTTCGCTTTGATCGTTTCAATTTCCTCTTTCGAACTTTGCACTTGTTCCTTCTTTTTCGATAATAAGTCGCAAGACGCTTTATATTTACCTTCGGACTGTTCCATTTTGGCTGCACATAATCGTCTATAATCTTTGGCTTTGCGCAAATCATCTGAGATCTTATTCAACTCGTCTTGGTATGCGTGTTCTGTGCCTTTCTGAAAATAATTGTTTTCAATGTTTGGGGAAGATGTGTATGTTCACTTACGTCAGCTTCCAATTCAGCGCATTCGAAGTTCAACTGCTCTAGAACTTCTTTGGCAGATCCGATTTGTTCATCTGTGTCATCTTCTCTTGCCATGTGTTCACGAAGTGCTTTTGTTTTCTCTGAAATCAAACTGATTAAATTTTTCGTCAGCGCACCCGATTTGCAACTATAACCACTAGTATAATAGTAACATACATCAGATGGGGGCCAGACCTCTGGAAGGGGGGTCTTAATCTCGGGCAAAAAAAGGAAGGGGACAACTAACGTTTTGAGTTTTTGATAAATTAAGAAATAGATTTTGGCCATACTTGGAATAATTATGGACCAGAGCTCAAAGTTAAACCCACTATCAAAAAAAAACGATCAAAATGAACGAGACAAGAAGGAAAGTAAGAAAACAATATTGTAAAACTAAGAAGAAGAAGAAGAAGACGACGAAGAATGAATGGATAAATGATTGAGCACAGGGAGACACATTGGCTGTCGACTCCGCCCCTTTTTACAAGCGGCGTGGGTTGTAAAAAGGGGCGGAGTCGACAATCTATGTGCCTTCTTGTATGCTCATTCATTCATTCATTCTTCACTTTTTTCTCAGTTTTCTAATAATGTTGTCTTTCTTTTTTCTTCTTAATCCCCCTCTCCCATTAGTGAAAAGGTATACGCGTATGGTTTTCTTCATTATTTTTTCTCAAAACCTAGAGAGATTTAGGGGTACTAACCCAAAATGTCGTCTGGCCATCTATCTGATGTATGAATAGTAATGGCTCACCTTCAATATAGTTTGCATTGTTGTACTTATTCCGATCAGTCGTATAATCTCGATAAAGTGTTCCCATCCAACTATACATGAGGGGTTTTTGGGACGATTTAGCGTCATGAAAATCTCCGGACAGAACATACTGTGTAGATTGAGCAATCTTATTTGACATCTGTAATGGTATAACCCAGAATCTCAAACACGTTCTTATTTTAACAAATTACCTCGACCACTTCAACAAGCCACGCCAAAGCATCTAACAAAAATGGATAGTAATGAGGTGAGCTGATTGGTTTGAAATAGGCCGTTTTTAATTTTCTCGGATAACCAAGACCTTCGAAAATCGGAATAATCTCTGAATCTAGGGTAATCGCGTTCCGGTCAATCTCGAAGTCTTTGCTCAAGTGCTGATATATTAGTTCGAATATCAATGAAAACTCGCTTTTTCCGGTTGGTGAACGGATTGACTTTTCTGGTGGTGGGTCAGTCTCATGTTCGACAAGAAAACGATAGATTTTGCTAACGTTATCAGAAAATAGGGCTTTGACATCCTGCAAAAACAGAGTATAAATATGAGAAGCTCCGTTGATCACTAACCCTGTTAGACTGAGTGGCAGAACTGCGAAAAATTGACGACGCTCTAGGCATACTTGCGCGGGAGCCGGTGTGAACACTTCTGAATGTCATTTCATTTCTAGCATAAGATATTGTCTACCCGAAAACTCACTTTCGATCAGACGAGATGCCATCAGTGAATCTTGCCTTAGTAGGTGTTCTTGATGTTGTACGCCCCATCGCATGATTCAATGTTTTTCGACGATCCGCTCCTCCGAACATTCTGCAAAAAAGGTTGAACTTTGTAAGGAAGAGCACAAGATATTGGACAGTTTTGAAACTGTTGGTTTAATACGAGTGAAAATGAATAATAAAGTGATTTTATTAAAAAAATATACACAGAAAATACAAATACTAATGAATCAGAAAATGAATAGGTTTAAATTTTGTCGGATTTCCCATTTGTTGAACAGCTCTAATTCGGGATAAAAGTTGCTCCTTTTCCGATTCGCGTTTAGCTTTCTCTTCTTCAGATAGCGCATATTTTTTTCTTAGGTTTTCGAGTGCTTCTATTTTTCCTCTCTGTAACAAGATATTTTTTTCAAAAGTTCTGGAAAAAATCTTTCTTACAGCTTTTTCGAAATTTTCATCGGCCTTTTTCTTCTCTTCATTCAGCTTGATTTTTGTCGTTGTATCCTTGGAAAATTTGCGAAATTCGACAAGTGATTTCATGACCAACTGAGATGGAGACATATCTTCATTGATTTTGGGAAATATCTGGTTGATATTATTTGGAAAGAATGGTGCAACGAATTGCCTTGAAGCGATTTTGTTCGCCTTCTCCACTTTCATTTCGAATGCATCTGCGACAGCGTCAAATCGCTTAAGTTGTTTGACCAAGTCTTCGTGATAGGACATGAATTGGTTTTTATTGGTAGCAAGTTCATGCATCGGATTTGATTCAAGTACTGATTCGGGCATGAGAAGATCGAAAACAGATTCATCTCTTTTTGTCAGGTCTTGCTGGTTTTCTGCTTCTTTATGTTTAGCCAGTACTTCATCAGAAACACCAATTGATCGTCTTCTACCCATTGAGATTTTTCTTTTTGGAGTTCCGTCTGACGATGCGCATGGTTTACTTCCATTTGTTATTGAATTTTGTTGTTGCAACGTAACATCTATTTCCATTGGTTCTGGCGCTTCTTCTTGTTTTTCGTCAACGTAAGTTTGCGCAGAATTCATACGGGAGGTTTTCTGAAAAAATTTAACATATTATAATTTCAATTTTTAAGGAAACTAACCCTTGCAGGAGAGGCGAAAATTGATAAACCTTGGGACATTTTTGATGGATATTGACGAGCTTCTAAAAAATGTCCTGTAATAAATGAAGCGGTTAGAGAAACACGACCTGGAAGTTTAGATTTTAAAGTAACATTTCAAACATTTGGCTTGACGCGCGCTCGCATAGCAATTGCACAGTGGGCAGCAGATGTTACGACAGTTTTTTCTGTTGGTGTTTATGAGGCGTCGACGGAATTACGCGCGGAGAAATCCGAAAGACTAAGAATAACAAAATGATCAGATAAATCTTGGAAAGATACATCTTTCAAATTCGAATTGTATCTGATTTACAGCCAGCACTTTGCCAGTGCGAGCTAATTTGCGTGTAAATTGTGTTTCAGTGCGTGCTCGCAGCGCGATCAGGGGGGTAGTGCGTTCCCATTCATATTGTTAATCACTGTTCATTTTTGCTTGGTCAACGTGTGCCACGTCGAAATCAATCTTTTTCCCAAAAAATTCCAGAAAATCCCGCGGACTAGCTTTCCAAATAGCTGGCCGAACTTTTCTAGTCCCCGAAAAAACATTTCACAATTTTTCTCACTCCTAAAATCGTTGTTTTTCTGTGTTTTGAAGGGTTGAATCCTCAGCTACGATGATAAGAAGACGTGGAATATCAAAAAATACTACAAAAAGGTGTGGTGAGTTGTTCCGAACGATAAAATCGTTAATAAAACATTTTCTTTTGCAGAAACATTTATTCATTTGTGGATTATGTTAAAGACTTGACAGCGAGAAACTTGCTCAGGAACTCATTTCCCTCTGATCTGGAAAGCAAGTTTAGTAATGATCTCAGGTTGGTTTCATATAAATTTGTAAATTGAAGCACTTGTTTGAAGATCTCTTCCACCATTCGCCTATGCGGGATTTGATCCAACTGCAGAATCTCTTCATGTTGGAAATCTTCTGGTTATAACAAATCTTTTGCGTATTGAAAAGTTTGGTATCAAACCTATCGCTTTGATTGGTGGTGCAACTGCTCGAATTGGTGATCCAAGTGGAAGAACAACGGAAAGAAATACAATCTCAGAAAACACTGTTGAAGAGAATTCAAAGAGCGTTACAGTTCAACTATTATCAATTTTCGAAAATGCTTCTATATCCGGAGAAATGCCTATAATTGTTAACAACTACGATTGGTTTGGAAGCATGGGAATGATTGATTATCTTCGTAACTGTAAGAAAATGCAACTTGGTGAAATGTTGAGAATGGGCGCAGTAAAATCACGCATGGAGTCAGGTATTTCTTTCACTGAATTCAGTTATCAAACAATGCAAGCGTATGATTGGTACATGCTCAACAAAAAATACGGTTGTCGTTTTCAACTTGGCGGATCTGACCAATTAGGTCATTTGGACTTCGGTGCACATAATATCAAACGTCTGACAAATGATTTTGCCGCCGGTGTTTGTTTACCACTTCTAGTGGATTCCGCCGGTAATAAGTTGGGAAAATCAGTTGGAGGAGGATCATTGTGGCTGGACGCGAAGAAGACCTCTCCTTATCATTTCTATCAGTACTTCACTCAACTACACGACGATAAAGCTGAGGAGCTAATTTTGCAGCTCAGTCTCAAAGAATTGAAAACCATTGAAGAGATCGTTCAAGAACATCGTAATTGTTTGGGAAAACGTATAGCTCAAATAGAGTTGGCCAATGAGGTTACCGCGTTGGTCCACGGAAAATCTGGGCTCGATTCTGCTAAAAGATGTACACACGCTCTTTTTGGTAATAAAACAGCCGATCTGAAAAACCTGAGTAGAGAAGAGGTTCTGCAATTATTCGGAACAACTTTGAACTTGAAAAGTTTGGAAACAGTCGGAGAACTTGCTGATCTTACCAGAACTGATAAAATCAAAGGAAGTGAACTGATGAAAAAAGGAGCCTTCTCAGTTAACGGAGTGAAGGTATTTTGATTTTTTTGTGTTTTTATAAAATTAATTTTTTTTTTCAGAAACTTGATCCATCGGAAAAACTCACATCGCAACATCATTTGGAAAACAACTTTGGATTAACTGTAATTTGTTGGGGTAAACGGAAATATCAATTAGTTCAATGGATTTAGGAAAAATTCTTGTAAATAATAAATAAATCGTTATTTGTTGATCTATTCCCAAAATTTCTTATCTCTAGCGTTATGACGCTGAAATATCTTGTTCTTTTTATTTCTCGTCATACTCTCATTCTTATTTCATTTCATTTTTTCTTGAAATCTGAATTCTTCCCTTTTTTCCGGTAGTCTCCTCTCGTTGCATGAGTGGAGTAGCGCACAGTAAACTTCAAAAGCTTGTACTTTCAACATATCGCGATTTTTTGCGTGCTTCTCGCAATCGTCATCCTAGCATCAGGGCGCACATTCGACAAGAGTTTCGTTCAGCCGCAGAACGTTTTGATAAATCGGAAGTGCTCATAATTGAGCATTTTTTGAGAAGAAGTCAGCGACAATTGGACTCTATTAGAAAAGGACAAATCGAGAAGATTTCATTTGTCGAAAACCAGAACAAAGCAAATTAGGTGAATGTGTGACCCTTACCCTCAATTCATGTTTTTTTTGCTGTGAAATTCTCGTTCCCATTAATATTTCTATCGATAATATTTGCCTTGAATTCACAATTATTTCAGAATGGCTGACACTCGAGAACTTCCAGTTTTTGCTTATATCGAAGAAGCAAAACAATTGCAAGAAATCAGAGAGTTTTTGAGCAAAAATGAAGCGGTCAAATTGAACCCAGTTGGACCGGAGGACATTGCTACCAATCTCATTGAAGTTTGCGAAACTTTGCACCTTTTGCCGAAATGGGCTCAGGATGTCGATGTTATTCTCAATTCGATTTGTTCGTTGATTGTCATCGTTCCGGCTGAGAAAAGTGAAGCAGTTGTCACCGCTTTCATCAAAGCTGTATCGCCGGAACATTACAAAGGAGTCGGTTGGGGAAGTAATGTGAGTCAATTTTTTCCATATTCATAAGAATTTTCGAATTTATAAGAAAATTCATAGGCTGAACTTCTTTATTTCCTCTTCAAAGTCTTACTTTCTCATCTTTTCCACCCAAATCATCGTTCTCACTTTCCATATATACTTGGAAAACTATCCTTTATATCCCCCTCAATAAGGTCTCCCCTACGATCAATTGGTCGGGGTAGCCCAAGTATGTTTCCTTCTCCCCTATGGCCACTTTCGCACGGGCCCAGAGAAGCTGATTTTCAAAAAATAAAAAAATACCTGAGTTGTTTGGTTGGACCGTGCACAATTGAGTGATATAGCGGGGCACCAGGCAAAATTGAATGCAATTGAACCTGAAAAAAAGAAAATAATCCAAGAGGACTGGAAACATTAAAAAAAAATTCGAACGGACAAGGAAAGAGTGAAGAAGAATGAAGGAACACCGGAAGAGGTGTTAGGAACTAATACAAAAAAAGAATCAAGATGAACAGGAGAACAAGAAAGCCAAACTAGAAAAGGAAGACAATAAATAAATGAATGAATGAGCACCGAAAGACGCATCGATAGTTGACCCCGCCCCTTTCACTACTCCACGTCAGTATAAAAAAGAGGAGATTGACATAGAGTTAGACGGCGAGAGTCAATAACTGTAGAAAAAGAAAAAGGAAGTTGTGAATGAAGAAATAAAGGAGGAACGGAAGAGGTACCAATGTTTGGACGCTTTGTCCTACCCGTAAGAGAAGTTTCATAAGAAAAACTAATAGTAATGAAAGAACATTAGAAGAAATGTAATCAGAACGATCAGAACGATATAAATGAAAAAAAAATAAGTAATAATAAGAATAAATGAATGTATGAGCATAAGAAGACACATTGATCTTCGACCCCGCCTATATAAAGAGATAGAGTATAAAAAAGGAAGAGAGCGGGAGAGAAAAAGGGATAAGAACAAAAAACAAACAAATAATAAATAGATGAATGAATGGTCACCGGAAGAGGTGTCCATGAGAGAGACGCCATTCCTCTCCTTCTCTGACCCACGCGGCGTCTTTTTTTGGAGGGACCGTTTGTTTTTACATAGAAATGGTAATCAGACAACGAGGCACTGTTGTTTTCGGTTGTCTTGCACTTGTGTCAAACTAGAAAATAATTTTTGTAGTTTCGCTATGTTATAATAACGATAAATGGAAACTATAGGAAAGTATCATTAAAGAACTATGGGGATCTGAAACATTGAAGAAATGATAATTGCGTTAAAATTTAAAGGAACGTGTTCCCATTTTGGAAATTTTCGTGGAAGCTCTCGATAAAGTTTAAATCCATACCTGGCGTAGAAAAGTACAAAATTTTCAGAAAATTTTTGTCAATGTGCAAAAAAGGGGGAAAAATTTTGACACTGTGGAAAAACGTACAAAAAAAAGCAAAATTTTGGCATTAAATAAAAGAACAAAAAATTTTTCTCTAATGTGGCATACCTGTCCTAAGAGGGGAAAAAGCACCGTGTCATTTTTTTTGGTCGAAAATTCACAGTGACATTTTCAAGAAAAATCAGAAATTCAAAGCTTATTTTACTGTTTTTCGGTTTTTTTGGTCGTTATTCACAATGAAGAAAAATTTTCTCCTGAGATTTGCACAGTGACAAAATTTTTGAGAAATTTTGGTACCCTCTTAGGTCAGGTATGGAATGTGGACAAGAGTCAAGTCTCAAAAAATGAACGAACAGCAAGATAGGTCCCCTCAAAACGATATCAACAAAAATAAATAAATGAGTAATTGGGCACCGGAAGAGGTGTCCATTTTTAGACGTCTATGATGAGGTGAGAGAGTGACAGAAAAAAAGGGAGGATAAGAACTGTTCATTTTCCAGAAAAAAAATAATGTTTTTTTGAGACGTTAGCGATGAGCATAAGAGGAGAAAAGGTCACACCTGTTGTTGTTGTTTATGATGTTATCAACACTACAATAACAACAGATGTGACTTAATTAGACCTTTTTACACCTCATAAAATTTGAACACTTTCTTTGTGCCGCCTGGATTACTGTACAACAGGCTTGGTTGGAGCCGGAAATTTTCCAAAGAGCCAAAACTCACAAAACTAGGACAATTAGCATCTTACCTAATAGGTAATCAAAATATTAATTGTTATGAGAAAGCATTGTTAAAAACAAATTTTTCTCTAGGAAACTGGACGAGTTGTAGCTTCTTGTAAAGAGATAAAGGAAGAGAGCGAGAGAGAAAAAAGGGATAAGAACCAAAAACAAACAAATAATAAATAGATGGCTCCGCGACATTTCGCCACCAAACTTAAAAACTATATTTTCGTGAAATTTTTAGTCATTATTTTAGTTTTTTGTTGGTTTTTTGATAGTCTTTAACAGGGGCAAAAATGTTTCTCAAATTTATGAAAATTTTTTGAAAAAACTCAACAAAAAAAAGAAAAAACATTTTCCAACAATTTATACAACCAAAAAAGCAAAAATTAAAGTCCTCGTGCCATGTAGTCTGGTCGTTGTCGCTAGTAGATTCTGGAAATTTTGTGATTTTCAAACAAAAAAAACCAACCTTTCTCGCAGTGATGAGGAAACATGCTTTTTCTCATTTTTCAGTTTTTTCTCTTAACCCTACACTTACCATATTGAGAGGGGCAGCTTAATACGGTTGTTGGCTCGGAGCAGAAGTTACCGGCGTTTCTGGGCACCTCCTGCTCCTACCACCTTGTCGCCACGGTGAGGCCAACCTTTTGACAAGGCCCCCTCCCACTCCATCGCGGACGCCAGTCAGGGGGATCCGAACCCATCACCTTCTCCGAAACCCCTATTGGACTTGAGACAGGTCTCCGGATTCAGATCGTAGACGGGGAGGAAATAATGAAAACAAAACTAGAGAACGGCGGAACGTTCTGATATAAATAAAACCTAGATGAAACGAAAAACTAGAGACGAGATGAACTGTAGAATTAGAAACTAGATAAAGAGACTTAGAAGAGAAGAAGACTTAGAAAAAACTGAAAAATGAGAAAAAGCCGCTTCTGCCACCACCGATACGATCCATATCACCTTCTTAAAAAAAATTAGAGATTAGTATTTAAACTTTCCTACAACTATACCTCTCCAAACGTCGTTGTCCAATGTGATCTAAGCAAAAAAACAACACAAAATAAGAACATAGAACAATGAATAATTAAAAAATAAAACAGGAAAAACATAAAAAATCTGCGCGCCTTTTTTCTTCTAAATTTCCCCTTATTCTGAAATCTTCTCTTTAAACTAATCTGTCAATCGATCCTCCTCGGCTGTTTCAAATTGATGATTGTCGTTGAAAATCTCGTTGTCCTCTCCATGGCTTGGCAAAATGTTAATGTCCACGATAAAATGAATCTGAAAGAAATTTGGAAAAATTTGGAGAATTTCTCCGTTTCAAACCAACCTTTCTGATCCATTGAGTAGAACACTCCAGCTCGATAAGCATTGTTGTCGTCGATCCATTTCCATCTCCAGCTCGATAAATGTTGTTGATCCATCTGAGTTGTCGTTATTCGATTAGTGTTGTTGTAGTCCTTCCATTTCCATGATGATTGTCGTCGTCGATCCAGTTCCATCTCGGTTATCTTTGTTTTAGTCGTCCATCCATTTCCATGTTTTCGTTCGTCGTCCATCCAGTTCCACATTGATATGTGTTGTTGTAGTCCATCCAATTCCATCTCGATTATCTTTGTTGTCGTCGTCGTCCATCCAGTTCCATATTGATATGTGTTGTTGTAGTCCATCCAATTCCATCTCGATTATCTTTGTTGTCGTCGTCCATCCAGTTCCATATTGATATGTGTTGTTGTAGTCCATCCAATTCCATCTCGATTATCTTTGTTGTCGTCGTCGTCCATCCAGTTCCACATTGATATGTGTTGTTGTAGTCCATCCAATTCCATCTCGATTATCTTTGTTGTCGTCGTCGTCCATCCAGTTCCATATTGATATGTGTTGTTGTAGTCCATCCAATTCCATCTCGATTATCTTTGTTGTCGTCGTCCATCCAGTTCCATATTGATATGTGTTGTTGTAGTCCATCCAATTCCATCTCGATTATCTTTGCTGTCGTCGTCGTCCATCCTATTCCATAATGATTGTTGTCGATCCATTTCCATGTTGATTGTCGTCGTTGTCGATCCATTTCCATGTTGATTGTTGTCGTTCCAATTCCATCTCCGTTGATTGTCATCTGGAAAAAAACTTTCTTTTGTAATCATCTAGAATATTTTGCAAACCAACCTTCTTCGTCCTTCGTTGCTCAGCGAGCCCACCCATCCACCAGTCACAAATTGAGAGTGACTGGCGTCATCTCTAATTCACCACGGATTTTACCCCCAAACAAGCCAAATAACTTATTAGTGAATGCATAATTAAAGATAAGAAGAATTTTGATGTTGATAAGAAAGTTTACAGTCTGAGAATCCCACTCGCTTTCCTCATCACAGCTTCCCCTTCACCCCGGGGCCACCTTTTGCAAAGGATCTGGGTCCCCCGGTGAAATCATCTTTGTTGACAGCTCGAGTGTGCAACGAAGACGATTTCACTGGGCTCTGTGAAATCAGTCCAAGAGTGGGTATCAAACAGTTTTGAACAACTGTTTGATATTTTTTGATTTTACGTTAACATATCAATTGATATGTTAACGCAGCATTGAAATATGGTATTTTAATTAATACCGAGAAAGATTGGGGGCGCATTGACTAAAAAGTTACCTGATTCGTTTGGTTGGACGAGGCACAATTGAATGAAATCAAGCAATTGAACCTGGAAAAAGGATTATTGAAGAGATTTAGAATTTATTAAAACTCACCAAGTCGTGGGTTTGTCTTTTCTAATGTCATAAGACATCGCCCGATCCGCCCTCTTGTAGGAGGTCAGTGAATTGGAACTGACCCTTTGCTCGAATTGGCACCAAAAACGGCAAAACGCATTGTTGATCGACCTGAAAACATAGATATTATGAGTGGAAAAGAGGAAAACCGTATAAAACAGTAGCAAGTTGGTTGTAGTCAGCAGCAGCACCAGCAGGTTGTAGTCAGCAGCAGCACCAGCAGGTTGTAGTCAGCAGCAGCACCAGCAGCTTGTAGTCAGCAGCAGCACCAGCAGGTTGATAGAACGAATGACAAGTCATTCGAGTAGACCCCGAAAAGTCCGACCCCGCCCATGCGAGATCGTCCTTTAGGGTTTGGCGTTAGGAGCAACCTCAGAAAGGTCGCCTGAGCCTGCGGGCCAGGGCCCCCCTTCCCTAGAAACGGAGAAATAAGTCTCTCCGTTTAGCACTTGGTTCAGTACGAGAGCGTATCATCGTCTGTACATTACTACTCAACAAGTGAGTAGATAGTAAGAAGGTGAGGCACTAAACCGATCAACCCAGTCAATGGCCCGTGTCCGTCTAGCGGCTCGCGGGGGATCGTCTAGCACTTGGTTCGCAATATTAGCACGAACATTCCTATTGAACATTTGATTAGACTGATTGGCTATGAACGACCCGCGAACGGGCCGTAAAACGTAAAAACGTCTAGCACTTGGTTCACCATTAGAATGAACATTACTAACCAACGTCAATAGATTGATTGGCTATTGAAACGATCCGAAGTGGTTTTTTATCGCGTCTAGAGCAACCGCCACGTTGGTTGCCTCGGCTTGATATTGGCAATCGGTGTCGTTGTTTGATAGCATTCCAATTTTCCAACATCGAACGAATTACCTGAAATTTCAAAAAATAACTTGAAAATGAAACAAATCTTTGGTTAAAAAAAAGAGAAAAAAAAAACTAAATATAATCTAGAAAGTAAGAATAAAAAGAAATAAAACAGAAGTTTCATAAGAAAAACTAATAGTAATGAAAGAACATTAGAAGAAATGTAATCAGAACGACCAGAACGATATAAATGAAAAAAAAATAAGTAATAATAAGAATAAATGAATGTATGAGCATAAGAAGACACATTGATCTTCGACCCCGCCTATATAAAGAGATAGAGTATAAAAAAGGAAGAGAGCGGGAGAGAAAAAGGGATAAGAACAAAAAACAAACAAATAATAAATAGATGAATGAATGGTCACCGGAAGAGGTGTCCATGAGAGAGACGCCATTCCTCTCCTTCTCTGACCCACGCGGCGTCTTTTTTTGGAGGGACCGTTTGTTTTTACATAGAAATGATAATCAGACAACGAGGCACTGTTGTTTTCGGTTGTCTTGCACTTGTGTCAAACTAGAAAATAATTTTTGTAGTTTCGCTATGTTATAATAACAGAGGAAAACTAAGGGGATCTGAAACATTGAAGAAATGATAATTTCAACCAAATTCGGACAAAATAGGAAAATATTTTTGGTGTTGTAAATGAAGAGCCAAAATGCTGTAGAATTTAAAGAAACGTGTGGAAGCTCTCGATAAAGTTTAAATCAGAGAATGTGACCAAGAGTCAAGTCTCAAAAAATGAACGAACAGCAAGAGAGGTCCCCTCAAAACGATATCAACAAAAATGAATAATTGGGCACCGGAAGAGGTGCTCATGAGAGAGACGCCATTCCTCTCCTTCTCTGACCCACGCGGCGTCTTTGTTCGGAGGGACCGTTTATTTTTACATAGAAATGATAATTAGACAACGAGGCACTGTTGTTTTCGGTTGTCTTGCACTTGTGTCAAACTAGAAAATAATTGTTCGCTATGTTATAATAACGATAAATGGACACAATCGGAATCATGAAAAGAAGAGGAAAAATTACAATTCTGAAAAATTTAAAAAAATGATAATTACAACCAGATTCGGACAAAGTTGACAAAAGCTCTCAAGAAATGTTTTCACTAGAAAAGAAAAAATAAGAGAATATTTTCGCTGTTGTAAATGAAGAGCCAAATTGCGTTAAAATTTGAATTATTGAAAAATTTTAAGTCAATTTTTTTGTTATTTGGTCGTTATCCACAATGACAACAATTTTTCCGAGATTTTTTTCTTAGTGACAAAATTGTATGACTCCGCCCTTAGTCAATATGTAAATAATTGAAAACGGTGATTATTAGCTAGATAAAATGGGGGACCGAACTAGAATAACCCCTGGGTGAAATTTTGAATTTTTCAAAATCCGGAGTCATTAGAATTCTCATGAATTGTTATTTCAACCAAAAAAAATAAAACGTATTTTACAGGCTGGACACGCTGTTCGAGTATTGTCAAACTTGTTCCGTGGTTACTCGAACTTGAGAAACATTCAAGAGATGACATTCCGCGCACTTATTGGAATGTGTTCAGAAGCGAAATTGATAGGAGAGCTCTCATGTGATTTGGAAACGTTGAACGAACAATTCGCCAACTGGGAAACTCCAATTGAAGGACAAAGAGAAATTCTGAGAAGTGTTCATCGTGCATTCATCGCAGACTCGAAAGCCGACAGAGCTGCCAATGTGAGACATTGAATAATCTTCAAAATTGTATACACTAAATAATTATAGATCATGACCGTTCTTCTTGGAACCTACACAGACACCGATGCTGCAAAAGCTCGTGAAGACGCGTTAGAATGTGTCCGTTCAGCTGTAGTCGATCCAAAATCATTCTCTTTCGATCATTTAGAGCGTCTCAGTGCTGTCAAAGCTCTCAAAAAGGTTTTTTTCCACATTTATAGTTTAAAATCTAATCGGTTTTTTTTTCAGTCTGATCCTCTGATGTTCTCTGTTCTCGAACTCTTCGTTTCTGGAACATTGAAAGATTATCAGGAATTTGTCAAGAAAAATCCAAAGTTCGTAAAAGAACAATTGAAGGTGGACGAATCTATTCTTCTCAAAAAAATTCGTCTCTTGACACTCATGTCTTTGGCAGAAGAGAAAAATGTGAGAAAATCTACAAAATTTGAGAAATTGAATTCATTTTATTTAGGAAATCAAATTGGACGAACTCGCAAAACAATTAGATATCACGGCTGATGAAACTTTGGAAGAATTCGTTATTGATGCCATTCAAGTCAATGCTATATCTGTAAGTTTAACCAACTGCGTCGCTGTTGAAAAAATAAAAAATGTTTGCAGGGAAAAATCAATGAAATGACAAGAACATTGGTTGTCAATTCATACCAACACCGAAGATTTGGACAGGATCAATGGGTTGTATTACAGGTAAGACCTATAAAAAGTTGTATCAAATGAGAAGAATAAAAAATTCAGAAGCGATTGATGACACTTATCGCAAATTTGAAACAAACAAACAACAACGTCAGTGGGGTTAATCGACAAATTGAAGAGATGTCCGCCTAAATTTTTGTTTAAAATTTTCTTTTTTTTTTCGGTCTCTTCTCTCTTCGGTACTTCGTTTTGGTTTTTGTTTCTGTTTGTTGATAATATACCGTATTTGAAATATTCTCCAAATAAATATTATTTTTGTTTGTTTTCGCCAAACTGATATTGTCGTTTTGTTCGAAAGAATTAGCAATATTTCACAATCATTTCCTTGTCTCTTTAACTTTTTTTGTTCCTTTAATATAACTGTTACTGTAGTTTCTGACACGGTGACGTAAATTTGCAGAGTTTCGCCATGGGCGATTTTTTTGTTTTGTAGAACATTCTTCACGAATTTTTGAATTTTGCAAAAAATCTGAAACTAAATTAAAAGAATACTCGATCAACAAAACAAAAGATTATTTCAATAAAAAATCATAACACCTGTAGCCTACATCACTCTTCTGTCAATTTAAATTTTTCTCATTCCCTTTCATTTTTTTTGCTTGCAACTATTCTCTTCAACATCTCTGTTTCTCATACTTCTCTCATATAGTTCATCGCAGCGCCCTTCTCCTCTTCCTCCTCCACTGAATAGCGAGCCGCCCGTGTTAGAGAACAAATTCGAAGTGCGAATCATGAAGATACGCAGGAAAGCATGACGAAACACACACAAAAGGGGCTACCCCGAACCAATTTGCGATCAGCTTGACATAGGTTTTTTTTCCAATTTGAAAAGATTTTTGATATCAAAAAGAATGTCTTTGAATTTTTGACGTCATTGCGCGTATTTGTTTTGTTGACGGTATGAGATAGAAAAACACAATTCTGTTCATGGCGAGTAAATGAAGTAGGTCTAGAACTTTTTCAAAATATCTTCATTTTTTTAAAATCTTCAACCGATTTCTTTAACTTTCAAAAAAAAATCCGAAAATCTGTTTATGCGCCATTCATAAATTTGAGTTTTCTCATAAAAACATTTTTTAAAACCTTACGATGTTCCTTTAAAGTTGAAGCGCTTCAGTTTTTCACAAGTCCTTTGATTTCAGATTCTCAATTTTTTACACCCTTTTCTTGAAAACATCCACATTCAAATTAAAAACTATTTGGTTTTTGTAAATAACATCAATGTTTTTCACTTCTCATAATCTGCTATACAGAAAAAAAATCAATTTATCTTGTATATAAATAAGTTATTCAAAAAATATGCCGAATTTCACTAGCTTTCGTTTCTGCTTCATCTTTTTTTCTCGAGCCAGAAAAAAAACAACAGCCGATATTTTGCGGATGTCTTTTTCTCCCTCCATGCATTTCTTTTTCTAGTTTTGATAGCTTTATGTTTCGCTAGTTTTTCAATTTTTTTTGGCTCTATTTTTTTTATTTTGAAAAAAATGAGATCTGAACTTTGTGAGGAAAGAAAACAAACATGAAAGAACGATAAGTGTAAAAAGACCGAAGAGAAAAAAAAGAAGAAATTGATAAAATTTAGAGAAGTTCACGCGTGAATGTTCTTTGAAGTGTGGGTTCTTCATTTCTAAATTTAGTCAGTCGGGCGGTCATTTTTTAGATTTCTTGTTTCTCGAATTATAGGTGATTTTTTCCCGATTTCTCTAATTTTCAAACATAAAACATGACGCGATAAGCAGTTTTTATCAGTGATTCTATTCCGGTTGCCTTTTTTTCTCCCTCAAGAATGGTAGTTAGTCAGAAAATGAAATATTTATTCCTTGTTTTTTGTCAAACTTTTGTTCGTTTTCTCTTCATCTCTCGATTGATTTCTTGTTATCGTTGTTGTTTATTTCAGTAAACCTCGCGGCCAACAAAAATGCATCGAGCAGGCCTGTTGTGTCGTCTTGCTTCTCCTAGTCGGATTCATGCGATTCGCACCGCGACAACATCCAGCACTCCTAAGTCGCCGCTCGTTAGTCAGTCGAGAAAGAATTCGACAGCCTCATCTGTCAAACATGAACCATTTATGAATGGATCATCGTCGGTTTACATTGAACAGGTTTGTCAGTTTCAACGAAAATATGAATAAATTGGAATTTTGTCAGATGTACGAAGCATGGCTTCAAGATCCATCATCAGTCCATAGCTCATGGGATGCATATTTCCGAAATGTTGAAGCTGGCGCCGGACCCGGACAAGCTTTCCAAGCCCCACCACCATCATCCTTCTTTGGTGGAGGTATTGCTTTATCGTGAGTTTGAATTTTATTCAAAATTATAGTTTTCGTGACGAGACCTTTTTTTGTTTGTTTTTTCTATTCTTTAGAGTAACTAGTAGCCGGGCTGTAGCCTTTTCTAGGTCACCATATGGCTCACACCTTTTGATGTTATCTATAAAATATGGCATACCTGTTGTTATGAACAGTCAATAACAACATATGGTGACCTAGATTAAGTCAACAGGAAATATGTGTGAATAGGAAAGGAGGGCTAAATAAAATAAGGGACCAAAAGAAATAGGGCTGAAAAAAAAACGACCAAAGGAATCGGTAAAATCTGAAAATCTTGTCCGAGAGAAATACAAAACTTCATGTGGGATTAGATAATTATAAATTAGAATAAACCCAATTTTTTTCCAGTGGATCAACTCAATCTGCACCTGCTGTCAATTCCGAAACATCAGTTCAATCGATTTCGGATCACTTGAAAATCCAATTGTTGATTCGCAGTTTCCAAACTCGTGGTCACAACATTGCCGAGCTCGACCCACTCGGTATCAACAGTGCGGATTTGGATGACACCACTCCTCCAGAACTCGAATTGTCGTTCTATGGATTCGGAGAACGCGATTTGGATAGGTATTTTGATTTTATTTCTCTTCTCTGATACAAAAAAACTATATTCATGATTTCAGAGAGTTCTTGTTGCCACCAACCACATTTATCAGCGAAAAGAAGAGTTTGACATTGAGAGAAATTTTGAAACGTCTCAAACAAATTTATTGCACATCTACTGGTGTTGAATATATGCATGTGAACAATTTGGAGCAACAAGATTGGATTCGTCGGCGGTTTGAAGCTCCGAGAGTTACGGAATTGTCTCATGATCAGAAAAAGGTTTGTGACGAACAAGAAAAAAAGGGGGAATCCATTTTGTGTGTGTTCGACGACGCAATTGATAAGGACACGTGATATGATGATAAGATGATCAGTGATCTGGTATTTATCAGAATGGATGAAAATATAAAGCATAATTGGGCTAGGACGACATTTTTTTCAGGTTCTGTTCAAACGTTTGATCAGATCAACAAAATTCGAAGAATTCCTGGCCAAAAAATGGCCAAGTGAGAAGCGTTTCGGTTTGGAGGGTTGCGAAGTTCTCATACCGGCCATCAAACAATGCATCGATTCATCATCGACACTCGGCGTCGACTCGTTCGTCATCGGAATGCCGCATCGTGGTCGTCTGAACGTGTTGGCAAACGTGTGCCGTCAACCGTTGGCCACAATTCTCTCGCAATTCTCGACACTCGAACCGGCCGACGAAGGATCCGGTGATGTCAAATATCACTTGGGTGTCTGCATCGAACGACTCAATCGTCAATCGCAACGCAACGTGAAAATCGCCGTCGTCGCCAATCCGTCACATTTGGAAGCGGTCGATCCGGTTGTCATTGGTAAGGTTCGCGCCGAAGCTTTCTACGCTGGCGACGAGAAATGCGACAGAACGATGGCGATTTTGTTGCACGGAGATGCGGCGTTCGCCGGACAAGGTGTTGTCAACGAGACGTTCAACTTGAACGATTTGACAAGCTACTCTACTCACGGAACAATTCATATTGTTGCTAACAATCAAATTGGATTCACAACCGATCCAAGATCCAGCAGATCCTCTCCATATTGTACCGATGTTGGACGTGTCGTTGGTTGTCCAATCTTCCACGTCAATGTCGATGATCCGGAAGCTGTGATGCACGTTTGCAATGTTGCGGCCGATTGGAGAAAGACATTCAAGAAAGATGTTATCATTGATTTGGTATGCTACAGAAGGTAAGAATAATGTTTCTTGGATTGTCTTCTAATACGATTTTGTAAAGACACGGACACAACGAACTCGATGAGCCAATGTTCACCCAACCTTTGATGTACCAAATTATCAAAAAAACGAAAACCGCATTGGAAAAATATCAGGAGAAGATTTTGAACGAAGGTGTTGCCAATGAACAGTATGTCAAAGAAGAATTGACAAAATATGGTTCGATTTTGGAAGAAGCCTACGAAAACGCGCAAAAGATCACCTATGTTAGAAATAGAGATTGGCTCGATTCGCCATGGGATGATTTCTTCAAGAAACGTGACCCACTCAAGGTATTTTTTATTTGTTTGTTACTTTTACTTTGTAGAAAAAATATTGAAGCCTGGAAAAGATAATCAAATCTAATCGATCTCCTCTTCCCATATATACACACACACACACTCGCTATTGACCTCTAGCACACCATCTGTTGTTATTGTTGTTATTGATTAATATTAACAACAACAGGTGTGAACTTTTTTTGGGGGGACCCACGGCATGCGGAATTTATGAGAGAAACAGAGAAAAAAAGGAGATAGACAATGGAAAAAGAAGAGACGCAGACATTCTTTTAGACTATTTCGCGTTCTAGCAATGGGGAAGCGTTAAAAATCATGCCGTGAACCATGATTTCTCTAAAGCTAGAATATTTTACAAAGAGCCTTCGAGGCTTAGACGGCTCCTTAGAAATGAAAAATTTGTAGCTCCCAACGACTGGAATCGAAGACGAGAATATCAAGCATATCATCGGAAAATTCAGCTCATACCCAGAAGGATTCAATTTGCATCGTGGTTTGGAGCGAACATTGAAAGGAAGACAACAAATGTTGAAAGACAACTCGGTTCGTTGATTTGAAATGTAACTTTTTAGAGATAATTAACGATTTTTTGCAGCTTGATTGGGCTATCGGAGAAGCTTTGGCTTTTGGAAGTTTGTTGAAGGAAGGAATTCATGTTCGCCTTTCCGGACAAGATGTCGAAAGAGGAACATTCTCTCATCGTCATCACGTTCTTCACGATCAGAAAGTCGATCAAAAGATTTACAACCCGTTGAATGACTTGGCTGAAAAGCAAGCCGAGTACACAGTTTGCAATTCTTCATTGTCTGAATACGCTGTTCTCGGATTTGAACTCGGTTATTCGATGGTTGATCCAAATTCATTGGTGATTTGGGAAGCGCAGTTTGGAGATTTCTCGAATACCGCTCAATGTATCATTGATCAATTCATCTCGTCTGGTCAATCGAAATGGATTCGTCAATCCGGACTCGTAATGTTGTTGCCACATGGTTACGAAGGAATGGGACCGGAACATTCATCGGCTAGACCCGAAAGATTCTTGCAAATGTGCAACGAAGACGACGAGATTGATCTGAACAAGGTCGCTTTTGGCGGAACTTTCGAAGCGCAACAACTCCATGATACCAACTGGATCGTTGCCAACTGCACAACACCGGCCAACATTTATCATTTGCTCCGTCGTCAGGTGACAATGCCGTTCCGTAAACCGGCCATCGTCTTCTCGCCCAAATCGTTGTTGCGTCATCCGTTGGCTCGTTCGCCGGTCGAACACTTCCAAGCCGGATCGTCGTTCCAACGTGTCATTCCCGAAACTGGTGCGCCGTCGCAAAATCCGCAAAACGTTCAACGCGTCGTTTTCTGTACCGGCAAAGTGTACTACGACATGGTTGCGGCGAGAAAGCATGTTGGAAAAGAAAACGAGGTGGCGTTGGTGAGAGTCGAACAACTCTCGCCATTCCCGTACGATTTGGTGCAAGAAGAATGTAGAAAGTATCAAGGAGCCGAAATCATCTGGGCACAAGAAGTGAGTTCCTATTTTTTGTTGTTGCAAAGTTCTCAAAACAGGAAAAAACCATTTTCTGAAAAAAAAAGTTATAGAGCACACTGTGTATTTTGCTACCAACAGTGATTGCAAATAGACGCACAAGGTGGTGGGCGGAGCCTATTTATGTTTTGCACACAGTGGCAAAGAACACATATTGGCCCCGCCCCTTTCTATATTGTGGTACAATATTCTAGTTATTAGTAGCGAAATATACAAAGTGCTCTGCTTTATAAAGTTTCCAAAACTTCAAAATGCATTTTTGTAGGAGCACAAAAACATGGGAGCCTGGTCGTTCGTTCAACCACGATTCAACTCTTTGCTATCTGTCGATGGACGCACCACAAAATACGCTGGACGTCTTCCATCATCATCCCCGGCCACCGGTAACAAATTCACACATTTATTGGAACAAAAGGAAATGATGAGCAAAGTATTCGATGTGTCAAAATCGCAACTTGAAGGATTCAAAGCATAAGACCCTCGCTTCTCTTATTATTTTTTCTTATCTCCCCTTTCTCGCACAGGCTTTATGTAGTTAGGGTAGGTATATTTACATGTTTGTTGTCTCTTCCTTCCGATTTTCCGTTTCATTTTTTTCATGTACTCTCTTTTTTTTTGCACGCCAGGAGAAGATAATGATCATTTATTATAATAAAAATTACATTTTTTTTTCCAACTCAACAGTACTCTACTTGAGTTGAGTATGTTCCTTGAATGTGTTCTTCTTGTTCACCTCTTCCATATCTTAAACATGCTTCGAATGGGTTTTTTAATTGATTCATTGGCCCGGTTGATGTAACTCCCATTGATGGAAGAATTACATTTCGCCACACTTCATCGTACTGTAATTCATTTTTTTTGTTACTTGAGAATACTGTAATATTTACAAACATATTCGTATTCACTACCGTCATTCGAACTATAACAATTTGTTAGACGTTCTCTTCCAAACATGGCCGAAGTGATCACCGAACTATACAATCGAACACCGTCCTCATGGAACGGTGTTCGAGCCAACAGATTGTCTAAATGCTCAATCCATTCATAGTGTTCACCGAGATCTTCGAGATTCAACGCGCCTTTTCCACGCTTCAGATAGCAGTGCGCTTCTCGTCGTTTTGTCGCCTGTTCACCTTGACAAGAAGTGTACTCGTCCCATCGAACTTCGATTGACACGTCGATTTCGGTGTTGTCGGGAGCGAGAAGTTTTGCGCTGAAAGTTCGCAATTTTTCTCTATAGTCCTCAATTTTTTTTTTTGATTTTCGAAAAAAAAACTTTTTTGATCTCTTTGTGAACCGTGACCTAGAAAAACATTTTCTATATATTTTTTGTTGTTGAACATTTTTTGTTTTTTCTCTCTTGTGCGCAGTGTGTATTTCACTATTTATCAACATTAATTGCACAACTGCACATCTGCGTGCACAGAAATGTGGGCGGAGCCTATTTTTCTTGTACAACTGACATATTGGCCCGCCCCTTTTGCGTTCAAGTTTAGTTATTAACTTCTAACATTATTTATGTCTTGTTCTTCTGAAAGGTATTTTTTCTTTTCATTCTTTTGTATTTATACGCCCGAGCGTATTTCAAACAATGATTAAAAAAACATTTTCAGAAGTCTGCCATCAATCGGAAAGCCAACATTATGCTGATTCGACCCAAAGAGGCAAACTTGTGGTTAGCCATTTTCATTTTCAAACATACCTACACTTTTCCATGTCACATTTCGAATCAAAATTTGATGGATAATTAGACTTATCCAAATAATCGTAAAATTTCTCACAATTCTTATTAGCCAAACAACTGTCCGGTGGGAATAAGTTTGCCATCGGAATGAAATGATATTTCCAGTTGAATGATGGCGCTATCATTTCATTATCATCTCCGTTTTTAGAGCCACAATTGTCATCTGGAATTGATGATTTTTTTTGTTGGGGAAATTTTTTGAGAATTTACTAAATCTATTTGGGTTATTGGTTGCGATTTTGACTGGAGGTATCATTGCCATCAATACATAGAAATAGTAGGTATTTTTCTTTGATTCAACGTCATAACAAAAATAGACACCCTGATTGCTGACATCGCTCTGCAAATACTCTAAAAGTAGTGTTAAGTAGTAACTAACTTACATTGAAAATCGTCAATTTTCCCTCATTCTGCCAGAAAATATTGTCATCTTTAAGGACATTTTGAATATTCTTCTTATGTTTCGAATTAATGTTTGGCATATAAAACGGGTCAACTGGTGGACGTTTCTTGTTCTCTAGAGGTTTATAATTCTCATTAACACGAACCAGTTGCTGCAAAAATTTCTAAAATATACATTTTCCCCAAGAAACTTTAAAAACCGCTGGATTTCTCAGGAATTCTTCGATTTCGAATGCGTATCCCCATCGTTTGACACGTCCGTTCATCATGTTTGCCAAATGACACATTCGACATGTTAGATCGACACGATCGCCTGGCCAATAGTACACAGGGATCAGCTGTAAGTTATTTTTCTTGAAAAAAAGAGAAAACTATGGACCTTCAATTTAGAATACCATAAAATGTATGTTGGGCGGGCTGGGTCAATTAGTAAAGTTATTTTGGCAAGAAGGTAAACGCGCCCTATTTTCCACAGTACTTCTCTTTTTCCTAAAGACTTATCTGTGCTCTATTTTTTCGTATACTCTATAGTTTTCTTTGTGTCTCTTCCCCCTCTCCCATACTTGGGATAGCCCGGCCAAATGACCACATGGGGTATAACTTTTGACTAATGGAAGAGGGGGAGCAAGAAGAAAAAACAGTCAGAACGAACGCGACAAGAAAGAAAGACAGTTATATTAGAAAACTGAGAAAAAAGTGAAGAATGAATGAATGAATGAGCACACAGGAAGACACATTGACTGTCGACTCCGCCCACTTTTACAACCCACGCCGCTTGTAAAAAGGGGCGGAGTCGACAGCCAATGCCTCCCTGTGCTCAATCATTCATCCATTCCTTATTCGTCTTTTTCTCAGTTTTACAATATTGTTTTTTTTTCTTTTTTTGTCTCGTTTTTTCTTTCTGTTCTTCTTTTTTTTGATAGAGAGTGGACCTACTAGGGGGGTTTAACTTTGAGCTCTTGTCCACAGTTATCCCAAGTATGCCCTCTCCTCTACAGTACCTTCAAATTATCCTCAATCGAGCATCCTTTCGCAAAAAACGCTTTCGACCAACGATTCTCCCAATGTAACTTAACATCAGTCGGAATATCAGCTCTTTTCCAATCATGATACAAAGGTGGTAACCATTCCAATTCCGATGTTTTTGATAAACAATCAACTCTACTTTGAAACAAAAATAAGATGGATAAGATGATCAACATTATAAAAACTCGAAATGACCATTTTTTTCACAAAAAAATAAATAACACGTTTGACAAAAAAAAACAGTGATAAATATTTATGACTTGACTAGAATAGATTAGACACAGGGAGAAAAGAGATTGATCAGAAACGAGTGGTTGGCGGTGGTAATGTATCGTCCATTGATGTGGCTACAGTACTACTCAGAAAAACCGTATCATTTTGAGGAGCAGAATTATCGATCGATGTTGTTCCCCATATTCCTTTTGCTATTGAATACAGTAATCCGTGAATGAATCGAATCTCATCGGGATACAAATGATGCATACTTATCAGATTTTCGTGATATATTGAGGGCCCCCAAATTTGCACCGGATCCATTTGAAACGATTTGGTCAAATCGGCATAGTAGTGTTGTTCGGGTCGCCATGGCAGAAATCTTTGACGCCCCAGTTCATCTCTTGAGTCTAGTGGCATTATTCCGACAGAGGCCAGGCATCTACAATTATATTTTGTGTTGAATTTTTTTGGTTGAAAAGTTTAACAAACCGTGCGATCGCAAAGTCCTCCCATTCGTGATACGGGCATGCTACTTTGTCATGAAACAATTTTTCGGAGAATATTCGCATCGCCGCTTTGCTTAGTACATAACCACTTCCACCTGCGTTGTAACCAGTGTTCTTGAAAGAGAAAAAACGAAAAATGAAAAATTAGGGAATGTTTGTTGAACTGGAAATTAGATTAGATGATGATCGTGTAGTTCTTGTAGGCTCGATTTGTTCTAGTTTTCAAGCGACTGAAAAGTTTGCAAAATCTGACCGGCATACATCAGAGAGATGTCCAGACATCATTTTGGGTTAGTACCTCTCAATCTCTCTAGGTTTCGATAAAAAAAAAGTAGGAAGAAAAAAGTAATGAAAAAAACCATACTTGTATAACTTTTGACTAAAGGGAGAGGGAGAGCAAGAAGAAAAAAGAGTCAGAACAAAAAACAGCTATATTAGAAAACTGAGAAAAAAGTGAAGAATGAATGAATGAATGAGCATACAGGAAGGCACATAGATTGTCGACTCCGCCCCTTTTTACAACCCACGCCGCTTGTAAAAAGGGGCGGAGTCGACAGCCAATGTGCCTCCCTGTGCTCAATCATTCATTCATTCATTCTTCGTCTTTTTCTTGTTAGTTTTACAATATAGTATTCTTTCCTTCTTGTTTCGTTCACTTTGATCGTTTTTTTTTTTTGATAGTGGGTTTAACTTTGAGCTCTGGTCCATAATTATTCCAAGTATGGCTAAAGTCAATTTTTTAATTCATCAAAAATTCAAAAATTAGTTGTCCCCTCCATTTATTTTGCCCGAGATTAGGACCCTCTTCCCACAGGTCTGGTCCCCATCTGATGTATGCTGACCGGGCCCGATAAAAAATGACCCTGAAAGTGGCACAGAAAGTTTGAAATCGAGCCCACATTTTTGTAAATGTTGAACCAAAACGGTTTTTGCCTTCAAAAAATTCTAGTGAAAATTTCAAAAATAAAATCTTACGGTTCTTCGACTCAGTCGATATCCGATGAAGTATGGTTTATTCGGATCCATAGTCGCCATATATTTTTGCAAATTCTCCACTATCAAATAAGTATCATCATCGCCTTTGAAGTACCTAACATTAAAACAACTAGTTAATTTTATAACCAATTTTTGTCCTACCAATCAAACTCTTTGGACACATTCTGATAAACATATAAAAGTGCGAGACGAGTCTTCCAAAATAATTTATAGTAACTTTCTGGCAGCCCATCAAACACCGTATGATACGGTGTGCTGTCATTCAAAAATCTTTTCGAATTCGTGAAAATGTGCCCAGCGTCGCAACGTTTTAACCAAGTTTCCGATATGGCGGGAACCTATTTTTGACAACAATTTATGTGAGATCTTGATGACATACATACCCTGGTTTTATGGTATATTGATGTGGTCATTACCCAACATAATAGGCTGCCCGATTTTGGTTGATTTTTGGCCGCTTCAGAAAGTTTAACATTTTTCAACAAGTTCTCGTTGTACAGCTCAAATCCGCTGTCATCGATTGGGAAGATTGGTATTAGATCGATTCCGGTTTTGTATTGAACTTTGTAGAAAAAATAGCCGATTAGAAATGATAAAAATATGAGACAATAAAAACTCGAACGATTTTCTGTTGATTGAGATGAGGCACATGAACGGATTTGTCGGATATGTTTCTGGAAATTTTGGCCAAATTTTTAATTTGATGAAAATCTTCGCACCAAAATAAAATTTGAAAAAAGTGACATTTTTTGGTCAAAAAAATCAACGTGATATTTTTTTTAGAAAAATGTAGAGGTCACGCCACTAAAACTTGAAAATTATAATTTTTTCAATTTTTTGTCATTTTCAGTTTCACAGTAAAAAAATTTTTGGCTGATTCAATTTTTTTCGTAAATTCAAAAACTTTGGCGCCAGATTTTAAAATTGTCAAAACTTCTTTCAACGAACTAAAATAAGGTGCCAATTCAAAATTCTCAAAAATGTGAGACATTTTTTAAGACAACGTTGCGGATCTCCGATTTTCGAAAAAAAAATCTTGACAAAAATTCCGGTTTCTCGAATCTTCAGATGAAGATCAAATGTTTGTTTGAGAGAATTATGGCAAGAAAAACAAAAAAAAAGTTCTTGTTATTTCAATCAATAATGTTTGATAAAAATTCTGTTCCCAAAAGCTTCTGAAAAATGAAGATCGAAATAATGTGACAAACCTTGATCTTCTCCTTCCATTTATTTTGTTGATGTGAGCACAACATGATGATCCACTACAATATGACCAACATTTGTATAAGTTTTCGAGACAAAAAAAACAAAAATAGTTGCGAATATTTGACGAAAAATAACAGAGAAATTAGACAGCGTTGGTTGAACGAACGAAACGTAAGGTTGTTGTGTGTATGTGTATGTGTTTTCTCATAAATTCGTAATTCGCAGATACGTAGAGACGATAAAATCATAAATGAGAGGGATATTTGAAGAGGTAAAAAATATTTTTTTGGACAGGCTTGTTGTTTGTTTTGGTTGTTCTTTAAATGTAAAGGCGCATTTTTGAGTGACGAACTTTTTTTCTCAAATTTTTTAAACTTTTTTCAAAATCGGGCCGGCCCGAATAAATGAAAATATGCTTTTTCAAGGCCTGAAATGATTATAACTAGGTCTTTTTTTTCAAAAAATAAATCTAGACAAGTAATTTTCGAACAAAATTCAAAAGTGGTCAATGTTGACCATGTCCCTCTTATATAGTCTTAGCGAATAGGCACAAAGAGAACATAAATTGTTGTGTTACATATTATTAATTAGTTTGAAAGAACTTGTATAGATAGATTTTGCGAACAGATTGTCGACACTTTTCACTGTTTCTCAGGACATGACAACTTTTTTTCAATGACCGGGGATGTTCAAAAATCGCGTTTTTTTTTCATCTTGTAACAAAAGTTCAATCCATTTGTGAAATAATTTCAGGTAATGTGAGGTGAAAAGTTTAAAAAAAATTTTTGAAAATCTTTTTCTCACATAGTTTTAAGATACTTTTCGATGAAAATGACTCAATCTTATTTTTGTTGATTTTTAAACGGATCAAAAAAATCAATAATTGGCCGGAAAATTTATCAGAAATTTGAACAATTTTTAATAATTAGTGAGATTCGGACCCCTTATTTTGAAATTCAGAAATCATTTCTGAAAAATGCCCATAATTTTCACTGGGAAATGAAAAAAGTCAGGCCACTTTTTTCGGGTCATTGGAAAACCGGGTACTGTAGCCGCACCAATGAGACGAAAAGTTTAAAAAACAACAAAAATAGATATTAAAATATTTTGGAATCAAAAAATCAAAAGTAGTAGACAGCAAAGCTCAAGGACGTTGAAAGGTGAAAATGTCTGGACTTCCCATCCCAGTATTTTTTTGTTGCTTCATCACTTTGATGAATATTACACAACATATGAAATGTCGAAAAAGCGGCGCCGAATAAATTCTTGCGCAACGGCCAGAAACATTTCCATTTTTGCCAGTTTTCAACGGTTTTTATCTGATTGTGTCGTCGTCGCGTAATTCGGCTAAAACCGGACTAGACGCTAATAAAATATGCGAGGCAAAAAAAATGGGAACAAATGTCAATCGGACAAAAAACGTTGGAAGAGATTTGGGCCATCCAGGAAGTTAAAAAAAATAATGAAGTTTTTATGGCAACAATTTTCGAGAAACAACAAAAATCATACTTGGGATAGCCTAGTATAACTTTGAAAAAAGACTGACAAGCATGGAAAAGGCAAATATGATTTGAAATTGAAGACAACCATTATGAGATCAGTTCAAGGGCGAAACGGAAACAGAAAAAAAATGAGACAAGAAAAAAATAAAACAATATTAGAAAACTGAGCAAAAGATGAAGAATGAATGAGCACCGCGCGGTATAGGAAGATATCGTTGGCCCCGCCCATTTTTCGCACCTGCCGCATACAAAAAAGGGGCGGAGTCTCTCTGTATACTGCGCGGTGCTCATTCATTCATTTATTCTTCATCTTTTCTTATTTTCACAGTATTATTTTCTTTCTCTCTTGTCTCGTTGGCCCTGCTTTTCCATGCTTCTCAGCCATTTTCTTTAACTTCTCGTGTAACTTTCACTAGGCGGTATAACTTTGAGCTCTTGTCCACAGCTATCCCAAGTATGACAAAAATCTAAAACTAGGAATTAATTTATTATTCAACTTGTTGTTCGAGTTGTGTAACGATAGGTAAATAGGGGAAATCTTCGCGGTAGGCCAAATTGATTTGAGCCTGAAATTATAGTAATTGGCTCAAATTTAAGTAATAAGGACGGACCTTGGCATCAGCCGAAATACATTCTAGTCGTCGAATTATCGTTCGTATATCACCTCGGGCTTCGGGAGTATGGGAAGTGCAAGTTGATAATAGTTGAGAGCTGAAAAGAAATTCGAAGTTTCTGAATTTGTTTTGATTTTTCTTAATTTCCAACTCTTGACCGCTCCGCAAACACGCAACGCGCTCTACTTACACAGCTTCTCCACAATACGATATGTCGTCCAATTTAGCGCTAGCATCTCTCATCGAATCAATGAATGTTTGATATTGTCGTAGTTGCACAAACGGTGTTGCTCCCAACGAGAATATCTCCCACAGCACAATTCCCAATGACCAAACAACTGTCGATTCGCCAATCAACATTGGTTGATTTTTGAAATATTCCGGCGCCTGCCATCTCGTTTTCATCGGCGAGTTTTCCATGTTCAACGCGTGATGATCGGCCAAACCGAAACCGCCGATTTTGACGATTCCACGTTCGGCCACCAACACGTTTGATGTGCAAATGTGCGACGGGTAGACGTTCTTTTTGAGCAAATGTTCGAGACCCGTACAACAACCGATTGCCATTGTGGCAAGACGTTCGGAACTCAGAAAACTGGCAAAGTTAAAGGGTTCCGAGCCGAAACGAGCACATCGACTTTCACGCAAAACACCTTGAAGCGTCGGTTGATGCAGTGGTTCCCACATTAGCATAGTGTCTGTAAAAGTGTGACTTGTAAGACTAAGCCTGCGCTAGTTCTCTTACCCGGTCCAGATTGAGTGACACCACAAAGTGAGACTACGTTGGGATGTGTGCCGGCAATTACATTGGATTTTAGAAGGGTTGTCAGCTCGTTGAGTTGATCGTCGGGTAATCGATTTACATCTGAATTAAGTCTTTTTTCCGGGCCGGACCGAAAAATGACAAACTTTTCAATAGATAAACGTTGACATCGTGAACTGATCCATTATAAGAATTGAACATTGCTCGATAAATCGGGCCGAATCTTCCCATTCCAACCGATATTCCAATCTCAACTTTGTTCGGATTAAAAGACGTCGCCGATCTGACAACACTCCGGAAGTTGTCTAAAATCTCCGTCTCCTCAATAGCTCCAGACGTTGTTCGCGATATCATCGGGTTCTGAAAGTTGTGCAGGTTGTAGACAAGATGCAGAGTTTTACACAGTTAGGGTTGTCTCCATTCTCCGGTGACACGTCGAAAATCTTTATTTATTCATTTATTTATTAAAAATCTCTTCATCATATAATAATTATTATGAAAAAATACAACAACGGTCACCGAAAAATGAAGTGTACAATTGGATTAGTGTGGGAACGGGAGCGGGAGCGGGACGACAACACATACAAATTATGGGTGTGGGCGTGGGGAAGCAAAAAGAAGAAGAAGAAAAAAACAAGAGTAGAACCGTATTCGAATGTTGTTAATGTTGGCGTGGTGTCTATTGTCGAAGATGCTCTTTCTCACGACTCACCAACTCGGTTGAAGCTGGCGCGTTTGCGGCAGAAGAGTAGCGATAGCCATTTGATGATTTGGTAGATTTACCCTGAAAAAATCAATATATTGTGAGTGCGAGAGAAATGAGACTGTTGGAAGGGAGCCAATATGGTCTAGACCACGCCCACACTGCGCGTCTCTCTATCTCTCTCAATTATAGTTTTTTACGACCTCTTTGTTTTTGTCTCACCTTGCAACAACAATACTTATCACGATAGAACAAGCAAATAATGATCAAAATGAAGAGAATAAACGATGCCAACGTGATCAAGAACACCATTCGAACACGTGGAAAATCGAAACTATCGGTGATCTTTGTGATAAAACTGGTCTCATTGTTGGAGGACTTTGAATCTTCATCAATCTCTGCTTCAACCAACTCGATTGTAGTTGTCTCTTCCTTGGATTCTTCCGCTTCTTCGGGTGTTAACGTGGTCTCCTCTTCTTTTGTACTTGTTTCTTCTTCTTCTGTTGTTGTTGTGGTGGTCGATGTTGTCTCTTCTTCAGGTTCCTCGTCTTCAACGGATGTCAAATTTTTCGCAGCTTCTTGTGATTTCAGAGTAACTGGTTGAATGTCAGCCAAATTAATGACATCTTCTTCTTCTTCTTTACTCTCTTCTTTTTTCTCCTCTTTTTCCTCTTCCTCGAAGAAGTTGGTTCCACCTCTCTCTTCACTTGTCGCACTGTCATCGGCCTCTGTTACCGCCTCGACAACATTTGATACAGTTGTTGTTGTAGATGTTGTAGATTCGCTCAATGGAGTGTCTTGAACAACACTAGTCTCTTCATAGAGCTCTGGTTTTAGATCGAATTTGAGATGATCTGATTCGGTTGTGTAGTCGAGATCATAGATCTGTTTTGATTGAACGTTGAGAATTCGAGAGCGTTCCACTTTGGCTGTGTAATAGGTTTCGAGTTGGTGAGCACCGTAGAAAACGTCACGATCGAATTGAACTTCTGGCGGCAATTCATCGTCGTATTGATCATAGTTCTGCAAATTTTCTGGTTTTTTAAATTGGAAATTTTACCAAGACTAACCTCGCTGTGTTCATAATCATCCTCATTGTCTTGCTCAATTTTGCCGACAGTTTTCGTCTCTTCACTATCAGTCATGTCAACATCAACCGAAGCCGCACAAATATGTCCACCATTTGCCGACGTTTCGATCTCTCCCTCACAATTTTCCGGATTTTTCACACTGAACTTGTACCACAATTTGAGATTGGTTATTTTCAGTGTCCTCCAATAGGGTTCAAGCCAAAACGGTTCGATTGTGACCACCACCGATGAGTTCTCATTCACTGCCAATGGTTGAGGTGGTCGTTGGATTACTGTAATAAGATAGTGTTGTGTTGCTTTGGTTTAAAGGGGCATACCGTCGCTGAAACATGTTGAGAATTGTTGCATTGTAATGTTGGCCGGATGAGTTTTGATGTTGGTGTCGGTGTGACAATTGGCTGGCAGTTGATGCGAACAACTGCATCCGCCGTGAGACGTTCGCGTCGCACGTGATTGATCGCGGTGACGTAGGCAGATGCTATAGCCGTTGTCGGCGCATTGATCGCAAGAAACGCATGCGTCAGTTTTGAGAGTGTCGTCGTTTACCAAATTTCGGAGACCTTGAAAATTCGCAATTTAGGTATTTTTGAGGCCTGACTTTTAGGACGTGGAAAATGGCCAAGGTACTCATGTGACATTTATTGATCAAAAATAATTGGACAAGAATTGGAGAAAAGGTCACACCTGTTGTTGTTGTTGTTGTTGTTATTTATGAAGTTATCAACACTACAATAACAACAGATGTGACCTAATTAGACCTTTGCACACCTCATGAAACTTGAAAACTTTCTTTGTGTCGTCTGGATTACTGTACAACAGGCTTGGTCGGAGCCGGAAATTTTCCGAAGAGCCAAAACTCACTTTTTAGAAATAATGAAAAACTGCTTTTCTTGATAAAAGTATGAATTTTTACCGTAATTTTCAATTTATTAATTCAATTTTTTTTAAACTATGACTTTCTGTAAAATGTTTGAATTTTTCGGCCCCGACTTTTTAGAACTTGGGACCCAGGCCTGTTAAAAACCCCTCACCATAATGCATAGCTGTCTCCGGACACATCAAATCAATACATCCACCATTAGCCGCATTTTTTGCCAGCGAAACGCTTCCATAAACCCAACTCACAACCGCCAGTAAATGAAACAACTGGATTTGAAAACCCATTGTTGTTCTGAAAATAAAAAATTCAAAAATTCCAACACGAAAAAAATCGTCGAAATGGAAGCCCTCCGGGGGGCAAAAGCATACAGCAAGGTGGTGCGCAAGAAAGAACAAATAATGGAAAAATAAGATGATGATGATGATGATGATGATGAGAGCAGGTAAACATGGACAGACAAAAAAACGAGGAATTTACATAGGCAAATTATTATTTGACAAAAAGAGCGCACTGTGTGCATGTGAGAACAACTGATTGAGGATGGGGAAAATTTTTTGAGTTGGCAAAACAAAAAATTCTTTAGCTCGGCCAGGAAATGACCTAGTTTTTCAATTTAGGCAAATCAATACTTCTCAACTCTAATCCTTAGCCTAAAAAGTTGACAAAAAAAGTGTTTTGCCTCACCATGGAGGTTCAATTTGTTTAAATTTTGGTGAAGTTAACTTTTTTATTCCGAGCCTGAGAGGAAAACTCAAAAAAGTTCAAAAATTATAACTTGCAAAAAAGATAATATAAAAACACGTGAACATTCTATTTTTTGTAAAGATTTAAAAAAAGATATTTTGAAATTCTCAAAAAATGTGGATAAGTTGAAAATAACCCTAAAATCTAGTTTTTTTTTTATTTTCATCACTCTCAACAAAAAAATTCAACTTTATTTTTAGTTCTGCCATCTGAGCAAACATCGAAAGAACGTTTTTTTCTTTCTGGAAAACTACAGTAACCCATGAAACAACAACAAGAGCAAAAAAATGATAAAAATGCGCGAAATCATCCGGTCGTTATCTTCCCATACTCAAGTATATCAAAATATTTGCCGCTTTTCTCTTTTTTTTGTGCTACGTTGTCTTGTCCGAAATTTTCGCACCGAAAAGTGCACCCGTTTCAAGGGCAAGTCCGGATTGGCCGGGAGGAAAAAATCCGATTTTTTTGTGAGCCAGAAAAAATTGTAATCAAACATCTAGAATGAAATTTGACACCTTTCTTCATCTACCAAAAAAAATTCTCATTTTTTTCCATCATCATCATCGTCTTAAATTTGATACCTTTGGGGTATAATTGGAAGTGTGTGTGAGCGAGAAGAGGCGGTGCGGTTGCGTCGCGGTTTCTTATAGATCAAAAATTATGTTCCTGATTTTTTACAGAATTTGTAGAATTTGTAAAAAAGTAAAAAATAGCTACAGTAATTTTCAAAAAAAAAATGTTTACCAGAAATTAAACTGAGAAAAATGTCAACTTTCTTCAAATTAAAACGAAATGGAGAAAAAGAGGCAAAAGTTTTTGGAGTACTGTGGGCACAAATCAAACAGACGACCAACGAAAAAAAAACGAAGAAGAAGCAAAAAAGTTTTTATTTGCCGATGAGCCACCGAAATTTGCAGCACAAATGATGAGTTTTGATCGGCTAAAAAAAGAGTGTGTGATAAGACGAGACGCAGACACTATCATATGATGGTACTGTAAGTGAAAAAAAAAACACACACAAAAATATAGAAGAAAAAACTTATATGGGAAGAAAAGAGTTGTTTCTTTGTTGCGAGTGAATAGGGGCGGAGTGTGACTCATTGTACTCGGCTTGTATGTTTTTTTTTTTGGTTGATCATAATTAATGTTTTTTTGGGTTACGCAACAATAATCAGATATGTAAATATGTAGTAAAAAGTACAACAAATAGAAATGAGACAAAATTTGCTGCTGCTGCTGGTTGTTTCCCCCCAGCCATATGATATTGACACAGTAATCTGATATCTCACGCATGCTTAGGCTCCATTTTTAGGGGCGAAAAAACTCATGCTAAAAAATTGGTGATTGATTCAGGCTTCGTTTTTGAGCCCGGCCCGGTTTTTTCTGATCTGATTTTTGGGCAATATTCGAAAACGGAAAGCGGCCTAGCCTAAGCCCGTGGTCTTGAAAAATGTTTGATTTTCAAGCCCTCATGGCCCGAAAAATTTCCAAAAATCGGATCGGACCAGCCGGGAGGAAAAATAAAACAAACATTTTCCAAAATGTTTAATCAACAAGTGAACACTTATCATTTACAATATATATGACCAAGAGTACTTGAAAAATCATCATCTCTTCCTCTCAAAATTTTCTCATATCATTTTCAAGAGTAATCGCCTTACCAGAAATTCAATCTAATTGACTAATGGGACCACCCGGGGAAATAATGCGCAACAAAAAAATGTGTTACAAATATAGAAATGTGGGAAATGGGGCGAAAAGAGCTTTTGTACTGTTCAAATAAATACGGCGGGGGGTGGAAGCATCCACCCCATCCGCCGCCCCCCGAAACCGCCACCCGTATATATAATCTTTTGTTTATTCACTGTGTTGTACTCTTTTAACCCACGACAGCTTTCATTTCATTTCTATTATTATTATTAATAGTAGTAGTAGTAGTTTTGAGGGAATAAAAAAAACAGAACAACACTACAAAATCTTGGGCTCAAAAATGTCTCCTAACCTGTTGAACTACATGGTAAGACAGAATTAGATTAAAATTTATTCAAATAGGTCCAACAGCTGGATGAGAGTTTACAAATACTTTTTCGAGTTTACAATCAGCGACGGGTTCGGTGTAAACGAGGGTTGCCATATGTTTAGTCTCTTTTTCATTCTTGACAAACGGCTGAATCCATCTGAAACGCTCTCATTTTCTACCTATTTTAATTTCCCCTCTGTTTACTTGTAAGCACTATCAGGTGTTCGAATTTCGAATTTTTTGATTCGATGCATTGGAACATCAGTCAAAATATTGGCAAAGATCGCATGAGTCACATTAATGTTATCAGCGTAAAGAGCATACATAATAGCTTCGCCTGATTCGAAAAGGGCTAAATAGCCGAAACCAATCACATTTCCTTCCTTGTCATAGGCTACTTTACTGATGTTTTTCGGATCGTTGAAAAAGGCGATCATCAGTTTTTCGCGGTGATATGGAAAAATTGATTGATCGTAGTTGGTCAGATTGTGAGATTGAGAATCGTCAAAATCCTGGAAATTTCGAAATTTGGTAAACGGATCTTTGAACTCACAAAAAACAAGCCTCATACTTGGGGCCTCTAGGTTAGGACCCCCCCCCCCCTCTCCTAGCCGTTTAGAGTGAATGGATCAATTTTCAAAGGTAGATTAGGTTAGGTTGCAAGAAGAAAAAAGAGTCAGAACAAAAGACAACAATATTAGAAAACTGAGAAAAAAAAGAAGAATGAATGAATGAATAAGCACACAGGAAGGCACATAGATTGTCGACTCCGCCCCTTTTTACAACCCACGCCGCTTGTAAAAAGGGGCGGAGTCGACAGCCAATGTGCTTCTCTGTTCTCAAGAGGGTGCTTATATGATTTATGGTGAACAAAACAAAAAAAGGATAAAAACGAGCAAGACAAGAAAAAAAGAACAATATTAGAAAACTAAGAAAAGGGTGAATAATGAATGAATGAATGAGAACCGCACGGTATAGAGAGAGACCGTTGGCTCCGCCCACTTTTTGCACGCGGTGTAGGTGCAAAAAAGGGGCGGGGCGACGGTGTCTCTATACCTCGCGGTGTTCATTCATTCATTCATTCTTCACCTTTTCTCAGTTTTCTAATATTGTTTTATTTTTTTCTTGTCTCTTTTTTTGCTGTTTTCGTTTTGTCCTTACACTCATATTGTCAATCCGGTCAGATCATCCAACGGGAAAAGTGATCTACCACAAAAAGTCGATGAAAGAGCATGTCAAACTGAGAGATTCAGACGGTAGATCATATTCTCGTTGGATGATCTGGCTGGATTGACAATACCTGACCTAACAGGCTACCAAAAAAATCCTTTAATTTTTTTCACTGTGAAAATCTTGATGTTTCTGAATTGCAAAAAAATGTTCACCTTTACACGTATTCCTTGAACATCCAAATCGGTTGGAATTTGCAAATCTTCGGGCTTATAATATGTGACATTATACTTGAACAAGTGATGTATTTGGCCGCCCATCATTTTGGTCACAAAATTCATTGACGCCGGCACAAGACTAGCCGAAAAGGGTTTTGTGAGAATTTTCTGATTTATCATATCATCCTGAATCAATTGCATAATCTCTTTTCCCCGATACACTGGATTGACCCAAAACAATCCGCCGAAACAGACACGTTGATTCGGGTCACGAATATGTTTGTAGTAACAAAATTGAAAAGTTGTCATGAGCTCCATTTTACCTGAAAATGTTTGTGTTTTTTTCTTGGCGGCATTTTCCTGGCTACCGTTTGGTGTGTAGAACACTCGAATTTTATCATCATGACTGTCCCAAACTTCAAAATCACTTCTTCGAAAATCGGGGCGTTTTCCGTAGGTGATCATGAATTCGTCAATGAATTTTTCGGAAGGATTTATGATTTGAGACACGGTTTCTCGTGATACAATAAATCCGGATTTTGATGAGAATTGTCTTACGAACGATAAGATACCAAGCATTTCGAGTAAATTTGTTAATCAAGAATGAGCCGAGATCAACAAAAAATTCAATATTCTGGCTCACGTTTTGACCTGGAAAACGTGACCAACATCACAAATATTTCCAAAAATGTTCATTTTCAAAAATGGATAGAGACAGATTTCAAAGATTTAGTGAGTTGAGAAATTCCCCGAATTTTCAAGATCAACCATTTTTCCAGAACGTTTTGCGCTTCTTCTCATTTTGGTAAACACAACGGTGTTGATATTGTTCCTATCGAAATTGGATGTTGCGAATGGGCAGGAGGAAAGTGTTGTGAAAAAAATACGGAACGAGAAAACGGCGGGTGAAACAAAGAAGAATATTCTGGATGAGAAGTTGGAAGATATTCTGAAAAAACGGAGAAGTCCGATGATTTTCGATGGTGAGTGATTTATTATTGGGAAGAATTTTGTTTAAAAATCTTACTGTTGTTTAAACACCAATTTTGTAGGCCCGAAAAACGAAAGGCAGCGGCAAATAGTCGGCGCATTTTTGCATGGATGGAGAGAATATCGAAGATATGCGTGGGGAAAAGACGAGTTGAACCCTGTTACGAAATCGTTCGATGATCAATATGGTATTGGTTTGACGATTCTTCACAGCTTGGACACTGCCATTATTATGGGATTGGAAGATGGTATGTTGTTTTTACTCAGATAATCACGGTACAATAACCGGGGGAAAAATTCTCAAAAATCTTAGACATGGATACTTTTCGGATTCATAACGAATCCATTTTTCCCTGTTGTACTTTATAGGTCCATCTCGAATTGTCTGTAAAAACAAAAAAAAATCTAAAATTAATGCTTTTCAGAAGTTAGAGCGTCGGTTGACTGGCTGGAAAATGATTTCTCCTTCAAAGACCTGCCAGTCAACACATTTGAGACGACAACTCGAGCACTTGGAGGTCTTTTGAGCGCATATCATCTGACAGGCGAACCGGTGTTCCGAAAAAATGCTGAGCTATTTGGAGAGGCGTTGTTATCGGCGTTCAACGGCACACATATTCCGTTGAATCGTGTGAATTTGTTGAGAAAATATGCATACAATTATTTTGGATACTCGAATTTGGTCGAAGTTTCGAGTTTTCAATTGGAGTTTCGGGATTTGTTCGAGATCACAAATGATGGCAAATATCTGGAAGTTATTGAAAGAACGAACAGTTTTCTGTCGGAACTTGGTTGCCCTGATGATGGGTTTTGCTTCTCGAAAATCAACGTTGCTTGGAGAAACTTTGAGGAAACTAGTTTGATGGTTGGAGCAAGAACTGGTAGTTTTTATGAATATCTGTTGAAACAATTCGTTCAAACACATGATAAGAAATTTGCATATGCTTGGAACAATTCGATGGAAGCAATTAGACAGGATCTCTATAAAGGTGTAGGAGGTGGAAGGTTTATTCTGGGCGAACTTGAATTGAACGGAACATTTGTTTCCAAAATGGAACATTTGGCATGTTTTCTACCAGGCAGTTTGGTTCACTCTTATAAGGAGGGCATCAATGAACAACATTTGGAAATGGCTGAGAATTTAGCTGAAACTTGTTATAAAATGTATAACACTCCAACTGGATTGGCACCGGAAATGGTTCATTGGAAAGGGGGCAAGATGGTGGCTGGAAAAGGTGATAAATTTTCGCTTTTGAGACCAGAAGCTGTTGAATCGTTTTTCTATTTGTATCGAGCGACGAGAAATAAAAAGTATCGCGAATGGAGTTGGAAAATATTCGAGTCGATTCAAAAATATGCGAAAATCCCATCTGGTGGATATTCTTCCATCAAAAATGTTTTTCGAACAAAAAACATTGAGAGGTTGATATTTTTTCTTGTTTCAAATTTCATCCGGGTTTTCAGAATTGACAAAATGGAATCATTCTTTCTCGCCGAAACGCTCAAATATCTTTATCTGATAATGGAAGACAAAAATCAATTTCCATTGGGTGACTGGGTTTTTAATACGGGTGCACATCCACTCCCAATTTATGGGAGAAAGTTCACATATTTCGGATGAATTTAATTCACACCGTAATTTAAAGGATCATCATGTGTTTGTTATGCGTTGTCTTGAAACGAAGAGCGAAGAGCCGTCTTTTGTTTCCTAAAAACTTTCCCAAATAAATTTGTTTCATTTCATGAAATTCATCTAAATATCCCAACTAGAACATGGCTGAATTAAAATGTTGGAGCCCGCCAAACTGGTCAAGAACGGTAAAGTGCTCTCAGGTTTGGAAAAATTGGAACAATCGATAATATTGATTTTTTACAGAAAAATAAACAAGTGCATTTGAATCAAACTTCGTCTTCGACAGTAGCGGCGGAATCATCTTATTTGAAATCGTCGAAGCATGATCAGAGAAAACGACCAAACATAGATGTTTCAATTCCTCCGAAAAAAAAGAAAAATGAGAGGATCAGTGTAGAAGTTCGGGAAAATATAAGAGAGCAGTTTTGTTGTGATTTGGACATATTTGAGGTAATTATTGTTTTGTTTTTGCACATTGCAACGATTTTTTTGCAGATTTATCATACTATACGAATGTCAGAGTCGAATCATATTCCATTACCTTGTGCGCTGTCAGATTCTAAACATAATAATGATATTCCAATTGACCAGCGAAGAATGTGCAGGTAGTTAGTTTTTTTTTTTTTGTTTTTTAGTAATCGTTAAACATGTTTCAGTGAATCTGATCGAAAAAATGCAATTTTATCCATTTTTTCACGCCGAGCTGGACTTGGTGTTAAATCGGAGAGTCTTCACCTAGCCGCTGGAATTCTAGACAAATGCTTGAATGAATTGCTTGTAACACAAAGTGCTGTATACGATGTTGCTGTTGTTTCTTTGATACTTGCCACGAAACAAGAACAAGTTTCGTTTCTTAGTATCAAAGATGCTGTTTCTTGTGGGTTGGTGAAAAATAAAACTGTATCCGAGGTGAGTAATTATACGCAATTCTGATGAACCGGAATATTTGAATGAAAGTTGGCCGTGTTGGAGAGAGTCGTGTTTTCGAATCTGTCGTTTCGAGTATCATTCCCAACACCGTACACGTTTGTCAACTATCTACTCGTGGTTTTGAATGCCTCGGTGATGAAAATCAATATGGCACAGGTAAACAAGCTGGACAGTAGAATGGTAATTTTTTTTATTATTTTCAGTATCTTCTTGAACTCGCTGTTTTATCTGTTAAAAGTCGTCTGTTCAAATCGGAAGAATTGGCGCATGCTTCAACGTGCCTTGCGTTTGCCATTTGCATTCAAAAAACGACGCGCGTCAATTGCTCGCCATCTGTTTCTACATCATCGATTGATGAATTGATTCGAATCGAAAAAGAGTTGGAAGAATTCTCATTAATAAAAGAAGGAAAAACGCGAAGTATAATGAAATATCTCATCAAAATGTACAAATTGGTATGTTTTAGATATTCTTACTCAATGTTTGATCACGGACCATCAAATTAAGGCATGTTCCCAAATTAAGTTTTCCCTCTAAAACCCGATTTCACCAACGTATAAATTTTCTCAAGGCTCTCACTGAATGTCACGAAATCTACATTGAATATGAGCATAAAAATCGGAATTTGGTCGCGATATGTACAATCGACTCTGATCTCGAAAAGTTTCTATCAAAGTACTAGAAGAGTAAAAATGATACGGTTTATTGCATGCGTTTTATATCCATTTCTCATGTGAATAGTTTTCATAAATGTTTTATTTATTCATTTTCTTCGTCTTGAAGAATAGATGTGAAAAGAAGAGACTGAAAAAAGGTTACAACGTGAGCGTGAACTCTCTTCCAACATGATTTTCTTTTCTCTCATTTTCATTTTTTTATTATGATGTTGATCACTGATAGTCTATCGAACAAATATAATAAATTACCTCATCTCAAAAGTGTGTCAATGATCTCGAGAAAACACTTATTGATTTTTTTCAGAAATGCTGATCGGAACAATAATTTTGTTCAAAATTTGTATCGTTGTAATTCTATGTACTGGGCCGAATGAAAATCGACGGAATGATCTGAAGTTTTTCGAAAGTCGAAAAATAATTTTGCAAAGTAACTCGACAGCTGTTGAAAGTATTGGAAAAGAGGAGGAAGACGAAGTAAAAAGAGAGTTTCAGTATGCATGGGAAGGTTATAAAAAGTATGCATGGGGAAAGGATGAACTATTACCGATACAACAAAAAGGAACACACGGCTTCGAGCTGGGGTTGACGATCATTGATGGACTGGACACTGCGATTGTTATGGGATTGAAGAAAGGTATTTTTGCATGAAAATATTCGCGCGGCAAAGAAAAAACACTAGTTATGCCACGTATTAAGATTTAATAAATCACGTGGGTCCCACCCAGGCTTGTTCCTAATCGGAATTTTAAAAATTAGTGACCCCCGCATCAAAAAGCGGCTGAAATTGTGTATGATAAAACTTTGCTAAAAATTATTCTTCCACAATTTTCAGCTATTTTTTTTTTCGTTTTTGTCCTCATGACATTTTTTGATCAAAAATAATTGGTCAAGCATTGGAGAAAAGGTCACACCTGTTGTTGTTATTTATGATGTTATCAATACTACAATAACAACAGATGTGACCTAATTAGACCTTTTCACACCTCATAAAATGTGAACACTTTCTTTGTGCCGCCTGGATTACTGTACAACAGGCTTGGTCGGAGCCGAAAATTTTCCGAAGAGCCAAAACTCACTTTTTAGAAATAATGAAAAACTGCTTTTCTTGATAAAAGTATGAATTTTTACCGTAATTTTCAATTTAATATTTCAATTAAAAAAAAAACTATGATTTTCTGAATAAAAATTTAGGGAAAAAATTCCAAACCAAATGTTCGGAAAATTTCGATTTTCCTATTCGTTGTTGACAGGATTTTTCAAATTTCAGAATCTTCGGAAGCTATAAATTGGATTCGTGAGCATCTCGATTTCGACGCTCATAATGACAATGTCAATCTGTTCGAAACAACTATACGTGTTCTCGGCGGTTTACTGAGCTCTTATCATCTCACAAAAGAGCCAATATTATTGAAGAAAGCCGAAGAGTTGGGCGATCGTCTTCTGTGCGCATTTCAACAATCGAAAAGTGCTGTTCCGAGAAGTGATGTTAATCTGAAATCGCGAATCGCTTCCAATCCATCCGGTTTTGCGACACTCGCCGAAGTGACCACAATTCAACTGGAGTTTAGGGATTTGTCGAGATTGACGGGAAATATGATTTATGAGCAATATGCGATGAATGTTTCTTTGCATATTCATGAAATTGGTTGTGATGGACTTTGTTCTTTCAGTTTGAACGTGGATACTGGAGAATTTCGACCTACGAGTGAGTTTTTTTAAAAGAAATTTTTTGTCGTCAACCGCGTTGCGTGTTCGTGGCGCGGTTTATGAAGTATCAAAAATGTTTATTCCAGCGCGAACCCTCGGAGCAAGAGCAGATAGCTTCTATGAATATCTGCTGAAACAGTATCTTCAAACCAACGTCTTATGGTTTCGCGAAGATTGGAATAAATATATTGATATAATCGAACAGACTGTCTATAAACGCATGATCAACAACGATGTAATATTAGGCGAAGTTGATGAGAATAAAAAGTTTGTTGCCAAAATGGATCATTTGGCATGCTTCCTATCGGGAAGTTTAGCCCTATCCTACATGAACAAAATCAATCGAAAACATTTGGAAATGGCTGAAAATATCGCAGAAACTTGCTATAAAATGTACACGAGCACACCGACTGGTCTGGCAGCTGAAATTTATAAATGGGACGATGAGAAGGGGATGAGATGCGACTTCAATGATCGACATTCGTTGTTGAGACCTGAAGCTGTTGAATCTTTTTTCTACTTGTATCGAGCGACGAAAAATGAGAAGTATCGCGAATGGAGTTGGACAATATTCAAGACGATTCAGAAGTATGCGAAAGTCCCATCTGGTGGATATTCTTCCATTAAAAATGTTTATCAAACTATAAATACGGCGAGGATTGACAAGATGGAGAGCTTCTTCTTGGCTGAAACTCTTAAGTATATATATTTGACCGTTGCGAAAGATCAGACGATTCTGCCACTAGATGAATGGATTTTCAACACAGAAGCACATCCTTTACCATTGCTAAAATAAATTGATGTTTTAATGTTTTATAACTCGACTTTGCAACTATGAAGTCCTGTAAAAATTGACCTATGAACTGAACAAGACATTTATTATTTTTACTATGCTATATTATTCTAGTTGTGCATGTTTGCATCTTCTAAATACTTACATTTTGCGTGAAAAAATAATAATATTTTAAATTTATTCAGGTACGGTACGCAATTTGTGCAAACACCGCGAAGGTCTATTGCACAGATTTATTTCAACGTTTTTTTTTTCCAAACTGTTTGGTGAGAACGTGTGTGTTTGCTGTACTGCTATACGTTTAGGCGGATTTCGAGTAACTATACTACACTGGTGTAACCTATTCTACATATAGAAAACATTTGCCAATCGTCGTGAGTTGTTTTTCAGCGTTAAATTTTTCATTGAAAAAAGGTGTGTGGTTGACCCAATTTCTAGCGTGTTGGTATTATATTTTAGACATTCTTGTGGCTAATCTGAGAATGAAGAAGTCTAGTTTTCCCCTCCCTGTTCATCATCTTGCCTCCTTCAAATTGTTAGCCAATTCTATACATTTCGCATATCATTAACCCGTTTTTTGTTTGCGAAAACGAAGCGTGCGATTGATCTTGAGAAAAGGATTATTTTATATTATAACAGTTAAAACTAAAAAATTGTTTTTGCTTTCATCTGAATAGGTTCTTTTAGTTTTTAGTCGATTCCTCATTATGATTTTAGCTGACAGATGACAGATGACTCATATTGTCAAGTGTTTGGTGTCATAGATCAAAGTGCGGCGTTAAGTAAACATAAAACCATTTACATAATGTTTTTTCCGCGATTGTCTATTGTTTTCAACTAGTCAAATTGTTAAATATTTTATCTATGATTAATACTTCCGTTTCATTTACCCAAAAAGATATGCTTCAACACATGAGTCATGACTCATGTGTTGACATGAGAACTCACCAGAAAAAAAAAACAATTGCGAAATTGAAAGCGAACTGCGCATCCGTGTGTGTGTATGCCCATTGGTCAGAAGAAGGAGACGAATGTGTGCGCACAACAAAGAGTAACAGACATTTTGAATGAAAAGGAGAGAGGGGGTAGAGTAGAGTAGAAACGCCAGCCTATGGCACTTGTGTTTGAATCGTGCATGATTTCGTGTATGAAACCTATTCTTTCCTTGTTGTTTTTTTCCCCCGCTTGCCACCCGTCTTTTTTGGTGCATTTAGAATGAAGCTGTGGGTTGGCCAGTAAATTAGGTATTTAACGGCGCATATGTTTTCACTGGGCACTCAATGTCCGCTGGGAGATTGAACGTTTTTCTCTTTTTTTTTTAAAAGCGAATTCGATTTTTTTTAGGTTGTTGTAAGAAAAAAGCGGTACCTGACCAAAAATTCACTCCACGAAAATTTAAAAACTATGATTTTTCTTCAATTTGTTGACATTTTTGCTTTTTTGGGCATCGTTCACAGAAAAAAAATGTTTTCCCATGTTTTTTCTCGCTGACAAGCTTGGGGAAATTATTTTCTAATAATGCCTAGAAAAACAAAATAGTTTTTATTGCGAGAGCTCACGTTTTATCTATAAAATGTCACGGTATTGTTATGATCTTGGACCACACAGTGTGTATATGGGCACACTATTGACCCCGCCCCTTTTTATTATTTTAGACGGGTAGTGTAATACACACTGTGGGCCAGGTATGTTTTGAATCGTTCATCTCTCTCTCCGTGTTTATTTGTGTTAGTAGAAACAAAAAAAACACCACGGCAAACATAATAAAACTAATAAAGAAAACATTAATACTCTGCCACCTTTTAGTAAAAGGTTTCGTTCTGTTGCCCAAACATGTATTTGTTTGTTTTGCCCAACAATCGAATTTCGATTATCGATTTTGAAAAAATTCCAACAGTTTGTCTTTTGGAAAAATATAATTTTACGATCTGTCTTATTTTCAACCGGGTTTATTGTCTCTTTATACCAAACAGGTCTATTACAAAAGTTTCAAATTTGCCCCATCATCGTCTTCATCGTTTTGTCCGTTACTTATAACTTTCGCTTGTTTCTGACCACTTTTGTTCAACAAAATCAATTTTCGTCTTCTTCTTCTTCTTCGTCTTCAAAAATGGCGGTAGTAAACAATACATAATTGTTGTTAAGTAAGTAAGTAAGTCGGATTTTGCCGATGAGAAGAACTGGTCTTCTTATTTTAATTATGTGTTTATACACGTTTCCCACAAACGATGATTCATCGCATACATTTTATAAAACATACTTTCTTATCAAAACGTAGTTATTGTATTTGTCCACCTTTATTTGGAAAATCGAGTCATTATTTATTTTTATTTTTTCGGTGGAACCCACCTACACCTGTTCATTCTAAACGAATTCAGTGCGCAGTCATTTTCTCAAGGTCTTGGCAAGAATGAGAGGAATGTGTGTTTGAATAAATATACATGATGTATATTTTTTAATTAATTCATCCAAATTTCTTCTTCTTCTTCCCACAATGAGATAACAATCTTCTCGGCATTCTTGTTGTGAATGGCAGCCCTCCGACGATTTTCTTTTTTATTTTGTGTGGTTTTTAATTTGTGCTAATTCACTTTTGCTTATGATGCTCAGCATGCTCTTTGCGAATTTCTGCATGAACAAAATGTTTTTTATTGAATCGATTCCAATCCCCATCTGATTTTGCGTGTTTCTCTGAATTCTCCTTCCTCACTATCCTCTTCTTCTTCTTCACCTTCTTGACGAAAAAAAACCATTTGTGTGCAAAAGGTGTTAACGCGCCCGCGCGCGCAAGACCAACCAGCCAGTCGTCTTCGTCTTCTCCGTTTTCATCCTCATATTTTCATGTCCAGTTTCATCATTAGTTTTGTATCTGTCTTCGTTCTCTTCTCGTTGTTTTTTTTTTGTCATAGGTGTCCGAACATGGTAATTAGTTGGTCTTTGAAGAGATGAGATGTTATAATTGGGTCGACTGGCGCCAGTTATAGTTTAGTTAGTTTTGTTGACCTTACGAGATGAAACGATTGTATTTTTCTTGAAAGACTGCTTGGTTAAATTTGGTCTTATTCGAAAGAGTGTTTTTGAAAAACACTCGGCGTGATGTTATTTTATCAAATTTCTTCCAAAAATACACGTAAAATTAAAAAAAATTTTATTCTCAATTTCTTTTTCGTCAAAACGTGGTCATCGTGAAAATAAGGATTCCCACGTAAAACAATTTAGTTTTATAACAATCATTCGATATTCAAATATGACTAACGGGGTATAGTCATTATTCAACATTCAAATTTTTTTTTTTTGAAATATTATGATAAAAAAATCAAATGTTTCTCCCAAAATGCCAACTGATAACATTTTTATGTCATTTTTCATGTATTTTTTTATCGTTTTTCCGAGCAATCTACATGTTTGGAAACTATTCCTCTTTCAACACAAGAATTGTTGCAGATTGCATACGAAATGTTGTCTCGGGAACAGTTGCAAGATTTGAATGAATCATTTCCGACTGTCAGCGAGTCTGGTACAGGTTTTCTGCCAAGAAGCGATGTGCAAACGGCGTTGAAAGTACTTGGTATCGATGTTCCGGGATATAAGGTTTGTTTTTGTTGTTGTTGTTGTGAAGAGTGTTAACAATGAGTGTTAGCAAATAAGATAATATTTGTTAGATGCGCGAATTGCTCGATACACATTTTGGAAATGAGGGGCAGATTGATGTGAGCAAGTTTAGCAAGTTGTTTGAAGAATTGGATGCACAACGAAATCAAGAGGCCAATCGATGGAAGTCTCAAACCAAGTAAATTATTCTTCTCTCTAATTGTGAAAAATTTCAAAAAATTTCAGACAAGTTAGTGGCGCCTATCAAGTTCAGAGTGAAAAACAAGATAATGCACATCACACGATTCGACACGAAGAAGAAGTGGCCTATTCAAACTGGATCAATAGCAATTTATCCGACGACGCGGATTTGAAAAGATTACTACCTGTCAATTTACAAGGAGGCGAATTGTACACCAAAGTTCAAGATGGTCTTATCATCTGGTATGGTTTATTCAATTGATCGCAATAAATTGCTATTTTCCAGTAAATTAATCAATTTGGCCGTGCCTGGAACTATTGATGAAAGAGCTATCAACAAGAAGAGTCTGAACACTTATACAAAACTGGAGAATTTGACACTTGCTCTCTGTTCGGCTCAAGCGATTGGTTGTAATATTATCAATATCGATAATATTGATCTGAGTAAAGGAACATCACACTTGGTGCTGGGATTATTGTGGCAAATTATCCGAGTGAGTGAAAATATTTTTTCCCTCAAAATATTGGTCCCTCTTTTTACCTTCTCCTCTATTCTAATAGCTCAACGTTCAAAATATTATTGTTTTGTTGCACACCTGACCGGAGAATGGGAAAAAAACGTGCCATTTCTCAACAACAAAAAAAGTAGGTCAACTCCCAAAAATGGGAAAGTGTGACACCTGTTGTTATTTATTTTGATATTATCTGTACTATAACAACAACAACAACAACAACAACAACATATGGTGACCTTTTCGCACATCATAAAATTTGAATTTTCTTTGCGCCGTCTGGGTTACTGTACAATGTTTGCATTTTTGAAAAAATTTGGTATTTGTGGTTTTTGCAGATTGGACTATTCAATCAAATCGATCTTCAACATTGCCCGGGATTGTTCCGACTACTTCGCGATGGTGAAACTCTTGACGATCTTCGACGACTGTCCCCCGAGGAAATTCTCATGAGATGGGTCAACTATCATCTAGAACGAGCCGGAACACAACGACGCCTTCACAACTTCACCAACGATATCGTCGATTCGGAAATCTACACACATCTTCTCAATCAGATTGCACCGGTTGGAAGTGGAGTGACACTTTCGCCGTTGAACGTTCAGGGCAATATACCGAGAGCTGGAGCTATGTTAGATGAGGCTGAAAAACTGGATTGTCGAGAGTTTGTGACGGCAAATGATGTGGCTGCTGGTAATTATAAATTGAATTTGGCTTTTGTGGCCAATCTTTTCAATAAACATCCAATGTTGCCAGATCCAGGAGCGGATGAAATTGGTGAGCATTTTTATATTGGAAAAAATAATGAGTAGGAATTTGTTTTCAGTGGAGGATGTTGTCCAAGAAACCCGGGAAGAAAAAACTTATCGTAATTGGATGAACTCGATGGGTGTTGATCCATTTGTCAACTGGTTGTATGGCGATTTACAAAATGGTGTTGTCATCTTCCAGTTGTATGATATTATCCGGCCCGGTATGGTTACCTGGAAGCGAGTTGTGCGAACATTCCACAAACTGCGTGGAATGATGGATCAAATTCAGAACTGTAACTACGCTGTTGAGCTGGGAAAACAGTTGAGATTCTCGTTGGTTGGAATTCAGGGCAAAGATATTTACGACGGAAATCAAACATTGACACTGGCGCTGGTTTGGCAGCTCATGCGAGCCTACACTCTGACCGTTTTGGCACAATGCACACAAAGTGGCGATGCGCTGCCGGCTGATAAAGATATTGTTGCGTGGGTGAATCAGAAGTTGACGAGTTCCGGAAAGACGACGTCGATCAGATCGTTCCAAGATTCGGCGATTTCGAATGGACAAGTTGTGTTAGATTTGATTGATGCTATCAAACCGAATGTTATTGATCATTCATTGGTATGTTGTTTTTTTCCTTTCAACAAGCCCGAAAAAATTATATTTTTTTTAGATAAAAACTGGAGGAAGTAATGAGGATAAAATATCGAATGCAAAATATGCAATTACATGTGGAAGAAAAATCGGAGCGAAAATATATGCGCTACCCGAAGATATAGTTGAGGTGAGGTTCTATAGACATATAATGACCGACAACAGACGTGATTCGCGAGGCGTTATACTTTGTGTGTGGTTTATGTCTGCGTTCCCAATGGGAGAAGACCGCTCTCACCTGACATATTGTATTGTTTCTCTGTGTATCTCTCGAGGGAACACCTGTCATCGATTTTATCTCTTGCCTAAAAGGTCCGCGTTGCGCGTACGCCACGCGGCTCTCATTTCGAGAATACAGAGGAAATATAAAATATGTTCGTAATATGAAGTGTTATCATCCACATCATAAAAATTCTGAACTACATTAACCAAGTGGAGCAAATTTAATTTTGAAAATTTTTTCAGGTGAAACCAAAAATGGTATTGACAGTTTTTGCTTGTTTGATGGCTCGTGATTATCTTCCCGACATGAGAGAAGCATCAGCTCCAGTAGAACCGATGATCAATGGAAATTAGAATTTCGAAAAAACAATATTTATTATTACTAAACTATCCATTGTTGCTGCTTTAACACAGCTTTAACGTATCTAAACCCTCCCTTCTTGCATTTCCTCTTTTGTGATAAAATCGCTAATCTCAAAAATTATCTTATTTTGTGTCTGCCAGTTATCCCTCCTTACTATTTATTGCCTCCAAATCTTTGTGTGCTCATTTCAATTGTTTTTTTTTCTTTTTTTTTTCCCCATTGTTGGTCTCGGTGTAACTCTGATTTTAAGCATCGATTTTTTCTGTACTATAATAATTTTCCCAATCCATACCCTAAAGTCATTTGTACATGATCACTTAAAATTTATTTTTTTTATTTATTATTGAACCCGTTGAAAAATATCACAGAATATTTACCCGACTAGAAATTTGATGGAAGACGATTATATGCGGTTTGATCCAAATATTCTTTGCGATGAGTAGCTGTCATATAACTAGCGCACAAAACGATGAAATTTAGAATCGAGAAAATGTAGAAATTGTTTTTTCGAGCGTCCTGCAACGAAAAAAAAATGACATCAATTTGGGTTTGTAAAAAACTTTTTACCTTTGGAACATCGCATGCTCTCATTATTACCACATGAGTTTCAGTACAATTTATGTGGTGATAATATCCAGTTTCCATACAGTGAGCTAAAGAAAACACACTTTATTTTCCACCTCTTTTGGGGGATTTTACCTGGTTTTAATGCGTTCATTTCAAATTCTCTGCATTTTGTACACTTTGAAATGATTTCCGTTTTTTCGTGTTTCCAACAGTCTTTCATTGGATATTTTGTTGAAGTTTGAACTGGTGCCGTTTTTGGATTTTCATGATCTGAAATTCAAATTTTTTTGAAACGCTGTGCGCCTTTAACACAAATATTCAAAGGCGCACACGTTTTCAAGTTCATCAGTATTGTCGGCTGCGTAACGTGTCCGCGATGCGGCTCCTATTTTGAAAGAGGACACGTAACGCTGATGATGAAATTTGTGAAGTAAAATTTTTTACAAAAACTTAAAAACTCACTGTAATACTCTCGCTTCATTTCCATTTCATTTTTCATCTCAGACTCCTCTGTGAACTCTTCGATGAAGAAAACGAGGACAGAAAATCCGATCAGAGCCAACACAAAAGTTGATATTTTTCGTTTCGAACAATAATCCAACATTTCCTGCAAGTTTTATTCAAATTAATTTTCAGAAAATCCGGAAAAAAAACCGTATTTTCTTCGCAAGATTTTTCGTCAGTCATAGAGTTAGAATGAAAATTGTTTTATTTACTAAATGAGCGAATAAAACGGTTTTGAAAATGAAAGCGATATGCCACGCATGTTTATTCTTTTTTTTTCTAGCCAGAAAAATGAAATGCGGAAAGTGCGCTCTATTGATAGACAGGTGTTGTGTTTTTCTCTGCCGTCTCTCGCGCGCGTCATTTGGCTGAATTGATTCGCACTTGGCTGTCTTTCCTCTTATTCTCGGCCATTTTTCGAAATTCCTAATTTTCAGCGAAACATGGAGACGCGACGTATTCGTGCTCCGTCGGCTCGATTGCTCGAATCAAGGCAGGCTGAAGAGTTTCATTTCAAAAATGTTGCGGAAATCCCAAAAACGCCGGCAGCCACGTTGCAAAACGCATTGTAAGTTGTTGTTTTAATCGGTTCTTTTCTATTAATTTTATTTGATTAAGGAAATCTATCGAAGAACCGGAACAGAAACCTGCACCAACTCCTTCGCCAGTAGATGAACAACATATTCATGAAAAATCAATCGATTCACAAGATGAACTCATCGATGTTGGAAACGCGGCGAAATATGATAAATTGACGCCAGAACCAGAACAAATTGATGTGGGCGAGTCGGTCAAAATGGAAAGTGGATTGAATATGTTGATGGGCGATGTTGGCGCGGAAGTGACTGTCGAATCGCAGAGAATTCGGACGCCACATGTGCGAAGAACTGGAGGAGTTGCCGGTGGAGAGACGTTGAGCTTGAAATCGTCCGATTTGAGTATTCCAAACAAAGCAGCGCATTTCTTGTACTTCAGATGGTATGTTGGGGTGTTTACGCAATTTGTACAGGCAATAGAAATGTTATCGTAAATAGCGCAAAAAGTTTAACGACATTAAAGGAATTTTGTGGTATGCGCGCGCTCTTTTCTCAGTCTTTTCGCAGCCGCGTTGCTTACACGCTTCGCGCGCAACAACAATAACTGCAACTGCAAGAAAATAATAGAGATCACATTTCAGTTATGATGAACACGAAGTTCAAAAAGAGTTTCCGCTGACAATAGAAGTGAATAAGAAAGGTGTTCATAACTTTCTCGTCGAACCTCGCGTCGGTCTTCGTAACACTGATTACTACATTGACAGTTACCTTTGGAATCGCGGAAAATCGACGAGTTCCAAGAAGAAAATCTATGTCGAAGTCGAAGGGAATCATGTGAAAACGTCGAGAAAATGTGTGGAGACCGCTCCCTATCTACTCAACTGGTACTATTCGAACATGGAAAACAGAATAACGAAAAAAGTGTGTTGGCTGGAAACGTGTCCGGATGGTGTTCGCGCTAGCCCGGTGCTCGTTCAATATTTCGTCAACTATGTCTCTGAAGTTCCGATTGAGGTTAGGAGAACTCCAAAATTATATAGTGACACGAGAAGTGTGGCTCAAGAATTACTGAGAAATGATTCACCTCTTCAGACAGTTGCCAGATTTATCGAAACTGGCGAAACCGATCCAAGAGAGATTATCAACAAAAAACAGGTAACTAGTTAACAAAATACGAAAAATAAATTTTCGCAAATTTTCAAGGCTTACGAAATGCGCAGATACGTTTTTAATACGCGTAGAAAGAAGGCGAAGCGTGAGGAATTGGTCGATTTGGATGGCCAGCCAATTTTCTTCGATGATCCGAATGGTGATATTTATGAGGAGACTGTTTATTATGATGAGAATGGTATTCAACAAACATCAATCAGACGACGAGAAGTATCGGAAAGTTCAAGAATTGCAAATAGTGCCGTGAAAATGGTGGCTAGAAAATTGGAGAATCGAATTTCTGCATTGTTAGATAGTCGCCTTGGACCATGCCCTTCGAAAATGGTTGGAGTACGCGTTCCAATCATGAATAATCAAGATCTTCAAGTAACTGATACATGGTAAAAAAAGGAGAAAAACAAATAATATTTCAGGGTCAAGCCGATCAGTTGGCAGAATGGATCAATTCGCTGACCTCGTCCACTTCTGACGATGTAGATATTGTCATCAACAATGTTGTCGGTCAGATGAGAAAACAATTGGACGTGAGTTTGAACAACGAATTATCCAGAAAAATCTGTGTTCTTAGGAAATTGTTGTTGCCGATGGTTCTGAATTGACTGAGTATGTTGAGGAAGCTGGCGGATCACACGCCAAGTATATGCAAGAGCCGCCGTCGAAACGAATGCGCACACATGTTGAGACCAAGCCGGAAACTTTTGCGAGTATGTTTTTTTTTTGAGATATCCAAAAAAAGAGAAAGTTTGTCACTGTGAATGACTAGGGAAAAAAGACGCACAAGATTTAGGGCGGAGCCTATTTTTTCTTGCAAACAATGGCATAAACATATTGTGGTCTATGCAACCGCTCCAATCAATATTAGTTGTTCATCGGCAGCTAGGGATACGCGCTCTATCTCACATCCCCTTTTTTCCATTTGTTTCTCTGCACTCTCCCCTTCGCACATAGTCTTTAGTTTTCTGTGTGTCTTTTTCCCCTCTCCCCACAGAAAAACGCGTACTCTTCGCTGCCGGACGAACAGTACACATATTGGCCCCGTCCCTTTTTGATATTGTGTGGTGCAACCGCTCCAATCAATATTAGTTAGTCATAGCCATTATTGTTTTTTTGAGAATTGGTAGTGAAATGTGCCGAGGTATCATGAGGGCAACCACATTTCGAGTCCGTTTTTCGACCTGCCAGAGCTTCAAAAGTCTAATGCGAAAATTACAGACCAACAAGACACATTCCTATACGATGGAGCGAACATGGAGTATGTCGAGGAAGAGGTGATCACCGAAGAAATGGTCGCAGATCCGAGAGATGAACAAGGTCCAGCTGTGGTCGAGGGAACTAGCCGCCCCGATGAATCTCATCGCCGCTCTCGTCCATACTTTTATCAAGATCTTCCAGATTCTGGAACTGAAACTCCAAGGTCTGGTTTTTTCTTACGTCAAAATTTTTAAATAATGGTTTACAGAGAAATGTCGATCAACAATGGCGATGTCGACGCCGAACCATGATATTTGTTATTTCATTTTATTTCTTGTTAACCCTGGCATCTCATTAATGTTTTTTGTGTAATTCCGATAATAAAGGTTGCAACATTTCTTATTATTTTTTCAGAATTGAACTGTTGAAAATTTCGAGTAGAAATATATCTAAAAATTAAAAAAAAGACCTAAATAATGATTTGTTTTCAGATGCTGATATTTTGCCCAGAATGCGGTTCTGTTTTACAATCCGAAGATGGTCCGCAATGTTTGCGATTTGCTTGTCCATCATGTCCTTATGTTTGTCCGGTTACAGATAAGGTGGGTTTTTTTGGGAATAGGTGTAAATTAGGGGATTCAGGCCAAGTCTGACTTATGACAAAGGTGACGCCACGAAAAGTAAAAAAATTATGATTTTTCTCCAATTTTTTTTGACCTTGTCTAACCTACTTAGATCCACTTTTTGGACGCTAAAAAGTGGTCCAAACCTTGTATAACTTACTTAGATCCACTTTTTGGACACTAAAAAGTGCACAAGAACACATAGATTGTCGACTCCGCCCCCTTTTTGTACGCGGCGTGGGTTATAAAAATGGGCGGGGCCAAGGGTGTACACCTTCTGGTGTTCATTCCTTCATTCATTCTTCACAGTTTTCTAATATTTTTTTCTGTCTTTCTTGTCTCGTTCGTTTTGATTCCTGTTGTTTTCGTATACCTATGATCTCTTGTCCACAATTATCCCAATAATGAGTAAACCATTATGCAACGTAGAAAAAAAAAATGCAAAAACAGTGCAACGTGACCTTGTTTTTTTCCAAAAAAAGTTGCAACTTTTTTGCATTTTTTTCTACGTTACACATCGCATTAGACAAATAAAAAAAATTGAAGTTTGTCGAAATCTAAAAAGGAGAAACCCAATATTTTAAAAAGTTAATTTTCTGTAGGTTTCCAGTCGAATATACCCGAAATTGAAAGATATTGACGATGTGTTAGGAGGTCCTCAAGCGTGGGAAAATGCGCAGATTACAGATGGTATGAATTTTGACCTTTTTTTCTGAAATAGACATTTTTATTATAGAACGTTGTCCGGTTTGTTCCAACGACCGTGCCTATTTTATGCAACTTCAAACTCGTTCTGCCGATGAGCCTATGACTATTTTCTATCGATGTGCTGACAATGCTTGTGCTCATCGATGGAAAGAGTAAACGGTATTCTTATTGATGAATGTATCTGGTCTGAGGAGGGTTCTGTAAATTTTGAAGGAAAGTTTTCGTAGTGAGACCCATCCCCCTCTCAGGTCAAATATATTGTTGATTTATTTTGTTTTGTTCTCATGAAAGTGTTTATTTCCAATCGTTCCATAAGTTTGACCCGTTATAGATACTTTGTATTCTATTGATTATTGCGAAGATGTTGTAACTTCTGTTGAATTGTTATCATCATTCATAACTTGCTCTTTAGATGTGTTATTGTCGATATCTGGCACAAAATCTTCTGGGATTGGAGATTGCAAACGTTTACACTCCTGCAACGACTTATTATGTGAAAATGGATGGATGAGATGAGCCAACCTTCATGATAAAACATGGTTTGATGGGTTTGAAATCGCCGCCGGTCATTTCACGGAACAGAAAATCGCCCTGATCCTTGATAGCCATCAGACAACGTCGACGATACTGTAAGTGTTTTCATTTTCTTAAAAATTTTCTTCTTCAAAATATTACGCACATGATAGTGTCGTTTACATTCATGTTTTAATTGATTCACCAACTTTTTGCGGCTCGGCACGTTTGCTGAAAAATGGCCAAACACTGTGCGCAGCACCAACTGACACATTTCACACGTTTCGCCAGGTGTCAAACTCGAAACATTGTTAACGTTCTAGAAAATTAGAATGTTCGAGGTTTAAATATATCCAAGAAAATTTCTTTTTTTGAGAACAAATTTGACTCGAAATCGCATACCGACATCCCACGGGATGCTTTTTTTCGCTGGAATTTTATGCGGTTTCGAAATGTCGCGGAGCCATTTGAACTAGCTTAAAAAACTCACAAAATTCAATAAAATAAGTATAGGTATAGTGAAGAGTGAAAATAAATGCATTTTGTAAGAACTTCTGTAAAATGGAGGGGGAGTCTTGTTGATAAGAACACCAACCAACAAAAAATCGAAAGTTGTAAAGAGGAGGAGGAGGAGGAGGTTGCTTGACAACTTTGGTTGAAAATTACGTGTTTTATAGGATAAATTATCACGGGGCAGGTTGTCAAACAATTAACTTGAACCTTGTGATTGGGTATTTATGACAAACTTAGAAAATCAACGGGTTCATCATCTTTTTTTTCTTTTGGGGGGTTTTTGGTCGAGTGACGAAAAATTGAACTTTTTTTGAAACAGATACATTTTTATGACTGGATTAACTTAAATTTGCGTAAAAAAAAAACAAAAATTACATTTCCTCACGAAAATTCATAGTGAATGTCCCTTTAAAAGGTTACGGTGGCTGAAAATGTCCAAAGAGATAGCATTGAGAGATGAGAGATTTAGACGAAAATGTTTTTTCTCAAAAAAGCATTGAAATGACATAAAGTGCTAATGCAACACAAAAAATGTGCAAACATTGCGAAAAGTCCGAAAATCAAACCGGAATGTTTTCTGTCTCTCACTTGAAATCAAGAAAACAAAAAAAAAGGCAAACCACTTTTACAAGAAGACACAACCCCACAATCTAATAAATCGATTGTTCTTGTCGTCTTGACGAAGTTGTACTAAATAAAATAATTGATAGCAATAGGAAATTGGGAACAAGACACTTATCTGGAATGATGTAGTTGGTTGATGGCTGGCCAGAGAGTACAGATTAAAACGTAACAGAATTTATTTAACAATTAGGGTTTAACGAAGGAGTGAAAAAACAGTAACAAAGATTGATTAACGTTTGAGGGATTTTTTCGGTGTTGACTTTTTGAACTTGTTAGACGTTTTTGCTTTTTTGACTTTTGGAACTTGTTGTTTTTTACCCTTCTTTTTGACCTCATGAATTTCGTCTTCGTTATCAGAGTTTGCTGGTTCTTCCAAACGTTTTTGTCGTTCTTCCTCTTCACGTTGCTTTTGGCGGAGTTCGCTGAAAATGAGGAGTTTTTTCAAGACCTGATCCCGAATATCACATATTTCTGAATTTTAATAGAACTCACACTCTCATCTTCTTACTCTTCTGTCGATCAGTTTTAACCGCCTCGCTTATCTCAACAATCTTCCTCTCCGCCTCTTCATAATCCTCTCTAGTCAATATATTTTGCGGAACTGGAGGCTCGAAATGAAGCGGGTCTTGACTAACAGCACATTGTTCAAACTTTTTCATCAAGTCGTACAATTTAGCGCGTCTTCGTGCTGGTAATTCGGATTTTTTACCAACGTCGAAAATCGATTTGGCCAGATCTTTATAGTTGAATTGAATGCCACCCTCGACAACTTCCATGGAATCGTCGGCAGTTGCTTTGATCTCTTCGGATTTTTGCAAGACGATTGCGTTGAAAACCTCATCGATGATTGAGTTGAAAAAGTAATCACTGATTGTTTTGACACCAACGAGGTTGATATACGGTTGAAGACAATTGTTGGTTTGTTTTTTTGTAAGACCTCCTGCATTGTCTAATTCGTCTAATAGAATCGAGGCGAAGTGCATTTTCAATCCCTCGTTATAAGAACTATCAGCCGAAATAGTTGTTTGTTCGAAAACTTGCCAGTATTGATCGCGAATCTCTTTCTTCCACTTCAAATCATGCAAATGTGCAAATGTTGCGCGAATCATTCGACGAACTTCCATCAAAAATTTGTCCATTCTCCACCGATCAATATGTGGCCATTCTTTATTCAAACTGATCAGAAAACATTTGACATATGCTATTTTTTCTTGTTCACTTGTGAAAATATTGATAAGACCTCCAATTCGATCAGCCAATTCTTCTTGAAGTATCATTTTATCTTGCATCCACATCACGTAATGAAGTCCTTTGCATAAACGCAGCAAGTCTTCTTCATTGAATGCTGCAAAACAGTTAAAGTCAATAATAACTCTTTGTACAGATAACTTACGCTTTTTCAATGATTGTTCGCGAATCCAATCATGCAATACTCGCAAAGCTCTTTGTCTTGTAGTCGGCTCTCCACACGCTAATTTTTGTGCAAATACAACTTCAACACTTGCCAAATCAACCTCCATTACTAGAAAAATTACAATTTTTAGGGAAAAAAATGGGAAAAATAAAAGTAAAAATGGAAGCGCGCTCCATCGCACATGTCTTTTTACGTCTATGTCTCTCATTTTCACACACTCTATCGTCGGCAGCTGGATTTTTTTAAATTTTCGTTTTTTTCAGCAAAATGGCCAGAAAAGAGGACGAATGGCAAAATATATTCGACCAGGACAAGTTCAACGAAGACCTTTTGAAACATTATCAAAAAGATGTTGATCAAGGATCACAAATGTATCAAAAAATCGAAATTTCTCGAAACTTGAGTTTCTTAGAAGCGAGAAGTGAAGTTCTTCAATTTGCCGCAAAAGTGGATTTCGTATCAAAAACCATTTCATCAAAAGGTCAACTACCTATCGAAGATTTATTCAAAGAAGTTGCATGTATTTTCGACAATGTGGAAGAGCTGGAACAGTTTCTATATCAAATGTCGCCGATATTTCTATACCTCCCCGACAGGCTGAACCCGCGAAACACGTCGGATGGTTTTAGAAAGCTTGTTTTTCATTTTGCAAAAGTTTTGAGAGATGGAGAGATTATCAGTGATTCGAATGTTGAGAATATGTAAGATTATTGGGAAAATTTTGATTTTTTTTATTTTTGTTTTGCAGCATAAAATCGTTCTTACCGGAAACTTCGAACGTTGCCGAAAGGACAAAAAACACTTTCCATCAACACGAAATTTTTATCGATTTCAAAAGTCTACGCAGTTTGGCCAGCCAAGTTTCCTGGTTCATCTATGATGCACAAAGTAAAACAATCAAGTTGTCACCTTCTGCTGATACAGCTCTTCCATTGTTCATCGATGTTCTTCGACCACGATTCTTGTTGAAAAGAGATCAAAGTCGACGAATTTGTTGTCATTCGGTTGTGACGAAGAGCTATCCTTATTATTTGAGGGTGAGATAAGGACATAATTCATCAAAAATTGGAATTTTGATTAGTTCAGGGTCGAATTATTGGTGCTCGTAAAATGTCGGGCTACTCAACGTATTTGTTATCAATGTTTTTGGAGAAAAATGAAAACGGGCTTCATGGTTTGAATATTCCTTCAAAAACATATGTAAGCTATTTTTCAAGTTCAAAAAGTTATTTTAAAAACGTGGCATGACGACGTACAGTAGCATTTTCTCTGTACACGTGGATTTTTTGCATTTTATAATGGGAAGTTATCATTTTTCATTCTTTCCCATGTTCCTTTAAAGAACATGTACTGTCATACCTGACCTAACAGAGTTGTACAGTAATCCAGGCGGCACAAAGAAAGTTGTTCAAGTTTTATGAGGTGTGAAAAAAATGTGCTTAATACCTCTATTAGGTCACCATATGTTGTTGTTGTTATAGATAACATCATCATAAACAACAACAGGTGTGACCTTTTCCCTTCTGAGGAGTCGGGATCAAAGGCGGCACAAAGAAAGTTCAAGTTTTATGAGGTGTGAAAAAGGTCTAATTAGGTCACATCTGTTGTTATTGTAGTGTTGATAACATCATAAACAACAACAACAGGTGTGACCTTTTCTCCAATGCTTGGCCAATTATTATCGATCAATAAAATGTCACATATGGACAAAAACGAAAAAATAGAGAAAAAATAGCTGAAAACTTGAAACAGAATCATATTTTTCTAGAAATTTTTTTTGCAGATAGTTTGTTTCGGCGAAATCACTCCAAATGAAGCATGCCAAGTAACAGTGCGCACGTTTTCCCAAAGTTTCGTCGGACCACAAATGTTCCAAAATCGAAGTAATTGGGGCGACATCGTTGACAAAAGTGTGATTCTGGAGGAAGAAACATCAAAACCCGAAGAATCACTCGAAATTGAAATGAAACGATACAATTTGCGAGAACTGGCCGAACTTCAAGAGCAAGAAATGCTCAAAGATCGAATTTGGCGGAATTTTGACGAGACGAAAAATGTTCTCAAGAAATTGGAGAAACAAGAAAAAGAGTCGAAATATCTTTATGAGAAATGGAACATGCGACGAGAAGAAGCTGTCAAATACCATGAAAATCCGAAAAAATATAATGGGATATTCTATTTGGGACCAAGACCAGATGTATTTATATTAGATCCTCACACTATTGACACAATAAACAAGGTTAGATAAAAGCCATTCAATTCATCGCAAAATTTTTCAGGCAAAACATACAATTTCGCTAGAGCGCACATGATCGAAAGCAGTTAATTCTCTTGTTTGGGTCGATGGCTTCTGGCCTACAAAATGCTGGTGTTTTGTACATAATTGATAATTACATTGTAAAAATAAACGATTTTCCTTTCCTTGTTATGTATTGCTGTACATCCATGTGAATTTTCAGATTGTTGTGTTTTTGAGCTATTTTTTGATGAGAAATGAATAAATTTGATTTGATAATATGTGATTTTCAAGTTTCAAATCTTCGACGATGTCAGGAAAAATGTCGATGTCCGGAGAATCAAAAACTTGGGCGAAAAAATTTAGCACGAAAACTAAAAAAAAATTTCGCCGCCTAGGAGTCGAAACCAACACCTCTCACCGCAGAGACAAACCCCTTAACCAATCGATCTCCTCTATCGATGGAGCTATTCAAATCCAAAATCCGTTAACTATGAAATGTAGAAAAACGTCAAAATACAGTCTCAAAAAATCAATAACTTTGAAAACTAAAAAAAGTTTTTGCCCCTCCTGGGAGTCGAACCCAATACCTTTCGCCACACAGACGAACGCGTTAACCACTTGACCATGCATGTCACATTGACTGTGGTTTCATTTCTCATATAAATACTTACCATGTGTCGAAGTTAACACGTGAGTGATCTTGAATCACGTTTTGACGTTTTTCTACATTTCATAGTTAACGGATTTTGGATTTAGATGGCTCATTCGAAAGAGGAGCTCACGGGAATCCTAATGCACTATAATTCACCCGGATCGGCCCAACGGCCCGATTTTTCAATTTTCCTGGGCCTATATCTCGAGAACGGGCCGACTAGAGCTGACGTGAGTTAGACCATTCGAAAGCCCGTGGTCTGATTAGTAAGCACGCCTAGTTTCATGCCTGAAAGTTCTAACTGGGCCGAGAAAATCGTCCCTAACGTTTTTGGAAAATTTTGAAAATTTCCGACTTTTTTGGGAAAATTTTCCATTTTTTGGAGAAATTTCTCAAAATTTCCAAAAACTTCAGACCTGATTTTCTCGGCCCTGTTTGAACTTTCAGGCACGAAACTAGGCGTGCTTACTAAACAGACCACGGGCTTTCTAATGGTCTAACTCACGTCAGCTCTAGTCCGCCCGTTCCCGAGATAAAGCCCGACGAAAATTGAAAAATCGGGCCGTTGGGCCGACCCAGGTGAATTATAGTGCATTAGGATTCCCGTGAGCTCCTCTTTCGAATGAGCCATCTAAATCCAAAATCCATTAACTATGAAATGTAGAAAAACGTCAAAACGTGATTGAAGATCACTCACGTGTTAACTTGGACGCATCATAAGTATTTATATGAGAAATGAAACAAGAGTCAATGTGACGTTCATGGTCAAGTGGTTAACGCGTTTGTCTGTGTGGCGAGAGGTGTTGGGTTCGACTCTCAGGCGGGGAAAAAAAATTTTTTTTTCTAGTTTTCATGCTTAATCTTCTCGACCAAGTTTACTATGAAATGTAGGAAAACGTCAAAATACTGTCTCAAAAAATCAATAACTTTGAAAACTAAAAAAAATTTTCGCCCCTTCTGGGAGTCGAACCCAACACCTTTCGCCACACAGACAAACGCGTTAACCACTCGACCATGCAGGTCACACTCACTGTTGATTCATTTCTCATATAAATACTTACGATGTGTCGAAGTTAACACGTGAGTGATCTTGAATCACGTTTTGACGTTTTTCTACATTTCATAGTTAACGGATTTTGGATTTAGATGGCTCATTCGAAAGAGGAGCTCACGGGAATCCTAATGCACTATAATTCACCCGGATCGGCCCAACGGCCCGATTTTTCAATTTTCCTGGGCCTATATCTCGAGAACGGGCCGTCCACGGATAAAACGAATTACACCATTGGAAAGCCCGTGGTCTGTTTAGTCTGGGACAACATTTTTAAGACCGTAGGTCTTAACAGGGCCGAGAAAATCAGGTCTGAAGTTTTTGGAAATTTTGAGAAATTTCTCCAAAAAATGGAAAATTTTCCCAAAAAAGTCGGAAATTTTCAAAATTTTCCAAAAACGTTAGGGACGATTTTCTCGGCCCAGTTAGAACTTTCAGGCATGAAACTAGGCGTGCTTACTAATCAGACCACGGGCTTTCGAATGGTGTAACTCACGTCAGCTCTAGTCCGCCCGTTCCTGAGATAAAGCCCGACGAAAATTGAAAAATCGGGCCGTTGGGCCGATCCGGGTGAATTATAGTGCATTAGGATTCCCGTGAGCTCCTCTTTCGAATGAGCCATCTAAATCCAAAATCCGTTAACTATGAAATGTAGAAAAACGTCAAAACGTGATTCAAGATCACTCACGTGTTAACTTGGACACATGGTAAGTATTTATATGAGAAATGAATCAACAGTAAGTGTGATCTGCATGGTCGAGTGGTTAACGCGTTTGTCTGTGTGGCGAGAGGAGGTGAGATGCTTGGGTTCGACGCCCAGCTGGTGCAAAAAAAATTTTTTTTTTTTAGTTTTAATGCTTAATCTTCTTGACCAAGTTTTTGATTTTCCTGGCATCGACGTTTTTCCTGAAATTTTCCTGACATCGTCGAATATTTGAAACTTGAAAATCACATATTATCAAAACAAATTTATTCATTTCTCATCAAAAAATAGCTCAAATACACAACAATCTGAAAATTCACATGGATAGGGTGGGTTTTTTTCGCAAAACTTTGATACAGGGCCTGTAAAGCTTGAACCGGGCTTCAAATTAAGGGGTCAAGCCTATGAAAAAAGGCCCGTTATAAGCCATTCACCAATCGGTACCACGCGCTTCATTGATAATCATTATGTGTATTCGGTTCAAAAGTGATTTTCAGCGTATTTTAATATCAGCACCTGATTCTACGTGTCTAAAAAGTATAAAAATGTATTTTTGCTGCTGAAATTTTGAACTACAGTAACCGCGTGGTAGCGATTGGTGAATGGCTAATAACAGGGCCAAACCAGGCCTTAAAGGGTTTTGTCCCGGTTTTCGGGGGAATCATACAGCACATAATGAAGCCTGTCTCAAGCTCTACAAGATGGGGAAATTCAAATCCTAAAAACATGCCAAAATCAAAGCCCATCTTGTAGAGTTTGAAACGGCGCATAAAACTTTATCAAAAAAGAAAGAAAAAGAAAAATAAAATACATTCACATTTGGTTAATATACTCTTTGTACACATTTACAACTTTGTCCAAGTGCTCATCGGTGACATCCCAATTCAGAACCATTCGAATGCGTTTCGCGTCGAATGCCATCACAAGAACATCTCTTTGTTGGAAGAAGGCGGTGAATTTTTGAACGTCGTCACAGTGCACCAAAACCATGTTGGTTAGATCTTTGTCTTGCGCGAATATTCTCTGCAAAATTGTCAATTTTTTCCGATTTACAGAGCAATTATTATCATATGTTTTCAGACGCGTCGCGCTCTTATAAACCGCACGCAACGCGGCGCAGCGCAACACACCCGTTCAAAACCAGTGTGAGAGAAGAAATTAAAAATGAGGTGTACGGTATGCAACTGTGCAAACACCGTGACATGAAAATGCACAAAAAAACCTTATTTTTCTGAAAATTCGACAAAAAAAGCCGGATAACTTCGATGTTCTCAGATTTTAGAGGTTGTGAAATAGGGTTTTCCCTAGAAGAAGACTTGCTGAATTTAATGGTATGTTTCGTTTTTCATAATGATGCTTGGTTCGTTTATTTCCTATTTATTTGATAAAAAAAAACCTCCCACCTTCTTAACCGCCTCCGGTGTAGCCTGGTTAATCATTTCAGCCAATTTACGCGTTCTCTCATGATCTTTCGAAATCGTAACATGCGCGTGATCAAGCGCAACATGCGCAGCAGCCGCAACCACTCCGCTCTGTCGCCATCCGCCTCCAATCGCTTTGCGAATGTGTCGCGCTTTTTCGATAAACTCGTTGGGGCCAACAATTATTGATCCGATCGGTGCGCCGAGTCCTTTCGAGAAGCACATTTGTACGGTGTCTGCGTAGGAGGAGATGTCAGCTACGCTGAGATTTGAGGCGATCGCCGCGTTGTAGATGCGAGCACCATCCATATGAACTTTCAAATTGTGTTTTTGAGCTAATTTTTGCACGGAACTGCAAATATTTCAACTTTTAAACATCGAAATTCAGGTTATTCAGGTTTAAAAATTAAATTTTTGAAAAAAAACCAACCTCATCCACTCAACAGGCAACGCTTTTCCTCCCGAATAATTATGCGTATTCTCAATGCAAATCAGACGAGTCGCCGGCATATGACAATCCTGAAAAAACCACCAGATTTCTACAGAAACATAACTCATGATTTTTATATGATAACCCCAAAACTTACGGCTACCTCTATTGTTGTTTCTTTTATATATTTACTTTAATAAACCCTATAATAATAATAATCTTACTGAAATGTGAACAATATCTGAATCTTGATCTTGAATATTATAATCTTTATCACTATAACCCGCCTTTACTCTAATCGCTCCTTCGATATCATCCAGGTTCATAGTTCCATCATCGTTACAGTTCAAAGTTGTTGCACTGATTCCTGCAAAAATTATTATCGATTTTTCTTTCTCGCATTGATTTCAATTAAAAATAGAGTTCCCATAGTTCTCAGCGTGTCAAGAAACATAGGATTTTCGTGAAAAAATAAAAGAAAAAATTGTGTGGCCGAGAAAACATGAGGTTGGTTTTCTGGGCCACAAGGAGAAAAATCGATTTTTCGTTTGTTTTTTTATTCTCGCATTGATTTAAGTTGAATAATAGGATTAACATTATTCTCAGCGTGTCAAGAAACACCAGATTAGGTGGATTTCGTTAAAAAAAAAAGAAAATAGAAACTGTGTGGCCGAGAAAACAGGAATTTGGTTTTCTACGCCACGGAGAGAAATATCGACATTTAGGTTTTTTCCTAATTCTCGCATTGATTTTAGTTCAAGAACAGGATTACCATTGTTCTCAGCGTGTCAAGAAACATCAGATTACGTGAATTTCGCAAAAAAAGAAAAGAAAAAATTGTGTGGCCGAGAAAACCAACATCCGGTTTTCTAGGCCACGTGGAAAAATCGATTTTCTGCGCATCTAAACTCACCGCCAATCTGCGCATAATTGCCCTGTTCCCATCGATGAATATGATTGTGTTTTCCCACAATGATTTCATCGCCTCTTTGGCAATGTGCCATCACTGCCAATAGGTTTCCCATCGTTCCCGAGACGACGAAAAGCGCCGCTTCTTTGCCGAATATTTTTGCACATCGAGTTTCGAGCTCACTCGTCGTTTTGTCCTCCTTATAGACATCGTCACCTACAATCGCGTTGGCCATCGCTTGTCGCATTTCGACGGATGGATGTGTTACCTGGTAAAAATGTTTTTCAAGAAAAAAAAGAATGTTCCTGTAACCCTACCGTATCAGATCTCAAATCAATACTTTTCTCATTACGATTCGAAGTTACTGCATAACCATTTGGCTAAAAATATTAATTTTTTCCAAAAACGATATTTCAACAAACTCACGGGTAAAGTAGACATATTTCTAACAAGGAAACTTCTTCCTAAAAAATAGTTTTGATAAAATGTAAAAATTGATGTATAATCACAACCTAAAAGAATACGTCTAGCAATCATTGTTGCAAATAACTGATAACAGGTCATATAGTAATATTTCAATGAAACAAAAGATCAAACTAACCTGTCAATCTGGCGATCCGCACAATTTTCATCTGCAAAAATTATCCTGTTATAACAAATATATTGAAATGTGCATTTAATTACCATTTTGTGACGAGTAGACAATTGAAAATAGCAACAATTTCACGTTTTCGGACACTTCAATTTCATTTTATTTTAACAAGATTTTTACAAAATTTGAGTATTTACAAAATAGCACAAAAATGATTTACATTGAGCCGAAATCGTCACATCCGGCGATTCTTTGACAAACTCTTTCCAATTCTTTGATGCGCGAGTCGCGTTCTGCTAATTCGCGAGTGCTCTCAAGTTGATCCTGCAGATTGTATTGTTTTTTGAAACTTTGAAATTATTTTTCACACCGCAAAACAGGTCTAGGCCCAACCGCTTTGATGAAATGGGCCCGATTTTTTTGAATTTTCAAAAAAATGAGTCCAAAAAATCCCAATTTTTCAAAAAGGACCGATTTTCCGATCGATAACACTCGCTCTAATGATAACACACGCGACGCAAAAGCCGCGACGCACAAATGTGTGTGGTCGACAATTTTTCTTTTCCCCTCTCTCTGTGTGGTGGGGCGCGTTTTATCGATTAGCAACTACACTAGTTGTAAACATATGGCCTCCTTCCCAAAAATGAGAGGATGTTGCACCTTTTGTTATCTAGATAAATCAATAACAACTAGGTCAATGGGGAAAAAAGTCGCGACGCACAAAAGTGAGTGCGTTCGACAAAACCAATGTGTTGTTATTGATTGATTATCCTACATAACAAAAGGTGCAACATCCTCCCATTTTTGGGAAGGATGCCATATGTTCACAACCTGTATAGTTTGCTAATCGATAAAACGCGCCCCACCACACAAAGAGGAACATTTGTGCGTCGCGGCTGTTGCGTCGCGTGTTATCATTAGAGCGAATGCTATCGATCGACACTATGTTAATCATCTAAAAACTAAACTAAAAAAAGCTCACTTCACGCAAAACCTCTACAATTTGCTCGTGGTTGTTGGCTTCTTCTTTGATGGCTTCGAGTGTTTTCAGAGTGTTTCTCAATTCTTCGCGAGTTTTTTTCAACTCCTCTTCCAATCGCGCAGCAAATTGAGTCTTCTCATTCAACTCTTTCGCAACAATCGAAACTGGAACATCCAAAACGTGTCCTTTCACCTGATTCTCGAGCATTTCACGCAGCTCCGATTGCTCCATACGTCTAGCAACTTCACAATCAAGCTTCTCTCTCAACATGTTATTTTCCTGGATTAATCGATCAACAACCGTCTTCTCATCTCTATAAGACGATTTTTTTTCAGCGTTTTGTTTCCAAAGCTGAGCGCATTGCTCGGTGGCTTCTAACTGTGTCTTCAATTCCATGATAAGTGCATCAGATTCTCTAACTTTCATAGTGTATTCTGATCGAGTTTTTTCGATTTCATCTTTTTTCAACGTTTCAAAATGTTCCATCTGTTTTTCAAATTCCTCTTTTTGTTGTTTCAGTTGTTTTTCGATTTCTGATTTGTCCGAATTACGAAGTCCAACTATTTCTGAAGCTTGTGAATCGAGCTGAAATTCGAGATTCGTCTAAAATTCTCGGGTGAAAAAAAAACAAACTCTTTTTTTAAGCTCAGCAACGTAAACAATCGAATTTTTCAAAGCGTTTTCAGCATCTTCCAAACTGACATCAATCAACGATTCTGGAGGTGATCCTGGAAAATGTTCTAATTTATAAATTTTGCCAAGCCTAGGCCCGTTTCAAAAGGCAAAAAAAACCCACTTGAACTTTCTGATTCTGGAATAATCGACATTTCATGAAGTGTATCATTAATCAACGACGCCACTGGAGTTTTATCTTTCACTTCTTCTTCTTCTTCTTTGGTGACTTCCGCTGCGGCAACAGAATCAAAAAGAATTGGCGTTTCTGGTCTGCAAAAATATTTGTTTTTTGTTGTTGTTGTTGTTGTAATACTTATTTACGTCAAAGTTTCCTTTTCTGATTGAATTGTTGAGAAAACAAAACTTGTCGGAAGATTGATGGACAATTGATCAAATCGAATTGTTTTCTGCATTGTCCATGACTCATTCTCGTCTGTGTCATCTGAAAACAAATTTCACAATAGTTACAATTTTTTAATTACTTACCATCTGCTCCTTCAATAATTTCAAATTCATCAGTTGTTAAAGAATCCATAACTTCCGACATTTTTTCTGCAAAAAATATATTTTTGGGGGGAAAAAAACAAAGGTAACAATAATAAAATATTTTTTCTCAAGTGTTTCCTGGAGATGGAAAGTAAACAAAAGGTTAAAAATAAGCAATAAAAACATATACGCGAAAAAGTTTAAAAAAGAAAAATACTAAACTGACGGTCAGTGATGAAATACAAAGAAATTCATTTTGTGTAAAAAAAAAAGGAGAATCATGTGTTTCAAATGAAAAGAAGAAAAAAGAGAGGACTAGAAGACGAGAGTATAGTGAAATATTGAATTGAGGAGAGCTATTTACTCAAAGTACACAATGCAAAAAATATGTTTACTTTCAAGACTATTTGAATAATACAGTGCTCCTCATAATGATAAGATTGAGAAATAATAATAGAATGAAAAAAAGACGAATTTGTTTTCAATAAAAATAAAAATAAAGTAGGCAATAAATACAAAGTGACTGAAAACATTCGCCCGGGTCAACAAAAATGTTTACACGAGGAAGAATACAAGGGGAAGTATTTTAATCGAATAGAAAATTAATATGATAATTCTCACTAAGAACGAGTTGCGAAATACGGGGAAAATTCATTTTTTTCTGGAAAAAATTAAAAAAAAAAGATTGTCCGTGAGAAGTACACACACTCTGGTCTCACGACGGCTTACAAAAAATCGTTGTGTGCCTGGAAAAAAGGTTTACTTTCGTTCGCGAAATTTCTAATTCGATGAATAAGTTTATTATTTGAAAACTGCTGATAAATACAAGTGCTCAATATTTCGAAACCCAAACTTTTCCTATTTTTTTCTGTTCAGCTCGGCGAAGAAATAGGTAAAAAACTGCTACCTAAACTTGATTGAAACAGGGGCGGGGCCTATAAATGTGGCACCGCCCACATCTTCGTGCGGCTGTTTGAGACAAATCGGAGATTTACAAATACAAAACTCAAAGTATCAAGAACATAATTGTTCTGTGGGATATTTTAAACCACAAAAAACGAGGAACAAAAAGATATTTTCAATATTTTTCTTTAATTACATCACAAAACTAGTTGGAAAATCAATAGATACGCCAAAAATCCTATTGATATTATCGTCGACGAGGATTTCTGAGTGGGAAGTTTGAGCTCCGGCAACGAATTCATCGCAAAATGACCACAATCATTGGGAAAATTCGGGGGCGGCATGTAGATTTGATCATGCTCACCGACTTGATACGCATACCCGGTTCCGCCCATCAAATGCAATTCCAAATGACAATGAGCAAACCACCAGCCAGGATTTGTTGCACGGAACCTGAAAAACTCGCCTTTACGATCATGTGCGCTCTATTGCACTATAAATGACGCAACTTTGCACACCATCTTTGTCATGTCAGAAAAGAAAAAACTTGCCAACCTGATTGTGATATATCCCCCAACAGGCAGTGTAATAGTATCGCGTTTCGTCGGATTCTTCAAATTCATCCCCTCCACCGCTCCACCCAACCATTGCGGATTTCTCCACTTTTTCCCATTACAACTAACACCCGGCCCGCCGCAATCGACATCTTGGTTCATTTGATCAATCAACCCACTGCCATTATAACTCGGCCAACCGACCTTCATCACATAGAAATGATGACCGTGTAGATGGAATGGATGAGCGTAGCCGGTGCCCATTGCTCCGCCAAGACCCATATTGTAGAGGGTGATTTGGACAATGTTGTTGAGACGATGTTTGAGATGGAAGAAGCAGCGACATTTTGTGTCGAGGTCTGAAGCAGTGTTGTTGGCACATTCTGTTGCCGCACAATCCTGCAATTTTGGCTAACCAAACCGCATTACTGTGTAGCGTAACCCGTGGGATGTCGGTACATACATTTATCATAAAAGCAACGAGTAAAAACCACCCGAAAATCATGAATTTCTGGTTCAAATTATCCAAATTTCCAGATTTTTGGCTTCAAAAATTTGAGAATTTCCGGTTTTCAACTTTTTCCAGGTAAAACCACCCCGAAAAAAGCGACTCACCGTCGAAATACTACTCATATCATCCTTATGATAGTACGGAATACCCCACGGGAATTGAAATTGGAATTGTTCCATCTGCGAATCGTGATGCATGTTGATGAAATGCTCTTCAAATCCTCCGTTAAATTGTGTCGCTTGTAAAATGTCCGCCTCGATCTCTTCCGGATACGCATTTTCGAGTTGATCATATGAGATACATGTGAAGTTCGGTCGATCGTACCAATTCTCGAACGGACAATTTAGAACTGTGCATTTTGCGGTTGACGTGCATTCAGGGTGAAGAAGATTGGCTGCAAAAAAAACCCGGTGTAAACACAGAGCATCGTTTAAAATTATCAATAGAGCGCACATACTCCACTCATGTGAGCATGCGCGCTCTATTGATAAAAAATAATTCCTTACGTTTCGACAAATCTTCCGTCAATCCAGCTACATCGTATTCAACAAACCCAAATCCAAAATCAGTGGGAATTTGTGACCAATCAAAAAAGTACTTCTGCACCGTCTCCACCTGAATTCGATAATTCTTCTTTGTCGGTTGTGTCAATCCTTTGATCAGCACATCGTATCGTTCACCAGGGAATACAATCAACCGATCAACCTGCTTCGGCACAATCTCATCACCATCAGCGGCAACAACAACCATCACATGCCCCTCGATGTGCAACATCAACTCCTGAGCAACACCACCGTTCACAATTCGAAACAGAACATCGTCGCCGGTGTTGATCAGAAAACGTTCGACCGGAAAACTGGCGGGACTCGATTGAAGCGCCGATTGATCATACCATCCTTTGTCGTTGAGCAAAATCGCTGAGATTGGCACTGCTCCGCCGACGTTTCCACCGTCCGATGTTCGAGTTGGTTGCCAACATTTTGTAAAATCATCATAGCCATACATCCATTTCATCGTCTTGTCTTGTAGTTGCATCCACGCTTCTTCTCCTGATTTTGTCGCCCAATCCTGAATCGAATAAAAACTTGGACCCATCCATATAGCTCACCTGCAACAAGAGGAAAAACTCCTTATCCGGCGTCAACCTTTTTCCCGTCTCAAGACCAGCCGGAACAGTCCGATCATTCGGATCGACAACAACAAAACCTCCCGCAATTCCATCACCTCGATCAGTTTGCAAATGTCCATGATACCAATGTGTTCCTTTGTTGTCAGCAATGAATCGATAATCGAATCTAGAAACCAACTTCAGGCGGTTCAAAGAAAATGGGAATTCTTACGAAGTTGTCGACATAATGGGGCATTGTTGAACAAACGCAACACCATCCATGAACCACATTCCGTGTTTGTCAATTCCGTGAACGTGGATTGTCATTGAGTCAAGTAGCACTTTGTTCGACACTCTTAGCCAGACTTCTGACATGTAGGGCACCACTATCGGCTCACCCGGCCTGAAATCACCATCTTTCTCTGCGTCTCTCTCTCCTTTTCTCTCGCGGGACAGTGAGAGATAGAGACGGAGAGAAATCTTTTTCTCTCTGCGTCTCTTCTGACCGTGTTAGGAGATGATTTTTTCGGGATTTAAAGGAAAAAAACAAGATTTTGTCAAGGAGGAAATTATAGAAAAACTCACATTTGATCATTGATAACAATAACCCTCTTATGTAACCCATCATTAATCAGCACATCGCTGATCTTATCCGCATCGCCCGGATCGGTTTGCGGATTCATTGTAGTGTTCAGAAAACACGGTTTCAATTGATCACGATCTCTCATCGACCACGTTCTCTGCAACAACTTCGAGTCAACGCTAAAAACATCAGGAAACTCACATTACGATAATCCCAATCAACAGGAGTTGCCAAATTTGCAACATTATCATTTTTAAATGCCATCGTCAATTTTTTCGACACAACCATGTCATATCGATAAACACCATTCTGAAGACATACTTATTTTTGAAAGAATAACGAAGAAAAGTCAAAAATACCTGATCTGGCTCCAAAACTTTGATGGGATCCGTATATTTTTTGTATCCAAAAACCGCCGATAAAAATAACAGAAAAACTAGAAATCGCATTTTTTTTTTCTATTTTTTTAACATCTAACGTAATAACTTTGACAATAGTCAAAATGGGCGGAGATGCTTCTTATCATGAGTGAAAAAAGTATTGACAACGTGCATTTTGAGACGTGCTTTTGATAATAGCTACAAGAAGGAGTTCAAAAGACGACAGAATCGACAATTTATTTTTCAGCGCCAACTTTTAAACTTCAAAATCTGGAAATTCAACTTCTGAGCCATTTTTTCTCTGCGTCTCTCAATATTAGGATGTTCTTGACTCCGCAGTTGCAAACATTTTCCTGGATTTTTTGTCTCTTGTATGCTCATGAGAATTCTCACGTGTTTTGTGCTTTCCTCCCATAGCTCAGAACACTTATCATTTTTTCTCACTTCCAAACAAGAACAATGGCTGATAACAAAAAAATTGATTTCGTTTTCTTCAAATTGAAGCTAGGGAATTAGAAAATCAATGTTTACCCACTTTTTGACAACAAAATACTCGAAAATTCACCTATTTTTGTGGAAGAAATACTTTCATATATAAATAATAAAAATATCCTCAAAATAGGCCAACTAAATTGTTGAATTATAATGTTCTCCTAGATGAAGAGCATTTCTCAAATAAACTATTCTTATCGGCGTATTATTTTCCAGCGCAAACTCTTCACCGTAATTCCGTTCACCGTCCGCTTTGATAACCTGCAAAACATTATCCTACCTGGTAAAACTTGAAATTTCCGGGTGTTTTTTGCAAAAAAAGTTGGAGAAAAAAACCCACTTGAATGACCCGTTTGAAATGTCTCGAAATGGCGTTGAGCTCGAGCTCGCCTCCCCAAACACCACCGCATTCGGCCGTATTTTTGACACCATCCAAATATCGATACCAATCACACTCCTCACCATCCGACGATTCTTCGGCAATGAATGGTAGAAAATCGGTTCGGTTGTTTTTCATGTATTCTGCGCAAAAACGGCGAAGTTTTTTGCCAGTTGTCTGCAATTTTTCTGTCTATTTTTCAAAGAATTGTTGTCACTCACCTCATATCCAAGCATTGATAGTTGATGTGCGACAGCGTTGTACATACAATCACCATCTCCGTCTATTTCATACATTGTTAGTTGTTTTTCGGCAAGAATCTGGGAATTTCCAGGAATTAGAAAAGAATGTGGTTTTGTTTTTTTCCCAGGTATGCAAAAAACAACAAACCTGCGCAATTTTTTCATTCTCAAAATACTTCTCCGACGTCTTGCTGGCCTCCTTATCCTCCTTAACCGCCTCCTTCCATTTCTCATCAACCGCCTTTTTCTTCGCCTGTTTTTTCGCAGCCTTCTTACTAATTTTCGTCGTTCTATAGAACCCGCTACTCGAAGTTCCCTCCTCATTCACATCTTCATTCGACGATTCCGACGCCGGCGTGATTTCATCCACTTTTTTCGTCGTTAATTCATCCCGCTCTGCCACCTCTTTCTTGTGCCTTTCCTCCAATTCTTTCTCCATTTTTTCACACTAAAAATTTCCCTGAATAAAATTTTCTTCACAACTTCAAAATACCTGAGCATTTGTCTCCTTTTGCTTCTGCTTGTTACCACCTTTGGCCGCTTTTTTAAGAGCAAGAAGTTTTGCTGAAAATATACCTACCTAAATGACAGTCAGTTGTCAGTTAAAAACACTTATTCACAGGATAAATATATATTCAAATACCTCTCAAATCTTTTTTCTCCTTCTTCTGTCTGCCCGCCAATTCATCTTCAACATCTTCCCGATCAGACATCTGCAAAAAGTTCAACTTTCCAATTAAAAATCTTCAAGATATTACAAATAGTTTCAATAAAACTACAGTACTCTTTTAGAAAAACAAAAAACAATAAAATATCAATAGATTCATGCAATAAATTAAATATTTTTCACAATTTGTTCAAGACTTTTGCCAAGCTTTTCCGCATTGTCAACCGTATCCGCTTCCGCATACACACGAACAATATTTTCCGTCCCAGACGGTCTGATGAAAGCACGCGCTTTTGAATATTTCCCAACTTCGGCGTCAATCAATTCCTGAATTCCCAATGGTTCGACGAGTTTTGTCTCTTCCCACGTTGTTATGAAAATCGATCGATTTGCAACCTAAAATTACACTAAAAATTCTCGCCAGATTCTCCAACAAAAGTTTACCGGCACTTTAATTTGAATATTCGGAACATCGTTATACATCAAATTCCAGTCATCAATCGACCACCCATAATGTTTGAGCACAATTTCAACAGCTAGCAAATCAGCAAACGCATCACCCACAACTTCATTTATCAAATAGGAGAAGAGTCGAAGACGCTGAATTGAAATATTGTCAGAATTCTGTCTGGAAATTGAAAAACATTAAAACACGCCCATGGCCTAGAAAACCCGGCAACCTTTTCTAGGCCACGCGGTGGGGCGACAAAAAATCACCTTCGAATAACATTGTCAAATTTCTCACTGAAAACAACAGTTCCATGACCATTCGCCTCAAAATACACTCCAATATCATATTTCAACGCTGCATGATGCAAATTTTTCACACCGGTTGGCACAATTTCCGGAATAATTCCAAGTTTTTCCTCAATATACTTGGTAGAACTACCATTCGCATATGCCGTTTGAACAATTCCAAAACTCAAATCACTATCGATATTGTTCAACTGCTCTTTGATATAAGTCGCCAATAAAACAGCAATTTTATCTCCGTCCAACAGTTTGATAGATGTACTACCAGCTGATTTGAAATAGATCAACCGATCAGCATCGCCATCAAATGACGCACATTTGTCATCAGATTGTGTGAAATTGGACGGAACAACTTGTGATATTTTAACAAAATCCGCGCCACATTCCGAGTTTAGTTCACCAGTTTCATTGCGAAAATCGATAACCAACAACTCGTTTAGAAGTAGTAGAAGATCTCTAAAACGTGGAGAACCTATACCATTCGCACAGTCTAAAACTAGCGAGTTATAATAGTTGGAGTTCGTCGGCGGAGTGGTAATCTGGAAGAGATTCAGGGCATAATATTGCGCAGTTGTCCCCTCTCACTTACATCATAAAGAGATTTGAACGCATTCGCCAGCTTTACATAATACCCCATTTCAGTGGGCCTTCCAAACAATGGCTCATTATTCGATTTCACTAAATAATGAAGTTGCGGCGTTGTCAAAGTTCCACTAAACTCAAATGGAACTTCATATAGAGAACATCCCGCATGTGCGGCTTTCATCAGATGTAGACCACTTGGACGAGTATCTATTGCGCAAATAACTTTTGCATTTGTCGCAGAGTTATTGAATCGGATCTCTAGATTGTTCACGATTCCCGGGAAGTCTTCATCTGTTGAATTGACAAGCTCCGTGGCTATTATTTCCCATTCTCCAGCCAACATATCACCATTTGGATCAACTATTTTCACACCATTATCCTTTTGCGGATTGTGCGACGCGGTGATCATCAATCCGATCGTTTTATCGAGCTGCCGAGCTCTCAAACCGGCCAAATATGCACATCTATATACAATGAATGTTAGTTTGTCAGCCGCGTTACGAAATCCTGCTGTTCCATACGCAAACAGTTCGTCAATTGGGGAATCGTTTCCCAGATAATTCACATTTTTCTGACGTTTGTAAGAGGAATTGATTCTGTTGGCGAGTTGGTCAACCATTCCTGCAATACACACAATGTATTGGAATTAAAACCGACTCGGAACCTTTAGTTTGATCAACATTTTTCGAACTTTCTAGGAGAATGAAAAAAGAATAAAAAACCAGGGTCGTGCGTTTTCTCTTCCACGGCCACGTGAATCGCAGTGTTTTTTGTGTGGAAAGCTTCAAGCAGAAATAAGAGAAAGAAAATTCAAAAGAACACAAAAACTTTCAGGAATATCCAAGGCCCAATTAGCAAGGCCTGAAAATTGTTCTGTAATTGTTCTCACTTTCTTCCCGAAATAATAAATCGTAAATAATGCTTCATCAGTTCCACTCATATCAGTGTCAAACACCAAAACGAACATTTTCATTTTCCCTCTCGTGGTTTTTTCTCGCGCGCCTTGATAATAAAAAGGTTTAGAACAACAACAATCGAAAACCTTGACCATTACCGCCCACAATAATTTCAGAAACACATTTCGCTATTTAGTTTTGCGCGCAATGTCATTTCAATGTTCACCCGTTTGCTATATTTTTCTGACAATTATTGTTTCTTCAGTTGGGTAAGAATGTGTCTTGTGAACAACAGAAAAAAACAAGCGATAAGCTTCTTCTCAAGGTTGTTCGGTTTCATTTTTCAACGAGGCGAAAAAATTCACGGGTACTGTACTTCCAGGGAACTTCTTTTTTCCAGATGTTATCTTGATCCATCAACCGCGTCAAACTACAAGGATGTGACTGTTGAAAACTACGATCTTAGGTGGAGAATTGATTTTGAAAACACCAAAATTGTTGGTGAGGTGGATATTTCTTTGCGAGTTTTGAATGACGCCAAATTTGTGGTAAGAAATCAGATAAGCTCAAAATGAGGAACCTTTTTTTAAGGTTCTTGATGTCAGAGATTTGACAATTCATAGTGTCACCTCATGGAACATGTCTTTCAATTATCAACTAATTGAAAACGGTCAACTAGGGCAAATGTTAAAAATCTACACATACCGATTAATCAAAGGTGACAAACTGTAAGTCACTTCAATTGAGGCATATATGGTTAACCCAATTCCAACAGCACTGTGACAATTCAATACGAGACAAGTAGCCACGCGCGAGCTCTCCAATTCCTAAAATCCGAGCAAACCGAAGATGGAAAAGAGCCCTATCTGTTCTCTCAATGTGGCCCGATTAATGCTCGTTCAATAGTTCCGTGCATGGATACCCCGTCAGTTGCGAGCACCTATTCAGCCGATGTTTATGTTCCACCTCGTTTGACGTGTCTCATGTCAGCAATGTCACGTGGAAGCCAATTATCCGATGTGGGCAACTATCGAATTTTTAGTTTTGAACAGAAAATCGCTATTCCTAGTTATTTATTGGCTATTGTAGTTGGCAAGTTGGAACAAAGACATATTAGTTACAGGTTGGGAATTTGTCAATTATCGTTTTTTGAAGCTTTCTGTTGGCAAAGTATATTTTTGGCAATCAATAAAAACGCAGAAAATAATCCACGTAAAAAACCTGTCAAAAATCCCGGTGTGATCATCGAATTCCACATGAAGTTTTGTATTTCTCTCGGACAAGATTTCCAGTTTTTCCCGATACCTTTTGTCACATTTTTCTGGTCCCTTATTTTATTTAGCCCTCCCTTCCTATTCACACTTATTTCCTGTTGCCTTAATCTAGGTCACCATATGTTGTTTTTGATGGTTCATAACAACAGGTATGCCATATTTTATAGATAACATCAAAAGGTGTGAAAACTAATTAGCCATATGGTGACCTAGAAAAGACTACATCCCGGCTACTAGTACCTCTAAAAAATAGAAAAGAAACTATAGTAAGGGGGAACTAGACTATTGTTTGGGCCTCAAAAACAGGGGGTAGCACAAGTATGCAAGTATGACTTGAATACATTAAGAATATCAAAAAACTTTTAATTTATTCAACTTGGTCAAGGTTGACTCAATTTTCTTTCAGATCTTCCGTCTGGTCTGAACCTTCTCAAATTGCATCAGCAGCCTATGAATTCGACGAAATCGAGAAAATACTCCAGATCGCCGAAGACATAGCTGGGCCCTATATTTGGGGTCGTTATGACATCATCGTACTGCCCTCCTCATTCCCGTTCAGTGCGATGGAGAACCCTTGCCTCACATTCGTTTCGCCCACTCTTATAACTGGAAATCGTTCACTAGTTAGTACGATTGTTCACGAAATTGCGCATAGTTGGACGGGTAATTTGGTTCGGATCGTTTCATGGGAACAGTTTTGGATGAAAGAGGGGTTTACCAATTATTTGCAACAAAAGATTAATGGACGAATGTATGGAGAAACGACGAGACAATTCGCTTTTCAACAAGCCTATGAGGTCAGATAATCTGTGTCAATGATAACTATCATCACAAAGAAGACCAGAAAACCCGGAACAAAAAACTTGACGCATTGTTGTTGTTTTTTGTTGTTTCAAGTAGCACTTGATTTAAGGTCACAAACTGTTTACAGAATCGAATCGTTTCAATTGTAAATGGTTTGGGAAAACGTCACGAGTTTACGAAACTCAATATTCGGCTCGGAAAAACGGACCCGGTTGATTCGTTCAGCCCAATCCCTTATGATAAAGGAGCTGCATTCATTTTGACAATTGAGCAAGCTGTCAATAATGAGAGAAGATTTGATGATTTTATCAAAAACTATATTAAAAAGTAAGAAAGAAAAAAGTGAGAGACGCAGAGAAAACGAAAAATAACCCGTAACTTTTTTGCAATTCCAGATTCTCTTACAAATCAGTTTCTTCCGATGAATTCATTGAATATCTCTACACCCAATTCCCTGACAAATATCACGAACTGAACCGAATCAACATTCCAATGTGGCTTAGTTATCCCGGTCTTCCACCAAAACCGCATTTCGACACCACACTGGCAAATGAAGCCAAATCATTGGCAAGATTCTGGATTTTTGGCAAAATTCCAACAGATGCCTCTCAATTTTTGAACATGACCAGTTCGCAAAAGGTTGCTGTTATTGACGAGATTCTCAGTCATAAGCGATATTTTACACATTGGAGGGTGAGCTATTTTCCTTATAATTTTATAGAAAAACTACGAATATTTCAGATGTCCGAGTTTACAAAACTCTATAAATTGAGTACAACAAGTGATAGTTCAGTGAGATTAGGGTGGCTTCGATTGGGCTTAGCTTTGAAGTATGCCCCAATTATCGAACCGAGTTTGGAATTCGTCTCGAAGGTTGGTATTTTGTGGTATAACACATCGATTTATCGCGGTTTGTTCAATTGGAATTTGTCGAGAAATCGGGCGATTTCGAATTTTTATTCAACGATGAGAAAGATGAATCCAATGACTGTCAAACTTGTCAAACAATTATTGATTAGGTAAAGAGCATTTTGTAAATACTTGTATGTATGTATTGATTGAATAAATATTAGCAAAAACGTGATCCAGAACCATTCTTATTCGATTCCCAAATTATTTCTATTCAAAGATGGGAGCCCAAGCGTCGACGAATAACAACAACAACAATATAAATAAATCGATAAATAACAACAGTATTAACACAAATGCAAACAATGAAAATAATAACAATAAGAATTCAAAAGTATCTACAGTAATTCAAAGGGACACATCTCGACAAGTCGAACGACCATCAAATGCCAACGCTTATTATAGAATACCGATTCGGAAAGCGGGTAAAAGTTCGGATGACGAGAAAAGTGCGGCTTCTAGAAAATTGGAGAAAACTAAAAGCTCTGAAACCAGCGAAGACAGTTCTTGTTAGTTTGAAAAAAAATCCCGAAGAAAGTTATAATGTTGTTTCAGTTGATCGATCAGAATCGCCAGGTGAATCGGAAAGCGAAGAGAGTGGAGAGAGTGAAGAGAGTGCAGAGAAGATTCCGAAGAAGGAAGAATGGTCAAATTTGTCAGGAGAAGAAGCCAAAAGAGTGTCAGAGAAAGCGATTCAGGAGGCGTTTAAAAATCCGCATCAAACATTTATTTATGCAACCCCTGTCACTAATATTGTCAATGAGAAGGTAGTTTTCACCTCCGGCTCGTTGTATTACTACAATTTTACAGATTCTCAAAGAAGGTATATTTCTAGAGAGTGTCAGTGAAACATATACAATGAGCGATGATCAAATAATCTACGAAATACCATTAGATTCAGTTGGTCTCCGAGTCGCACGCAATCGAACAACCCGATCGAAAGTCGATCCATGGAGACGACACGGAGCATTGGTTAAATTGTGTGAAATTGGTGGCAGTGTGCCAGAAACAAAAGGGCGAGGAAAAGCACGACAATTTGCGACCATCAAAAAAGGAACACAACCACCACCTCCACCAAGTAAGTTATGACTAATGTTTTTGAGGCTAAACATTTTTACAGAAACAAAACCTCTGACAAGTGTTGATGAGTACATGACGTTTAAGAACCCAAGCAAACCTAAACTGTGATAATAAACATTTGACCTTTGTTAAATATTTTTGGGCGATTGGTGTGAGAAATAATGAATTGCTAAATAAAATAACTCACCTTAAAATCGATAATCACACGAGTTGACGAATTTTGGCGAAAACTGATGTGCAACTTTGTTCCTAGCTTTACCCAAATCGCCCCGGGAAGATTGAAGTGTCCTCTTTCACCTGAAACAACTTAAAAAGTAATTCATGCAAGCTTAACCAAGGAAAAAAAGCGGAAACAAAATAACTTTTGATGATTTTAATTAAGATTACTGTAGCCAACAATTTTGTGTGTAGACATTGCACCAGACGCACAAGTGCACACATCCAAAAATTTTTGGGTTTAAAAAATGATTTCTCGTAATAAAAAACGTAATAATGCAATTTGCAAAGTTAAAAAACTTAAAAAACAAGAAAAAGTCAAAATTGAATGTATTTACATTTATTACACATAACATGACTAGAAAGAGGATTGACTAGACTTGACTTGAAAAAATATAACAACTACAAAAATCTACGCTGAAACTAAATTTGGTAATGGTGGAAGAGAAAAGCTAAAAGATTGAATCGGAGAATCACACACTATAGTTTTAGGAAAACTGGAGAATTTCGTAAGAAGTTGATGAGAGTAATCGAGAATTCCAAGAACTTCCAGATGATTTAATGATTTGAGCGAAGATAGGAGATAGAACAACCCCTGTTTTCGAATCTGAAAAAAGTCAAAATAGTTTAAGAGACCAGTCAAAATTGCTCACCTTTCGACAAAAATTCAGATCCAAAAATTCGAGGCGACTACATTTCGCAATATGCATACAAACAACATCATCAACCCGCGATATTCCACTAATTCCCAACTTTTTCAACTTGTCAATCTTTCCCAATTGCACCAACGAGTTGATTGTCAACAAATTGCACTGATCAATAAACAATTGTTCAAGATCCACACAATTCGAGATGATCTGAATCAGGGCCATATCTTCCATTCCATCTCGATTACTACTGAGGTTCAATGTTTGTAGTTTGGTGAGACGAGATATTTCGGAACAATCCATGAGATTTGGCGAGTAGGATAGATCTAGATGTGTCAGAGTGTTCGACATTGGAATGAGGTTTTCGAGTGATGACGCGGATATGAACGATCGTTGGAGCACCAGTTTTTGGAGTCTGGAAAAATAGGATGTGAAGGGTTGAGTCTTCTTGGGCTAGAAAAATATGATCTTCTCTCAAATTTTCAGTTATTTTTCTCCATTTTTTTTTTCGTTTTTCTCCTCATGTCACATTTTTGGATCAATAATAATTGGTCAAGTATTGGAGAAAAGGTCACACCTGTTGTTGTTGTTTATGATGTTGTCAATACTACAATAACAACAGATGTGACCTAATTAGACCTTTTCAACACCTCAAAAAATATAGAATATGAGTCATTATTTTATTATTCACATAGTTTTACTATCCCTCTCTGTTTCTCTGCGTCTCTTTTCTGTCGAAAGACGCTGCTCTTTTTGGGGTTGTTTTGTTGTTTCTTCTTCCTCCATATTGATATTGCATTTTTTATTTGGTGTACCTTTCCGGTCCTCATTTTTGTTCTTTATTTTTTTTAGTTGTATACCTTTTCTTTTTTTCTCAAGTTTATTTTGATAACTTTTTTTTTCTTCTTTTTTCTTTTCTCTACTTTTTCCACGATTATTTTGGATCATTTTCTTAGATTTTGATATTGCATTTTTCATCTTTTTTCTACATTTTCTAAGAAATATTACTGTTATTTTTAGAATTATTTTTTCTTGAATAACTTTTCCACTATTTTCTAAATATACCGTTCTACTTTTTCACGTTTATTTTTAATTTTTCTTGGATTAACTTTTTTTGTTGTAGGTCTCGTTGTTTTGGCCTGACACTTGGGAAACCCAAAGCTGAGCAATGTGGTGGCTCAGCATCAAGAGGTTCAACTATTGCACCATATGGCTTGGTGAGTTTTTCTTCATAATTTTTTTTCAAAATCTGTTTTTCTTTCAGTATTTTCGTGTGATGCTAATTCCTAGGCGATTTAATGTACAACGAATGCCAATATCAAGACGGAGGGGCACTAAAGGAGCTGTGTCTCGTAGAAGTCCACCATCACTTCCTGTCCCACAACCCACCACATGTGCATCACATGTCGTGGAGAAGGTTGCACTATAGGATTGAGCTCAGCTCTCTTGGTGCTTCAGCGTGATAATAGACTGCCCTGGGTGCAGGTCTTAGAAGTGCTCTGGAACCTGCTCAAACAGGCTGAGCTGAATGGAGTAGGTGATTGACGCCGAGCCCTAAAGTTCGATGCTCACATAGGAGTGGCATCGGACTTTTCGGGGTTTTAGTATTTCCATACTATATAGCCTCCCCAAGGCGATGCCCAGACTAGAAACGTAGCATAGTCGCACAATGGTTTTCCTCACTGTTACGCAGTGGGATGTGCTCAATCTGGCGGAGCAATGCCGATGTGGTGGCGGAGCGATGAAGTCAGGCCCTCTTCGCACAATCTACTCCGGTAGAAGTATTCCTGCCGCGGAATAACGTGTCAGCGGACTTCGGTTCGTTGCTGACAGAGGAGGTTACTCGATGCCCAGACTACGAAACGTAGCAGTAGTCGCAGAATGGTTTGCCTCATTGTGGCCTCCTACTTCGGTAGGACGCACCTTGAGAGTGCTCATTTCGACTAAAGCTCTGCCGAAGTGGTGGCTTAGCTGTCGATCCCCCTTTGCACTTCTAGGGAACCCATCTTATATGCTCACTGCTGCTGTTCTATGGTTAGTTTGATCACCTCCTTTTTAATCAACCTTTTTTTTTAGTTTTCAGGTTAACAACAATGCTCGATCAATGGTGGAAAATATTTGGTGTGAAGAAAACGATCAAAGGTACGTTTTTTTCTTTAAAAATTTTTGATCTTCTAAAATTTTTTTGATCTTCTAAAAATTTTTGATCAAAATTTTTTTGATCAAACATGAAATGTTTTTTTTTTCAGAAATTTTCATGTTCTTTGATGTAGTTCAACAACAATGGCTCCACAATTTCGGAAACGATCGGCAATTATAATGAGAGGTACGTTTTTTTTCAAAACTACTTTACTTTTTGTGGGTTTTCAAAATCAAAATTTAAGTTTCAAAAATACTGAATTTCAACCAAAAAAAACCGAAAAAAAACGTTTCTCATTTAATAAAAAATAGATAGTGTGTGACCTGAGGAGCTCACAGAGAAACAGAGATAGCGAGAGAGAGAGATTTGAGTTTTCAGGTCAACAAGAATGGTTTAACCGAGCAAAGGGTCAGTGCTCGGCTTCACATTTGTCTGGCGGTTGGGCGAAATGTCCAATAGGACATGTGGCAAGACTTCCCCGTGACTTGGTGAGTTTTTAAATTTCTCAATACCTCTCAATATTTTGATTTTTCAGGTTCAAATTGTGATGCTCATCAATTGTTCCGAGTCCAACCAAGCTGCCTGGGACCACTGTTTGAAATATGCGCCAGGTATTGAAATTAGAATACCCTTTTAGAATAGTGTTGGCACATTACTCAATGTGCCATCACTTTCCGGGTCAATAGTTGCTCAAAAAACTATTGACCCACCCACTTTTCGGACCGATTCACAACTCTGTGAAAACGGGACTTCGTTGTTCAAATTCATTGACAACGGAGTATTGGTTTCGCTGAGGAGATCCGTCTCCTTTCAGAAAAAAGGTGGCCACCGGGGAGATGGGGAAACCGTGAGGAGGAAAGAGGGTGGTTCAAATTCATAAACACCTTTTTGTGGTTAGCAACAAAAAAAATTCAAAAAAATGTGCATTTATTTGAACAATAGTCTTGGGCGGTTTGGGGGTAAAACCGCTGTGAAGCCGAGATGACGCCAGTCATTTTTGGAATGATGACTGGTGGATGGGTGGGCTCGGCGAGCAACGAAGGACGAAGAAGGTTGGTTTGAAAAATGGTCTAGATGATGATAAAATGACGTTTTTAAGATGATCAACAAATGGGACAACGCAATGGAACAACAAGATCAGACGACAACAATGGAAAGAGCGGTTAGTTTACATTTTTCACAGGTAATTAAGGGCAGTTATGGAGCGAGCAGCGTGAGAATACAACATTGTGCAACAACATCAGGTTGGTTTGAAAAATAGTTGAGCTGGTAACAAGAAAAAACAGTTTCAGGCGACGTCGAATGACATTGCACAACATCGGACAACAACGACAACTACGATATTGGAAAACAACATTGGCAAATAAGGTTGGTTTGAAAAATGTCCAAGACAACTTCAATAGACAATTTTGCAGGCGACAACATCGGAGGGCAAGATTGGTGGAGGACGAGATTGGACATCAGAGAACGACAAGGACAACAACATCGGACAACGAACAACGACAAGGACGACAACGAAAAGGACGACAACTTCGGACAACGACAAGGACGACAACATCGGACATCAGACAACGACAAGGACGACAACGACCAGGACGACATTGGACAACATCGGACAACGGACAACGACAAGGACGACAACTTCGGACAACGGACAATGACAAGGACGACAACATCAGTGGACGACAAGGACGACAACATCGAACAACGGACAATGACAAGGACGACAACATCAGAGAACGACAAGGACGACAACGACAAGGACTACAACATCGGACAACGACAAGGACGACAACGAAAACGACGACAACATCGGACATCAGACAACGACAAGGACGACAACGACCAGGACGACATTGGACAACATCGGACAACGGACAACGACAAGGACGACAACTTCGGACAACGGACAATGACAAGGACGACAACATCAGTGGACGACAAGGACGACAACATCGAACAACGGACAATGACAAGGACGACAACATCAGAGAACGACAAGGACGACAACGACAAGGACTACAACATCGGACAACGACAAGGACGACAACGAAAACGACGACAACATCGGACAACGGACAACGACAACATCAGTGGACGACAAGGGCAACAACATCGGACATCAGACAACGACAAGGACGACAACGAAAAGGACGACAACGAAAACGACGACAACGACAACGACAAGGACGCCAACTTCGGACAACGGACAACGACAAGGACGACAAGGACGACAACATCGGACAAGGACGACAACGACCAGGACGACAACGACCAGGACGACATTGGACAACATCGGACAACGGACAACGACAAGGACGACAACATCGAACAACGGACAACGACAAGGACGACAACATCGGACATCAGACAACGACAAGGACGACAACATCGGACAACGGACATCAGACAAGGACGACAACATCGGACATCAGACAACGACAAGGACGACAACGACCAGGACGACATTGGACAACATCGGACAACGGACAATGACAAGGACGACAACATCGGACATCAGACAACGACAAGAACGACAACATCAGTGAACGACATCGGACAACATCGGACAACATCGAACAACGACGACGACAACAACATCGGAGAAAACATCGAAGGACGACAAAATGCAACACTTAAAAAGGTTTAGGTTAGTTTTATCTCGATCTTTTCAAGGCAAAAACACAGTAATTATTTCAGACTACTCTTCTCGAGGATGTTGAAGTTTGACAAAAAACAGGACTCGCCGAGAAATCAATGACGAAGAAGGTTCGACAACATTTCCGAGACGGCACGATCGACAACAACATCAGGACACAGAGATTAGTTTATTTTTTATTTTTTCAGCAGGTTTATGTTTTGGGTAAGTTATGAAGCGAGTTTTTTTTATATTTTCAATTTTTTTCATTTTTCGTTTTTTTTTTCATTTTTGAGATCGTCAACTATCTTCATCGACGGATTTCAGGCGAGGTTTTTTTTAACTTTTCAAACAAAAATATATTTAAAAATATGGGATGGTTGGAGGGCTTTAGGCGCGCGTTTTTTCTAGATACACAGACGGGACAACGAATCGGACAAGACGGATCGATGGAGCGACTTTGTGTGTGTTTATGTTTTGTGTGTGTCACTAACTTTTTGTTTTTTCTTCTGTTCTCCACTCTCTCTCTTCCCTTCTCTCTCTTCTCTCTCTTCCCTTCTCTCTTTTCTTTCTCTTTCTTACTGATCAGATGCGGAGATGATTTCCCGGCTGCCGGAGTTGGGGATGAGTCAATGCTCAGGTCCCCTTTTCCAGACCCGGATATGGGAGGGGGCCTTGTCAAAAGGTTGGCCTCACCGTGGCGACAAGGTGGTAGGAGCAGGTTATCTCTCTCTGTGTTTGTGTGTGTTTGTAAACCTGCTCCGAGCCAACAACCGTAGTAAGAAGCCCCTCTCAATATGGTAAGTTATAGTTGAGCTAAAAAAAAGCATGCGCACCGCGAAAAAAAGAAAAATTTGTACCAAATATTAAATTTTAATCACGATTTTTTGCAGAACTACATCATCCGCGAAATTCGATCAAGAGAGGACGTTTTAAATTTTTATTGTGATAAATATTTTTTTGAATTTTTATATTTGACTTTTTTTCCGATTAACTTTGAGAAAAAACTTCCCCAAGAACAAGAGACGCAGAGAAAAAAAGCACTAACCTTGTTCCTTTAAGAAATGAAAGATCCTCAATTTTCAACGAACTTCCAACAGCAATCGATACATTTTCAATCGATTTTGGAAGACATTTAAGAACTGCTGGATCGAGGTGAAAATCGCCATAATTCATACTTTTCCCCTAAAGAAAAAACATATTTCTAACTGTAAACATTGTAAAACTAACCGAAATCTCAAAAGTTTTCAATTTCGAACATCTTCTCAACAATTTCTCGAAACTTTTGTGTATAACAGTAACAACATCCCATTCGGAACAGTTCATCAGACAGTTGGAAATTTGTAACTGTTCCAGAGATTCTGGCAAATTTCCAAAATTTTCAATCGCGCCCAATGAGATGATCATTCGATCGATTTTGAGGCGTTTCAGTTTTCTGGCATTTGTGTTTATTGATTTGATCACAATTGTTGTTACTTGGCTTGAACTTGGAATTGTCGAATATTTCTCATTGGGTGGTCGAATTTGAAGGTTTAGATTTTGAAGATTGGCTCCACAGTGCTCTGCGAAAAATTTGTTTCGCTTATTTTTGTGGATTAGGAAAAATAAAAACAATTTTTAGTAAACTGTGCAGTTGTGCGTCATTTGGTGTGTTTGCACACACCAAGCTTCGCTACAGTACCATTATTTTAATTAATTATTTTATTTTTTCGTGTCTAAAAATCTCACCTATGACAGTCGCAACTGCTGTCGGATCTTGTACACAACTCGGACAATCTGTCTCAATATCCAGCTGTTTTCTCGATCGCAAACTCTTGCGACAAAGCAGATCAAAATAAGAAGAAACGCGACGCGACCGCAACGCATCTTCCACTTGTAATCGAGCAATTATGTGGAGCCAAGCTTCATCCATTCTAGAAAAAAAAACAATTTGTTTGGAGGAAAAACGGCGCTTCTCAATAATAAAAAAATGAATCATATGTCAAAAAGAAAAGAAAAATTTTCTTTGTCACATGAAATTTTGCTGGGCACCATCTGGAGGAAATTTTTCAAAAAAAAAACCTGAAATTTTGCAGCGAAAAAAACCCTCACTTCGAAGAACAAGACCCAACGAGAAATAGTATGCCAGAACGAGAGAGTTAGACACAAAAAGCTGTTTTAAAATTTATATGTGTCTTGACAACAACAACTAGTACTAGTAGTAGAAAAAGAGGGAAGCATGACATTTTTACGGGTGCAATTTATGGGGAATTTAAAAATTTCCGGGAGGTGGAGACAATGGAACATGAAAAGTGAAATTGCTCGAAGGAAAGTGAAGGAAATATGAGAGATAATCGAATTTTCGCTAATCCGATTGGTTTACTACGTTGTTGTGCATTTCGTGGGAATTTTTTGAAAAAAGTTGCATTTTTCTCTGCGTCTCCTATTTCTAAATCATTGGAGACATTCAGAAATAACTTTGGAAATTCGAAAAAAAAACTTAATTCTCCGGAAAATTGGCGTCCGCAAACACCTTTTGTGTGTGTGTGCGGGTACAGTAACCCAAGACAAAAATTTTTGGTTTTTTGAACCACATACATAGTTTTGTGGGCGGAGACAAATAATTTTTCCAAAAAAAAAAACAAATTATTCAGACAGGATTCGAACCCGTGACCTCTCACGGATTAATTTTTCAAACCTCTAACCTGCTGAGCTACCCAACCACGTTTTCATTAAAAAGTTAACAAAACTGATATCAAAAGTCAATATGAGGAAAAAAGAAGAAAAGATGAAAGTATTCAAAAGACGGTGTCAGCTGTCAGATAAAATTAGAAAGAGAAAAAAGAAGGCTAATTAAACCGATAAAAATGCAAGAAAAGTGAAAATCTTATTATTCTTATTACGTAAAATTCTTACACCCATCAAAAAAAGTGTTTTTTTTTTCACATGTTTTTTCCCAGAAGCTAAAAAACTAAAAAATTTACACAGCCACCTTTGTTTGTCAAAAAAAATGGGGAAAATGGAAAAATATTAAACAAACAATATTAAATTTCTCCTAACATTTTTACTGTTTCAACTCTGGATTATAAATTATCTATTTTCTACAAAAATTGAGAAAGAAGAAAAAAGTTTTACAAGAAAAATATACTTTTGTTGTTGCCTGGTAGCAATCAAACAAACAAAGGGTTAGAGGTTGAGGACCGGTTATGATTGCATTTGAAAATAGATTAAAATAAACAAGTAGCGATACAAGTCATATGTGAGTTTTGCGCGCGGTTTTTTTTTTTGAAATTTGGAATTTTTTGAGAAACAATTCTCAAAATTGAAAAACAGACTATTTGAAATACTGGAATCTGGTTTGACCTTTGCAATTTTTTGGATTTTTCAAAGCTTTTTTTTCAAGTTGGGCTTCAAAATTCGGACCTACTGAAAAAGCTCCGATTTTTTCTAATTTTTCGTGCCCGATTCTTCAAAAATTCAATTTTCCTGATTTTCGGGCCCGATTTGGAAAATTCCTAGTTTTCCAAATTTTTAAGTAGGTCTGATATTTAAAAAAATTTCGAGTCCGACTTTTTAAAAACCATTTTTTTCTAATTTTTGAGTCCGATTCAAAATATCCTTAGTTTTCCAATTTTTGGGCCCGATTTTTTCTAAATTTTTTGAGCTTAATTTTTTAAAAATTTAAATGTTCTATTTTTTTGGGTCCGATTTTTAAAAATTCTTAATTTTCCAATTTTTTGGCCTCAATTTTTTGAAAATCCAATTTTCTTAATTTTTTGGGCCCGATTTCAAAATTTTTAGTTTTCCAATATTTTGGGCCAGATTTTTGAAAAATTCATTTTTTTTCTCATTTTTTGAGCATATTTTTTAAAATTTTGAAAAAATTACTCACTCATCCAATCCACCATCTCCATTTTGATTGTTCTCCAGCTCGGCATGTCCTAGGCTAAAAAAATTCACAATTTTCACATCAAACATAGGGGAGATATATATTTCTCTGCGTCTCAAACACTCAGAAAAAAAATGATTTTCAACATATTTACAAGATAATTGATATATTATTAATGAATCAAGCAAAAAAAGAAAAAAGGAAAAATTCAAAGCGGTCCACTATATTGATAAGTTTGTCCAATTGTTCCCGAAATCGAATCCATCAATTTCAGCTTATCCTGACAATTATTGGTGAATGGTGTTTGTGACAAAGTAGAAGAAGAGGGTAGACTTGTTGTTGATGTTGTTGAAAAGTGTGTTGGTTTCAGATTCCAGTTGAATGTTTGAGCGGGTCGCGGAGCGTATGGTGATGGTTGCCAACCATTTCCATAGCCGTAGAAGGATGAATCATCGAGCTGCAAAAAATCCAAAAATTTTCAAAAAAAAAATTAAGATTTTCGTCGCGTGACCTACTTTTTCCCCTCGTAACTAGGTCACGATTGACTTTTTTCATTTTATTTTGGATCTTGATTTTTCTGGGTATGACGCTCAAATCGGAAAGTACTGTAGTTTTTCCCTTATTTTAACCCAAAAATTCAAAAGTACTGTAGTTTTTCCGCTGACTTTGACCCGAAAAATTTTTGTACTCTAAATTTACCCAATTTTAGAGTGATTTTTCACCCGGACCCATTCCCACTGGAAATTTCCCAGGCTCCAATTTTCACCCTCGAAAAAAAGTAGCTCTTTTCTGTATTTACATCATCTGTTACGAGATTGTGCCACACACACACCAGACAACTTGTTCTAAAATAAACAAATGAAAAAAGTATACACTATTTTGTTCTTCTGCTGCTCCTGATTTTTGTAGGTTTCAAACAAAAACCTTGCCAAAAACAATTTGATTTTTAAAAATGAAAAATCGTTAAAATTTGTATAAGTTTAGTAGAAAATTGAGATTAAAATTGAATTTTTAGGTCAAGAATGTTCAAAAATTCGGAAAATTAATGAAATTTCAACTCCGAAGTTTTGAAAATACCCGTTTTTTGAGAATTTTCAGGTCAAACTCATTCAGAAATCTGGAAATTTTCATTTTATCTTGTCAAAAATTTCTGAAAATTGAAGATTTTCGGGTCAAAATCACTCAAAATTTCAGATTTTCAGGTCAAAATTACCAGAAATTCAAGATTTCTGGGTCAAATTGACGTAAAAATATTGATTTTCAGGTCAACATTACCAAAAATTCAAGATTTTCGGGTCAAAATCATTCAAAATTTCAGATTTTCAGGTCAAAACTCCTTACAAACACAAACCTGTACACCTCCTTGCAACAAAGATGGCGGAAATCCACCCTGTAAACTTCCAAGATTCGTATTCTTCTGCTGTATCTGTTGACTTTGTTGTTGCTGTTGTTGCTGGGGCACAACAACACTTCCATTATCAATCACATAGTTTCGTTCGCGTTTTCTCCATTTGGCTCGCCGATTTTTGAACCAGACCTGAACTTAAAAATTAATAGTAAAACCGGGAGAAGAATTCGATTAGCCAACCCTATTGTCTTGTTTTGTTTTGTTTTGTTTTGTGATGGGTGTGATGATGATGATGATACATTATTCAATTTATGGCCGACGAGGAGAAAAAAGGGGAAGGAAAAAGATGCGCGAAACAAGAAATACGGTAGAAATTAATGACAGATGGGCGGAAAACTACAAACAACTTGGCTCGTTTTCAAAAATTTTCGAGAAAAAGCCTGGTTTGAAAGCTTAAGCCTAGGTCTAAGCTTAAGTCTAAAATTTGGCGTCGAAATTGAAATTTTTCAAAATTTCAAAACTCACCCGAACTCTCGGCTCTGTCAAATTGATCCAAATCGCAATTTCTTCTCGTGTCGCCATGTCCGGATAACGATTTCGAGAAAACCAATTTTCCAGTTCTGTCAGCTGTAGAAAAATTGGAGTTAGACTTTTTGAATTTTCTTTTTTTCCGGGTAAAAAAATCTGAAAATTTACATTTTTCACCGGATAAATTTGGAAATTTCATGAATTTTTGAGATCAAAAAGTTAGGAAAAACTCAATTTTTAAGAGTTTCCGGGTGAAAAACACCCGAAAATCATGAATTTCGGGAGGAAAAAGTCGAAATTCTGAGAATTCAAATTTTTCTGGGTAAAGCTAGGATTGAAATTCGGGTTGAGTTCGCCTAAAAACTTGGGAAATTGATGAATTTTTGAGGTCAAAAAATTAGAAAAAACTCAAATTTTAAGAATTTCCGGGTGAAAACACCCGAAAATCAAGAATTTTGGGTGAAAAAAATCCGATTTTTCAAAAACTCTGCGTCTCTCTCTCTCTCTTTCTCTCTCTCTTCCTGTTAACAAGACAAAAAAATCAAACCTGATGACTGGTAAAATGTGTCCTCTGTCGTCGAGGCTTCTGAACCTTCCCACCACCACCGCCACCACAATTCGATGTTGTCGGGCTGCCAACATCCGTATCAGATTCCTCCTTTTTCACCTCCAACGAGTTCAGCTCCACTGGAATAAAATTGAGCATGATAAGGGTATTCTTTTCTGTCAACTCACGTTTGGGCAATTTCAATGTATCAGTTGGTGGAAGTGGTATCGAATAGTTGAACGCGTATGGATTGTGATGAAGAGCTGATAATTGAGAGGTGATTGGTTGTTGATCATGATGAAGAAGTGGTTGATGATCCAGAGAGCTCACCGTGCAAACGAGATGAGATGAGAATCTGACATGAAAATTTTTGCTAATTTTTTTTTGGCTCAAAAATTGTTATTTCGATACTAATTTGAGAAAAAAATGAGAAAAACTACAGTAACCAATTATAAAAATTCCCGAAATTTGCCTCAGGGGTACTGTAGTTTCATTGCTCTCAAACTTTGGGATACTGTACGTCTCAATTCTGTCCATGACTTATTTTTTGATTTCAATTTGGCTACTGTAGTTTCCGGACCGGCCCGAATTTTTTTTTGGAGTACTGTAGTTAGACCTTTCAGGAAAATGAAAAAATGCGTCCAGGTACGCAACGGGTTACTGTAGTTTTCATTTTTTCAAATTTTGATCGAAATTTTCCGGACCGGCCCGGATTTTTTTTCTGAATTTTGGGGTACTGTACTTTTCATTTTTTTTTTCATGGGCAAATATTTTTTAGCCAAAAAAAAACAAGCGACAAAATTTTCGTATTTTTCTACAGTACTACCGTCATTTTCCAGACCGGCCCGGATTTTTTTTTCTGAATTTTGGGGTACTGTACTTTTTTCCTATAATTTTGAACGAAAAATTCGAATTTTTCCACAGTGCTATCGTAATTTTCCGGACCGGCCCGGATTTTTTCTGAATCTTGGGGTAAAGTATTTTTTCCTTTAATTTTGAAAGAAAAATCGGAAATTTTGGATTTTTTTCAAACTAAAAAAACAAGCAACAAAATTTCCGAGTTTTTCCACAGAACTATTTTCACAAATATCCCAGATGACCTAATCACTAACCTATGAGTATGATGATGATGTACAACATGTTGTGGTTGTTGTTGTTGAGCTGCTCCTCCAGCCGCTGTCGCCACTCCGCCTCCTAATACCGCAACTGCTTCTCCTCCACCAATACCATCATTCGAATCCATAGGATCAACCAGGGGATTATATATATTTTAAGGGGCGAAGAAAAAAGAGAAAACGGGATCGGATTAATTGATCCCCTCTTTTAACCCAAACAATTCTAACTGCCAGCTTCTTCTTCTTCTCCTTTTTTTGCTCCCCCCAACCTACCGTAGTCCAAGACCACGCCCACCCTCCTTTCTTGGGCCCGCAAAAAAAGAAAGAAAGAAATAATGATGAGCACGCGGCGTCGGCAGCGGGGGGATTAGAAATTTGTTGATGAGAAAATGAAACTACTGTAGATGGGGAGAAGGGAAGGGAAAAAACTCATCAGAAATGATGAACGACTTTATTTTCACACAAAACGTGTGTGCGCTCTACTTTTTTTTTGCCAACAAATCGGTCACGCTTAATTTCGAGATTTTTTCCACATTTCGAATTGTTATTGAGATTCTGGAAAAAAATTTGGGGGAGATTGGGCCGTTTTCCAGGCCCGGGAAAATCGGAAATTTCAAATTTTCAAGACTAAGGGGCCAAACATGAAGCGTCTAAAATTTTAGGGAATTTTTTAAGCCTCAAAAAATCACCTTGTTCCACGTGTCAACACCTGATTCAATTGTTCGGGCCGCGCATTGAAAACGTGCTCGTCGATATAGTCGGTTTCACGTTCGCAGATTCCGTGCAGCATTGTTGTGTACGCGTCGTCTGTCATGATGAATAAACTTCGTGGTTCGAGAAGCATCGATCCGACATAGCGTTGTCCTTCGGTCAGAATGTTCTGAAAAGTCATCGGGTTAGGGTGTTTGAGAAAAACAAAACTTTTTTTTTCTTCTGAAAATTTTTTGGCCTAAGAGGGTACAAAAAATAAAAAAAAATGCTGAAAATTTAAAAAATTTGAGGGAAAATCAAAATTTTTGAATTTTTTGTGGCGTGACCTATTTTTGAAAGATATCACGGTACTTTTTCCGCTCTCAGGTAAATTATGGTTCGCTCTCTCCGGCACAGTTTTGTGGGCGTGGTCTTCATAAAACCAGGCACACTTTTTTTGGGCGTGGCTTAAACGTACATGATGAAAATGAGCTTCACGCTCTCGGGAAAGTTAGTGAGTCTAAACTTTTCGAGGAAAACAGTTCCACAGTTAGTTACTCTACATGCCGCAGGGAAAAATGGGCGGAGCTTGTTTAACTTCAAAGTTTGAAAAATGAAATTTTCAGAAAAAAATCATGCCGCAGAGAAAAATGGGCGGAGCCAGGATTACTGTAATTTTAAACTTCTTCATGATTAAAAATCTAAGTCACGCGCCTAAAAAAAATCAATTTTTTGTTCAAAAATTAGTGAATTTCCTAATATTTTTGAAAAAAAATCAGGCACGTTTTTGTGGGCGTGGCCTATTTCAACAATTGGACGCTCATCACAGAAATTTCAAGAAAAAAAAATTCTTGGCACAGTTTTTCCAGTCCTGATTTTCGGGCCGGCCCAGAAAAATGATCCGAATTCTCACAAAACTATTAAGCCTAAGCCAAATCGCATCAATCACGTCGTGTGTAATTTCTCTTATCGTTGTCAAGCATCTCTCGTCATTTTTACCGCATTTGTCACACATACACACAGACACCGCCAAATATCATCATCATTACATAATTCTCCATATGCCAAAGCGAAAGTCGGCGGCGGGAAGAAAGTGATTTTTGAAAAACGGGGAAGAGGGGCGATCAAAAAATTATACAAACATTTCCAAAAAATGAAAAAGTAAATATTGGTATTCCATTAAGGGCGTGTTCGGGGTTTGGGAAAATATGTCAGAAACTGTTTCAAAAATTACTTTTTTGGCAAAACTTGGTCTAACCAGGTCTGATAAAAAGCGAGGCTCGGTCTGATTTTCTTGAAAATATTCTTATTTTCTCATAAAAATTTTCAAAATCAGAAATATTTTTCAAATGAGGCCCGATGTCGGCCCGAACCTCGATTTCTGGTCAAAATTTTTGAAATTAGGACGGATAGAAATATCTGATTTTTCCGGTCCGATCTTTTATATCGGGCCCGCCCGCGGACTGAACCTTTTTTTTAGTGAAAACTTCAACAATTCGAAAAAATCAGATTTTCCGGGCAAAATTTTTAAAAAAGTGTTCTTTGAAATACCAAATTGTTCTCTTTTCTCGTCTTTTGTTTTAGTCGTTTATTATTTCTCTTATTGATTTGATAACGTCTTCTTCTTCTTCTTCACCTCCTCGTTTTCTTGTTTTCTATTTTACTTTCAAATTTCCACAAACTTCAAAAATCTGTTATTTTGCTCATGTCCAAACAGCAACAAGAAAAACTTGCATATTAATTTTCTATACTTTTTCTCGTGTTTCATGTGTATTTTTGTATTTCAAGGTTTTCCCAAATTTTTCTAGATTAGGCACAGTTTCGTGGGCGTGGCCTAATGTAAACCGAAGAAATATAATTCAAAAATCGCGTTACTTCGAAATGTCGCTTTTTTCTACAGTACTCTTGGTGACATTTTCAGAAACAACAAAAAATGACGATCAACTACAACAAGGAGATAATGTCAACACATCCGTGGACATTCTTCCTACTACTTTTCAAATGGAAAGGATCAATTTGGAAAGCGGTTTACTTGGAGACCATCATTTTTCTGATTGTTTACGGTGTCATTTCAGTGATCTACCGAACTGTTTTGAGTGATCATCGACAGCAGATTTTCGAATCGCTTGTTAGGTTTTTTGACAAGCGACTCGAATATATTCCGCTTGAATTGATTTTGGGATTTTTTGTGACTACTGTAGTTAATCGATGGACCAAACTATATCAGACGATTGGTTTTATTGACAAGTGAGTTTTCACTTGAACTTGAACTTTGAAAAAAATCCACTTTTTCGGGCCTAGAACCGATTTTTGGGTCAAATTTTTCGAATTCAGATAAATTCCACTTGATTGGACCCTTAAAATCTGGTCTCTCAAAATTTTCCGAAAAACTCCCGCCACACTTCCAGCGTCGGCCTCATCGCCAATTGCTACGTTCGCGGCGCCACCGAAAAATCGCGCATCTACCGTCGCAACATCATTCGCTACTGTCAACTGTGTCAAGTGCTCGTGTTTCGCGACATCAGCATGCGAACGCGTCGTCGTTTTCCGACTCTTGACACGTTGGTCGCCGCCGGTTTCATGTCACAAGACGAGTTAGTTCTCTACAACAGCTATGACACCAAGAACAACGTTCATCACGGCTCGAAATATTGGATCCCTTCCAATTGGGCACTTTGTATGACGTATCAGGCGAGGAAGGATGGGTTTATTGAAAGCGACTATTTTAAAGGTGCACAACATGTTTTCTACAGTAATCTTCTCATCGTTGATATTTCAGCTCAAATGGAATCTGAAATTCGAACATGGCGAACAAACATCGAATGGTTATGCAACTACGACTGGGTACCTTTACCATTGATGTATCCACAATTAGTGTGTCTTGTTGTTAACCTATATTTTATGATTGCTGTCATTTCGAGACAGCTGATACAAGTCAAACATGAGTTGAGCAATGAGGTTCGTCGGTGGGCGGAGCCTAAATCTCAAAAAGAAACAAGAGACGCAGAGAAAAACCGTTTTTTCCAGGATTTGGAATCCAAATCCGAAAAAAATGCCAAATTTCAAAAGACGCAGAGAAAAAAGACCTAGGCCCAGTTTTCGGGAACAATTTTAGAATTTTTTTCGGCTAAACTAGATTTTCTGATTTTGACAGAGGGAGAGGGAGAGAGACGCAAAGTTTTACACATGTTGAAAATAGGTTTTCCAAAATTTTTCTCACCCTAAGCCTAAAGTCCTCCTAATAAAAATCTGCAGATCGATGTCTACTTCCCGGTGATGACATTTCTACAATTCATATTCTACATGGGTTGGGTAAAGGTGATCGAAGTGATGCTAAACCCATTCGGCGAAGATGACGACGATTTCGAAACAAATGCTTTGATCGATCGAAACATAACAATGGGCCTAATGATAGCCGACAATCCGATGAAAACGCCCGATGTTCGAAAAGACGCCTTCTTCGATCAAGTCGACGTCGAACTTTTGTACTCCGAAGAGTCGTCGCATCGCCCCAATCTTCATTATCATGGTTCGGCGAGTGGTGCGCGTTTCGGCGACAACGATGCTCCGAAAGTCCAGATGATTCCTCACTCACAATCCGACGCGAACATGCGACGTAACATGTCGATCAAATCGATCGGCAGTGATACCAACAATTTCTTTTCAATGTCACATGATGATGCGCGAATGAGAAAATTCAAGGAGATCAACATTGATCACGATTTTATGAAGAGACTAGAAAGTCATGTTGACTTGAACAAATCTACCCGATTTTAATATTTCTCTTGTTTGAAAAGTGTATATAAACCAACTAACCTCTTTATCGACCGGCTCATAAATATCCAAAACTCCGTGTGAACCCAAAGTGACTGTTGTGACGATTCGATGAAATGCTGGACCGTCGGTGTGCGGCATAATACCCTGTCCCGGTGTGTATTCGTTGACGAGAACATGGTTGACGGGTTGAGCGAATATTTCGAGATTGTCGATTTTTTTCATCAAGTATTTGAGCTCCTGTAAAAAATGGTGTTTTTTTTTCTTGAGAAATATTTTTGCCAATGTGAATGACAATGAGAAAACAAGAAATGTCGAAAAATTTGGCGTGACCTAGAAGGCCAAGAAAACGAAAACTAAAAACTATGACTACAAAGACAAAAAGGTTGTCCCAAAACAGACAAAGAAACAAAAACCAGAAAAATAAAGAAAGATAGAAGAAAGAGCAAAAAACTAAACTGAGGAAAAGGTGAATAATAAAATAATGAATAAAAAACCGGAAGAGGCAAGGTATAGAGGTACACAAAAGGGGGCGTGGTCAGGTGATACAGACAAGCACCATATGGCCACGCTTCTTGTATACCTCTTTGTTGTTAAAGATGCTGCGTGGTTGTGAGGATAGCGTCCTAAAGATTGGCATCTCTTTTGGTGCTCATTTGTTTATTATTCACCTTTTGCTCAGTTTTGTAATGTAGTTTTTTGTTATTTCTTCTCTATTTTTTTACTTCTTCTTGTTTTTCTGTACTTTTGTGTTGGCCCCTTTTGTATGCAGCCATTTTCTTGTCGCCGTCGTCATTCACAGTGACAATTTTTTTGTTCAAGAGTTAGTAACCCTGAAAGAAAACCGAAATTTCTGAAAACCGTTCTTTAAAAGTTAGTTTTCCGGAATTATTTTCGAAACTATTCCGAAAATATTTCGGTAAATCAGAAAAACGCAAGTATGGTTTTTATTTCCAGCTAAAAATTTAACACACAGTTCCTGAAACAAAACAACAAAAAGAGATAAATTTCTCTATTTTCTCACAAAAATGTCTAACTTTTCATGATTTTGAACGCTTGGCTGAAAAGTTCCGAAATCCGCAGTTTTTTTTAAGCAACTCCTGAAGCTAATTACTACGCAAAGCATACACATTATACCTATTAACAACTCAAAACTTCTCTGGCGCGCTCTCTTCTTTTTGTGTTGTCTTTCACTGGCGGTGTGTACGACACTCCGTTTTGCCTTTTGTTTACCGTAAATCTACAACCAGGAGCAGGACTCAGGGAAATTTTTTCTCCAGAGAAACCCCTAATTAGCTCCGGAGATCCCCAAATAAGCTCCGGAGCTAGCTCCAGGAAATATTCGGAGTGAATTTGGGGTAGCTCCGGAGCGAATTTGGTGGTTATTTGGGAATTTTGGAGCTACTTTGTAGATCCTTCGGGATGGAATTTTCTTTTTACATTTTTACATCATCAACACATTTTCAATATCATTTTTATTGAAAAACAACGCAAAACATCAAGACAGATAATGAATTAAAAAATTAAATGTGACGACCGGTTGTGCGAGAAAAGCTGAATGCAATTGTTGTTCCAATGTTGGGTGATATTATATTTTTTTCTGAGCAGTGTTGATCAGCTTTGCAATCTGTTTTGGCATTTGAGGTGTCATAACTTCTTCATGCTCGATTTCTGAAAATATTTTTTGTTCATATGTATTATTACTTCTTTTTTTACTAGCGAATAATGATAATCATTAAGACTACGAAGCTAAATTATGAATAACATTAAATATCTTAAGTATATTGATTTTTCTGATTCATGAAACGTTTCAATGTGGATTTAGTTTCCTAACTAATTTTTTTTATAAATCAATTTAAATATTTTCGTAAAAACTTACGAAGTATCGCAAACTGTATTCTTCGCCTCCATTAGTCTTCATCTCGCATCGTCAAATATTTTTTACGATTCACACGATGGCGCGAAATTCCTTTTCCTCATTTCGCAATAACCGCTTGACTCAAATGTATCACTGTCGTCTGAAAATTTGAACGGAACATTTTCAATGAAGTTAACTAAAATTGTAAAAATAACTTACTCGCTTTTAAGGGTGTTTCATTTCATCTTTCCTGGGTGTTTCATTTCATCTTCGTAAAAAACTATCCCGAAATTAGAAGCCTGAAACCCATTTTCTCGTTATTTTAGAAACATTTTAGGAACAAGATAGAAAAAAACAAAAAGAAAAAACGAATAAATTTGAATCATGAACAGGAAGCGCGTCGCGATCGAGCGAAGTTGCATCATAAAAAAATTCACTCCGGAGAAACACCAAAATTTCCCCAATTTTCACCGGAACCACTCTGGAAAAAAATGGGGATAATTTGGTGCTTTTCATTTTTCCCAAATATCACACCAGTTGGTGAAACTCCGGAGAGAATTGGGGTGGATTAGGTGCGATTTTGGGGGAAAAATTGGGGAAACTCCGGAGAAAAGGTGAAATTTGGTGTTTCTCCGGAGCTCGCATTTCCCTGAGGGAGGGTGGGAATTTAAATTGAAAAGTGGCTATGCAGCGGATAGCTTCAGGATTTTCTTTAAACCATCATTCTTGTAAAACCTCCACCCACCAGCGGAAAATCATCATTCGGTATCAACGCACTCTTCCCCACAACTCCACCATAATTCTGAAGTCGGCGATTCGCTAAAACTGTCCATTTTGGCTGCGGCGCGTTTTCAACACAACTTTGGAACAGACTAAAAAACAATCAACTTTTCTTTTTGTTATGATAATTTCCCAACCTAGCCTCATCTTCCTCAATCCAATTTGGAATGTAGAACATGCTCGGCGGTGCATTTTTCACACAATATTTTTGTAGATTATCTGGAAGCATCTGGAAAGGTTATATTGCGTCTGGAAAAATGTTTTAAGAAGTAGAAGTACACATGGAATTTGTAACTCTATAAAACAACCAAAAACAACAATTCAATGTATAACGTATTTATTATTTTTGCAATCTTTGCAATTATTAATAAATGCATCTATACATTTTTCAAATTTTCTTTTCAAATAAATAAATTAATAAATAAATAAATAATAATAATAAAGTTCAAAAAATCAATAAATTACAACAAAAAACAATATTTTTGGGATTTTCTAGTTTTTATCACAAAAGATTATTGAGATCAATAAAAATAGAGGGTGAGTATCGGTTATAAATGATGATCATTTTTGGTTATTTTCAATTATTTTTCCATTTTTTCATAAAATTTTCAACTTATTCAACAAGATATGTATAAAAATGATGAGATCGGATGATAAAGCTGCTTGCTGTGTCATTTACATATAGCTGAAAAACAATCAATATTAACCTGAATTCGAAAAAAAACAAAGACGACTTACTGGTATGGTGAGAGTGGGTTGTTCTCCACGTTTTCTTGATCTCTAGCCGACATTTGAGATGGGTTGAACATTTGACCAAAATCCTGAGCATTCTCCTCAGGCAACAACGAGTGTGACACATTCCATGGAACTTCTTCCATCGGTGTGATGGTTCGCGATGGTGGTGGAGTTGGTTTCGGCACGAGTTGTCGGTGAACAAAGTTTTGACGAGATGTTGATGGGCCGGCCACATAGTAGCGTGGTGGTTGTTGTTGTTGTTGGAAAAGAGGTTGTTGTTGTTGACTTGGTCTAGCAACCATATTATTTGCACGTTGAAGTTGACGTGGTCGTTGGACAATCGATCGTGGATTGTTGTAACTTCTTGGCTGACTTCTTGGCAATTGCTGATGAGTCAATGTCAATGGTTGTTGAGCAGCAGCTGCGGCCGCCACCACTGCCGCCGCCGCAGCCCTCTTCTTGGTTGGCTTCGCCTCGAACGGCGGGAAACCGATCTCGCCGCGTTCCATGGCCAACTCTTGTTCGGGAAACGCGAGTCCTTCGACCATTCCGCGTTCGCGCCATTTGCGAATGTCGGCGTTGATCTTCTCGTCTTTGTAGGGAACCATTTGCCAGAGACACGATTTTCGGCTAATGTCGGGTTGTACGAAGAGCGGATCTTTTTGGAAGCACTTGTTCAACGACAAATTGTGACGCACCGAGTTTTTCCAACCGCCTGGCGCTTTGCGGAAGTATGGGAAGTGAAATCTGCAAGAAACATTGGTTTTGAAAATCGGTTTTCGAGTTAGAAAAAGTGGGATTTTTGAAAAGTTCGAAAAGATTTTTGGTCAAAAACTTTTCACAAGATTTTTTCAGCAAAAAATTGGACCCAAAAATCGGGCCTGGGTCGAAATTTTATGAATTTTTTAGCAAAAAGTTTAGGTGCAATTTTCGAAGCTTTTTTCAACATTTTTCGCAAAAAAATCCAAAACTTACAGCATAAAGTGATAGATTTCAGCAACAGTCAACGATCCCGTCTCACTATTTCTCATCGCCAACGCAATCAACGTCGAATAGGCCCATGTGGGTTTTGGCCAAACCGTCGAATCGCCTTCCACATCGTAATCCGACCCATTAACTCGCGGATTACCTTGCGCGTCTTGGATGAATTGTTGAGCTTCGTTTTCCAACTCGTTTTGCTCCATAAGTTGTCGTTGCTGCTCGATTTGTTGTCGTCGATTCTGTTGATGTCTGTGATGATAGCTTCCAACTGGATGATTCTCCTGATAACGTGGTTCTTGTTGTTCTTGTTGTTGTTGTTGTCGAGCACGTCTCTGCACAGGCGCCGGCTCCGCTGCTCCTCGTCTCGCCGCCGCAGCAACTTCCAAATCCTGACTAATCTCCCTGAACTGACTAACATCCACCGAACCGAGCAAGTTATCATAGCTCGCCGTGCCAGTGTCCTCAACATTGAGAACTTGCGAAAAAGCCAGACTCAAGTCGGGTATTCTACAAAACACCGAAGATTGAAAAAAATCGCTATTTCTCGGAAAACTCACTGTGAAGACATCGGAATACTGTGCAACGAGATATCAGCCGGATTTTCGATTCGACTCGAAGATGGTGGTGGCGCTGTAGCGTGTTGTGATCGTTTCGCTTTCACAATTTTGCCCGTCTGATTTTTTCCCTTTCTTCTCCGTGGTTCATTTGGTTTATTTTCATATACTCCAAGTTCAAAATCTGGCATTTCAGTCTTAACAACTTTGTAGACATTGTTCTCCTAAATACCAAAAAAATGAATTTGAAAATAAAAGAAAACAAAAAACTAACCATTGAGCTTGAGCTCGAACTCGGTCCCTGTTCATAGTTTTGTGACGATGATGAAGATGAAGCTGCCATGAAATCCGGAACATTTTGTTCGTCGTGAAGTCCAAACGGATCCTGTTGCGACGGGAATTGCCAACTCTCAAAACCCGACAACGATTGCGGCGATGTCGACGGGCGCGGTTCACTATCAGCCGATGTTGACGTAACTTGTTCGACAGGTTGTTGCGCCTCCATGATGAAGCCGGAAAGCATAACATCCTTGTTAACTATCACCTCATTATCGCCATAAAGTTCCGAATAGTTGTAATGTGGCGACGTTTGTCGAGACATTGTTGTTGTATTATCTGCAAAAAAATCATTTTTGAAAAAAATAATCCAATTTTAAAGTGAAAAAAAAATTCACTTTTCAAATCTCCCAACTAGACGACAGAGATTCGCGGGTACGATTCTAAATAGAGCGAACTTTCTTCGTCTGGTTCGGTTAGAGACGCAAAGACATTGGGCAGATGTTCAGAAAAGAATTATAATAATAAAAAAAGAAAGAGTGAAGAAGAGCAGACGACTCAACGATGAATAATGATACATTTTTTTAGTAAAGGTAATCTGCTCCAAAGGGGCGGAGTCAAAATAGTTTCTCCCTACAGTAATCTGTAGGAAACTACTTTTTTTCTTCGAAAATATGAGAAAAATATTAGATATTAGAAAAGAAAGTATAATAACAAATCGAAAATATAATGCGAGTTTAATAAAACTAAAAAGGAGAAGAGAAGGATAATCAGCTCATGTTGAGACATGTCGATGAATGAATTGGCTATCTACTCGGTGGGCTCTCTTTCACACCTCGAAAGTGGGCGGAGCCTAGCAAAAGTGGGAAGGGCCAAAAAAATGGTGAAGGGGGTGTGAATAACACCACTAAAACTATGTATGTGACGTAATGATTACTGTAGAACGAAGAGATAATGGGAAATGGAGAGGTTTTAGAGAAAAGTTGAATATTTATGTGGATATTGAACTTTTGAAATTGGATATTTCGGGCCATTCTGGAGGAACCGGAAACCTGGAGGGCAGAAAAAAAGAGGTTTTTTCGGCGATTTTAACTTCTGATAACGAAAAATACTGTCCAGGGATGTTTAACTTGTCCTTAATTTCAAAAGTTCACGTTTTTTTTTATTATAACTTTTTCCAAAGGATATTTTCCATTGTTTTGAACTTTTTCGGGTTCTTCTTTTTCTCACGGACTTGGTCAGGAAGTTCAGTTTAGTAAACTTGTTGATTATCGCCCAAAAATTGAGATGTGGACAAGTTGAACCTCTTTGGTGAATAATAATACTACTGTAACATTGTGTGCTCTGTTCACCAGCTGTTTACAAGTAGACCAGTTCCATATTAGAGTTTTAGAAGGTCAGTCATCTTTCAACAAGTATTTCATCCTGCTAATACTGACAAAGATAAAACTTGAGATGTCAGAAAAGGCATTCAGTAAAAATTTCAAAATCTGCTTATACAACAATTACTGTAGCCTCACTTATCAATTTTTGAGAAAAAGTTCAGTTCCTCAAATTTTTCAGATAAACAGAATTTTGAAACTCATTTTCTTTCCACACATTTTACATTCACTTTCCACACATTTTACAGTTTTTCTTTAAAAAAAACTTCACTCACATCGAATCCTTGCACCTCCTTTACCACATTTATGTTTCGCCACAACATTGGTGTCTTGTATTTCAAAGGTATGCCGCATACAAATCTCTTTGATCTCAATAAATTTCCAAGTGTGCGGTAACTCTTTGATTATTGCACAATTGAATGGCTCTGTGTTTTTTGTTGACGGATAAATATGTCCTGAAATATTGTTATTATCATTTTTGCTCTCTTTGCAGACAGGTGACCAAAAAAAATGTCCATTGTTCCAAAAACCCCATTAGATAACATCTCAAGATAAGCCTAGTAATAGTACACTTTCAAAAACTACTCTATTATTTATGACACATACATATCTTGTGCACCTGGTTAGTTGCTCATTTTTCCCATAATCTCATAATTACTAAACAAAAGGGGAGAGAGATAGTGAGAGAGTGCAGAGAAACACTTCGCCTACAGTAAAACACAACAGTCGCAACAGATGGTGGTGCGGTGCCGACTGCTCGATTCGATTCATTATTTTATAACACCCTCATAAAAAAAGAGACAAATACAGTAGGTGCTAAAATAACACACTTTGGGAAACAAAAAAACAGAACGTAAACAAAGGAGAGAAAAAAGGTAAGTTTTTATTTACATGACAGTATCACAGTTAGGCATCGTTGTAGACTCTGAGTAATTTTTCTATTTTACGACCACACGCATCGTATGGACAACAACTTATGATGTTCAATATTTCGCTTTGATCTTTTGCTTGAGTCACTTGAGATTGTAGATATTGGCAAGGGACATGGCATCTGAAATATCAATTAATTGAGCCGGGCACAGCTCAAAAACTCAAAAAAATAGGGTTTTGGCGTGGAGCCAAAAATCGCTGTCATGAAAATGTGTTCAATTTTGGCGACAAAAATCGATTTTGGAAGATTATTCAATTTAAAAACATACCCACACGGTTGTAGAACAACACCTTCGGATATATTTTTCGTCAAACACAAATCAATAGGACATGGACCCGCACGAAAACCGACAATTTTAGGATCTTCATCATCTGCAAATTTACCATAACTTTACCAGTTTACATTTCAACTCACCAAAACGACAAATAAAACATTTTTTGGATAAAGATCGATGATAACACCGACTACAGAAAAGGTGTCCACAATTGTGAAATCGAAAAGGAACATCAATTTTTTCATAGCACACCGCACATGTGACCTCTCGTTCTACTGTTCCAGCGGCTAGATAGCTCATATATGAGTCTTCAGATAGGACTAGTATATTTTCCTGGAAATTAGGCGGCTATTTTCTGAGACAATTTGGTACGTTAGTAGACTGGTTACGGAAAAGATGCTACTTGTCCTATTGTGACCGTCAAAAAACCTATTTGCAAACTGGTAAACGGTTAGGTGAGGGCAACAACTGTCAGCGCATACCTGGCCTCAAAACTCACAAAATTAGAGGGTAGAATAAGATACTTGCTTTTGTCAGACTTCTCAAAAACCCGTACTCTCGACTTTGGAACACTTGCCATCGCAAGACTCATATCCTCCCACGACAAGTGCAATTGATCATTCCAATTCCACATGTGAACTTTAATAACATCTCCCTTCTTTCGTTTTTTCGCCGGATTTTCAGCTAGCGCAATTTTTTCATGTTCATTGAAATTCCTGAAATGTGTGACCATGTGTTGCTCCAAAAATAGTGTTAGAGAGCCATATGGTGGTTGTCATTTTTTATCGGTTCATCAAAAGAAAAGTGCTAATCTCAACTTTTTTGGGAAGAAAAGAAAACACCTCATTAAATATTCACAAAAACTGGGGCAATTATTCTCTAATCTCTAATAGAGGATTTCCACTCACCACAGGACTTGGCTATTCTGTACAGCTTCATTTGCAGATATTCTCACTAATGATTCATCATCGTCTAATTGTAATAATGAAAATGGATTTTCCAATAAACAATTTTTCTGAAATTTTTTCTAGTTTTTTTTTGCCCATAATTTAACATACCTTCCAAACAATATAAATGGAAAAGTAGCTTCCACTCTGTGGCACTAACCACTTCAAATCGTCTCCAACTACACAAACATTCAGAAAATCTGCAACACTTTCCCGATCAAAATCTGAAGATTCTTCCCGATTTTCCAAAAGTCGAAAAACATTCATCCTGAAAAAAATTCTGACAGTTTTGAGATCTATTTAAAAATTAGGAAAAATAAATATTTTACGGGTTTCAAAACCTTGAATCTTACTAATTATAGAAATTAAAACAAAGTCTTTAATAACAATAAATCTCTAAACAATTGTCTAAAACAAATCTACAAGTTATGTATCTTTTTCTTTAACATGTTCACTTTGTCAACATCTGTTGCACAATAATCCAAATCCGTTTGAAGTACGACAATTGGATCAAATCCTCGTTTTCTGGCTAATCGTAAATCTATTTGAGCTGATCCCATGAGCAAACTCGTCTTATTTTCAACATCCTGTAATGATTGCCATGAGGATGAGAACCGACTGGAATGAACGAGAACGAACCTGTTTGACATGTTGCCACAAGTAGAAAAATACTGGTCGAGGTTGTGTGGACCATTTGTCAGTTGCTACAACTCGTCCAGTTTCCTAGAGAAAAATTTGTTTTTAACATTGTTTTCCCATAACAATTAATATTTTGGTTATCTATTAGGTAAGATGCTAATTGTCCTAGTTTTGTGAGTTTTGGCTCTTCGGAAAAATTTCCGGCTCCGACCAAGTACAGTAATCCAGGCGGCACAAACAAAGCTCAAATTTTATGAGGTGTGAAAGGTCTAATTAGGTCACACCTGTTGTTATTGTAGTGTTGATAACATCATAAACAACAACAACAACAGGTGTGACCTTTTCTCCTCTTATGCTCATCGCTCACGTCTCAAAAAAACATTATTTTTTTCTAGAAAATGAACAGTCCTTATCCTCCTTTGTTTCTATGTCACTCTCTAACCTCATCATAGGCGTCTAAAAATGGACACCTCTTCCGGTGCCCAATTATTCATTTATTTTTTTTTTGTTGATATCGTTTTGAGTGGGTCTATCTTGCTGTTCATTTATTTTTTTGAGACTTGACTCTTGTCCACATTCTCTGGTTTAAACTTTATCGAGAGCTTTCACACGTTCCTTAAATTCTACCGCATTTTGGGTCTTCATTTACCACAGCAAAAATATTTTCCTATTTTGTCCGAATCTGGTTGAAATTATCATTTCTTCAATTTTTCAGATCCCCTTAGTTTTCCTCTGTTATTATAACATAGTGAAACTACAAAAATTATTTTCTAGTTTGACACAAGTGCAAGACAACCGAAAACAACAGTGCCTCGTTGTCTGATTATCATTTCTATGTAAAAACAAACGGTCCCTCCAAAAAAGACGCCGCGTGGGTCAGAGAAGGAGAGGAATGGCGTCTCTCTCATGAACACCTCTTCCGGTGACCATTCATTTATCTATTTATTATTTGTTTGTTTTTTGTTCTTATCCCTCTTTTCTCTCTCGCTCTCTTCATTTTTATACTCTATCTCTTTATATAGGCGGGGTCGAAGATCAATCTGTCTTCTTATGCTCATACATTCCCTCATTTATTCTTATTATTATTTATTTTTTTCATTTATATCGTTCTGATCGTACTTGTTCTTTCATTATTATTAATTTTTCTTATGATTATGAAATAGGTTGAAACTTCTGTTTTATTTCTTTTTATTCTTACTTTCTAGATTATATTTGGTTTTTTTTCTCTTTTTTTAACCAAAGACTTGTTTCATTTTCAAGTAATTTTTTGAAATTTCAGGTAATTCGTTCGATGTTGGAAAATTGGAATGGTATGAATCAACGACAACGATTGCCAATATCAAGCCGAGGCAACCAACGTGGCGGTTGCTCTAGACGCGTTTAAAAACCACTTCGGATCGTTTCAATAGCCTACCAATCTATTGACTTTGATTAGTAATGTTCACTCTAATGGTGAGCCAAGTGCTAGACGTTTTTACGTTTTACGGTCCGTTCGCGGACCGTTCATAGCCTATCAGTCTAATCAATTGTTCAATAGTAATGTTCGTGCTAATATTGCGAACCAAGTGCTAGACGATCCCCCGCGAGCCGCTAGACGGACACGGGCCATTGACTGGGTTGATCGGTTTAGTGCCTCGCCTTCTTACTATCTACTCACTTGTTGAGTAGTAATGTACAGTCGATGATACGCTCTCGTACTGAACCAAGTGCTAAACGGAGAGATTTATTTCTCCGTTTCTAGGGAAGGGGGGCCCTGGCCCGCCGGCTCAGGCGACCTTTCTGAGGTTGCTCCTAACGCCAAACCCTAAAGGACGATCTCGCATGGGCGAGTCGGACTTTCCGGGGTCTAATCGAATGACTTGTCATTCGTTCTATCAATATGCTGATGCTGCTGCTGACTACAACCTGCTGGTGCTGCTGCTGACTACAACCTGCTGATGCTGCTGCTGACTACAACCTGCTGATGCTGCTGCTGACTACAACCTGCTGCTGCTGCTGCTGACTACAACCAACTTGCTACTGTTTTATACGGTTTTCCTCTTTTCCACTGATAATATTTATGTTTTCAGGTCGATCAACAATGCGTTTTGCCGTTTTTGGTGCCAATTCGAGCAAAGGGTCAGTTCCAATTCACTGACCTCCTACAAGAGGGCGGATCGGGCGATGTCTTTTGACATTATAAAAGACAAACCCACGACTTGGTGAGTTTTAATAAATTCTAAATCTCTCCAATAATCTTTTTTTCCAGGTTCAATTGCTTGATTTCATTCAATTGTGCCTCGTCCAACCAATCAAATCAGGTAACTTATTAGTCAATGCACCCCCAATCTTTCTCGGTATTAATTAAAATACCATATTTCAATGCTGCGTTAACATATTAATTGATATGTTAACGTAAAATCAAAAAAAATATCTAACAGTTGTTCAAAACTGTTTGATACCCACTTTTGGACTGATTTCACAGAGCCCAGTGAAATCGTCTTTGTTGCACACTCGAGCTGTCAACAAAGATGATTTCATTGGGGAACCCAGATCCTTTGCAAAAGGTGGCCCCGGGGTGAAGGGGAAGCTGTGATGAGGAAAGCGAGTGGGATTCTCAGACTGTAAACTTTCTTATCAACATCAAAATTCCAAAATTCTTCTTATCTTTAATTATGCATTTACTAATAAGTTAACTGGCTTGTTTGGGGGTAAGATCCGTGGTGAATTAGAGATGACGCCAGTCACTGTCAATTGGTGACTGGTGGATGGGTGGGCTCGCTGAGCAACGAAGGATGAAGAAGGTTGGTTTGCAAAATATTCTAGATGATTACAAAATAAAGTTTTTTTTCAGATGACAATCGGACAACAACATCAATATGCTTATCGAGCTGGAGATGGAACAACGACAACGGAGACAATCGAGATGGAAATGGATCGACGACGACGACAACTCAGACGGACACGATGGACAAAGGACTACGGAAAATCAAATGAATCAACTGAATTTATCGACGAGGAGATGGATCAACGACAACGACAACTCAGACGGACACGATGGACAACGGACTACAGAAAATCAAATGAATCAACTGAATTTATCGACGAGGAGATGGATCAACGACAACGACAACTCAGACGGACACGATGGACAACGGACTACAGAAAATCAAATGAATCAACTGAATTTATCGACGAGGAGATGGATCAACGACAACGACAACTCAGACGGACACGATGGACAACGGACTACAGAAAATCAAATGAATCAACTGAATTTATCGACGAGGAGATGGATCAACGACAACGACAACTCAGACGGACACGATGGACAACGGACTACAGAAAATCAGATGGATCAACTGCATTTATCGAGACAAGAGGAATTGATGGACAACAAGGACAACTAAGATGATCGAGATGGAAATGGATCGACGACAACAACGGTAATCAATATGGATTTTAATTTGGATCAACGACAAATAGTGTTCTACTCATTGGATCAGAAAGGTTGGTTTGAAACGGAAAAATTCTCCAAACTTTTCCAAATTATTTTTCAGATTCATTTTATCCTGGACATTAACATTTTTCCAAGCCACGGAGAGGACATCGAGATTTTCAACGACAATCATCAATTTAAAAACAATTCGGATCAACAGATGAGGAGGATCGAGTGACAGATTAGTTTAAAGAGAAGATTTCAGAATTTCAGAAAATTTAGAAGAAAAAAATGCGCGCAGATTTTTTCTATTTTATTTTCTATTTATTTATTTTTCGATGTTCTTATTTTGTTTTTTTTTTGCTTAGATCACATTGGACAACGACGTTTGGAGAGGTATAGTTGAAGGAAAGTTTAAAAACTAATCTCTAATTTTTTTTAAGAAGGTGGTATGGATCGTATCGGTGATGGCAGAAGCGGCTTTTTCTCATTTTTCAGTTTTTTCTAATTCTACAGGTTATCTAGGCGGATCGTCTTAGTTTTTTACTTCATGGAGTTTTTTGTTTAATTAGGTGGTGGTGGTCGAGGTGGTTTTTTTTTGGAGTTTGGTTTTAATTAGGTGGTATTGGTTTAATTAAGTGGTGGTGGTGGTAAACCTAGGTTTTCGTCTATCAGAACGTTCCGCCGTTCTCTACTTTTGTTTTCATTATTTCTTCCCGTCTACGATCTGAATCCGGAGACCTGTCTCAAACCACCCGGCTGGGAGTTTCGGAGAAGGTGATGGGTTCGGGTCCCCCCGACTGGCGTCCGCGATGGAGTGGGAGGGGGCCTTGTCAAAAGGTTGGCCTCACCGTGGCGACAAGGTGGTAGGAGCAGGAGGTGCCAGAAACGCCGGTAACTTCTGCTCCGAGCCAACAACCGTATTAAGCTGCCCCTCTCAAAATGGTAAGTGTAGGGTTGAGAGAAAAAACTGAAAAATGAGAAAAAGCATGCTTCCTCATCACTGCGAGAAAGGTTGGTTTTTTTGTTTGAAAATCACAACATTTCCAGAACCTACTAGCGACAACGACCAGACTACATGGCACGAGGACTTTAATTTTTGCTTTTTTTGTTGTATAAATTGTTGGAAAATGTTTTTTGTTTGTTTTTTGAGTTTTTTCAAAAAAATTTTAAAAATTTGAGAAATATTTTTGCCCCTGTTAAAGACTATCAAAAAACCAAAAAAAAAAAAGTAAAATATTGGCTAAAAATTTCACGGAAATATAGTTTTTAAGTTTTTGTGGCTGTGAATTTTAGACCAAAACGTGATAAGACCTCACCTTTTCCGGAAGAACATAGGCATCAACAAACGTTCCAAAATCTTCGACATCAGAATGTTTACAATATTTGTCTCTTGGCGCAATTTTGAACAATTTCTCGAGAAACCCATCACAAGCAGGTGTATTTCTACCATATTTCAAATTTCTAGCTTCACGAATCTAAAGAAAAAATTTCTCTAAAATAACAGAAAAAAAAACTAACCGATTCAGCGTCGAACAAAATTCCATATTTCTCAAAACTCTTTTTTGATAGAGTAGGACCTTGATAACTTTTCAACTCATCTTGAGCACATTGGCTGATTGATAAAAGTGTTAAAGCCGTCTTCATTCGAATGTGCTTCTCTCTGCAAGATTTTAAATATACTTTTTTCGACAAAATAAAAATTCTCACTGCGACGATGATAACACGTGATCAACGAAACTTTTGTTGAGAACCGAATCAGCCAAACTTTCATCAAGTTCTTGGAAATATGCCAAAGAATGAACAATATTCAGCCAAATTTTCGGTGTAATAATTTTCTCACGATTTAGTTGAGGCTTCAAAATTTGAGCCAATGGTTTGCCTTCTTCAACAGATACACCGATTCTACTCATAACGGAAATAATCCGAGTTAGCTGATCGACATAAGCATTTTTTGAATTTTGAATAGCCCATCTGATTAAAAAACTCCATATCTTCTCATTTCCCATTCGTAACCTGTAAAATTTCTTTTTTTCTCCAATTTTTGTTTTCTGGAAAAATCACCTCAAGAACGAATCGGTTATACTCAAAACATCGTTCCATGAATTTAAAACATTTGAATGTTTCAGCAAATCCTCATTGACTTTTCTCATAGCTTTTGGTGAATAATATGTCAACATTGCAAAAGACGACGTGATATTTTGAATTTGAGAAATAGTCAAACATTGTGATGATCTGGAAATGTATTTTTTCTCATTTTTCGCTGAGAAACAAAACATACTGTGAGATAGATGAAGCAATTGAACGGATCAATCCCATGTTTCTCTGTTTTTGAGTAGCCATAATTTTCAAAAATGCCAACTTTTCCACTAAACTCATGATTGACAAAATTTTCTCAGTGACATTCACAAAATCCGTATTGTAAAGCCACCCACTTTCCATGTCATGCTTAACCAAAACTATCAATTCTTCCGGCTTGACAAGTTCTCTGAAAGAGCTTTATTCATATCTGACCTAACATCATACTTTTATCAAGAAAAACAGTTTTTCTTTTTTTTTAGTGAGTTTTGACTCTGCGGAAAATTTCCGGCTCCGACCATGTCACCCCTACAGTAATCCAGGCGGCACAAAGAGAGTTCAAATTTTATGAGGTGTTAAAAAATGTGTTTAACGCCTCAATTAGGTCACCATATATTGTTGTTGTTGTTGTTATAGATAACATCATCATAAACAACAACAACAGGTGTGACCTTTTCCCTTTTGAGGAGTCGGGATCAAAGGCGGCACACAGTAAGTTCAAACGTTTATGAGGTGTTTATGAGGTGTGCAAAAGGTCTAATTAGGTCACATCTGTTGTTATTGTAGTGTTGATAACACCATAAACAACAACAACAACAGGTGTGACCTTTTCTCCAATGCTTGATCAATTATTTTTGATCAAAAAATGTCACAGAAAATCATCTTTTTCTAGAAAATGTCACTGTGAGTTTTCGACCAAAAAAGTGTCACGGTACTTTTTCTCCTCCTAGGCCAGGTATGGGTTTATTTGAAATTGAAACTGGAAAAAGGCGACTAACGTTTTTGCCCGTTTCAAAACCGACGCTCTGATTTCCTTCAAAACTACATAGTTCAATTCAACGTTTGTTGAATAACGAAGAATTCTACACAGTGTTTCGAAGTTCACTTCATTCAAATCGCGTTTATCTGAAAATTAGTGATTTTTTCTAAATTTTTGATAATAAAATCGAAAATTTACCTTTTTTCAATAAAGATTTTTGAATCACATTGACAAGTTTTGACGTGGGATTGAGTTGTATTAAAAATCTCAAAACTTCAAAAGCATCGGCAGTTGATAGTGTTTCCAAACTTTTCGAAATTATCTCATCACTTTTTTTGTTCAAATTTTCAAAAGCTTCCGCTTGATCAGTATTTCGCACATTCACCGCAATTCTAGCTGCATCAATGTAGTGTTTTGTGGTTTCTAGTTTGTTGTTTTGAAGCCACTGAAAATGCCTTCAGCTGAACTATTGCTTGATTTTTAAAATTAAAAACCTTTGAAAACTGTGTAGATGATTCCAAATTAGCAGACTCGATTTTCGAAGATCGTTGGCTGGTTGAGGTTGAAACAGCGTTCAAAAAGTCATCCATAGCTGATTTTTCAACAGCGGCTGCTGTTGAAAATCTGCATCTTGGTATGGTCAATACTCTCCTCCACATCTATAAATTATTCTGAAATCGATTAGTTTAATTACATGGAAAATAACTTGATTTAGTTTGAAAACTACTTGAGTTATATGTAACATTTTCTTCAAAAAAATTTATAGAAACAACAGAAAACAACAAGAAATAAAAAAAAAGAACTAGGAATCTGAACATGTTTAGCCAAGAATAGGCGCACATGCTTTGAGATGTTGTTGAGCAACCACAGCAAGACATTCGTAAACATCAGCACACGTTGATTTGGCGGTTTCCATTACGGTATTCAGATGATCCATGTGAAGACGATTTTGAAGTTCGACAAGAATAACTTCATCGCGTCCAGAAATTGTGGCTAGCTGGAATAAATGAAACTTTTTTTTTTATTTTTTATATTTTTTAAAACTCAATATTCCTCACCGTGATTCTAGGAAGAAGATCAGTTTCCTCTCTCGATGTCAAGTCTACAATCGGTTTTCCTTCAATGACTCCACATGTTGCTGCTGATGCCAAACCTTTCATCGGAATGCCAGCATCGGCAAGAGCAAGAGAGGTGGCATTGACACAGGCGGCCAAATTGGAACCATCACCCTGACACAGCTTAGTTAACTTTGACATAAAAGTATGACCTACTTGGATTACTTCACAAAAAATATCAATCTGTGATCGAGGGAAGGCATCAGTCAGAATAACACTTTCGAAAGCTTTTTCGAGAAGTCTACTAATCTCTGTTGACTTACGATCGCCTCTTGGGCGATTCTTCCTCTCAAGACCCGAAAATGTTGTTGTACTGTACTGACACACTATGGCACACCGTTCTTCAAGACGTTTTGAAGCTTTTCCCTCGTAAGGGCCGTAAACCGCGCAAAGAACTTTTGTATTACCATGCTCGATATAACAACTACCCTCTGCATTGCGATTCAAACCAAGACGTGTGTTGATGTTACGAATTTGTGGTGCGCGTCGGCCATCTTGACGAAAACCATGTTCAGAAATAATGTTCATTGTCTGCAAAACACATATGAAAAAGTTTTCAACAGAAATAAGATATTGAAGCACTCAAAAATTATTATGAGCTAAGTTCACTTGATTTGGAGGAATGTTTCAAATTTTATTAGGCTTAAACTAACTGTTTTTCTTCAATTACTGATGGAACTGGAACAGTAGCTTTGACAGTTGATGTAGATGTGATAGTTTCGATAGCAGAAGGTTCTCCTTGTTTGAACAAAACTTTTGGGGCTTGTTCGGCAAATACTAGCATAAAACGTCGGTTTACTAGCATCTGCTTGTCAATACCTGAAACATTCTTTGATGGATGGAAGGACTCTCAAAAAAAGAACTTACATTGACTGACGCAACTATGTTCGTCTTTTGTCAATTGAGAAGTGTTGTAGTCTCTGGCACAGGCGGAGAAGCAACGCTCAGTCAAGGTGTTATAAACAGTTAAAAACTCGCGAAGTTGAGAGATGTTTTGAATATTCATAAAGTTATGAACTCTTCAATTTGAGCTCGAGTTTGAGTTTTTCAAAACGAAAAAAAAATTCGCCTGAAAATAAAGTGTGCAAATGTGCGTCGCCGTGTCGGCACTTTTTTTATTTATTCCAAATAGCGGATGTTTGAAATCAACAATTTTTTCTGGCAAAAAACCCATAAATATTCATATAAAGTAATCATTGTGCAGAAAATAAATACATATCACATACAACGAACATTATGACACTTTGGAGAAATATATCACCTTTTTTTGACCATCATCACAACGAAGAATACTGAAAAAATAGATTTATCAATTTTTTTAGTAACAAAAACATACTTTTCGATCGAGAAAAAAAGCCTGGTTGTCGTTTCTTGCAGATGTTTACAAAATCGAGCATCGTGCTCTTCAGAAGAACCGGGACACGAACATGATGCAGTTCGACAAGCCTTGGCCACTATTTCGCCTGTCTCAGCGTACCTGAAAGATTTTCAAGAGTTTTCAATTACTACAGTACTCTTTTATCCCATCTGTCCAATACCCCAATTGGCATGAAAACAGGAACCTCGTTAACCTTCCCGTTTGTTTTGCAAATCGGCGATTTTGTCTATAGATAGGATTATGCTTTTTCGACGCCATAAATCATTAGGTTTATTAGGCGCGCGCACTAGCTACAGTAATCCTCACCTTCTCAACACTTTGCTAACACAGCTATGAGTTATTCCGAGCTGTTTGGCAATGTGTATTTTCTTCATTCCTCGATGAAAACATTCGACAATTTTCTGACGATCACACGTTAACAAAGGTCGACCCGAAATGTAGGGACGACCATAGCGATTTCGGGAAGGTATCACCGAAGAAACTGCAAAAAATGTTACTTATTTCTCGAGATTTTCTACTGTGTGGGACCCAGAAATCGGGCCTAAGCCTAACTTTTTCTGTTAATTATGAAAATTGGAAAATAGCAAAAATCGATTTTCGGCTGCAATTTTTCAACCAACCTTTACTAGACTTATCCCGATCCGTACAATCAGCAAGTTTCTCAATCTGAAGTTTCGGCCGTCGAAAAGTTCTCGACAAATTCTCCAGCGCATTCAACGACGAGCTAGCCGGCAAAATCTTTGAAAACAATCCGGGCCCGTGTAGGAAAAAATTGAAATCAGCCGGAAATATAGAAGTGGTTACTGTAGTCATTTCAAAACCCCAAAAATAATGAAAATATGAGAAAGAAGAAGTACGTTCTCTTCTTTTTTCAATGATAAGTGCAAGATGTTTTTTCTTTTTTTTCGGTTTCTCGAAGTACGGTAGATGAGAAGCTCCGCCCACAAAATTTAACGGCTTTGATGTGATGCCGATTTGATGGATTTTTTTGTCAAGGTGATCTTTTCTGTTATTTATGACAGATTTTCATGATTTTGATTGTTCTAAAATAGAGAAAACAATGTGAAAAAAATCGGACCTAAAAGGTATCACCAGAAAATATAGGGCCCGGATTTTTCTAGGCCAAGCCTAGTCCAAAACTCTGAAAAAAATTATAAAATGTTGCGTTGAAAACGGTCACACTTGCCCAACTTCTTGCACTCAATCTTAATTAGTCAATCTAACTGACACTACCTGGGATGACAACAATGTTCCGACAAAAGAAACACCGCCGCCAGAGGCGACAAATTTCATAATGTCTCTTCTTCTCGCTCTTTTTTCTGTGTCGTTTCTCCAAGAAGTGTTGATTAATGACGCCAAAAAAATTGGACAAGCGTGAAGCAACTAGAGAAGATATGTGTGCGTCTGAAAGTGTGGATGAGAACAAACTAAACTATCAACAGTGTGTAATTGGCGATGCTTTGATAACACGAAAATGATAATAACGAGCGGCGCAATTCAAGAAACTTTGGTGTGAAAATGATGGATTAGTGTGATGGTTTTGCGCGCGCGCGCGATACCGAAAAAAACCGTCGATGATAATAAAATAGAAAAAGAAACATACAATTTAAGGGGTAAATGCTTATTGTGTAGTTTGCAGGGATTTTTGGAAGACATTGATTGACTCTAGCTACATGCCGCACACAAAAATGGGCGGAGCTTGTTTACTCCTAAAGAGTTTTAATGGTTATGCGCACGTGCATAACCTCAATTTTCTGTCTCTCTATTTGTTTTCAACAATATCCCGCGCACGCGTCTGACGATGTGAAAATAGCGTGGGGTAGAGAAAGAGAGAAAGGGGCGGGACTAGACGCTCAATATGTGCATCTCTATCTCTTTTTATGCCATAATAATATCATTTATTCTTCTTTTTCTTATTCTGACAATGTGCTCATTATTTATTTATTCATTCTTTTTATCTTTTCTCTGCAGTTTTTTTTTTTTGCGCGTCACTCTGACAATGTGAAAATAGCGTGGGGTAGAGAAAGAGAGAGTGAGAGAGAGGGGAAGGGGCGGAACTAGACGCTCAATATGTGCATCTCTATCTCTTTTTATGCCATAATAATATCATTTATTCTTCTTTTTCTTATTCTGACAATGAGTTTGTTTTTTTATTTATTCTTTTTGATCTTCTCTCTTATTATAAATGCCGAAACTTTTTTGCGCGTCACTCTGACAATGTGAAAATAGCGTGGGGTAGAGAAAGAGAGTAAGAGAGAGGGGAAGGGGCGGAACTAGACGCTCAATATGTGCATCTCCATCTCTTTTTATGCCATAATAATATCATTTATTCTTCTTTTTCTTATTCTGACAATGAGTTTGTTTTTTTTTCATTTATTCTTTTTTGATCTTCTATCTACAGTTTCTAAAAACATTTTTTAGCGTAACCCAATTAAAAATGTTTATCAGTTTTCATTTTTAAAAATTGATTCATTTCTTTCTCCGTTTATTTTTTGAAAATGTCTGGTTATCTTCGTTTTTATTCTCCTATGAATGTTTTCAGGTAAACAACAATCTTCATATTTCGAGCAAATGGGTCAGTGCTCTGTTTCGGAGAAGGTGACGCCGTGAGTCATAAATTATCAATGGGAATTCGAACAATCTTCACTGTGACAATACTGTACGGCGGATCGATTGACAGGTTAGTTTGAGAGGATTAGGAAAGCGAGTTTTTGAAACTAGCGCGGAGAGCTCTTCATAATCCCCAGTTCAATGTTTACATATTTTATTAATTCGACCAAAAAATAGAATCCTGAGTGTAATTTTAGCCCTTATACAAAATGTACAAAATTTACAAGGTGTTTTTCTTCGCCAATAGCTATGGCATGCATGCGATATTTCGCTGCTTAATTTTGTCCACCATAACTTGAAAGTTCCTATCGGTGAATGAATGATCAGAGTTGGTCGAGATCGCCGACAATGTTTCATTGTTCAGTGTGACCGAGTTAGGAGTTCCCGCCTAGAATTTTTTTTTTAATATATTTTTTTTTTTTGATAGTTGATTACCGAATATGCGACGGTGTACATTTCGAACCCAGCAGCAGCAGCATCTTTTGCTCTTGCCGTCGGATCAGGACCTTTATTACTCCAACCATCAGTGAAAACAACCATCACTTTTGTCGCAATTCCAGGACGGGCACCTTCAGCTTCGTCTAATTGTGTCAATCCTTTCTCAATTCCAGCACCTATAACTCGATTAGTTTCTTCTCTCGAAAACATATTTCAAATCTTACCAATAGCTGTAGTACCCCCTTTCGAATGCAAATTATCGATTGCTCGAAGAACCTCTTCCTGTGTTTGATACTTTCTCAAATTAAATCGAACGCGCGTTCTACCAACTGTGGCAAATGTGACAGCGGCCACCTGTGTGTGATGTGGTCCGATTTTGAGCTGAGACACCAGTTTCTTGCTCAAATCTTTGTACGATTGATAAACTGGATCGGTTGTCGTGGAGAAGTCCAGAACTAGAACAAGATCGAGTTCGCAACCAGTTATTGGGTTCGTTGTAGTTGTTGTAGTAGTAGTTGTCGTAGTGGTCGTCGTAGTAGTGGTTGTTGTGGTTCGACATTTATCCTGGGCTTGTCGTAAAAGTCTGCGTGTGATATCAGTGGCAAGGTCACGTCCACGATGCATGACAATGTGATTGATGTTACCAGTAATGTCCAAGAGTTCTCGACTGAAATGTTTTTTTTTATTTGAAAAACTCAATATAAAAGTACTCACGTATCAACACTTTCTGCATCACCAGTAGCTGCAGCAAACACCCAAGTGTTTTCTTGAGCTTGTAGTCTCTTACTAGGCTCCTTCGGATCATCAGCAGATCGGCCATCGGTGACAACCATCACCAATGTTGGAATCGATACATTCCTCTGAGCCATCAATTCCAATCCAACCTCAAGTGCCTTCTTAGTGTTCGTCGTTCCTCCAATGGCTCTCAGCGCATTTGTCTTGGCCACAAACTCCTCATTTGTCTTGGCAAAATTCCATGGAAACACCTCTCGACGATAACTCAAACCGGAATACACAATCATCGCCACTCGATGCTTCTCGGGTCCGATTTGAAGTTCTTCCGAAACATCGGTAACGAACTTTCGACTTTTGTTGAATCCTCCTTTCACTGAGTCAGACCTGAAATTATATTGTTCAGGTTTTTTCTCAAGTGGCGTTGAACTTTATGAGTACTATATTTCGGTGTTTGTGATTGTACTAACCAAATTAGTGTTCGTGATCATTAGTTGAGAAATCACAGACCACAAAAACACAACGAGAAACATCTGTTGTTTTGAAATGAGGCAGAACACAAAAAATACATTTTCGAGTATTTACCTCATTTTGCAAAACATAATTGGCTTGCCGAACTATAACTTTGACCAGAAAACTGGAAATTTCAACCACTCACAAGGACGAGCGAGGGTTATGAACTTCAACTACTAGAAATCGAAACTTCACAGTTTCCAAAAAAATTACACTCTACGAGGTATCCAAGTCGATCAGAAGGAACAAAGAAGAAAAAAGTTTGAAAATCGTCAAAATATTTGGAACTCACCTATCAAGAACAATAAGAACATTGAGTTCACATGCAACTGGGAACAATGGAGTAGTTGCTTGAGAATGCACAACAACAGCTAGTGCAGCAAGCGCACTAACCTACAACAAATAACATTATCTTCAACATCAAGAAAAAATTTCGAAAAATTCACCTGTAACCAAATCATGACAGACAAGTTGTAAATGAACTTTTTTTCGGGAATGAAACACGATGGGCGGTCCAGAAAATTAATATAACACAATTTTTTGATACATTTTTTTTCTCAATTATTTGCCGATGGGGGCGGGGCGAAGAAATTGAAAAATGAAAACGAGACTCGTTTGGAACACCGTCATATCATCGTCATCATCATCAATTCATCATTTAACACTACTATCAAAAACTACCTGTTTTTGTTTTTTTTTTCATCGCCCTTCTTCATTTTGTTGTGTGTAAATTTTTCGATGATCGAAAGAGTATGGTTCGGAAAATAGATTGTAGTAATAAAATTGTGGTTTTTGGGAAAAAAAAAGAGAGAAACTTGTCATGGAATGGGCATGCTTACATTAGCAGAACGTAATGATTGATATTGATATGTCAACAATATCAAAACATGGAAAAATCATGAAATGTTTTGGACATTTCGGGCCGGTCTGGTTTTATTTGGTTCTTGATCCTCATTTTTTGCAAAGCAAAAATTTTCCCAGCCCATCGCGGACATTGTATCACACTGTCAAGAAAAATGTGATAAAAATAATTGGGACATTTTTAGAAAATAAATAAATCACTTTGTGTAAACAAGTTATTTTTGATCATCCCGAATGTGTGGATAGGTCGAAAAGGCGTGAAAAACAATTGTGGCCTCAGGGTACTGTAATTTTGGACGAGCACAAATTACATCAGAACTCACCGTAGATAATAAGAACAATCGATGCATACACAAAAAATACAAAGCCAAAAAAAACTAGAATGTGATCTTCCTTGCGCAGCCTCCTCCCCGCCTACTTTGAAAAAGTTGTCACAAGTTTGGGCATTGTTATGTTTGTTGACCTTCAGCTAATATGATAATCACTATATCATATCACTAACTGTCCTTTTCAGCTGAACCGTTTTGCTGTAATGTCTTTCACGATTTCTTCTCGTTAAGGTGATGGTCATCAGAGATTAATTACTGTTCTTCGAGAGCCTGGGTAACACCTAAAATCTATTTTCGAAAACAAACAATGTGATCAACATGAAACATGTGACTAGGAGTGGTCAGTTCAATTGTTTTATTTTTCAAAACTTGGTTCAGGGTCATTTTCTAACAATTATGTTGATGATGTTATGGAAAGACTCTAGAGAAAAAGGAGAGAAAGAGATCGAATACCCGTTGAAAACTGGAAGAAAAATGATGAGTTATACATAATGTGTTCTTGTTGGCAAACTTGGCATTGGTGGAGGTAACGATGATTCATGCCAAGATTCGTTTCGTTTTAAAGATGATTTGTCTCCATCGGTTTGCTGGAAGACACAATATTCATATGAAACATCTGTTCGCTGGAGCGCACATGATGCTCGCTTTTCACAAATCACTCACTGACTCCCAATCATTAGTCCTCTCCGATCCTTCTGCTTTATCGTCACACACAGGTTTACCGCTTCTTCGAAGAAATATCATCCACAATTGTTCGGTCACCTAATAACAATTTTGTTGGATTTTCAAAATTTCTCTCTTACCTTGGCGCACATCAAATTTCCCGCATGCGATGCGATCATTTGCAATAAAAAGACACCATCAGACCGAAGAAAACGATGAGTGAATCGACCGATTTGATCGGACTGTATGTCGAGATGTTTGGAAACAAAGTTCTCGCGACAGTGTCCTGACACTAGTGCGATGAACCAGAACAGAAGATTGAGAGCGGTTATTAGTGCCAGAACAGTTAGCCATAGCCAAAGGAAAATGAAGATTTTTTCGGTCAACATGTTGATCACGAGAACACACTGAACTGTATGTCGATGAACATTGCCGAGGACGCGAATTTCAAAATCACACAAAGTTACGCGAGGAAATTTTCCGGAGTCTCTCCATTCTCTTCCCTAAACTAACAAATACAAACAATAATCAATTTTGTTAACTTGCCATGAACAAATCATAGAGAACATGTGCTCCAAACATGGGATAATCAGATGTTTGAAGGAAAGAATTGAGCATCATAAACTGAATAACAACATTGCACAAATGAAGAGCTTTGATGAAAATGTAAACCGATGAAACATATGCTCCATAGAATTTTCCTACAAATTCATTTCAAGTCTAAACGATCTGCCATGGTTCAAACCTAATCGAACAACAGCGAAAATGTAGACACTATTTCTGCGGGCACCGTGCTCTCTTTGATACATTAGAGCATCATCAATATGTCTGGCGACAACATCAACGGTTTTGTCGCGAACAAGAGGATCGACGTTTTGTTCGCCGCATGCGAGTTGAAGAACGAGGCCAGCGTTCAAACCTGTGAGAAAATTGTGATTTTTGAAATGAATAATAACCCCATTGTTTACCACTTTGGCCTGCCAACATTCGCCAAACCGACGAAGGTATATGAAACATCAACGCGGCAACAGCGAGAACAAACGGTACCCATTGATAGTATCCAATCTGTCGACGTTCTCGATCATCTAATCGATGAGGTATTAAATCCTATAAAAACATATAGTCATCAATCATTGTTCGATCAGTTGTGTAAATATGTCTTTCATCGCCCCCACCCCCCATCGATTATTTACCTGGAATGGCACCCAATACGTGTTTTGCACCCAACAATAGTTCTCTGTATATTGTTCCATGGCACGTGTAAACTGCGCGGGGACGAAACATTCGATCGGATGTCCCACTGAAAAAAACAACAATTTTTTCAACTTTTTTTGTATGTCTGGTGCGCTAAAAAAATCACGCGAACCTATAAATAAATTATTATCTCCTAACATAAACGAGAAATAAAACGAAGCCAATTTTGTGTCTACTGTACATCTCCTATTATTAGTGAACGACGGAAAAATTCATAAATAGAAAAACAACTAAGAGTATCCGATTTTCCATGGGAAAATGAAGAAAAAACTCGCCATATTGTTTTGCTGAAACTAAAACGGCAAACATGAGAACCATTGTCGATGTGTACAGATAATGAAGGCGGTCAACAAAGTCATCATCGACTCTGAAAAAAAGTTATCATGAAAAGTTTCACCTGCTCACATGTAATTATCCCACAACTCTGCTCTTTTCTCTCATTTCTCCCAAAAGCACAAATTTATAAAAATTTCATAAATCTCAGAAATGTGCTCACCTCAAAAAAACGTATGTTTAGTGTGATGGTGATACGAGAGAGCAAGAAATTTCGAAGCGTCGAAAAAAAGACAGGTGTTTAGAAATTCGACGCTTGTTGACGAGAATTGCACTCAAAATACTAATACAACATGAAAAAAAACAGAACTACACACGGATTTTTATAAAGTACCTTTTTTCCGAAACCTCCTTTTTGACAATTGTAAATAATTTCGGAAGGGTGAAAAGTTGCATTTTTAATCCTCTAGTTTATTTTAGGCTCATTTTTGTTTAGACGAAAATGGGGGAAAATGTATCATGTGGGAAAATTTTCAGCTAGTACGGATTTTTCGACTTGCGTTATTACTTTGGAAAATTATGTATTGACAAAATAGCATACAGTAACAAGAGGTTTAGAGAGAAAAATTGTCAAAAAATGAAAAAAAAATTCAAAGACCTGGAACTTTTTGAGCGCTCTCTTCAGCAAGTACTCTTTGACGAGTCCTACCTTGGTTCGAGAAATCGAAGTGCTGAAGCTAGAAAATGCATGCCAATACGGTAGCCACCGACCATCAGTTAGAAAAGCCTACTGCTCGGCTGGCTCAAGCCTTCAACTTCTTCCTTCTCCTCCTCCTCCTCCTTTTTTTTTCATTTTCTTAAACAGAGAAACGAGAGTTTTGCGAAAAATGGGCGGAGTCGCCATGAAGCGAGAGACGTAGAGCACTCTCCTCTATTTCAACACTATTTCGTTTAACAGAATAGATAGAATACACAAAAAACAACACAAAAATAACAACAAGTTCTTGTGTTTTTCTGTTTTTTTTTTGTCGCCTGCGGTATTTCTCTCCTGAAGGTGCTCATTATGAACTTGTAATTGGATATTATATAGTTTTGAGTATATCTTAAACGAAAACAAAACTTGACTTGTTTTCGATATTTTTTTGTGTTGTTTTTTTTCTCGCTTGAAAGTTATGGAAGTTAATTATAAATGAGAAAAACGCATACGTGTAGAAAAAAAACATAAATCGAAAAACAAAACAACTCAAAAATATATGATAACATAAAACTCGACCCCTTTTTGCTTACATGAAAAAAAAGCATTGTTTTCAGTTTCCAAAATTTCAAGATTCAAAGGCACACACATATTTGTTGTTTGGTCTCGTTGTGTCAAGTGGTTTGTGTAGTTCTCTCGATGAATAAATTCGATTTTATTTTTTTTGTTGAAAACAAACAAAACCAATGTTTACCAGTTGCCACAAAAGGTTTTCAACCGTTTTTCATGTTCTATCGTTTAGTGTAATGTTGACCCCATCTATCCAATTAGATTTTTTTCATTCTCGCCTTTCAAATCGAAACCACATGTAGCTATTTTCAGAAATGGAAACGAAAACTGCTAGTCCAGATGAATTAGCAGCAGCACAAGCGGTAGATGAAGAAAAGGCAAGAGTAGAGTTGGAATGGGCTGAAAAAGGATCTTTGATGTCACGAGTTAAACGGTTTGTTGATTGACCTTGATTTTTGCAAACAAATTTTGTTCAGAGGAAAAGTGAGAAATCTTGGCCTGGTAACAATAAAAAATCGTAAATTTCTAAACTATTATTCGAGCTATTGGTTTAACTTTGTGCCAAATGCGCTGAAATCAGTGAGCCTTTCGGAATTGCTTGAAGTTCGAGTCGGTTATCAAACAGACAACTTACAAAAAGCATCAAAGAAATACGAATTTCAAGAACTCGCACCAGAATCGAGATGTTTTTCAGTGATTTTTTCACACGCCAAATTTCTACACAAATCCGTTGATTTTGTTGCCGATTCAAGAGAGGTAATTACAATATATAAATAATTATAAGTTACAATTTTTCGTAACTTTAATTATTTTTAGACAAGAGATAAATGGGTGAGCGTGTTGACGCATTTAATATCAGTTGCGAAACATCAAAGAGTAGTGTTCAACGAGACTGCGTGGCTTATTGACAAGTTCCAACAAGCGGATACAAATAAAAACGGGCTGCTCACTTTTGATGAAGTCTGGAACTTGTTAAAACGTATGAATTTGCAAATCTCGGAACGATATGCAAAAGCAATTTTTAGGGTGAGCAATTGTTTTGAGAAAAACTGGAAAAAAAATAAATTTTATCAGGAGTCGGAACTTGAAAATAGTCGGGACAACAAGTTAAACGAGAAAGAGTTTTTAAACTTTTTCGAAAGATTGACTGATCGACCAGACTTGCGATTTGTTATGCAACAAGCCAGTTCGGATAATGTTGAAACTTTGACTGTTGCTGATTTGCAAAAATTCCTAACAGAAGAACAAGGATTCGCTAATATTGATCTGAAAAAGGCTGAATCGATTTTAGACACTTTTGAACAAACTGTTCAAGATAAACAGAAGGAGAAATTGATGGGATTGATGGGTGAGATATTTCAACTTGTACCTTCCAAAAAACTCCAAATTTTCATCTAGGAATGCGTCGCTTGATGCAATCAAGATGGGGAAATGTGTTCAAATCAGATCATACAACAATTTTCCAAGACATGAATCAATCACTATCACACTATTTTGTCAACTCGTCACATAATACATATCTAACTGGATTACAAGTTAAAGGAGAAGCCACTGTTGAAGGATACATTTCGGCGTTGAGAAAAGGTGCTAGATTGTTGGAATGTGAGTTGCTCTACTATTGAAAATCGGGGAAAATGTGATATTTCTAGTGGATTTGTTTGACGGAGAACATGGTGAACCGGTCATCACACATAAAAGAACATTCATCGAATCGATTACTTTACGCAACTCACTTGAAGCCATCAAACGATGTGCATTTGAGACAAGCCCCTACCCGGTTATCTTGACTCTTGAAAATCATGTTGGACACGCTCAACAGGTCGTGATGGCTGAGTTGTTTGATGAGATTTTGGGTACTATGCTATATCGTCCGCCGAAAGATTCGTCCAAACATCCCCTTCCCTCTCCCAACGATTTGAAGCGCAAATTTTTGTTGAGAGGTAAAAAAATATTGACGTCTGATGAGGTTGATGACAATGAGGACGATGACTCGCCGACGGAAAAAGATAAGGTGAAATTTTTTTCTTGTTCTTTTTTTCTGGTTCTTCCAAGATTTACTTCCCATACTTTGGTGGCATATTTATACTAGCATAATTTTTGGCCAAAAAAAGTTGGTCCAACCTGCTCACCCCCCGCAAATAGGTCACACCTGTTGTTGTTTTTGATGATATTATCGACTACATAACAACAACAACAACATATGGTGAACTTTTCGCACCTCATAAAATTTTTGTTTTTTTTTGTGCCGCCTCGGTTAGTGTACAAACCACCAATGAGCGGTTTTTTTTAGCACAATCACAATCCACATCCAATAGCTCCTGAATTATCAAGTCTGATTGCCCTTCCATCTGTCAAGCTGACAAGCAATATTTACCATGATGTAAATACTCGTAAGTACTTCTAAAAGTCATTAACCTACAGTAATCATTTTCCCAGACCCATTGGATGGTTCGCCTTCATTGTCTGAAAACAAAGTCTATACACTTTTCGATGCCGCCGCTCCAGTCTTTCACTATTCAGCTGAGCGATTAGTGAAGAGTTATCCGAAGGGTCTTCGACAAGACTCGTCGAACATGCATCCGATGGTCTCGTGGTTGTGCGGAATTCAAAGTGTTGCCATGAATTTTCAAACGGCTGGCGAGGAACTTGACCTAAACGCTGGAATGTTTCGAGTCAATGGAAATTGTGGATTCGTTTTGAAACCCAAAGTTCTGCTTGATGGAATTGACCCGAGAACAATGAACAGACCAATAATGAAACTAGGAATTGGGCTTTTCTCAGCACAATATTTACCAAAATCCGAACCTGGTAAAGAGATCATCGACCCCTATGTTAGTGTGCAAATCTTTGGAATTCCAAGAGATGAGGCTAAAGCCAAAACGAGAATTATTAAAGATAATGGTTTTAATCCAGAGTGGAGAGATAATTTCTATTTCACTTTATGTTGTCCGGAATTGGCTATTCTTCGATTTTGTGTCAAGGTTAGTTTTTTCATCTACCATTAGGAAAAGAAAAAAAACTGAGATTTTAGGATTTTGATTCTACATCCTCCAACGATTTTGTTGGAGAATTTTCGATTCCGGTGACAAGTCTTCGAACTGGTTATTCGCAAATTCAGCTCAACACTGGATATCAACACACGTTGGATCCATCTGCCTCGCTTTTTGTTCGTATTGCGATAGAAGAATTGTAATTATACATAGACGGTTTATTGAATTCGTGTGATGTAATTATATAATAATTTTGGAGGAAGGAAGAATTATCGATTTTTCAGATAATCGGCTAGCCATTTTATAGGGTTGTCTGGTTTTTCGACAGCAACGCGAGCCAACGCTTCGCTGAGCTTGGGCCAAACTTCAGTAGACAAATAATTTTTGGCATGATCAATCATTTTCTCTTCGTCGATGTCTGAACTTTTGGTTGATAAGAGAAATAGTTTTGTTCTTACATTTTGGAAAGAAAAATGTTATGTCTTGATAGGCGGCGATTGTCGATCGTGAAAAATAGAGACCACGCGATGAACTCATTCTGGTAATTGTTATTGACACATATTTAGCACTTCTAGCAGAACCTACTTTCTAGAAATATCATTATGATATTTTGCAACTTTGGACATTTCTAAAAATGCATTTGCTCGTTGGCACAATAATAGCATACACGGACCAGATGTGATTTTATCTGCCAAATCCCAAATATCTTGAGATTCCAGGTCTGAGCTACGCCACTCCATAATGTCTTTGGATTTGAAATTTTTGACTGATTTCTAGATTAGAAAAATTATCCCTATTTGGTCTAATGATCCTAACCTCAATAATTCCAAAGTTTGATCTCACCAAGTTCTGCAGCACGTTTTCATATTCGTAGAAATAGTTTGGTAAAATAATAACAATTATTTTGTCCACAAGGTTCGGATTTTCTAGCAGTTTAGCGGACATTTCGGAGCGATACATTTTTGAAGAATGACTCAATGTAGCGAGAAGTGTCCATTTCCTGAAAATTGCACGATTTTAGAGTACTTGAGTGAAGTCGAGCGAAAAAAAAATAAAATAAAAATTCAAATTTTCTTGTTCGGTTGAGCGCAGATGCACGATTAGAAAAATAGTGTGACAAACGGTGGAGAGAGAAGAGAAAAGTGGGCGGCGCGGCCGCGAAGCAGTGCCTGCGTCTCTTCAGGCGAATGGAGAGGTGTTTTCTCGGGCGGCCGATCCGTTCACTTTTGCTTACTTTTCATTGACTTTTGCTGTTTTGTTGCACTTTTGTGGTGTCCGATAGTGTTAGGCTTATCGAGTTTGCTTTCTAGATCATTTATGCCCTTCTCCCTTTTTCTTAAAAATGAAAGTTTAGTTTTTCTGAATTTCAAACACGTGTTTCTTGTCACATGCCCCATTGTTTTGATCGGACACGTGTTTTTCCAATGTCACGTGTTTTATTATTTTCCTGTGATCACGCCAGTTTTATTTTTTCAGCAATGGCGCCACCAACCTTTGCTGACCTCGGAAAATCCTCCAAAGATCTTTTCAACAAGGGATACAGTGAGTTATTTTTATTGTTAGATTATCACTTTTTCTAGATATAGTTTAGATCTAATTCCGTCAATTTTCGGTTTTGTAATAAAGACATTACAGACTTTGGATTCCTCAAGATCGACAGCACCACCCGTGCTGGAGACAACAAAGAAATCGAATTCAAATCGGCTGCCAACCACAACCTTGGATCCGGAAAGCTCGGAGGAAATCTTGATGTCAAATACAAGATCCCAAAATACGGTTAGTTGTGTGATTTTTTATCTTATCAATTATTTGAGATGATGCAACAATCATGTCATAAATAAATATATTCTTCTTTTTAGGAGTCACTTTGACTGAAAAGTGGAACACCGAGAACCAACTCGGAACCGTTATCGAGGTCAACGAGCAATTCGGTCGTGGACTCAAGCTCACTCTTGACTCTCTTTATGCGCCACACGCTGGAAAGAGAAGCGGAAAGCTGAAGGCCGACTGGTCACTCCCAACCGCCAGAGTGAGTGCTATTCTGCGATCAGATTGTCAATCGAAAATAAAAATTGATTCGAAATCAAACAATTTTAGGGTTTGCTTACATCTCATATTTATTAGAAACTAGATTTGAATTTGTGAAAACCTAACTAAAAATTTCTCATTTCCAGATCACTGCTGATGTTGCTCTTACCTCAACACCAGTGATCAACGCTGCTGGAGTTTTCTCACGCGAAGGATGGTTGTTCGGAGCTGCCGCTACATTCGACACCTCGTCAAACAAACTTGCCTCAACCTCTTTGGCATTCGGACACGCTACTCCACAATACACACTTCACTCGTTCGTTGTCAACTCAACCGACTTCGGAGCTTCGTTGTACCACAAGGTTGCATCCAACGTTGAAATCGGAACTCAATTGGGATGGAAGGTACGAAAAATTTGAAATAGTTTCAAGTGCTGAAATTTAAATTTTAGGTCGGTGGAAACGGTGCCGACTATGCTCTCGCCACCAAATACTCGCCAAGCAGAGATTTGACCGTTCGCGCTAAAGTTAACAACGCCTCACAAGTCGCCGTTGCTGCCACCCACACATTGTCACCAGCTCTTAAGCTGACATTGTCCACTCAATTCCACTTGGTCAACAACGAAGCTCACAAATTCGGTCTTGGACTCGAATTCGACCCATCAAACTAAGTTGATTATAGCCATAAAATAATCACAAAAAAGTTTTAGTTTTAAAGTATGAGTCGGTGAAATGTGAGTATTTTTGTTTACGTTTGTATTTCCAGTTCATTAAATAAGTTTTCATAAATTATTTCGATTCAAACTTTAAACATTTTCTACATTGGGCAACGGAGTGTAGGGTGTTTTTTCCAAATTGTTTCGCCATGATAAATGTATGTTGTTTGATGAAGGCCTTCTGGAACCAATCCTCGAATTCCCAGCAGTTGCTGATTGAAAATGATTGAAAAACAAATCTTTCGACTCTTGTGAAAGTGTCAGCGAAGGCCTTCGACTTGTTGTAGCCGATTTGAGCAATTCAATTTCCTCTTTTATTTCTGACTTGTAGTCATGTCTTGCGTCTGCCTGATTTAGTTTTGATTGTAAAATGTGTTGCACAACAGATGCAGCGTAAGCATCTCCCAACACATTAACAGCAGTTCGAACTCGATCACTACGAAAATACAATAAGTAAACAGTGATGACAACAACAAATAAACCTACAGTAACCAGTCAACAGTGAATAACATCGATACATCACGAACTGGAAGTCCAACTGTGTTCAATATAAGGAGTATTGAAACCAGACCGGCTGGAACTGATCCAAGACCAATTGATGCAACAGTAGCTGTAATACTGACAGTGAGAACTTCGGCAAGAGATAGCTGAACATTATTGATTTGCGCGATGAAAATAACAGCGACCGCTTCGTATAGTGCATTACCATCCATGTTGATCGTTGAACCAAGTGGAAGAACAAAACGCGAAATTCGACGATCCACACCACAATGTTCTTCAAGACACTGCATCGACATTGGAAGTGTTGCACCGCTTAATTGACAATCAGCTTGTTATAACTCACTGAAAACTCACCCGGAAGCAGTGCCGAAAGCGGTCACAACAGCTTGAATCATACCTCGGAAAATGCGAAGAGGATTTTCTCGAGTTATGAAAAAATACATCAGTGGAACAGTGATGATTGTGTGAAGAATAAGTCCGGCACAAACTGTGAATACATATAACGCCAAAACGGTGGCAACATCGGAAAGATCATCTAATTCGAGAAGATTTCCACATATTAAGCAAGTGATGCCGAAGGGTGCGAACCTGGAATTTTTTGAAAATTTGAAAATTTTTGGGGTAGGCCTTACCACATGAGTGTGACAACCCATCGCATGATAACCGCATCCAAAATGATGAAAAAATCGACAACAATTCTCGCCTTTTCTCCCAGTTGTGAAATAACAATTCCAAAGCCGGTGCAGAAAACAATGATGCCCAGAATATTCATGCCTTTTGTCATCTCGATATCTCGCTGATTTTTGATTTCAAAAGTTCCGTTTTTTGAAATTATGGGTTGGCGCACAGGTTTGTAAATCGTTTGCATTCTCTCGAATGTTGCTTGAATGATATTTTCGGGGAACATGTTTCTGAAAAATTTACTCTTTCTGAAAAGTAAAATGTACAAAAATTAGTGACCCTACGTGCCGCAAACAAAAATGGGCGGGGCTTATTTTACGCTAAAATTTTAAATTATTGTGAAATGAAGAATTTCTCAATAAAAATCGATAATTTTCAGAAAAAAATCATCGAAAAGGTGTGCCGCAAAATTGCATTTTTCAATGTTCCGGCCACGCCCATCTACCACCTCTCGTTTTTAGAAAATACTTGGTGATTTTTCACGTTGTTTTTGTTTATTTTTTCGCTTGTGTGACCCTACATGCCGCAAATAAAAATGGGCGGGGCTTATTTCACTCACCTGACAAGGTCTAGAAACGTGTCCAATGGTGAGACATTTCCTTCAGATGGGGTACTACTTATACCATCCCCTTTGATCGCTGGATTGCCGGGATGAATGACGGTGACCAGAAAAATGCCGAGCTGTAAAATTTGTATTTTTTGAAGGTAATGGGCTGTGGACTTACTAATGTTGCCAAGATTGCAGTTGATAAATAGTATAAAACAGTCGAAGCGCCCATTTGACCCGATTCTTTTGCATCCATTTGAGCAAGAGCTGAAACAACCAAGCATTCTTGAAGGGTTACTGTAGTTTAGGCTTACCTGAGATTAATGAGGAAAAGATGAGAGGAAGGATCATCATTTTCAAAACTTGCATGAAAATTTCGCCGGGAAAATTGATTAATTGCAATGTTTCTGGTCGTAGGTTCATTGGCCTTAAACCAAATCCTGCAAAAAATTTCAAATTTGAGAAAGCGTTACAAAAACCCACCGAGAACAACTCCTAGAAAAACGCTGAACATTGTCATGACGAGTAGAAGGTTTTGTCGACAAAACGTGAGCACTTTGTGAAGTTTCATGTCTGCGTGAGTGCGAAAAAAAAAGTTCAAAAAATTGTTGGAAATGAGGTAACGTGGGGTGTCAGCATAGTGTTTACTTGGCGAATTACAATGAGATTAACACGCAACTCATCCGGCCGGAAGAACCGGATGGTTTATCAATCAATCAATCAAAAAAAAAAGCAAAAAGTTGATTTCGAATGTTTTTGAAAATATATGTTATCGAAATGAAATAATAAACATACATATTCAAATTGATTGTTATTTGCGTCACACTTTGCCGAATGGAATATTTAAATAGTTTCTATACTTACTTCTCATCAGTTTGTACTCTGCATACAGCTTATCATATTGAGTGTGAGTTGTCCAACGGTGAGGCCAACCATTTGACAAGGCCCCCTCCCATATAGCGCCTTTTTGATGGATAAATAAGAAGAGTGAAAGAAAAGGAAAAAGAAAACGCAGAAAAAACAAAAATAATTTTCTTGTGTGTAGTTTCACGTCACTTCAGTTGTTTGAAAAACATTAGTTCGACGCACAAATGCACAAAATGAAAAAGTTTGGAGTCTAGTAAACAACAACAAAAAAGAAATAAATGAATGATAAATGAAGATATTTAGGAAGGGATTTTGGACGCCATACTCACCTTGTCTGACCCATATGGCGTCTTTTTTGATGGAGAGGTACAAGAGTGACAGAGAAGGAGGAACAACAGAAAAAAAAAAGATATTGATCGTCAATAACCCCGCCCCTTTCTATTTGGCTCCAACTACGGTTGTTAGCTCGGAGCAGATAGGTCTTACCAACTCCTTCCTGCTCCTACCACCTTGTCGCCAACGGTGAGGCCAACCTTTTGACAAGGCCCCCTCCTATATAGCGTCTTTTTGATGGATAAATAAGAAGAGTGAAAGAGGAGAAAGAAAACGCAAAAAAACAAAAAGAAATTTCAAGTGTGTAGTTTCACGTCACTTCAGTTGTTTAAGAGACAGTAGTTTGACGCACAAATGCACAAAATGAAAAGGTTTGGAGTCTAGTAAACAACAACAAAAAAAGAATGAATGAATGATAAATGAAGATATTAAGGATGAGGGTTTAGGACGCCATACTCACCTTGTCTAACCCATATGGCGTCTTTTTTGATGGATACATAAAGAGAGTCAGAGAAGGAGAGTTATCAACAACAGAAATAAAAAGAAAAAAGATATTGATCGTCAATAACCCCGCCCCTTTCTGTTTGGCTCCACGAATGCTAGTTCTGTTCAGATTACGTAAAAACTGTAAAAAGTTGATTCATTCAAATAAAACAAAATCTCGATATGATATATACAAGAGGCGAAGAGATGAAAAACAAAAATAAATTAAGAACCCGAAAATGAAGAAAATATATAATGTATCAAAGGTCTAGGGAGATCATTTCGATTTGAAAAATGAATGTATGTTACAAGAAAAGTTGGAGATTGAGAAAATAATGACAGAATGCAAAGATAGATCAGGTTGGCGAGCGTTTTCGCGAGTTTGTTCCCGGCTTTAGTCGCCATCGAAACTTGGGATGACGTCGATAAGAATTGCCGTAGTGAAAACGCGCAAGACGATTGCGTCGTCGCATCGCTTCTTTGAGAACGGGTTGTTCGATGAATCCAGGCAAGCGGCGCGGAAACTCTCGATACATATTGACACCAAGTCGGAAGAGCTGAAAACGGTACAACATTTTTAAGGAGATTTTGGTAATTTTCCGATCAGATATGTAACAACAAGAAAAAAACCCTACATCATAATCCGCAGCCCGCATCTGATCAAACGAATGCCAATAGGCATACTGTGCTTTGGCAGTTCGCCACGCCAATGCGATGACCGCGTTGAGGCGAGGTTGTATGTTTTGGAGACGTATCTGACATTTTTCGAGTTCTTCGGATAGTTCGTCCATGTCGGTATCCTCGGCCTCATCACGACCCTCTTCGTCGATGAATGGTCCTGATGTTTCGGCAAGATCGGTGTCTGTCTGAAAATCGGAACTCAGAAATGGCGTTTTCATGTTTATAAAAATCTCAATATTGAAAATTTCAACTATCTGTGGTTCAAAAAACCAAAAATGTTTGAAAGAAAAAAACAAAACAATTTTTGATGTGGGTTACTGTACCCGCACACACACACAAACGGTTTTTGGGGGCACTATTAGTGTAGTTTGACCCCGACTCTCCAAAAAATGGGAAAAATTCACACCTGTTGTTATCTATACTACATCAACAACATATGTGACCTAGTTAGGCTCTTTTCACACCTCATAAACATTGCACGCTCTTTGGCATTTCCGGAATACTGTAGAATTCAAAAAATCTCCAAACTTTCGGGTCCAACTAACCTTGGTGATTTGCTTAAAAACATGAGCACACGAAGGATGCACAATTCCGGCAGCAATCAGCTTGTTCACCAACGACGAACCCATCGTCAACGCATCAAACGAGTCAAGTGTTTCGGGTTCTTCAATCGGCGTTTTCGTCGTCACTTTCCCATTTTTCCGGTTCACCGCTTTTCCATTCGTCCCGTTCAACAATGACCCGTTCCGAGTGTTACCATTTATTTGGGATAATCCTCCGTTAAAATCATCGTCTATCACCTCTTTTTTGCCATTATTTCGAGGTGAGTGTACTGTAGGGAAATGATGGATTTTGTGGGAAAAACAAGGGAAAACACTTACATCGAGGACTGGTCCGTTTCTCACACCCATTTTCAAAACTTGACGCTTCGTTGTCTTCGTCGGCTGATTCGTCTTCAATCTGTACTTCGATTTGTTCCAATTTCAATGAATTTGAAGCTGGAAAAAATCGAATAAAAATTGCTGGGTCTTGTCACGACTCACATTTTCTGTCATTCGACCCATCTCTCGCCACCCTCCCTCCTCTCTTCTTTCTCATCGGCGTCTCGGTTGACGACGACGACGATTTTGTGTGCTGATCACGACAAGCCGATGCAACCATCGATCCGATGATCGGTATGATTTTGTTGTTATTCGTTCCATTTTCCGCCTTTTCAGCGCTTCGTTGTCCGTTCAATTTTGTTGCTGATCTAGATTTTTAAAATTATTGATTTTGAAAAAAAAAATTGAATTTGAACTAACGATTTTCTCGTCGAACTTCTTGTTGTCGTTTCGGCATCGATTGAAACACGTTTCGGAGTTTTTTGAGATGATGATGATGATTTTTTGTTATTAGTTGCACGTTTACGATGTTTCCAGGGCTCTAAAGAAGTATCAATTTTATAGGTCTTGCCCGAAATTAATTTTTTTTTGAACTTCAAAAAATGCTCACCGTTCACAAAATATTGCTGCATCTCCTCATTACTATACCCATCCACAAACATTTCTTTAAACTTTTGCAAATAATCAGCATCCACATTTTTTAAAAAATCCTGTTTACACCACGCCCAAAACGTCGTCGGCAGGTGATAGAGAACACCGGAATCGTCGAAAACATCGCCCTCCTCTTCTTCGGGCAGACCGCATATTCCGTTTTGTTCGAGAATCGCCGTCGGCGAACAACTTCGCGGCGATTCAGCTTCGCGTAGCTCGTAGACGGGCATTGGTCGTTTTCGCAGATTCTCTTTTGGATATTCACCATCGACAAGGAACTGAATTTCGCCGCGCGCTTTTCTGATTATCATGGTTGTATCGGCCAAAATGTGTTCGAGTTCGTGTTGAAGATCGATGAGATCGTTGGATGTTAAATCCGACGCGTCATCGCTGACAAGATTTTTGAACGTTTCACATTTTTCTTCATAATTGAATGGAGGATATTCGGGTTGTGGCTCGACAGAATCATCATGAGCTGGGGATTCTGAGGAGCAAAATTTAATTTTTTATTTTTCAAAGTTTTTTGTCCAACTATTTGGAAGCTCATATTTTTGACAAATTTTTTCTCAATTTTGAACCAAATTCCACGCAAAAAAAAAACTCACCAACTCTCCGCCGTTTAACCTGTGCTTCCGATGTCGATGCCTTCTTTTTCCTCATCATTCCCTCAATCTGAAATACAATAAATATAGTAGTAATAATCAATAGAAAAAAGAAAAGAACGCGGTCGCGTCGAGGCGATGAGTGTATGTGTGTGTGTGTGAGCGCAAAGGAGAAAAACACACACGCGTGTTTCGCACACACAGCCTTGTGAGTGTTGGTGAGTGAATTTCGGGAGAAGGAGAGCGATTTGGGTATGGACCGGGTGCACCAGCTGCAGTATAAATTGATGTAAATGAACATTCTGGCGAATTCAAAAAAACTGAACATTTAAAAAAATATTCGATTTCAGAATTTTTGATTTTACCTCAATTTTGCTGAAATTTTTTTTTGAAAATATTTTCCCTAAATTCTAATTTGTTATTCAAAAACTTTAAAACATACCCTTTCTCGTTAATCCACTCAAAAACATTTTTAAACTTTAAAAAAAAATTAATGTTTCGAATCGAGCAACCGTGCTCTGTTGTGTTCTTTTGTCTGCGTCGCGTATCTTTTTTTCTCTGAGTCTCTTCAGGCAGAGTGTCCGCCCGTCAAAAATTCGAAGTTTTAACTGTTTTTCGAGGAATTTACCGTGTTTGAAGCTGTTTCTCATCAATTTAACATTTCAGATATCAACTGGGTCATGGCTTCTCTTTCGAGATCCGGTGGATTTGCTGTGAAAGTTGTGAGTTTTTTATTAAACGAAAAAGATAGGATTAAAAAATAGTTTTCTGATAAAATTTTGAAGAAAATTCGAAAATAATACTTCTGAAAATGTTACTTTGTAACCCATCTTTTAATTGAGAAAAAATATCCTGCCAAAGTCTGTATTTCGCTACCAACAATAATAATTGCCGCATAAGGAGGTGGGCGGAGCCTATTTATGTTTTTCACACTCGCACACATTTATTAGCCCCGCCCTTTTTGATATTGTGGTCCACTATTCCGTTCAAAAAGAATTTTGCAGATCAGTGGAGCTCAACCACACACTAACTTTGTTGCTGTTTCACCAACCAGCACTGTTACCGCTGCTCGTGAAGTTCCAGCTGAGTTCACCACCGCCGAAGCTCGTCAAGATGTTGTGAGCCGTAGCACTTCAGGAGTTTTCTCCAGTGGACTCGCCGTCAAGGGAATCAACGGTAATATTATATTTCTAAATACTTTATAATGTTTATTTTTCAGTGACATCTCGCCGTTTCGCGCACACAGATGTTTCGTTCCCAGATTTCTCGGCATACCGTCGTGATTCGGCTAAAAACCCACAAGTTCCAGCTCGTGATACCGAAGACGCTCGTCGTGCCCTTCCATCAGCTCTCTATTATGGAGGTTTGAAATTTCTTTTTTTTATTTGAAAAAGTTTTTATTTTAGCTGGAGGAGTACTTTCTTTGTGGGCGGGAAAAGAAGTCGTCCAAACTCTTGTTGCTTACAAGGCAATGGCTGCTGATCAAAGAGCTTTGGCTTCAATCGAAATCAACATGAAAGATATCCCAGAAGGACAAACCAAAACTTATGAATGGCGTGGAAAGCCCGTCTTCGTCAAGCACAGAACCAAAAAGGAAATTGCTGTGTGAGTGAAAAAGAAAAAAATTTTTGTGAATGTTTCGATTTACAGTGAAAAAGCTGTTCCAGTCGCCGAGTTGCGTCATCCACAACACGATGACGAACGTGTCAAGAAGGACGAGTGGTCGGTTGTTATTGGAGTATGCACTCATCTTGGATGTGTGCCAATCGGTAAGTTCACAACAGGTTAAACTTCGAAAATTCGACTTTTTTCAGCTAATGCTGGAGATTTTGGTGGATATTACTGTCCATGTCACGGTTCTCACTACGATGCATCTGGAAGAATCAGAAAGGTAAGATTTTTCATTTTATGGGTTGGACTATTAAACGAACTTTAATTTTTTTTTTCTCCCACACTTTACAAAAAGTAGGAGAAAAGAAAGACAAAAAATATTAGAAAACTGAACAAAGGGTGAAGAATGAACTAACACAAGAAGGCACATAGATTGTCGACTCCGCCTCCTTTTTGTACGCGGTGTAGGTGCGAAAAAGGGGCGGGGCGACGGTGTCTCTATACCTCGCGGTGTTCATTAATTTATTCATTCTTCTCATTTTGCTCAGTTTTCTAATATTGTTTTCTTTCTTTCTTGTTTCTTTAGTTTTTTATTCTTGTTTTTTTGTGAACAAAAACAGTGACAAAATTTTGGTACTCTCCTAGGCCAGGTATACTTCCAGAATTTCATTTTCTTCCAAAAACAACTCGCTCCTTTTACATCTTGGGTATATGTTATAATAATACTCTGGTTTTTAATTTAGAAAGAACGATTAATAGAAGTGTATTTCTTGTCATAAACAGTTTTCTGAGTCATAATTAGAAAATAGTACAGTTGTCACACACACCTCCGCCCATTTCCCTCCACTATTCATTTCGTTTTCAGGGCCCAGCTCCATTGAACTTGCATGTACCAGCGTATTCATTCAAAGACTCGACTATTGTAATTGGATCTAGCTAGATCAAAAATGAACTACGAGAAACAAATCAGTAGTTATTATTTACTGTTTCAGATAAAGTTTAATAGATTCATCAATGGTTTTTTTTTTCTATTTCCAAAAAAACATTTTTTTGTATTGTATTTTGTGACTTGGTGAATAAACACGATTTGTTTGTCACTTGTCTCTTCTCTACTCTCTGTCATTTTTTTTCCTGGCAAGGATGGCAAACTTGACATTTTTTATCGATTTTTTAGTCAACTTGTATAGTATTATAATCAATGTTTCTTATCAATCCGTTTATAACCGTTACTATTTGAAACTTATTATTTTCTAGATTTAACAATGTTACCTGGAAACTTGAACCTTTCAACATTCAAGTATCCTTTGGGATTCATTCGAGTTATTGAATTTGTGAGTTTGTCTTAGTTTTGTACTTTTGGTAATACTGTATTTTTCAGATATTCATAATCATCGCAATTGCAGCTGTAAATAGTTGGGGACTGAAAATTGACTACAATTGTACTGCGGGTAATCACACCACACCTGTCACTACACAGGTTTATACATTCTCGTGAGTTTTTAATTTTTTCGCAAAAAAACTTTTAAAATTTTCAGACTTACCAATTTCAAAATCCAAGATTGCTCAAATACAACCCAATCATTTTGGTCGCAGGATGATAGTGCTGGAGGGTATTTTAAATTTCAAAAAAAAAATCATAATTTTCTGATGTTTCAGAAGTGCCGGGTTCTTCTATTTCGTCAATGTTGCCGCACTGATTTATGTGATACTTGTCACATTTGTCTATGTGATTTTTTGGCAACAGTATCAGAATGAGAAACGAGTTGCGCTGCTCGATTTGGCGATCACTGCACTGTTTTTTATTCTTTTCTTCTTTTGTTCTTCGATTTGGTGGGCTGGTGCCAATACGATTGGATCTTCTACGTCGTGAGTTTCCGGGGGTAGCTTGAAAATTGACTCAAAAGCAAAATTCTTGCAGAGAAGAACATCTGAAAGAATTATTCGCCCAAGATTCGTGGAAAACCCAAAACGCAACATTGACCTCGAGAGATGTCAACAATGGAAAACTGGCAATCTCTGTGGTAACTCAAATAATCCACAAAAATAAAAAAAAAAATCAATATTTCCAGCTCGCTGATTGGGTGTGTGTCTTCTCGTTCGCCTTCAATTGTTGGTTCATTTGGAAAGAAGTTGTTCCACGTGACGCGTCGGATCCGACAAGCATCGCTTGATTTTTTTGTTTTGAAAATTGTTTTCTCACTGTTCAGAAATTTATCTAATAAACCGGAAAATCTGGATTTATCTGTTTGGCCCATTGGTCGTATCCACCGATTATATCGCGCAATTTGTGATTTTCAAATTTTTCCCGTAGAATTTCGACGGCTCTTTGAGAATCGTTTCCACGATGACAAATCACAAATATATTTTTCTCTTGTTCTGCGAGGTTTAGTTTCTTGGAAATTTCACACTTTTCAAATTTCCGAACTTCGTCAAGAGTCACATCTGAAATTCCGGAGTAGAATTTTCTTTAAAAAATGAGCTTACTTATTGCCTCGGGGAGGTGTGCGATTTCAAATTCTAGCGGAGGTCTTGTATCGAGTAGAATAGGCCGCGCAACTCTTCGAATTTCGCGATACTCCAAAACACTAACCCGTTCCGATGGATTCAATAGTTCCAAGCTTTCAATCTCAAAAAAACTTGATATTGAACACAAAAAAAATAGATTTACCTTATCATGTGCTCCGGCTCCACAGAATAGAACATAGTCAATTGGCTTTGTCACGGTGGGCGTGTCTCCACAAACAGCGCAGTTTTTATCGCGTTTTCTTAGGCCGATTGTGCGACTTTTCCCGTCTCTTCCGTTAAAAAGGAGCATTTTACCGGCGTAGGAACCTGAATTCTTTCTCATTTTAATAAAGTTTAACAAAAACTAGCTTACTCTGTTGAGTTCCGGCAATTTTAATAACCTCCAACGCTTGCATACTTCCAATAACCCCGACAATCGGGCCAAGAACTCCTCCTTCACTACAATTTGTGACTGTTGAAGGATCGGGCGGCGATGGAAACAGACATCGATAGCAGGGACAATCTTGGCCGAAATGGTACACGGATAATTGACCGTCCCAACGGAGCGCACTTCCACTTACTAGCGGTTTGTTCTGAATGACACAAACATCATTGATCAGATATCGTGTGGCGACATTGTCCGAGCAATCACACACAATGTCATAGTTTTTGACAATCTCCATGGCTGAATCACTGTCGAATGTTGTCACATGAGTTTGTACATTCACTCGGCTGTTCAAGTTTTGAATTGTACTCTTCAATGATTCGGTTTTCAGTTTGCCCACATTACTTTCACAATGGCCGACTTGTCGATGTAGGTTGTCTAGTGCTACCGTATCATAATCGACTATTCCAATTGTGCCAATTCCAGCTCCTGCTAAATAAATTGCAACAGGACATCCGAGTCCTCCAGCTCCTATGATCAGCACTTTTGACTGGAGTAATCCTTTTTGCCCGCTGACACCAAAGTCGTTTACCAGAATTTGTCGACTATACCGTCCTGCGTCTTCTTTGCTAATTCCAGCTGTCCAAGAATGATCATCCATCAGGAAAAAACTGGTTTTTTAGGAATAAAAATAAAATAATTTAATTGTTGTCCGAGAGAAGTACACACAACCAGTGAGTGAGGAAAATGCGCTCTATCGCACACTCTAGCCGGTTCATTTTTCTTTTCTTTTTTCACCGTTTTTTTTTGTGTTTCATGCTAGTTTACGTTGTTTAGAGGTTTGTAGGAAAGTAGGAAAGCTTCTAAAATACACGAAGAGATGTCTATACTTCCCACGAACATGTAGATTACTGCGGAAAATATTGTTTTCTAGCAATATTTTGATTTGAAAACTTTTTCCAGATGCTGCTCCAACTTGGTCGTAGCCAATCGTTGGTCACCTATCGCTCGTTGGGTTTTAGACGGTTCGCATCATCTCACTCTCATTCCGATGCTAAAATTGAGCGAAAATCAGATGACTATCGACCAGGTAGCGATTCTTACGCCTATGAAAACCCATGGCCAAAACTGAACGGAGGAAAATTGGATTGGTTGTTCGGAGATGGATGGAGAAGACCTCTTGCCAAAGATCAAGGAGCTAAAATGGTAATAAAATCAATAATCTAAGGTAAAAATTTTTGTTTTCTAGCGTCGCGAATGGATTTGGTTCTCACAAATTGCACATGATGAACATAAAGATTGGGCTCGCTTCCATCAAGTTTCGTTCCTTCTCTTCACTGTTTTGACAACATGGTTCACATGTTGGATCATGTTCGCTAGACCAGATTGGCCAATGGGAAGAGAGTGGGCATTGAGAGAGGCACATTTGGAAATTGCGAGAAGAGAAAAGGCTGGACTACCGCTCATCAGCCCCGACTTGATTTCAAGGTACTGTTCGTTTGTGGGGAGAGGGGGAGAGACACAGAGAAAAATAAAGCGTACGCGCAATAGAGATAGAGAGCACAGAGAGAAAAAGGGGGAGGACGATAGAGCGCGTATTCCTCGCTGGCATTTTTTAAAAAATACAATTAACCAGAAAAAAGTACCGTGAAATTTTTCTTTAAAAAAGTGTATAGGTCACGTCACAAAAACTAGAAAACAATACACAATTTATTTTTTTTTCCAGGACACGCGTTGCGGCCACACTGCCATCCGACGAAGAACTCCGCGACTTCGACGTCCTCATCTAAATCTAACTAAAAACGCAATTTTTTGTTTGTTTTTCAAGCAGTTTTAGTTTCCAAATGTTTATAAATAGTTTTTTAACCGAACACCAAAAACAATAATTATTATCTATAACCACGGTTTTCTTGACCGTTTAATACTCGCTGTAACCATTCTTTTTGATTTTTCTGCTCTCTCATTTCGATCCACCGATTTGAGACGACTAGCCGATGTGCTTCTCCATAACCTACCCCCATGAACATGACTCCTTTTTTGATCGTAAATTTCTCGTAATTTTATAAAATCAATCCTCGGCTCGAAAAGGCAAGGATATTGTTCTTTAAACTGAGCACTGTCTGAAAAATATCTAGTTTTTTTTTTGAAAAGTTAAAATTAATTTGTAACTCACTCCCCCTCAAGTGCACCGTTTTGAAACCTCGTTGAAATAGAACATTTGAAACTCTTTCACTTTCTCTACCATAGATGACTAACATATGATTCTCAACTCGAGCTTGAGCTAGAACTGGTGTTTCGTAAGTTAAACGAGCCAACATAATTCGATCATAATAATAGGCTAAAAATAAGTTTAGGGCGTTTTTGTTTAGTTTTTCTGAAAACTTGCCATTTGTCATGTGGGATTGTAAAAATACATCATGATCATTAACATCTATGATGAAAAAGCTATCAGGTGTACCCGTTGTTTCTTCGATTTGAGCCAAAAGCCATCCGACCTGTAAGCGGTCAATTGTACTTATATGGGAGCTGCAAACACTGGCACACATTTATTAGCCCCGCCCCTTTTTCTTATTGTTGATTGGTATCGCTCGCTCTAAGGATGACACACGCGACGCAAAGCCGCGACGCACAAATATGTGGTGGACAGTTTTTCTTTTCCCCTCTTGTGCGGTGGGGGCGCGTTTTATCGATTAGCAAAGTTGTAAACATGGCATCAACAATAACCTTCCCAAAAAGTATCCTCGTATTTTTTGGGAAGGTTATGATTGATGCCATATGTTTACAACTTGTTTGGTTTGCTAATCGATAAAACGCGCCCCACCGCACAAAGAGGAAAAAAGAAATATTGTCGACCACTTGTGCGTCGCGGCTTTTGCGTCGCGTATGCTATCATTAGAGCACGAAGCGTCATTTTTTTGCAATTCCGTCTATCTCTAGGAACTCTCTCAACTCGTCCTACTATTTCATCAGTTCTAAAAATAGCTATTTTTGAACCTACCAACTTGTCAATGTCGATTGACTCGTGAGGATCAGCCGCCAATAACATTAGACTAGCGAGACGCAGACATGAGATTCAATTTCCGAATAGCCACTAATAAATGTGGTGGGAAAATGAAAAATATGTGAGAAGAATCAAAATGTCCGAAAGAGGAGAGCTAACTTTCGCCCGGTTGCCTAGGTAACATAAGATATTCATGACAAGGCATTTTTCGCGGATGTCTTCTCGTTGCTAAATAAAAAAAAACGAGGATTAGTTGGTTGCGATGAGAATGAAAAATAGTTTATTGACAATCTATTTGCTTGAAAGTTTGCTTCTTGGTGGACATTTACAGTAGTTGGCGTCCTCTCCTGGTGTTCCCGAAGTTCCTTGTTGACCGTCGAATCCTGGCGCTCCTGGAGCTCCTTCTTGTCCCGGACCACCTGGTGTTCCTTGAGTTCCGGGCACTCCGGAGTTTCCGTCATTTCCGGCTTGTCCTGGGAATCCGGGTTGTCCTTGTGGTCCTTGTTGACCTGGTGCACCTGGTGCTCCCTTCGATCCACGTGTTCCGTCACGCCCCTTCTCTCCCGGTGCTCCGTTGTTTCCGGGTGCTCCTGGTTCTCCGCCGTATCCCGGGTTGCCTGGATGTCCTGGATGCCCGTCTGGACCGCGAAGACCTGGCGAACCGTCGTTTCCTTTGTCGCCGGGTGCGCCGGGTGGTCCGATTGGTCCCGGGAATCCGGGTGGTCCTGGTGGACACATGCGACATTGTTGATGAGCGTCCATGTTGATTGATGGATAGTTTCCTGGAAGACCTGGTGCTCCGGGTTGTCCCGGTTGTCCCGGTGTTCCGTCTTGTCCCGGAAGTCCTTGTGGTCCGGCCTGACCCGGTGGACAAGCGTTGTTCGATTGACACACTGAAAAATGATCATGTCATGCGGAAGAGGAGCCAACAAAAAAAAAAACTCACAGCACTCTCCTGGTCGGCTAGTTTGCCTCTTCTTTCTGGCGAATGGAACAACCGATCCACCAAATGTCTCGCCTCTCATATTAGCCCACACCTCATTGTGCAAATCCTTGAACTCGTTCATATCATAATGCAACTCGCCGGTAATATCGTTGATCTTGTTCCACAAAGCTGGCACAAAAGTGACGACTAGGAAAAGTGCCAAAACGGAAAAGGTTACCGCCGCATAACCGGCAACTCGTGCTGTCATTTTTGTTGAAAACGACACACACACAAAAATGAGAAGATAATTGTCATCTCGATTACGCGTTTTATACCAAAAGCCATGAAGCTCCGCCCCCTTTCACTTACGGTAATCAATTTTGATATTGTAGATGGAAACTGGTTGAAAAGAAAAGAAAAAGCGCATTATTAATGGTATATACATTTTTGTACATTAGAATTTTTCGATTTCACCAGAACTTCTCGTCGAAGAGGAGAAAAAATACCATTTTATCATTAGAACTTTTTAGAAAAAAAATCTTGTTTTTAGAAATTACCCTGTTGAAATTCTGACAGGCCGGGCTTTTCTGAACGTCCTGTGAGTTTTGCGTGACAAAATCGAAAGATAATCATAGTTTTAACCAATTTTTGGTTTTGTAAACATTTTTTCTTGTGAACAAGCCCATTAGAAAAACAGACATACCTGGCACTAGAGCAAAGGTCACACCTGTTGTTGTTGTTTATGATGTTGTCAACACTACAATAACAACAGATGTGACCTAATTAGACCTTTTTCACACCTCAAACATTTGAACTTTCTTTGTGCCGCTTGGATTACTGTACAACAGGAGATGAAGAGATGACTTTTTGAAAATTCAACACCAAAATAATTCCAAAAGCCTGGAATTATCGTAAACGTACGGTTTTAGTTTCGTACTATCACCTTCCAAATTATAGCTTTTCATCGTTTTGACACAACGAGAGAAAAAAAAAACTAGAAGCGGTAACACGAGTGGAACGATAAACAGATGACACTGCGCAGATAAGAAGCTAGAAAGAGAAGGGAAAAGGGTGTTTTATATTTATTATGTGTTGGTCACCTTGTTCGCAAAAAAGGGTTCAAACTTTCACTGTTGAGGCAAAAACAGGATAGTATTAACTTTATAATCCGAAAAAAAGGAGAAAAAGAAAGTTATTTTTATTTGGAAATAAATATTATGGTATAAAAAATAGTTATCGTCTTGTTCCGTCTTCGAAGAACACGCCTCCATCAATCGCACAGTACTTCGGACAGATTCCGCGTTCACCCGGAATTCCCGGCGGACCTGGTGGGCCTCGAAGTCCGGCTGGTCCGTCGTTTCCGGGTATTCCGGATGCGCCAGGCGGACCTTTGAGACCGGGCAAACCTGGCGGACCTTCTTCTCCGATATCACCCGCGCTGCCCGGAACACCGGGTGGTCCGGGCTCTCCGGGTGGTCCCGGCTCGCCGGGAACAAAGGGGACAGGATCGGCGGGACGACCTGGTTGACCCGGCGGGCCTTGTGGTCCGGGAAGACCTGGCTCGCCGGGCGGGCCTGGAGGGCCGAGATCGCCCGGCTCACCGTCGAGACCGCGCGAGCCCGGAGGTCCCGGATTTCCGGGATCACCCGGTGGACCTTGAGGTCCGGGCTTGCCCGGAGCACCTGTCGGGCACGGTGAGCATGGAGGTGGTGTTATCGGCTCGCATGGTTGTTGTGGAGGTTTTCCGGGGTTGCCGGGTAGTCCGGGTATTCCCGGTTTGCCGGGTCGACCCGGTCGACCTGACTGGCCCGGAGGTCCCTGCGCCCCGGGCAAGCAACATCCTTCACACTCGTCGGGCGCCGTTGACTCGGTGTACAGAGGAGTCTCGTATGGTTGACCTTTCGAACTTCCCGAATTTGTGTAGTAGGCCTGACGAGCTGTACGATTACGTGGAAGTTGTTTGAAATGTTGGACTTCGGACCAAATGTCTTTAGCCGAATCCTGTATGAGCAAAAGTGGATTGTATAAAAGAATGAGTTATTAGATCTTACTCGACAGTAGAAGATTTCCTCTTGCATCGATGTTTTCATTGTTCGGATGTAGAAGAAAATCATTGGAAGAGAAAGACATACCTGAAAATAACAGTATTTTTTTTCAATTTTTTGTACAAATTCTTGTGAAACTGTTTTCCCACTAACCGATATCACAGAAATAAAGCTGAAAGCGATAGCAGAATACGCTATAAAGCGATAGGCTTTGACTTTAACCTGACATTCGACCATAAGTGAAAAAATGACGAGTTATTTCCACATTCCATCCTTTTATACTACAGTCAATTATAATTATGGATACTGCCCGACCTGACTTAGACCAGTTGGTAGCTTTTTTCTCTCTTACTGCTAATGACTACAAAACGGTAAAGTGGATTATAATTCACTTTATACGTTTTTTTCTGTGTTTTTCTCTTGGGGGCAAACAGGACACACACTCTCTGCGTCTCTGTTGTTTTGGGCGGGAAACATTTTTTTTTGAAATGTTGAAAAAAAAAACATTTTTCAGCAAAAATGTCGAAAGAACTAGCACCATGGGTTGAGAAGTATCGCCCACAAGTTCTTGCTGATATAGTCGGAAATTCGAATATTGTTGATCGTCTCAAAGCGATCGGGAAAGATGGAAATGTGCCCAATATTATTTTGTCGGTGAGTTTTTGTATTATTTCTTTTTCCTGATAAGAAAATCGAATCTCAGGGGCCGCCGGGGTGTGGAAAAACAACATCAGTTTGGGCACTTGCGCGAGAGCTTCTTGGCGACAAAGTCGATGTCGCCGTTTTGGAGTTGAACGCGTCGGATGAACGAGGAATCGAAGTGGTTCGCAATCGGATCAAGACGTTTGCGCAGACAAAGGTGTCACTTCCGCCAGGACGTCATAAGATCATCATTCTTGACGAGGCCGATTCGATGACGGAAGGAGCACAACAGGCGTTGAGAAGAACCATGGAGTTGCACAGTAAAACGACGAGATTCGCTTTGGCTTGTAATCAGTCGGAGAAAATCATTGGTGAGATTTATCAAAACGAAACACAACGAGAGAGAAAAATAACTATATTAGAAATCTGAGCAAAAAGAGAAGAATGAGCACACAGGAAAACACACAACTGTCGACTCCGCCCCCTATTTGTCTCCCCATATATCGACTTTCCGAAAACCCGGGAAATATACGTTTCGTGGTCCAAACAATAGACTCCCTTTCCTGTAGTTTTTTTTTATTGTTGAGAGATACTAGTGTAGCCTTTTCTAGGTCACCATATGGCACACCTTTTGATGTTATCTATAAAATATGGCATACCTGTTGTTATGAACAATCAATAACAACATGGTGACCTAGAAAAAGTAAACAGGAAATATGTGTGAATAGGAAGGAGGGCTAAATGAAATGAGGGACCAGAAAAAATAGGTCTGAAAAAAATGGGACCAAAGAGATCGGGAACAACTGAAAATCTTGTCCGAGAGAAATACAAAAAATGAAAACCTCTCATAACCGAAAAAAATGTAATGTTCTCTCAGAACCTATCCAATCTCGATGCGCAGTGTTGCGTTACACCAAACTCACCGACGCCGAATTATTGTGTCGCGTAAAAGAAGTTTGCGAAGAGGAAAAAGTGAACACTGACAATGAAGGACTTCAAATGATCCTGTTCACAGCGCAAGGCGACATGCGACAAGCGCTCAATAATCTACAAGCAACAGTTAGTGCGTATGGTAAAGTGAACATGGAGAATGTTTTGAAGGTATCAATTTTCAACAAAAAAAAAATTGGAAAAAGAAGAGAGATTTTATTAGGTATGCGACGAGCCTCACCCCAAATTGATGAGCAAAATGATCATGTTGTGCACAGAGAAAAAGTTTTTTGAAGCCTCAAAAATTATCCACAATTTCTACGATATGGGCTACTCACCGGAAGATGTTGTATCAACCCTTTTCCGTGTTGTAAAAACTGTTGACTTGCCAAAATCGATTAGTGAACAAATCAGAATGGAATATATTCAGGTATTTTTATTTATTTTCTTCAAAAACAAAAAGGTGTTATCGAAACGAGAAAAATTTGAAGCAAATTGGCTTGTGTCACATGCGCATTATTCAAGGATTATCAACAAAATTGCAATTATCTCGCATGATTTCGGACTTGTGTAAAATTACTGTCTAGACTACTATCTTATTCGTATTCTTACTATCATCGGGTACAAGCAACTCGTTTTAACGGTCTCATCATTATCTATCTACACACTTATAAAATTTTCGGGAATTATTCGAGTCGTGACGATGAATATTGCGTTTCACCCTTGTCGGCGTATTTGGTAACTGATTTAGTTTGTTGTGGCGCGATGGGAATGTTGCAGAATAGTTTACGGAACGCCACATTGTATGGTTTGATATAGTAGATTGAGATCATTGGGGAAACTGCTGGCATGAAGCTGAAAAAATAAATAGGTGTTGAGAAGATGTGGGAAAGAGCGTGTTGTCAGAATTGGCGGAACTCCTCTGTGAATCTCAAAAGTTGGCGGAAAAATCTCTTATTTCTTCTTGAAATTTGAGTTTTCAATGGGATAGGAAAAAAATGCGGCGTTCAAAATAAAGAAAAAAGAAGAAAATCGCGTCCAAATTCGAAAAAAACAAATACAGTACCCATTTAAAAGCAGCGAAATTAACGCTGTGTTCCTTTAAATGAGTACTGTGTTTGCGTTTTCGAGTTTGGACGCGATTTTTCTTTCTTTATTGATTTTGGATGCGGCATTTGTTTCCAATCTCATTAAAAGTTCAAATTTCAAGAAAGGATATGAGATTTATTTCGCCAATTTTTGATTCTGACAACGTGATCTTTCACAAATATCCATTTTCCCTTGTAGTAAAAAAACTTACCTAAAAATTGTGTAAACAGCATACTCTGCAATAGTCATATTAATAAATTCCAAATGATACAACCCATAAAGAGTAATTGGAGGGAAAATAAAAAGAATTGGAAGGGACGCTTGTATTGTTAGCACTTCGATCAATTTCTTGTGACCTTTCATTGTTCCAGGACTCATTTTCTAAAATAATTGTTTTTTTTTCACAAAGTTTTTAGTAATTCGACTCACTGAAGCATTAGCCATCAAATTTTCGTGAACTTTTTTGTAGAAATAAATTACGAGACAATAAATAGGAAACATTGGAAATATAATAGTTGAAAGTGTTATTGAGGTTAACGGCGAGTTGATCATATGATTGCCCGACACGAAAAAATCATCCAAATCATATTCGGGTTTATTCAATTTCAAATAATCGCGAATCTCTTTTTCTGGAGATTGTGATAGAACAAACAAAATCTGAAAATTCTCTTTTTTTTCTTTTTAACTCAAAAAAAAAGAGGAAAAAACTAACGTGTTGGATCACTGCGACCGACCACAGGCCTAGGCATAGAAATATACATCGAGTTATTGATGGAAGGGGTCGGATCAGAATCCAATAGCGGAAACCAAATGAGATTGGGAAACAGAGAAACATGTAAAATAGAGAATGAAGCATTACGCAGTAGGTAAAATAACCACCCTGAAAAGAGCACAATGTGATTTTCACAAGCAAGAGTAGCCGCACAGAAAGGGGGCGGAGCTTATTTTCTTGCAAACACTGGCACACTTGTATTGGCCCCGCCCCTTGTTCGCGGGTAGTTGTGCGGTAGAGCGAAACATGTTCTCCATGAGTTCACTTTTTTTCCTCCACGCCAAAAATAAATCTGATTTCTGGTCAAACATGATTATCATGTTTCGCATAATCGCATTGTCACCGCGATCAAAAACCAACCTGACTACCTCCCAAAATTCCGGCCGGTCCCAACGAAACATAGGCAAAAGCCCATTTATTTGGGATGATACGAATTTGAGCCATCGTCGTCGATACGGCAAACACCAAATCACCCAACGTGACATTGATCAAAAACACTGTGTATAGTCTCAAACTACTTGGAGATTTAGCAATAATTAGGTAGAGAAGTATGATATTGATTGGAATTGCCAACGAACCGGTAAACCACCAGATACACGAAGCTGTATAGTCATAGGTTGTCCAGTTTTGATGACGATATTGTTGCCAGTATTCGCCCATCTTTTCTAACATTTGCTTCTTTTTTGATAGATGCCTTTTAGCCTTTTATAGGGTTGCAAATCTGCTGACGAAAAAAAAACACATGTTCATAAAAATAAATATTTGAGACAATAGATAAATAGGAGGAATAGGAACAATTGACGGTTTTGTTTGATAGATCTACAGTATTATCATGTTTTCTGTGAAATGATGTAAGTTATCGGGAAATGTTTGAGCTTAGAATTAGATTTGGATGAAAATGAAAATGGGCTAGAACTTTGAGATTTGATTTGTGCGCGGAAAACGAGATTTTTATCATTTTGAAATCTATTAAGAGAGACGCAGAGAAAAACATAAATTACAAGAAAAGTTGAAGTTCACGCGTGACACGTGGCAAAAAAAACTCTGCGTCTCACACTCTCTCGAAATTTAAATGAAAAAAGACATTAGACACACTAATAATTCACGTCAAAAAATAATTCCTATTATCAGAAACAGGTGAATTCTGAAATCTGGAAAGAATCTATGCTCGAAAACTAATTTACTATCAAAATAGAATCTCTCAATTATCTGAGAGATTCAAAAACAACAACAAACAAGAGGAAAAGGAAAATAATTTCCGATAATTCAGTTTCGATTTTGAATAAGTTAACAATGAGCTGTGCACGAAGCGTGCAAACTAATAAAAATGTCGATTTTTAATCAGCGAAAAGTCTAAAATAAAAATATGACATTAATTTATTAGAGTGGACATTAAAGATCAGGAACATTTTAAAAGTAATTTTTGCTCAGAAAATTTCTTTTAACTGAAAATTAGAGACCCTACTTCAATTAATTTTTTCTATTTATTTCCCCAGAGGCTTTTTTTCATCGAAAAACCGAAATTGAAAATAATAATCGACAGAATTTGAAGGCCAAAAAAATGAGAAATATCAGAATTTTTTCTGGTCGTTTCCAATAAATATTGCTCATAAATGAGTTATATGAACAGGTGCGCGACAAATCTAAACTCGCAACAAAACTGTTCTCGAGAGCAAGAAAAAACAATCAAATTAGCTTCATTTTTGCAAAGGTTGAATCCAAGATGTGTTAATTGGGATGAATGTACTAAGCCTTAGAATGCAGAAATGAAAAAGGAAAAACAGTGCGGCTTAGCGCAGCAGGGTAAAGGGCTGACTAGTAGGGGAGAGGCCATGGGTTCGGTTCCCACGCTGGCAAAACGTTTTTTATTTTTTCATTTTTTTAAAGCCGTTAGCCTAGGGTTCACGAAAGGCTTATGCAAGGCCCATTAACTATTTAGAAATTTTGTCGTAAAGAGACGCAGAGAAATAATGGGCGGAGCAACCGATAACCCGGAGTTTGTTTGCAATAAGAACTCGAAATGTTTGACGCATTTTTGCTACGATGTTTTTGTTGGTTTTTTTTGAAGCTCGAAGATGAGACATAACATTTCATTAAAAATGAAGGAAAATTGGAGGTTTTCAATATATGCTTTATGCTTGAAATTGAGCCAAGAATTAGGAACTTTTCAGCGTCGGAGAAATTAGGAGAAAATGGATTTTTGGCCTTGGAAACTTATTCGCAAAAAAATCGTTTTTTGAGACAGTACAAGACGCAGAGTTTGAAGATAAGAATTATTTTCTCTGCGTCTCTCTCACTCTCAACTAGTGCACACTTGTACGAATCTATTTCAGATAGAAAAAAAAACTAGACTAATATTTTTTTGAACTTTTCAAAAAAAAAACCCTAATTTTCTCAATTCTCTTGATACCTAAGTACTAACATGACGCAGTGCTTGTTACAAAAATACCACAAGAAAATTTGGTAAAAAGCAGATTTCTTCAAAAAAAAAATCGTGTTAATGAAATTCCGAAAAAAACACAAGATTGTTTTCGCCTTTTCATAATGGTTACAGACAAACAGAACGATCTAATTTCAAAAAATGAGGGAAAGTGATTTTTTTTGAATCATTGTCTGAAAAAATTTGATCTTTTTGAGCTCAAAAATCAGAAAATAATCATTTTTTGGGGATGAAAAGAAAAGTTTCCAAGAAATATTTTTTCGCTTTTTTTTCAACAGCGATTTTTAACATGTCTTTGAGTTAGAATTTGGAATGTTATGGAATTTTTTCAGGCTCGGAATTTAAAAAAAACAGGCCCGGTTTTTTGGAATGTTTTTTCCAGATCTCTGCTCAAAAATTTCCGGACCAGGCCCGATAGAATCTCGGGCCTGGCCCGATTTCAAAAATTATGATTTTTCTCGCGCAATCAAAAATGTGTGTACCGACATCCCACGGGATGCGCCATACAGTAAGACTGAAAAACATTTCTACCTTCTTCTCGCTGAAATTTCAAGCGGTTTCGAAATGGAGAAAGTCGGGCCCTGACCTGAAAACTTTGAGAGGAAAAAAATCGAACATACAAATTATTTATGATGAACAACAAGAAAAAGAGGGCATTTTATTAGAAGAGCACATTAAAATCATTCTACTTTCTTCTTCGCTCCATCAAAACGCATTGAATCGGTGAAAAATAGCAATTTTTGAACTGATTCAACGCTCGAGTATCGATATTGTGCGGTGATCGTTTGATGAATCGATATGGTCTAAGAAGATCCCTGCAAAAAAACCAACAAAAAATGGTTGTTTTGTCTGGACTCGAAAAAGTTCTCGAATAAATATTTATGGCTCATCATTTTTGTTGGGTGACGTTACGCCTTGTCTGACATACGTAGCATGCTAGTTGAGGAAAAAACTTGATAAATTACTTTATTTTTTTTTCCTACCTCTTCAAGCACACTTTAGCGCGTGACTCAAGTAGCGGGAAAAAAGTAGCATTATTTTCGTACCACAAATTGGGGAACTCAATAAACAAGTTTTTTGGTTTACCCCGTTTCCTGTGGTCCCCTGACCAATTATAGACATTTTTCTTACATTTTTGAAACATATGCTGCATAATCCAGTTGCTCATTTGGAGTTTGCAATGTTGCCGAGAGGAATCTTAAAAAAAAAAAAAACAAAATAATATAAATAATACTGTAAGCGTTTGAAGGAACAACACAATTTAAATTGTAGAAAATTTGTGTTCCTTTAAAAGGTTACGGTATTGTCTTTTTTCAGGTTTTCCAGATTTATAGATCATACTCACTGAACGATGATGAGAAGTACAAAAGTGACGGAGAAATACATTGTTGTTCAAAGCAACACAGCAAAAATATATAATAGAGCACCCAAATGTTGGTAGCTTTTATAAAAGGATTCGAAAAGTGGGCGGAGTTTGAAGAGCGGGGTTGACATTCGCACATGTATTTTTTGCGTTTTATTTTCTTTACCGGGGAATAAAACAAAATCAAAAGCTTTTCTCACGACGCCTTTTGACGATATTAATAACGTATTCAATGGGGCATACGGTGTTTTATTGAAAGTGGAAATTTGACGTGGATTGGTGGTTTGTGAGGCCTTCTCGATTGAGGAAACGAGAAAAAAACGAGAGATTTTTAAACTTGCCGCGGTGTGTGTGATTTGCGTACAGTGCACAACGGGCATTTTATCTGACGCGCATTATTATTTTTCGAATTTTTCACTAATTTGTGTGTTTGTAACGTAAAAAACAGATTTTCAACCAATAAAAATTGAATTTGTCGTCGTTTTTTCGGAATAAAAACAAGAAGATAATGGGATTTTGACCCTATAATTTGAATAAGTATAGAGGATGGAAAAACACGGTTGTTTCAGAGAAAAACGCGATGAGCTACGAAGTATCGGGTCCACCATTGGTCTCACCATGGATGATGTTGTCGATGAGTGAAGCGCGCAGTGATTTGGATGACGCGAAAATTGTGATTCCCGGAAATTCAGTGTCTGACGCGCCACAACATTTTATGAGGTAAAAAGGGGGATCAGCCGAGAGGGAGAGTTATTTAATCTCATCTAAAATTCTCATTGTTCGGGAGAATAAATTGGAGCAAGAAAAAATGTCGAAATTTGCAGAGGGCATGGTACATATATTCGAGATGGTGAGATTGTCTCCACGTTATCCGGTGTTGTTCATCAGTTGAATCGACTCTTGATGGTCAAAACTATCAAGCAACGTTATTGCGGAGAGGTTGGAGATGTTGTGGTTGGCAGGGTTGTTGAAGTGCAGGCAAAACGATGGAAAGTTGATTTGAGTTCAAGACTTCATAGTAATCTACCGTTGGGAAGTGTTTTGTTGCCTGGTGGAGATTTTAGGTGAGCAAATTTTTAAGAATTAAAGAAAATTCATATTTTTTGTGGCGTGACCTATATAGTGCTTAATCTTCTTCCCGCCACTAAGCAACACAATTTCGTACTATTTTTTTCATTGTGAAAAAAAACTGAATTACTTTTTTTTCCACATAAATTATTCCACATTTTCCAACTATCTGAAAATTTCTCATATTGTTTTTGAGTCAAGAAAAAATCTTGACGCCATAATTTTCAACAAAACCGAGAAATATATCATGTTATTCTCCAGTGACTTGAACAGTTTTCCAACGAAAAAAAAACGTTTCAGACGAAAAGATGTGGAAGACGAGGAAAAAATGAGCGAATTTCTGAAAGAGGGAGAATTGATTTGTGCCGAAGTGCAGCAAGTTCAACACGATGGAACGCTTATGATTCACACGAGAAATAATAAGTATGGTAAACTGAAGCAGGGAATTTTGATTAAAGTGAGCCGAATTTTGAAATGTCTGGTTTGCATTGTTGTTCTAGGTTCCACCACATCTTATCAAAAAGTCAAAGGTTCATTTTCACACTTTGCCCTACGGAATGGCTGTTATTATTGGGTGTAATGGATGTGTTTGGGTGACGACTGCGTTGCCAGAAACTTTTGGAGAAGAAGAAGATGTCCAGATTCATAGCTATCAGGTAAATAGTTTGATTTTTTGCAATAAAAAATAGAATTTTTGAAGCTATTGAGTTTCATTTCCCAACTGAAAAATATAGAAGTTAGAAAACTGGCTCCGGGACATTTCGAAATCGCATGACATTTTTCGCAAACTCTTCGGAAAATTTGCGGCTCCGACCAAGCCTGTTGTACAGTAATCCAGGAGGCACAAAGAAAGTTCAAATGTTTATGAGGTGTGAAAAAGGTCTAATTAGGTCACATCTGTTGTTATTGTAGTATTGATAACATCATAAATAACAACAGCAGGTGTGACCTTTTCAACAATGCTTGACCAATTATTTTTGATCAAAAAATGTCACATAAGGACAAAAACGAAAATAATAGAGAAAAATGGCTGAAAATTTGAGAGAAAATCATATTTTTCTAGAAAGTGTCATTGTTAGTTGTTTGTAAAGATAACAGACGGTCACCCGAAACCCGTGAGATGTCGCAAAATGTCATCACTTTTCAGAAAGTGTCACAAGAAGTTCGTATAGCAATGGTTCGCATTGCAGCATGTGTCAACCTTCTCAAAGACTATTCCATCTCAATATTTCTGAACTCAATAACAACGTGCTATGAAATGAGCACACCGTATGATATCAAAGAGTTGTATGAGCAAGAAACATCGTCACAGCTGGCATATTTGGTGGCCGCCAGGCTTTTACAAGAGTTGCAAGACAATCAATAGGAGAGGAGTGGAAAGAGCGGTGACGTTTTTGTTATTTTTCATTGTTGATTTTTATGAATTGTTGAGACAACAATTCTCGCTATCTGAAAGCCTTCTGTAACAAGTTTTAGGGAAATTTTAAGATTTAAAAAATGTTTCATTTTTCCCGAAAAAAAAGCAAACAAAAATAAGTGAATGTTAAGTATATGGACACATAATTAAGCGAATTATTAGAACCTGCATTATACTCCTTGAGATGTTTGAAACAAACAAATCGCTTTTCTCGACCGAATCGACGTGGTGACTGCACTACATTGTGATTTCCAGTCAGAAAATGCGTGTTTCTTCGCGAACGAAACAAATTGTTCGAGTGGAATGAAGCCGTCGGCGGCGGTGATCTGCTTGAGCTCATCAACCAGAATAGACTGAAATTTGGGCAAATATATTTTCCCCAAAAAAAAGAAAGAAGAAGAATAACCAACCGGATAGATGACATGCTTGTCAATCGGGTTTGGATCGTGATTGAGAATCCGAAGAGATGGAAGAGGCTGACGACGAAACTCGATTACAAATCCGGCTGATGTTGTCAGTTCGTCTTTCACGATTCCAAGCAGCTTCATGACAGCTAAAGTCACCTCGGTGTGCTGTAAAAAGAGATTATGCACAAGAAAAATGTGCACAACTCACCGAAGCGTATCCGACAATCTTTAAAGGGTTTCCGTTGTTCGCAGCGTCTAGTCTTGTTAGTAAATCGTTCAGCCAATATCCTGACATCAGATTTCGACACGGCGCATAGTCAGCGCAAGCAATTTGATGAACTTCGGCTGGAAAGGAGGTTGATTAGAGGGAGAGAGAGGGGAGAGAGACGCAGAGTTTTTAGGGCGGAGCCTATTTTTTGTTTTTGCAAACTGGCACACATTTATTGGGGCCGCTTTTGTTTTTGCTAATTTTCTTTCATTTGTGTCTGCAGTTTTGCGTCACGGTGTTAACACATCATTAAAAAACGCACCAAATGACAATATTTTTGCCTGAAGAGTTTCGCTTGTATATCCTTCTAGAGTTGGGTTAGAGATCCAGTTGGGATATGTGGCATTGTAGAGTTGCTTGAAACATGTTTAGATTTATACCTTTTTTAGTTAGAACTTACAATTTCGATAAGGTTATCAGCTAGATCGGCAGCTTTTCCCAAATTCGACATGTTCCACTGTGTATTCTGTTGAAAATAGGCCAACTCTCTCTGATTGTCTCGTTTCAATTGTTGCAAATGATTCAGCTGATCATTATCAATCGGCGCCCATACTTTATCACTATTCGCGCACTCTGAAACCGCGTACATTCTCAATAGAGGATCGTCGATTGTGTAGGGGACGGGCGACCAGTTGTCGTTCGAGTTCACATCCCAGTCACCCCATTTTTCGGGAACGTGCAGAGCCGCCGTCGCTGTTTGAAGTGTCATTTGACAGCGATTCGCCGAGCTTGAGAAGTATTTGGCTTCGGTTGCGTTGAAATTTCGAGTCGTCTGCAAATTTGTTGTGAAAACCGCGACGCTCAACCGCACTTGTTTGTTCATCTAATTCTCTTTTTTCTAACTATCACGATCGATAAATCGTCAACGCACATAAATTGAGGCGAGCTTTTTTCTTGCAAAAACAGGCACACATTAATAGGCCACGCCCCTTTGTCGCTGGAGCGCACATGCTTTATCGAAGCATGTGCGCTCCAGCGAACAAAAGGGATTAGTGGAACAGAAAGTCTCCACTCTCTCACCTAGGGGAAAACACTTTTCAAGCAAAATAGTATAACTCACCAAATTTCCAATAAACCTTCTCATCTCAACACCCAACCCATAGCCTTGTCGTTTTCCGAACGACGTCAATTCGGTGCTTCCCTCATAGCCCCAACTTCGCGGATTCTCTTGTAGAAACTTTTCCGGATTTCGGTTGCCGTGACGTGTTCCGAAAAGAACGAATATCGTATTCGGGTCTATGCTGATCGAATTGTTTGGAAGATTTGATTGAGTTGAGAGATAACAAATGCACAATAAGAATATTGTTAGGCTAACTAGTAACATTCTGAAAAATGGAACGTTTTTTGACAAAGTGAAAGGCGGGTAGTTCAGCAGGTTAGGCAAAAAAAATTTTGATCCAAAAAATCAACTAACAAACAGTGTTAACAGTGTTGTTGACACAATTTCTTTCAGAAAAAAACTCTAGGAGTACTGTAGTTTCGACAAAAAATGAATGTTCTTTTTTTTTTGAAACCCGGAACAAAAAAAGGTTTCTATGGGCGGTAGAAAAATTGAAGGTCAAATCTACTTACTTTTTTTTTAGTCCTAAAAATTATGCAAAGCAGCGATTAGTAGAGAAAAGAAGAAAAAAATAGAACTATGGAGGTCTCTGAAAATGTCGAGAGCAAAAATAATATAATTGATAAGATAAAGAAATCACGTGAAATGAGCATTTTTAAAGGAACATTACGTCATAATTTTTGTGGTTCTTAATGTTGGCAAAAGATTACTGTAGTTTCGTTGAACTCACTTTAAATCAATTGACATTTTTTGTTAAATTCTCTTTGAAAAAATTAGTTTCAGATTAATTTTGAAAAAAGATAACAAAACCAGTTTTTTTCGAATTACCACTAACTTGATTATTTTTTCATTCTGCACGAATTTTGAAAAACCATCTAAATAAATATTCCCAAAACTCATGAAAAATTCAGTGCGAAATTCTCACAAAAAACGACCCCAAGAAAAACTTTGTCAAAAAAATTGAACAAACATTTGTTTTGCCATGCCGCAAGAAAACAAACTGAAAAATTGCAGATCAAAAACATTTATTTTTTGAAGAAAAAAAAACAAAATCAATATTACACATGAAAAAAATTCTCTGTAATCCGTTTCCCAATAAATAAATAGTAACAATAATAAATATATAGCTCTACTGAAATTATAGATTATTAATCCCGTAGAAAAATCTCAATTTGGTGGTTGATAATATTGCTGTTGTTGTTGTTGTTGTTGTTGTTGTGGTGGTGGTTGTGGTGGATAAACTGGTGGAGTATAAGCCTGTGTCGATGGGGGTGGCGGAGCGGCAAGTTGAGTGATTCCAATCGAGCTCAATGTGGGCATTGGAAAATTGATTGGAGCTGGTGGGGGAAGAGGATTAGAGTATGATGTGGGCGGGACCGGTGTGCTTGAGAACATTGGTGGAACACCGGATGGAATGTCTGATTTGAATGGTGCTGAATAGGTTGTTGGGGGTGTCGGCGCGAATGTTGAGTTCACTGCTGGTGGTGGTGCAGGTGGATAGTAAGGAGCTTTAAAAATTATATTTTTTGTGTTGTTTTTGTCCTAATGTGACATTTTATTGATCGATAATAATTGTTCAAGCATTGGAGAAAAGGTCACACCTGTTGTTGTTGTTTATGATGTTATCCATACTACAATAACAACAGATGTGACCTAATTAGACCTTTTTCACACCTTATAAAATTTGAACAACTTTCTTTGTGCCGCCTGGATTACTGTATTTTTTTGGCAAAAAAATGACTTTGATAAAATCGATGAAGAAAAAAAAAAATACCTTGGTATGTAGAAGTGTTTGGTGGTTGATAATATTGTTGTTGTTGTGAAGCTGGTTGTGGTGGATAATACGGCTGTTGGTATTGTTGATGCTGATAACTAGTCTGTTCGGGTTGATAAGCTGGCACTGGTGTGGCGAGCTGTGGTGTTGGAACAACGATTGGTGGCGGCGGTGCGACTTCTTTTGGCTGATGTTGATGCTCTTCATGATCATGACTGTGACCGTGATCATGACTATGTCCATGATCATGATGATGTTGTTCGCCATCATGACTATGCCCATGATTACCATTTTGTGTAACCGGCGGCGGTGGAGCGAGGACCACAGGTTGTGGTGGTGGAGGTAGACTAGATGCGATTTGTGGCGGCGGCGGTGGAGCAGGAGCCGAAGTGGTGAATTGTGATGGATCGGGGAAGTTGGACACTGCTGGCGGTTTTGCTGATGATACTTTGTCTACAAGCGGATTGTTGACACGTGGTTGTTCGGGATAGAACGGTTGAGACGGTTTGGAACGATCCACTGAGACGGGAATACGATGAAGGTAACCGTAACCGATGTCACATCCAAGACATCCTTCTCCACCCCACGCGGAGTTTGGAGTTAGAGATACCTGGAATTTTTAAATAATTAATTTTCACCAATCCCACAGATCACTAACCTCTCTAACCAAATCAGAATCTACATTATATACATACAACTTCAACGCTTTTCCCTCATTCGCCTGAACCAGCGCAATCAGATCGTCGGCCTGATGAAGAACACTTTCAGCGCCGAGAATATAATCGGTATCAGCGATAAGTCCGGCGATCGATGCCGGCGAATTTGGTTGAACCGAAATAATGTGCCAAACGTGTTGACTAGCTCCATCGAACGAGCAAAAACGAATCGAAATACCGAGCAGACCTTGACCGCCCCAGTTTTGAGACGGTGTCACGGTGGTTTGACGTACCGCCTGGGTTTTACTGTTATAAACAGTGATCTCCAATGTTTTCTCAATGTGCTGTTTGAGAATCTCTTTCATTGTATCATTATCTTTGTCCTAAATTCTTTTAAAAATCGATTTTTAACTAAACAAAGGTTACTTACCAATCTTATACTACCGATTGAAACAATAAAATCGAAGAATGGTTCCAAACCGGCGGCTGAACCAGGCGAATTGTCTTGTACCTGAAAATTACGAGTTTTTGTGGATCGTTCTGCTAGGTGGGGGTGACTTACACGAAGTACATGATATCCTTCAGTTCCTCCACCTGGAATTGGAACACTTTCGCTACTTCCCATGTTCTAAACTTGATTTTTTGTGGAAAAAAACAAATGTTTTTTTTTCTTTTTTTTCGCCACGCGTTCTGTATGCAAACACTGCGACGCAAAAATGCACACTTTGAATTTATTTATTTTTTTAATTGCACCGTGCTGAGGCTAGCAGGCTTTATCCGTTATAAAACGAGGGTACACATGTTTTGAAGATAGCACAGGAATTCAGAGAAGAATTATTTTGCTGCTGGCAAAAAAATCTCTTCATATTTTGTTTTCTTCTCGTTGTTTTGTTGCCGCTTCCTGCCGTAATAATCACTCGTTTCTTCTCAAATTCGAAATCAACGCAGAAAATGTCTACGAGACTTGCTTCAACGGATATCCACATAACATTCGCCAGCTGGTGCTGCTCTTCAAAACATTGCTATTTTTTGAAGAAACAAAAAACAAAACGTAAAAGTTTGCAAAAATGGTGAGTCTTTTAACTTGTTTGGCGGTAAATACTTAATTAATCAATGTTGTAATAATGGACGGCAAAAGATCTAAAACATGTGCTTTCAATCTTTTTTTTCACACACAAACACAACTGACTGGTCCGAATTTTTTTCCCCCCGTTTGCTTGAGATATTGTTACAAATGCACGTCGAATTGGTTTCAGATGGGAAGTAAACGAGGTCGCGGAGCTTCGTCGTCGAATCAAGAACGCACGAGGACACATCTTTTCTTCGGCAAAAAGTCCGAGTTGCAACATCAAAAAAGAAAACGGCGAGCACAAAGTTGGTTGTTTTTTTTCATTTTTCTTTCCTCAATATTTTGATTGATCACTGTACTTAATGCACTTTTTTCTTTCATAAGACAAACTTCACGCGACTATCAAAGATAAGAAAGACGAGATGGTTCAAGCCGGCTCCAGCGAAATTGACCCACTTCAATGGACCGGAAATCAGCGTGTCCTACATTTTGGTCCAATGGCTCAACGAGATCCCTATTTCTACTACTATCCGAAAGGTTGGGATATTTTATATCCTGCCACTTTTGGATTCTTTCCATATAGAACATCGTAAGTTTTTTCTTGGGGCGAGAAAAATAGCTTTTTTTCTGCAGGAAATTTCGTGGGTCTTCAACTCTGGTGTGTTGTTGTGCGTTCGGTGTTTTTCTAGTCATTGGAGGGCTTCTGATGTCAGTTCTCGGATACAATTACCTACACACTGTTCCTTTTTGGCAATTACCGTACGACAAAAAAATCCGTCCACCTCCAATACAAATCGCTGGCCCAATTCTCTTCGTTCTCGGATGTCTCTTCCTTATTTTCTCATTAATCTATTTCCTGTGCACCACCAAACTTTGCGATTTATCATTGCATCACACTAGAAAACACGAAGATCCGTCTAGAGTGACAACAATCACAACGCATTATGTACCACTTCCGCCGATTTTCGAGAAACACCCGTATCAACCATTACCACCGCCGGCTTATCCAGTTCTTGAGAATCGGCATGCCAATTCGAGTCTGGTCAAACCGCATGATGAGAAGAAGTTGTACCCGCCAGTGTTAGTTTTTTTTTGTTGAAAATTACCTGACCTTAAAATTATGTCAATGTGAAAATCTTGAGAAATGATTTTTGCCACTGTGTATGACAACCAGAAAGCCGAGCAAATTAGCTGAAAAAGTTTTAAAGAAAATCATAGTTTTTTTTTTTTAATTAAATAAATAAATTGAAAATTACGGTAAAAATTCATACTTTTATCAAAAAAAGCTTTTTTCATTTTTTTAAAAAGTGATTTTTGGCTCTTCGGAAAGTTTCCTGCTCCAATCAAGTCTGTTGTACAGTAATCCGGGCGACACAAAGAAAGTTCAAGTTTTATGAGGTGTGAAAAAACGTGTTTAATACCTCTGTTAGGTCACCATATGTTGTTGTTGTTGTTGTTGTTATAGATAACATCATCATAAACAACAACAGGTGTGACCTTTTCCCTTTTGAGGAATCGGGATCAAAGGCGGCACAAAGGAATTTAAAAATTTATGAGGTGTGAAAAAGGTCTAATTAGGTCACATCTGTTGTTATTGTAGTATGGATAACATCATAAACAACAACAACAGGTGTGACCTTTTCTCCAATGCTTGAACAATTATTATCGATCAATAAAATGTCACATAAGGACTAAAACGAAAAAAATAGAGAAAAAGAGCTGAAATTTGAGGGAAAATCGTATTTTTCTAGAAAATGTCAAAAGTACTTTCTCCTTTTAGGCCAGGTATGTTTTTTTCTCATTTACCGAAAAGTTTTAACGGGAGAACTCTCCAAAAAAAATGTTCGGAAAAAGTCGTCAGAAAATTTTTTTCCGGAAATCTCCGAATCCACCCAATCCTGATCACCACTCTTTTCAGAATTCTCGGATGTTCAACCCTAAACTTGCATCGAAAATCACCCAATAACATTTTTGTTGCAAGTCCATATAACACATTGAGAGCTACAAGTGTAGGAAGGTATGATTTATTTGAAAATCTATCAAAAATCCAACAATTTTAAAGATATCAATCCGGTCTTCTCGATTCGAACTCGATTCTTGAAAACAAATACGGAAGTCGCAACACATCTGAAGCGAGTCGTCGACAATCTTCCGAAGCGTCGACAAGTCAGAAGAGATCGAAAAGTATGGGACCGCTCAATCGAACAGGATCAACAAAAAGTAAAGGATCAAGTAGACGAGAATCAAGAAGAAGAGAAAATAGTCAGGTTTAATTGTTGTCTAATAAATGCTTTTCTCTATTTTATTATTTGAAAACTTGAGGAGAAAAATGCGTTCCACTTCGCTGAAACCAATATTTTGCATTTTCTTAGTATTTCGTAATTTTTTATATGTTTCGAAATTTTTATTCTTGTTTTTTTTTGAGTTTTTTTTTGTCAAAACTCCTAGGCAACCGATTCACTGAAAATGTTAATTAAAAAGAAAAAGAAATTGTTTTTTTAGTTTGTTAAGAAGTGATTTCATATTTTTTGAATAACTTATTTTTCAAAATATTGGCCCGAAAATCTTTTAGTGTGTGAAAATAAGAGAATCAGAGATTTAGAGATAAAAATAATGGAGCCGAACGAGATCCATTAAAAAAAGAAAAAAGTTCAGAATTTCAAAAATTTACACGTGACCTTTTCTCTGCGTTTCTCGTTTCCAAATTATATTTCTTCAATTCAGGCCGGGTAACAAAAATGTTTCGAAAAACGTTGCAAAACGTTTTTTCATTCACATTCACAGATTTATTTGTTCAACTTACAAAAACAAATAAAATCTCTCTTTCAAAATTTTCTCCCTTATAAACAAAATAATTTTTTTTCCTTTCAGCTTACTCACCCTTCCTCTAATCAATAATAAGAAGTAATAACATGTTTATCTAAAAAAATATTTAATCACCACTTTTCGAAATGTCAACTCGCCGACACGATAACGAACCCGAAACACCAACAAGTGCACCACCACCTAGTAAAAGGTGTAATATGGAAGAAGTCGCGGAACTATTTGAAGAGGTAGGAACATTTCGAAATAGTCATCATTTTTCATATATTTATTGGTTACGAAATTTGCAGCCAGTTCTCACTGAGAATTGTGGGCCAACGATGAGAAGGTTTAGAAATGTTATGGTCAAAAATATCAGTTTTGCTATTCCTGATGGATATGATTATCAAAAAGTGGAATATCTTGGTGGTGGAACTTATGGAAATGTGATGTGAGTTTGGAAAAAGGTTCTAAGAAATGTGAATAATGTATAACTTCCAGAAAGACGACTGCTCTATGTAAAGATGGTTTTCAAAGAACGGTGGCGATCAAAAAGTTGCGAGAACCTTTTCATGATCCGTTACAAGCGCGAAAAATCTACCGAGAAATTGAATTGCTTCAACTAATGAGACATGATAATATTATTTGTGCATTAGATGTTTACTCGCCAAACACTTTTGAAAAATTTAGAGATATGTGAGTTTTTTCAGAGGAAATTTTACCAAGTTTTGTTACTACTGAAAAGTATGGAAAGGGATAGAATTTCAGGCTTCTCGAAAAACAAATTTGAACAAAATTTTTGAGAAAAATAGCTTCGAAAAACGGCTAAATTTTTCGTTGGAAAATTTCTAGCCAAACAAAAATGACAAAAAGGTTTTGCTCAAGATTGCCCTAATGACAAAAAAACAGATTACTAAAAAAAAGAAATAAAGAACAAGAGAAAAACAAAAAAACCATATATATCAGAAAACTGAGAAAAAGGTGAAGAATAAATGAATCAACAGCGTAACACAATAGGTATAGAGATGCACAAGGGGGCGTGGCCAGATAGTTGTATCGAGCACCATCTGGCCACGCCCCCTTGTGTGTCTCTATCTATTGTGTTATGCTGTTTATTCATTTATTCTTTACTCTCTGCTCAGTTTTCTTATTTAGTTTTTTGCTCTTTTTCTCTTGTTCTTTATTTCTCCTTGTTTGGTAATATGTTTTTTTGTCATTGGGCAATTTTTAGCAAAACCTTTTTGTCATTTTTGTTTGGTTGGTTAGTTGTTTTTTGTTTTTTTTTTCCGAAAAACCTGAAATTTTTGCAGTTACGTTGTCACCGAATACGCTGGACAAAGCCTGTTCCGCATTCTCAAATTTCAACGAGACCGCGGTGTCGAAATTCTCAAATCGGAACACGTCAAATTCATCACATATCAACTGATCAGAGCGCTCAAATATATACATTCGGCAAATGTGATTCATCGAGATTTGAAGCCGGGAAATCTTGCGTTGACAGATGATTCCGATTTGACAGTATTGGATTTTGGATTGGCTAGAACTTTGGAGAATAGCGATACAACACTGACAACTTATGTGCAAACGAGATGGTATCGAAGTCCGGAAGTTATTTATTGGAAGTTTGGAAGTTATAGTAATGCAGGTTAGGAGTTTTTTTTTCTGATTTTCGCAACGAGACCCAAAAATATCACAAAATCATATTTATTGAAAGCGCTTTTCGAGAAAAGTGTTTTCAATAAATGTTTGTACCGACATCTCATGGGGTGCGCCATACAGTTGTAGTCCAATGGCCCGAGAGTCTGGCCCGTTTACAAATCAATTTTCAGAAAATTTTTCATTTTTAAGACCACTAAATTCTAAACTAAAAAAGTTGCATTTTTTAGGGGTTTTCGGATTTTGTTTTTCTGAAAATCTCGATTTTTATTGAAAAATTCCGTATTTCACAAATAATTCAAATTTTTGCGTGAAACAAGCTCCGCCCATTTCTGACTGCGGCATGTAGGGTCACTAAATTTCGAACATCATCTCCTGAAATTTTCACCAACAAACAATTCTTCATTTCCAGCCGACATGTGGTCAGTTGGATGTATCGCCGCCGAACTGCTCACCGGCGAACCGCTATTCCCCGGCGATGATGCCAATCTCCAATATCAACGAATCACTCAACTATGCGGCAGTCCTAGCGCAGAGCTGCTCGACAAAATCGAAAGAGACAACTCGGCATCAATGCGCCAGGTCATCCAATCGTACAAGCATCATGATCGCCAGAATTTCGCTGAGTATTTTGCCAATTATAAACCATCTGCGGAGCTTATCGATTTTCTTGAGAAGATTCTTGTCCTCGATCCGGAATTGAGATTATCGGTGGAAGAAGCGATCGAACATCCGTTTTTGGCAGAGTTTGCATTGCCTGATGATGAGCCGAGTGCTGAACGACACTTTGATCTCGATGATAGTCGTAGAAGAACTAGTCAAGAATGGCGGAAAATAATATGGGATCAGATTATCAATTTCAAACGTTTGAACTCATCGCCGAAAATTCCAGAATCCTAATTTATCGATTTTTCTCAAAACTTTCGCTTTTTCCCCCCCCCCCCCCCCCCCCCCCCTACAGGTCTATTTCTGACACCCCTTTCCTCATCATATATTTGCTTTTAAGCTTTATCTGTTCTGTTTTCACTCACTTTTTGTCGCATGTACATATAAAAAAAAATCCTTTTTCTCGCCCTCATTGAAAATGATGTATCGGTTCGTTTTGCCGTGTTATAATATTTTTTAATTTCAAGCCTAACCCTTTCCCCTAAACACTCAAAAGTTGTTTCAGATTGTTCTGATGACCAGGTTACGGTGACGACAAATGTCGGCGACAGCGAGTGATGGTGTGTTTTTTGCGGATTTCGGACCGGCGCCGCTCGAAGGACCGCCACCTGATGGCTATCACGAGATCGAGTTGAACAAGACGAAATGGGTCATTCCGCATTGGTATGGAAAGTTGAGAGCGTTGGGCGAGGGAGCGTATGGTGTTGTTTGGTGAGTTTTTTGGGAAAAAAATTTTCAAGAGGTTTTTCACCGGTAAAAACCCCGTCAAAACAGGTGAAAAGCACCGTTATTTTTTGTTGAAAAATGTGTCTGGGTCTTGTCACGAAAACTAAAAATTACCATGCTCCTTCAAATTTTTCACTAAATTTAAAACCCAATTTTTAGAAAAGTCGAGAAGTTTTAGGGGTCACTAACTTTTCAATGAAAAAAATTTAATTTTTTCAGGATTTTTCGGGTTTTCTTTTTCTGACCATTTTTGTCTGCGGCATGTAGGGTCACTAAGTTTCCAGAAAAATAACTCAATAACACAAATATTTTGTCTTTTTTTTGAGAAACTTCGACACCCTTTTGTGGCAGGTAAAAAAACCTAGTTCCATCTAAACTTAAAGGAACATGGTAGTTTTTAAATTTTCATGACGAGACCCAAACCACAATTTATTTATAAATAGGATTTTATAAGCAGAAGTTTGGAAGGATAGAAATTCACGAAAATTTGAAACCTTGTTCCCTTTTCAAACTCAAAAATTTCAGCACGGCTGACTACGAACCTACCGGCGATCGTGTGGCAATCAAAAAGTTTTTCCGACCATTTCAAAGTACGATTCACGCCAAACGAACGTATCGAGAATTGAAATTGTTACGAACATTACAACACGATAATGTACTCGAAATGATTGATGTATTTACACCTGATCAAGAAGTAAACACGTTGAATAATGTGTAAGTTGACATTTTTTCTTATAACCTTTGAAAAATTTGAGATTTTCAGATATTTTGTGTCAGTTCTAATGGGATCGGATCTACAGAATATTCTGAAAATCCAACGTTTATCCGATGAACAAATACAGTTACTGATCTATCAAGTTTTGCGAGGTCTAAAGGTTGGTGAATTGATAAGACGTTTTGTTTATCGATCGGTGTTTGTTGTTTTTCACTTTTTCTTCATTCATTTTTCTCCTTTTTTCAGTATATTCACTCTGCCGGAATTATTCATCGCGATTTGAAACCATCCAACATTGCTGTCAATGAGAAATGTGAAGTGAAAGTAAGAAGTTTTCAAAAAATAACAAAAAAACAATCGAAAAATTGTCAGATTTTGGATTTTGGTTTGGCTCGAGCGGCCGACTCGGAAATGACGGGATACGTGGCAACTCGATGGTATAGAGCGCCCGAAATAATGCTAAACTGGATGCACTATACACAGACTGTTGATGTTTGGTCGGTTGGGTGTATTTTGGCGGAATTGGTGTCGGGAAGGCCACTTTTTCCTGGAGATGATCGTGAGTTTTTTTTTTTTGAGCAAAAAAGTACCAATATTTCTCGAAAAAAATGGCCAAAAATTGGAGAAAAATGAGTTTTCGTGGTGGGAACTATACGGTTTCAAATGCGGCGTTCAAAATTAAAGGAACATCAAAAAATCCAAAAGTTACACCCCTATGGCCAAGTGGCCGGGGTATCCAACGTATGACCAAAAGTGGTCCAGACCTTGTATTTCCACTTTTTAGAACTGGAAAAGTGGTCCGTGCCTTTTTAGTCTCAGCTAACTCTCTCTTTTTTTTCACTACAAAAAATTGTGTCTATATATTTTTTTGCAGACATCGATCAATTGACTCGAATAATGTCAGTTGTCGGAACACCGAACGAAGATTTCTGGTCAAAAATTCAATCGGAAGAAGCGAGAAACTACATCAAAAATCGATCACCAATGCCGCGACAAGATTTCAACGAGTTGTTCCCGTTGGCGTCTCCATATGCGATTGATTTGCTCGAGAGAATGTTGGTGTTGGATCCGGATCGGAGGATTTCGGTGGATGAAGGGTTGCGGCACGGTTATCTTCATGAATATTATGCGCCGCATGATGAACCGATTGCTGATCATCAGGTTTGTTGTTGGGAGAGAGAAAAAATAATACAAAAAAGCCAAACCTGCTCTAACTTCGCGCCAATTTGAAAATATTTAAATTTTGAATTGCGCGGGGTCTTAGATGTGCAGGTTTTTTCAGAAAATTTTTTATTCTAGCGAAAAAACTGTATGTCACAATTGCAAATAAAACAGAAATGTGGGCGGAGCCTAGTTCCTAAGCTCCGCCCCTTTTTGCTATGTTGTTCCGCTAAACCGAAAAATGTTTAGCTAACCAAAAAAATGTTCTGTTGTTTGTGAAATAGGTTTGGCTAGATGTTATCAATTTTTTTCTAATGATAACTATTTTTTTGGCGGAAATGACGAGTTTCTTTTTTTTTCTATTTTTTTGTTCCAACTAATCCGATTTGTAGGAGGTGAAAGCTCTTTTTCTCCCCCTCCCCGAAAAGTTTTTTTTTCTAAATAAAGTATTAGTACAGATTTCGCTATCTTTTTTTGGAGAAAAAATGTGTATAGTTAATAATGATAACACTGAAATTATTAATCCTATTGTTTAATGTTTCTCTGTTAATGGTCAAAGTGCAATGTTTGCAGGTTGTTATTGATCCGGCTGAAGAGAGCGCGTCAACTTTGTCAGATTGGAGAGAATTGATATGGAATGAGATTCGGCTGTTTCAGTGCTCCTCGAGGCGTCTTAGTTTTGTCAGTTGTTGTGAAGAATCGTAACTTATTTAATTGATCTCGATATTTTTTTTGAATGATCTCTTTTCTTTTCATTTTTATAATATATTTATTTATTTATTTATTTATTAGAAATTGTTTTGTCATGGTTTTCAACCATCTTGGTCTATTTTTCACTGTTTCGGTTGTAAAACTAAACAACTTTTGTAGAGAGATGAATCTTCACCCGACACCAAGGGAAGGATATTATGTTGTTGAGCTGAATCGAAGTGTTTGGGTGGTGCCGAACAGTTATATCAATTTGACGCCGATTGGGACGGGAGCCTATGGAACTGTTTGGTTAGTGGTTTTTTTTATTTACGAGAGAGGCTTATGCTATGTGGAAAAAATGCAGGAAATTTGCAACATTTTTCATTGAGTTTTGACCTTTTTCAATAGAAAATGTTGGAAAAAACAAAATCACGTTTCACAGTTTTTTTTTTTGAGAAAAAAAAATTTGCCAAAATTTTGTCTCTGTGAAAATTCTTGGTCAAAAAATGGCTGAAAATGTCAAAAATTTAAAGGAACATTATAGTTTTTCAATTTTCGTGGCGTGACCCTTTGAATTTTTGACAAAAAAGTCACAGCGTTTTCCCCCTCGTAGTTTTGATTTTTAACAGGCCCGAAAAATCAGACCTGGTACAAAAAATGAAACCTTAAAAACTTTGAGAAAATTTCCAAGCTTTTTTTTTGAAAAATTTCACTAAATTTTTCGACCAAAAAAAGTGTCACAAAATTTTAAAGGAGCATCATACGTCATGAAATGGCTTTCTGTAAAATTAGTGACCCCAAATGCCGCAGACAAAAATGGGCGGGGCTTATTTCACGCTAAAATTTGAAATGAGTAACTTCTCAATAAAAATCGAAATTTTCAGAAAAAGAAATTTGAAAAACACCTGAAAAATTACAATTTTTAATACCAGAAAACTGCTCCTTTTTCATTCCCAGCCTCTCAAAAAAAGTCGATAATTTTCAGCGCTGCTGAATGCACCCGAACTGGAACCAAAGTAGCAATCAAAAAATTCAACCGACCATTCCAATCGATAATTCACGCTCGACGAACTTATCGAGAATTGCGATTGTTGAGATGTATGAAACACGAAAATATAATTGATCTTCTCGATGTCTTCACACCAAATGCAACAGTTTCAGAGATTGATGATGTGTAGGTTCAATTTTTCTTTTTTTTTCTTTTTTGCTTATTAACTATTTTCCAGATATTTTGTATCGATGCTAATGGGCGCTGATTTATCGAATATTCTCAAAATTCAAAGGCTTAACGATGATCATATTCAGTTTTTAGTTTATCAAATTTTAAGAGGGCTTAAGGTTAGTTGTGTTTTTTGAATTGTGTCAACAGCTTTTTCTAGTATATTCACTCGGCTGATATTATTCATAGAGATTTGAAGCCATCGAATATTGCTGTAAATGAGGATTGTGAATTGAAGGTAAGGGGGGGGGCTTGAAATTGGGTTGAAATCTGGGCTGGGCCGGTCTGAAAAAAATGAAAAATGAAAATTTTGCCTTTTTTTCGACCAAAAAACTTTTCCAGACTTAAAAGTAGACCAGATTTTTTCTCTCAGATTTTGGATTTTGGGCTGGCCCGACAAACAGACTCGGAAATGACGGGATACGTGGCAACTCGATGGTATAGAGCGCCCGAAATAATGCTAAACTGGATGCATTATACACAAACTGTTGATGTTTGGTCGGTTGGGTGTATTTTGGCCGAATTGATCACATCGAAAACATTATTCCCTGGATCTGACCGTAAGTTGTGTTTCTGGCTTTTACGACACTCCGATTTTACACTTGCGCTAAACTGAGGCCAAGGCGGAGTGTCGTCCTGTGGGAAAATAACTCTGTATAATTGTAGATATCGATCAGCTAACCCGGATAATGTCGGTTGTCGGCACACCGGATGAGGAGTTTTTGAAGAAGATCTCATCGGAAGAGGCGCGGAATTATATCAGAAATTTGCCGAAAATGCCGAGAAGAGATTTTAAGAAATTGTTCGCGCAGGCTACACCACAAGCTATTGATTTGTTGGAAAGGATGTTGCATTTGGATCCGGATAGAAGGTTAGGAAAATTTTCATTTTTAAGAAACTTTCCGATGTGTGAATTTTAAAAATCCAAAAAAAAACTGTTTTTGAATTTGTTCTCCGGAAGATTGGTGTCCGCAAACACCATTTGTCTGGGTGTGTGCGGGTACAGTAACCCACGACAATTTTATTTTGGAATTCTCCAGACCGTCGGCGAAAGAAGCTATGGAACACGAATATCTAGCAGCCTATCATGATGAGACTGATGAGCCTGAAGCCGGGGAGATGGAACTGAATGACGATGTTGTTGCCAACACCATCGACGAGTGGAAACAAATCATTTGGGATGAAATTGCCGATTTTGCAAAAACTCGCAATGATGATGATGATGAGGAGATGGAGGACTAATATATATATTGTACAAATACCAAACTAACTTATGTACCCTATAAAATCTCATGCAGCTTATTCTTCTTCTTTCCTTTTTTTCACTATAGGTGCTTTTTCATTGAAACAACAAAGTTTATGAAATTTTGTGATTTCTTCCATTATTTTTTTTTTGTCTTCATTGAGTCACTTGTGTCTCCGCCCATTTTTTGGTTGGTTATTTTATGTTGTTCATTGATAAGACAAAACCATTATTGTATTTTTTTGGAAAATGATTGTCTTGATTGTTTTCGGAGTCATTGTTGGTTTGGCGACGTATTTGTGGCGATTATGGGCAGCAAGACAACAGGTGAGCTTTGTTTTCTAGGCCATGAAAGGTGGCCGAGTTGCTGTTTTTTCTAGGCCATGGCAGAGTTTTTTCTAGGCCACGAAAAAAATATTTTTTATTTTTCCCGTTTTTGCAATAAAAACGTTTAAAATATTCCAGAGACAAGAAGAACTTGCGAAAATAGTTTTGCGAAAACGAGCGGAACGCGATGCGAGCATCCAATTCGCCCAAGAAAGTGCGAACAAGCTGGAAAAGACGAGAGCTGAAAAAATTGCACAAATGCCATTCTCCCAACTCAAAGGTAAATTAACATTTTGTTATATCGAAAAAATATGTATAAACTTTTATTTAGATAACCTTCAAAATGGTTCGATAACATGCTTGGAAGCAGTGCGAACATATTATCACAAAGCAATTGAAGCACATAAAATCACAAATTCGGTTTGTATGTTTATTCGAGAAGCCGAGCAGTGGGCTGAAGAATGGGATGGGAAAGCGAGGGATGAGGGTTTTGTGAAACCGCCACTTTTTGGAGTTCCAATTTCGATCAAGGAATGTGTGCCGATAAAGGGGTATGATCAGACGAGGGGATTTGTGCAAGATACATTTAGGTAATTTTTGGCTCAATTTCAAAAGGGAAAATAGGGGAAAGTTATTTCCAGACCAACTCAAGAAGATTCAGTGCTTGTTGAACAGCTCAAAAAACTGGGTGCCATACCGTTCTGCCAGACCAACGTCCCGCAATCCTTGCTCTCCTTCAACTGCTCGAATCCGGTCTTCGGCACTACCAATCATCCGATGGATCCGTCACGAACATCGGGTGGATCGTCGGGTGGCGAGAGTGCACTTCTTGCCGCCAATGGAAGTGTTATCGGGATTGGTGGCGATGTGGGTGGATCGATTCGAATTCCGTGCGCGTTTACCGGCACCGCCGGCATCAAACCATCGCATTTGAGATTTTCGCATCGTGGCGTGTGCGGAAGTGTGCCCGGTCGACCGTTGATCAATTCGAATGATGGACCGATGGGTAAAGATATTCAAACATCTATTGATCTTTTGCGCATCCTTTGGAACGACACGTGGATCGCTGAACAGGATCCATATGTCCCGCCGATCGTGTGGAACGAGCAAATGTTCGCGAGCCAAAAACCGCTACGTATCGGATACTACATTGATGATGGATGGTTTACACCAACACCGCCGGCTCAGCGAGCTGTTCTTGAGGCGAAAAAAATGTTGGAAGAGCGTGGACATGTTTTGGTGCCGTTCAAAGTTCCAAACGCCCCCAAAGTTATGTTCATGTTCCTCAGAGCGGTTTGTGTTGATGCTGGATCGTTTTTGTCGAGGAAGCTGATGAATGTAAGAGATTTTGACAAAAAAAAAAAACACAAAAAATGCCTTTAAAAATTGAACCGAGACATGTGCGCTCTAGCGAAACTATCATAGTATGTTTTTGGTCGCAATATGCCGTAACATATCGATTTTCCGAAAACCCGGGAAATATACGTTTCGAGGACCAAACAATAGTATTTTTTCTATTCTTGGGAGATACTAGCAGCCGAGATGTTGCCTTTTCTAGGTCACCATATGGTTCATTAGATTTAACACCTTTTGATGTTATCTATAAAATATGGTATACCTGTTGTTATGAACAATCAATAACAACATATGGTGACCTAGAAGTCAACAGGAAGAAATATGTGTGAGTAGAAAGGGAGGGCTAAATGAAATGAGGGACCAAAAGAATTGTGAACAATCTTGTCCGAGAGAAATACAAAAGGTGTGACTTCGGACTACTTCGAAAAGGGGAAGGGGGTATAACCTTTGGAGGAAAGGGGAACTCTGAGCCGCTGTCCACAGCTATCCCAAGTGTTGTGTAACTACAGTACCCTAGAGTAAATGGGAATTGTTTCCAGGACATAATTGATCCACTTCTCTACACCCAAGTACTCCTCTGGATGATTCCACTAAAAGTTCAACGATGTGTCAGCTGGTTGGCCAATGTCTTCTTCCCGCGACTCGGCAACATTATGCAAGCGATGACTTTGAACACCAGCGAACTTCGTCAAACCTACGGTGATATCGAAAGATATCGCGACGAGTTTACCGGTTTGATGCGCGACAAACAATTGGACGGTCTATTGTGCCCGCCGACAGTGACGCCAGCGCTACCGCACGTCATGCCGTCGAAGCTGTTCACGGTGACAAGTTATACGGGAATTTTCAACTTGCTTGATTTTGCGGCTGGTGTTGTGCCTGTCACGAAAGTTACTAAGGAGGATTTGGAGAAATTGGAAAATGAATATGAGGAGAGTGATTTGTGGTATAAGATTGCGAAAGAGGGATCGAGAGTGAGTTGGAAACGTTTTTTTCCAGAATCAAGAAAAAAAGAGAGAAAAATCGCGTCCAAATTCGAGAAAAAAAACAGTACTAAATTAAAGGTACACAAGGTTTTTTAATGGAAAAAACGTTGTGTTCCTTTAAATGAGTACTGTGTTTGTTTTTTCTAAATTTTGGACGCCGTGTATGTTAAAACAACAGAAAAAAGCAATATACTGATATCGAAAAATTACAGTACTCCATTTAATTTTTGACGCTTCGTAAAACAAAAACCTCTCATCGTACCGAGACCCAAAAAGATTACGCATTTTAGAGCGTGTCAAGAAAAAGGTGAAGTACTGTAATTTTTCGACATATTTTCTGTTTTTTTAACACAGGTATTTTTTTAAACTCAATAACCCCATAATTTTTAGAACACACTTGGCTTCCCGATTGGTGTTCAAGTTGCCACGCCCCCTTTTAAGGAAGAAGTTTGTCTTCGCATTTTACGGGATATTGAGCAAATGGCTAATTTCAATGCATAATAATGATTTTTTTTTGTCGGAATACATTTTGAGAAATTTTCAGAGATTCAGGGAAAAAATTCCAGAAATTTGGGAAGAACGAGTAATTTCGAAACATCGAATCGGTAAAACGCGCTCTATAGATAATTTTATCTTTCAGAAATTTGATTTCAAAAAACGCGTCTGAAAATATCTCAAAAAATCACGTTTTGAAAATATTTGTTGCTGAAATTTCAAACTACAGTAACCCATAACATTTAAATTCTTTGGCGAATAATCTGTTCGACGAAATAGCACAGAGAAACAAGAGTCACAGACGAAAATCATTTTGATCTACCAACATTTCAAAAATTTGGAGATATAAATGTTTTTTTTTTGTGATCTGTAAGTTTAATTTTTGCTAGATCACACGCGCCAAGTTTTGAAATAATAAATAGTAAAGATCTTGTTCGACAATTATCATTTCTTTTTTTTTTCTTCTCAATTGTAATATTGATTTTTTGTTTTTGATGATGTTCAGTTAAAAACCCTATTCAGATTGAGATAATGTCGAAAACTACACTACCACAACTTTCGTATGTCGTCGTGACAAGACCAAGACAATCTGAATAGGGGGTTTTTTTTTACTTTTCTTAAATCAATATTCCTGTTATATTAGTTGTTTACAGGTTGTTGTCAACAAATACGGGCGGTGCTAAACAAGTGGAGAAGTATTTCGACAAAAGAAAAATGGTATGTGGATCGAAAAGGGCCGGGGCTTGAAAATGAGAGAAAGAAAACTGTGCGACAAAAAAAGAAACTATTAATGACAATGACTAACAAACTAGACAGGATAGAAGAAAGGGGCGGGGCCAAAAATGTGCTAGAAATAGGCTCCGCCCACATCTCTGCGGTTATTTGCAAGCGCGCTTTCTTTCATTTATCGATTATATTTTTCTTTTGTTTTTTTTGTCCAAAATAAAATTTATTCAACAACTACTATTATGCAATACAACAAACTATGTTAAGTGTTTCTCCGCCACGGGAAAAATCTGGAATGTAAAATTAGGTAAGTGAGAAGAAGAAAAAGCGATTAACTGAAAAACGGGCCAAAACTGTAGAGTTATTCGACGTCCTGAAGGGCGGTTTTGAAGGAGAACGGGACGAATGGATAACCCAATCCGAGATAGAATTTCGATTGGAATTCGACCCAATGAAGGCGAAGCGCGTGGAGGAAGGCGGACAATCCTTCCATGAGAACGAGGATTGAGATGGTGAGGACGAAGAAGATGAAAAAGACAACGAACACTGGGATGAAGCCGACGATTCCGTCCATTCCCAAGCCACCGGTCACGAAGACCATGTGCCAGAGAACTTCGGAAAGTTCTGAAGAACAAAATATTGTGCTGAAGGATGAGAGAAGATGACTTACGAGCGTGAGCAAGAGAAAGCGCCCAAAGACGAAGATAGGAAGCGGTGTGTGAGACACATCCCAGAACATATTCGATGGTATGGATCGATTGATGAACCATGACATCGCCGAACGTCTCGCCGTGATGATCGCCATGCTCGTCTTTTGGTGGCTCCTCTTTTTTGGCGCCGCCATTGATGATGATTTCAGTGTTGTCGGCGACGACATTCGCGCGAACCGACACTTGTCCTTGCAATTCTTTTTGCTTCTTTTTTTGCTCGAGAACAAAGGCGATTGGTTTGCCGAACAACATGATGGGAATACAGATGACGGCGACGAGCACCAACACCATCTCAATTACACTTTGTCCTGGATACCATTGACTCAAATAGCAAGCATCTACCTCCACCCAGGCTCCGTTTTGTTTTTCGGTCTGTAGAAAAAGAGAAATAATTTGGTGGACTAGAAAAATGGAGGGTTTTTTGTGGGTAAAATTCACGCTCTACTTCTTTCTGAGTAGTTTTTGAACCCATATATTCAACTTTTGATGTGGTTTTTTACGGCGAGAATTGGAAAAAAACGCGTGGCCGAGTTAGTTTTTTTCTAGGCCACGAAAACTAGGAGCGCAATTGCTGAGTGGAAAATATCGAATTTACTGTTACTAGGATATAACGGAGAAAAAAGGTGTGCAAGGTTGCGTCATTTTTGGTGTAGTCATCAAGATTACTTTTTCTTCTCCAACCTCTCTAGTGCGGTGGAGCGCAGTTGCTGACATTTGGTGAATATCGATTCTTAGAGGACAACATTGTTAAAGAAAACTTTTGGTCTTTTTTTTAAAGTGAGTTTTGGATCTTCGGATAATTTCCGGTCCCGACCAAGCCTGTTGTACAGTAATCCAGGCGGCACAAAGAAACGTCCAAATGTTTATGAGGTGTGAAAGGGTCTAATTAGGTCACATCTGTTGTTATTGTAGTATTGACAACATCATAAATAACAACAACAGGTGTGACCTTTTCTCCAATGCTTGGCCAATTATTATTGATCAATAAAATGACGTGGCCGAGTTTTTTTCTAGGCCACGACAATGTTTTCTCTTCTCCCCGCTAGTGCGATGGGGCACAATTGCTGATTGGAGATATATCTGAGAAAAAAGGTGTGCAATGTAGCGTCATTTGTGGTGTATTCAACTTTTTGAATGTCTATTTTTCAAAAAGTTGACTTGGTTCAATAAAAAACGTGTTTTTCTCTTCCACCACTAGTGCGATAGAGCGCAATTGCTTGAATATCAATTATTAGAAAACAAAAAACTCACACCAACAACAAATCCAGCATTTCGATCCTTCATCATGAACATGTTGATAAGACCGATAAGAAGTGACGGTGCACAATGTGATCCCGGATAGACCTGTCCGAAAACAGTCGTCTCAACCGTCCAGAAAAACAGCCACTTGAGAATGATCTGAACGCACAGATAGGCAAAAATACAAAACATGAACAACATTTGCGGAATGAACACGGTGAAAATGTCAATGTTGGAATGATTGTGACGATGATTGAAGAAGGACAAAATGACACCGAACGTCATTTGAGTGATGCCGAGAATCACGGACAATTTCATTTTCATCGAATTGAGAAAGTTGAGCTTGTTTTCGGCGACATTCCAGATGGGATCAACACCGTATGGATAGGGTCCGAGAGATTGTTGATACGATTGTTCGGGCGCCAATTCGACCAACATTTCCTTACCCTCCTCGCTGTGCATGATCCAACCTTCGATTTCGGACATGCTGAGGGAAAAAAAACATATTATTTACTTGCAAATAACCATATAACCGCACAGAAATTAGGGCGGAGCCTATTTGTTTGTTGCAATTGGCTCCGCCCCTTTTTGGTGTTGTGGTCTATTCGACTTTTGCGTTCAAGTTTTGTTTTTTCGCAGAGAAAATTATGTTGCGGTTTATAAGAGACGGCAGAGAAAAAAAGACACGCAACGCGTTTGAAAGCATACATTTCTCAGCGAATATTCTTCACGGCTCTCAAATTTTGTTTAAGTTTAATTTTTGCCATTTTTTTGATGTCAAAAAATAAGTGAAGTTTCAGTTTTTGCAGTTTTGCGGCACACAGTTTTCTAGTAAAAAAACTGAGCGCTAAAACTGCAAATCACGATTTTTGTGTTTCAAAGGATTTTGAAGCTAAATTTTTAGGTTTGGGAAAACCTTGGGATACAAAAATATACACTTTTTTTTGAGAAAGAAACATTCTTACTTGTAGGGAATTCTCCAAGATGATCCAAAAATGTTGAACGACTTGGCAAACAGATCATTGTACACAAAACCAGCATAAATCGAGAACAGACCCATCAACAGAATAATATATCGTCCGCCGAAGAACATTCCGAAAATCTCGTCTTTAATATTTCGCGCGATCAAGTTCTTCTCCCTGAGGACGAACCACAAACCGGCCATGAACATGATGACACCATGTCCCAGATCACCGAACATGCAGGAGAACAAGAATGGGAAAGAGATGATGGTGTAGGGTGCGGGGTTGAGTTCGCGATATGTCGCAATACCATACGAATCGACAATTCCCTGAAAGACGGCGGTGAACTTGTTCACTTCGTTGTAGGTTGGTGGTGTGACGGTGGTCTCCAGAATGTTTAACACTGGTTTTACAGCGCTTCCCGTCTTTTCGGCGCCGATTTCGATGGCTTCGCGAACTTGCTCAATGTGCTTCAACGGGATCCAACACTCGCCGACGAAGAAGCGACCGATGCCGTCGAAGGTGAACAGGTTCAACATGTGATAGACGGATTTGATCATTCGAACTTGTTTGATCCATTGATGTTGATTGTTGGCGGCGGCTTGGAGCACACGGAAACGATGCTCGCGAGTTTGACCCAACACCGTTTGAAGGTCCTGAACGATGTGAGTTTGTTTTGAAGTTGAACAGAAAAAAATTGGAAAAATTTGGGGAAAAAATGTGGAAGAGAATCAATATGGCCTAGAAAACCAAATCACTAACTTTTGAAAAACAATTTTTTTTGAGCCTTTTTTTGGGATAACTTACTTTTAACCAAAATAAAATTGAATGTCCAGAAAGTTAATGAAAATAACTAACTTGAGAAAAGGGGCGGGGCCAATATAAGTGTGCCAGTGATTGCTAGAAAAGAAGAACTAGGCTCCGCCCACATTTCTGTGCGGATGTTACACAAACTTTCAAAAAGTTTTTTTTTTGTGATCACTAACTTTTACCCAAAATAAAATGCCTCATTTCACAAATATTTCAAATTTTAGCGTGAAATATACCCCGCCCATTTTTGTCTGCGGCACATTTTTTCCGGAAAGAAAATGTGCAAAACCTGTGCATTCTACGTTTCACGTTTTTAAAATATCAATTTTTTAAATTGCGCTTTTTCAAATTTTGTTTTTTTTGTTGCATCATTTTCTCTGCGTCTCTCACTCTCTCTCTATCTCTCATAAGGCAACATTATCCTTGTATATTATATATTTGGAATATTGATTTTTTTTGGTCGGATTTCTCGACTCAAAAAATCGAAAATTTCTGAAGCTAAATTTAAAGGAACATTGTAGTTCTCTTTTTATTTCAATTTTCGTGACGAGACCCAGGAGGCTCTTTTTGCAAGGTTTTTCGATTTTTCTACCCCAAAAAAATTGAAAGTTTCTGCCATTTTTTGGTCGAAAAATTTTGGAATTTTCGAGGGATAAAACCACGTGGCCGAGTTTTTTCTAGGCCATGACTCACCTGAATTCTAGCTCGAACATCATTCCTAGCCGATTGTCTTTCTTTGAAAGTCTTCGGACAATTCTTGAACAACTTTGCCTTGAAACCATCGCTAACCTTCTCGACGATACTTCTCATCCGATCACCTTTCAAAAAAACAATAAAAACACTTTTGTGAATCTTCTCGCCGTTGGCATCCTCCAACGTCTCCTCAATATCACTAGATCTGACATAGGCGGTATGATGGCAAGCTCGCCACAAAACTCGCTCGAACGCGCTAAGCCGTTCGCGTTGAACAATACCGACGATATAGTTGACGGGTCCTTTTGCGGCGCCACGTGGAACTAGTTCACCATCTTCCTCGAGGTTTTCTAATTCTTCCTGAGCTTGATCGTCGACACCACCTTGGAAGAACTCGTCAGTCTTGTCCAACACAGCATCCCATTCTAGTAAATCGTTGTAGTTTGACTTGAGCTGAGCATCGGAGCCGTTCATATTGTTGACATCTCTCTCGAGATCCACCAGAGTTGCTTCCAGTTGATTCAGCTCAGAGGTTGGCAAAATGTTGAAATCACCATTTGCCTCTAGACGTCCGGGGATGTTGATCTCGTCTTTCTGAATTTGTGCCTCGAGAAATCTCAACTTTCTCTCCATGTCATCGAATCGTCGGATGTCTTTGACGAATGTTCTTTGAAAACTGTTGACATTTGGGTTGAGCTGAAAATTTGGAAATCTTGATCTAGGCTTAGGCTTACAACTAGAATATTCTACGTATAGTTTTTTACGCTGATCAAGATCCTGTAGTGAACTTTTGCAAAGCTCCACTAAAAATTGAGCTCAAATTTTGAGCTTTGAGCAAAATTACGACAAAAATTAATACTTTTATCAAGAAAAGAAGTGTTTCATTTTTTTGAGTTTTGGCTCTTCGGAAAATTTCCGGCTCCGACCAAGTACAGTAATCCAGGAGGCATAAAGAAAGTGTTCAAGTTTTATGAGGTGTGAAAAAGGTCTAATTAGGTCACATCTGTTGTTATTGTAGTATTGATAACATCATAAACAACAACAACAGGTGTGACCTTTTCTCCAATGCTTGAACAACTATTTTTGATCAATAAATGTCACATAAGGACAAAAACGAAAATAATAGAGAAAAATAGCTGAAAATTTGAGAGAAAAGTGATCCGAATGGACTTTCCGCTAGGAACTTAGGAGATTATACAAGGTCTGGACCACTTTTTAGCGTCCAAAAAGTGGACATGAGTAGGTTAGGTTAGGAGTCCATTCGGAACTCTGGTCTGGACCACTGTTCTCTCAAGTTTTCGTTTTTGTCCTTATGTGCCATTTTTGGATCAATAATAATTGGTCGAGCATTGGAGAAAAGGTCGCACCTGTTGTTGTTGTTTATGATGTTATCAATACTACAATAACAACAGATGTGACCTAATTAGACCTTCTCAACACCTCATAAAACTTGAACACTTTCTTTGTGTCGTCTGGATTACTGTACAACAGGCTTGGTCGGAGCCGGAAATTTTCAAGCATTGGAGAAAAGGTCACACCTGTTGTTGTTGTTGTTGTTGTTATTTACGATGTTATCAATACTACAATAACAACAGATGTGACCTAATTAGACCTTTTTCACACCTCATAAAACTTGAACACTTTCTTTGTGCCGTCTGGATTACTGTAGGGGTGGCATGGTCGGAGCCGGAAATTTTCCGCAGAGTCAAAACTGACTTTAAAAACAATGAAACATTTTGAAATTTTCAGCTAATTAGCTCCGTTTTTTGGTTGTCATACACAGTGACAAAAGTTTAAGGATTTTTTTGGTATGAAAACTATGAATTTCTGTAAAATTTTTGAAATTTTCAGCTAATTTGAAAATTTTAACGATTTTTTGGTACCCTGTTAGGTCAGGTATGAGATTGTTTCTTATTTTTCATGATTTTTCAGAAAAACACACTTTTTTCAAATTTTTTTTTCTTTTTGTAAAACTTCAAAAAATTTTGAAAAACATGAAAAAATTTCCAAAATTTCACGTTTTTGAATGCATTTTTTTTTCCATTTTTCACGTTTTTTTGATAAATCCAAAAATTTTAAATTCATCCAAACTTTTTCAAAGTTTTACACTTTTAAAAATTAACTAGTGGATCTGACAGGAAATTTAATTCTCTACACAATGGAATTATTGGAACTTCAAAAAAGTTTTGAAAAATCCAAAACAATCTCAAAATTTAATCATTTTCACGTTTTTTTGATCTACCTTTTTTATTGAAAGTTTCGGGCTCATTTTTTCAAAGCTACAACTACAATTTCGAGATTTTTAAGTGCTCCTATCGTTCCTGGCATGTTAAAAAACTCTTTCACCACTAAGATAATACAAGTTGAAAAAGATATTTCAAATTTTGTGCTCAATTTTCAGTGGAGCCTATTAAAAAACTCTATAAAAGTCCGTTAGTAAGTTATCACAGTCCCCTTGTTAGGCCTAGACTTACATCTTTGAACTGCACATAGGGTTGTTTTCCGATTTCGGCGACAATGTTGAACGCGGCGTCTTTCTCAACAATCAGTTGACAGAATCGCATCTCCTCCGAACGCGACAAAGACCCCATTTTTGCGCGATTTTGTGGGTCTAACTCGCCTCTAGAAATGTATTTTTTCTATTGTTTTTACCACCCCATAGAAGAAACAAACAAGAGAAGAAGGTCATCAATAACTTGTTAGATACAGAAACATTTGTGTAAATATTTTTTTTGGCGAAAAAAAATAACAGATGTTAGTTTTTTTGTTCTGTTGCGACACGATCGATTGTAAAAAAACAAACTGTTTTGCAGTACTTTTTTCTGCGCTTTTGAGAAAAAATCTCGGGCCGGACTGAAAAAAAGTTTTTTTTTGGCTCAAAAACCCATGAGAGCATTAGAAACTGGTAAAGGTCCTAACTACAGTAACCTGCAGCACTTACAGTACTCTGGGAGTTACAGTAATCTAATAATTTCTTAATTTCGAAAAAAGACAAAACTTCAGTACTCTTCTACAGTATATTTGAAAAATAATTTTTGGATAAGCCGGAAAAAATTGTTTGAAAAATGCTGAAATTTAACTACAGTAACCTCTCAGCTACAGTACTCCTCTCTAAAGTGGACACGAAAACTGTTAGGCAAAACTACAGTACTCTTTTATAGGATATTCAAGAAATTTGAAGTTATAGTAATCTTTTTCATACTTTTTGAATAAGCCGGAAAAAAATTAGCTCTTTGAAAAATTCTGAAATTTCTAACTACAGTAACCTCTCAGCTACAGTACTCCTGTCTAAACAGTAATCTCGTTAAAATTAAAAAGTTAAAGCAGTGAAATTCCTAGCTACAGTAACCTGTCAACTACAGTACTCCCCCCTCTCTACCGTAGTCGAACCGGTAAAAAATAAGCCGAAAAAAAAAGTAACGAGAAGACAAAAATGATGCGCACGCCATGTTATGGGGGGTTCCCGCGGAAACTCTGAAGACCAACCACTGGTTTTCGGCCTCAGGCATTGCGCGCGCGCACACATACACAACGTCTGCGTCTCTACAGTATCTCAACAGGTGTCACCTCTCAAAACGAGAAGAGACAGCGAAAAAAAAGGAGAAGTTGTTTCTGGTTTTTTTTTTGCATTTTTCGCGAAAGAGAGATGGATGATTATTTCGACAACAACATTTAGTCACAATTTGAACTTCATCTTTTTTTGTCATGAAAAAAGAAAAATGTTGCGATTTTTTGAAAAAGCGAAACAATAACAATTTGACGGAGAATCAAATCAAAAAGATTTCATAAATTGATAAAAATGAAAGCGAAAAATGAACCCGTGCAATGAAAAATGTACAAAATATAATGTTGAATCGGGGCGGGACCCGAAAATAACCAAACTTTTGAAAAACGTGGCAAAAGTTTGAAGATTCGAAAATTTTGGGGCAAAAAATACAGATTTTGAAAATTTCGAAAACTTATTTTTGGCGCCAATTCAGATTTTGAAATTCTGAAAAAAATGGCGCAAAAAATGAAAATTTTAAACTTGTTTTTTGGCGCCAAAAGATTAAAAATACGAAAATCTTGGCGCGAAAAATTCAAATTTTGAAATTCCAAAAAAATGGCGCCAAAAAATCCACGCTGCAAGAATTTTGAATTTATGAATCTCGGCGTCAAAAATAAAGTTTTAGAACTTTTTCGGACTGAAATATCCACGTGGCCAAAGTTTGACCTTCGAAATTTTTGGCGTCAAAAATCCAAATTTTGAAAATTTTCAAATTTTAAAAAATTGGCGCCAAAATATCTACGTGGAAAAATTCTGAAATTAAATATTCTCAGCACCAAATATTCAAGTTTAAAAAAATTACAAATTCAAAAATCTTGGCGCCTAAAAATCCACGTCGCAAAATTTAGAAATTCAAAAATCTCTGCGCCAAAAAAATTTCATATTTTTTTTGGATTGGAAAATTGAAGTTTTGTACAACTTGAAATTCGAAAATTTTGGCGCCAAAAATTCAGATTTTGAAAATTTTCAAATTTCAAAATCTTGTCGCCTAAAAATGCACGTGGAAAAATTTGAAATTAAAAATTTTAGCGCCAAAAATTTAGGTTTTGAAAAACTTAAAATTCGAAAATTTTGGCGTCAAAAATTCAGATTTTGAAAATTTTCAAATATTAAAAATTGGCGCCAAAAATGAATTTTTGCACAAAAATTTTGGTTATTTTCGGGTCAATTTTTTTCTGGGCCCAAACTTTTTCCTAAAAACTCTCAACAACCAGAACATCTCTTTCCTCACTCGGCGAATAGTGCCCAAATTCTCTCAACGGGTTGTCGAGTTCGATTCGATGCGTTTTCGACATTTCCAAAAATAGACGAACATCACTGCCAGATGAGATTTTGAACAATCGAGCGAGCTACAGAAACCATACATTTTAAGAAGAAAAAATTACCCAAAAATGGGAAATTACCATATCTCGAATTTTCTGCACAGCCATACTCAGTGGCAGATTGCGGGTCTCGATGCGATTGTCATACTGTATACGAATTTTGACAACGCTTAGACCTTTTTTCGCCGTATCAATGCTAGGTTCGCCGTGTTTCTGAAGATTTTGGGAAATTTTCGGGCCGCCCCGAAACTATCTTACCTTGATCATTCTCTCGATATCTTGCCCATGTTCGGGTTGATTTCTCAGCTTGGCATATTTGTTCAAAAATCGAATCTCTGCTGATCTTCTCTCCACTTCAGACACATCGAAACGATTCAGATCTTCGATAGTTTCTAGTTTAGCAATCATAACCTCGAAAACATTCACCCCTTTTTCACACTCGAAATTTTTGCAGTCAATCAACAGTTTTTTGAGTGTTTTCAAATTTTTCAACTCGTTGACACTTTCCCAATCGATAATTCGATTTCCTCGAAGATTTAGGGATTCTAGTTTGGGAAATTTGGAAGCGTCGAATTTTGAGATTTTTGAAATGCCACAATTTGAGAGGTTTAAATGTAACAGGCTGTAAATCGAAGTTTCGATCACTCAAGAGAAAAAAAAAAGGAAAAAAAACCAACTTTTTGAAATCACCCAGAATGGCGTCGAATCCTTGAATCTGATTGTCTTCCAAGTCTAGAACTCGTAACTTGATTGAGGCTGAGGCGATGATAGAGATTGTTGATAGACCATTTCCAAAGGCCACTAGATCGGTGATATTTGGGAATTTTTGCAAAATTGGTGAGATCTGGAAAGTTCTTGAATATTTTTAGATCAGAAAAGGTTAACATGGAAAATTAACCAAATCTGAATCGGGCCGGGATTTTTTTTTTCATTTTCGGAGCCGAAAAATATGAAAATTTGCATATTTTTGAACTAAAAAGTTAGTCCTATAGGATAGAGGAGAAAAAATGAAAAATAAAAAAAATTTTGAGATGGGAATTTTGAAATTCAAAAAATTTAAGCCTGGTCTAATCTTTTGGGCCACTAAATAGGACCAGGCGTAGTTTTTCACAAAATTTGAAATTTTTCATTTTTAGAGTCAAAAAATACCCGACATGAAAAATTTTGAAAAATCAGCATATTTTTGAATGAAAATTGACTGGAATTTTTTTTTGAACAAAGAAGTTGGTCAAGCTGAACCCCAGAAGAGAAGTAGAAAATCAAAAACTTTCAGTTTTTTGGCGAGAATTTTGGAATTTTAAAAAAACTGAGCCCGGTGAAAAAATTTCTTCTCTTTTTGGAGATAAAAAATACCCGACATGAAAAATTTTGAAAAATCTGCATATTTTTGGCAAAAAACTGACTGTGGATATTTTTTTTTGAACGAAAAAGTTGGTCAAGCTTGACCCTGAACCCCCAGAAAAGAAAAAAATAGATTTAAAAAAAGGCTTTGAAAATTCAGATTTTTTGTGAGGATTTTCATACCTGGCCTAGCAGGGTAATATGAACTTGCAAAAATTTTTCTGTCACTGACAAAAGTAAATTATGATTGAAAATGTCAAAAATTTTGAGAGAAAACCATAGTTTTTGTGACGTGACCTGAATTTTTGACCAAAAAATGTCACGGACCTTTTTCAGTTTTTTCTAAATTTGAATTTCAAAAAAAAAAAATCCAATTTTCTAGTCCAATTCAGATTTGTAAATGTTCATGTCAACTTTTTCTGTAACCCAAATCAAAAACTGAACTCACCGAAGATTGTGTGATTGAGCACTCACTAATCACCAATTTTGTGCAACTCTCCGAAAAAGGCGCATCATTTTGCTCATCCCCCTCATTGAACTCTTGCATTCGATTCCGCCTCAAATTCAATTCCTGAATTCTCGGAAAATATTCCAGAATATCCCGAACAGTTTGCCATTTGTAGATCAGATTTCCATAAAGATTGAGTTCTCGACAAATTGAAAATGAAATTGTCGATGTTTGCGGAGGCGGTGCCATGCCGACGCATTGATTATCTAACACTATATTCACCAATTTTTCAATATTACTGAAAGCAAAAAAAAATTGGGTTAGCACAGATTTTCAAAAAAAGAAAAATACCTTTGCTTCATGGCAGTTTTATCCATGCCGACGAGCTCGATCTTTTTTGTTGTCTGATTCAAATCAATCACATTTTCCACATCTTCCTCGTCGCCCACATAACGCGATCGAATTTCGGAGAGAATGTCGAGAGGTTTGGGAATGTTTTGGATTTTTAGAAGTGATCCGCCAGTTGGGTTACTGTAAAAAACAATGATTTATGGTGGACGAAAAAAAACGAACGAGACAAGAAAAAAAGAGAACAATATTAGAAAACTAAGAAAAGGGTGAAGAATGAATGAATAAATGAGCACAGGAAGGCACACAGATTGTCGACTCCGCCCACTTTTTGCACGCGGCAGGTGCGAAAAAGGGGCGGGGCGACGGTCTCTCTCTATACCGAGCGGTGTTCATTCATTCATTCTTTCTTGGAAGACAAAAAGTGGTCCAAACCTTGTATAAACTACTAAGTTCCATTTTAAGAAGCTAAAAAGTGAATCTAAGTAGGTTATACACGGTTTGGACCACTTTTCAGCGTCCAAAACCTTGTATAACCTACTTAGATCTACTTTTTGGACGCTATAAATTGGTCCAAACCTTGTATAAGCTACTTTGAAAGAAGTTTTTTGATAAAAATGTTTGGGTCTCGCCACAAAAACTTATTTTCAACCTGAAATTTCGCCCAAAAACACCCACCTTGTCTGAAAATACCGTACTCCTTTCACCGTGCCATCATGCTTGCCTCGTTTCTCATCATCCCACTCAACTCCAACCCAAATCTGTTCACCATATCTTTCAACTTTTCCAATGTACAAAATGGTTGCCACCTGGTAATCAACCCTGATTCGTTGACCAATTTCAAACATCTGCAAAATGTTTTGAACCTTTTTTGAAAAAATGAAGAAGAAATTGACAACTTTTAGAATAGATGTCACAAAAAAATAAATTGTTTTTCGAAAATTTTGCAAAAATAACATCACCAATTTATTGTTGTTGTTTCCCAGGGTGCAATAAAAAAAATGACTAGTGGATATGTGAAATTATGCAAAATATACAAACAAAAAGAAGAAGTTGACTAGAGAAAATAATTGTAAAAAAATGCTAAACAATCACAATAAAACGAGATGAGAAAGGCTTGAAAGGTTGAAAATAAGAAAGCTGTGAGATAGAAAAAAAAAGAAAACATTAATGACAATAACTAACCGAACGCAACAGTATAGAAGAAAGGGGCGTGGTCAAACAGGTGTGAGTTGTTTGCAAGAGAGAGAATAGGCTCCGCCCACATTTCTGTGCGGTTAATGTTTGCATCAAATGTTGGTAGAGGAATAGTGTGATATTTTTTCTTGTCAAAAAAAATTTGGGCCAAAAAAATCTGATCTAGAACAAAAACTAGGGTCAGAAAATTTTTGACAAACATTCGGACCAGATACTTGTGATAAGAGAGGCATTTTTTCGTTCGAAAATTCAGTGACATTTTCAACAAAAAAATTTAGGTCACGCCACGGAAATTTACTCTATTTTTCTCAAAAATTTAGGCCGAAAAATGAGACCAAAAAATTTTTGACAAAAATTCGGACCAGAAAATCAAGCCGAAAAATAGTTTTAGAATAAAAATCTGGGCCACAAATCTCGACAAAAAAAAAGGGCGGCCTGTTATTTTTTTAGTTCTCATTTCTACCTCACAGTTTGCTCTACCCAAAAATCCTTAGAAGCCTTCCCCAATAAATACTAAAAATGCGGCAAGCTATTTGGCATTATCAATCTCATCCGGATCGAAATGATGAGTTGTCGAAAAGACGACAAACAACAAGAACGTTCCCAACAAATCGCCCAACGCCGTCAAATAGGGAATCACCGAATTGTCCGGATCGATACGCCACTTCCATAACAAGGCGACAAGAAACTGGCAGACGAAGAGAAGGCACATCACTTGCAAAATGGCGGCAAACATGTAGAACGAGGTGAACAACGGGCCGTGCGGTGGCCTAGCAACGTCGTCGTGAAGTGTGAAGAGGCGGATGAGAAAGTTGAACAGAATGTGACCGGGAACGACGAGGAGAAGTAGCACGCGAGCCGATCGCGAGTCCCAATCTTTGGAGAAGAATGCGCGCTTGAAACTTGAGAATCGATTGACCGCCCAATCGTTTGGCATGTTGCCAATTCCGGCACCCGATGAATGATAATATGTGGATATTCGGGATGCTTGGACAGCTGCCAAATTTCCGCCAACTCCTGCAACGCGAAAAAATGAATGTTTATTTTCGGTGGGAAAAAATGTGTATATGATAATTTTTGCAATAAAGTTGCTGGATGTGGTTTTTTTCTGATTGGTAAGTTTTTTGCTGAAAATTACAGTAGTTTTTTGACCCGGAAAGTTTTTAAAAACCAATAATTTGTTCAGAAAACCGCAAAAATAATTTTTCTCGTCACAAAATTTTTGAAAAATAGAATATTTTGTCTCGAAAAAAACTCAAGGATGATTTTATTTTTGTCACATTTGGGTTACTGTAGTTTTTCTCATACCTGACCTAAGAAGGGAAAAAAGTACCGTGACATTAAAAAATGTATAGGTCACCACGAAAATTAAAAAAATATGTTTTTTTCTAAAATTTCTTGCTATTTTTTACTGTTTTTTCTTCTTTTTTGTCGTTATTCACAAAGACAAAAAAATTTTTCCAAGATTTTCACAGTGACAAAGTTTTTGAGAAATTTTGGTACCCTCTTAGGCCAGGTATGTATATTTTCTAATCAAATTTCGAAAATTTTAGTGACATAATATAGGTCTCGTCGCGAAAACTATGATTTTCCTCCAAATTTTTGAGATTTTCCTAATTTTCTCCATGAATTTTTCGAGGCTCACCATTCAAAACTGGTCCAAACGTGCTCAAACTCGGATAACGTTTGACGGCCACCTCCAAAATGAAACCACCACCACTGCTGATCATCATCGACGCGATCACCGGCGTCCATCCGTTCAACAACGTCTCTTTCGTCCCCTCATTCTGTCGCGCATAGTTGGTCCAGAACGGCAGTGCGATCAGGAACATTGCGACAACGCCGACGTTGAGCCACGGTTCGGATTGATGGGCTCGCAAGAAGACGGAGCCGAAGAACGCCAACACACTCAACGTGGTCAGATCGCCCAGCGAGGCTGCGATCGGTGTGGCCACATTGTCGGGATTGATGTTGTATTTGCGAGATGTGACAATGACGGCGGCCATGAGGAGCGATAGAACCAGCGAGGCGCTGCACGCTGTGGCAAGACTGCTTGCGCACATTAGCGCACTGTGCGCCCAATCGAATTTGCCGTTCATTGTCCACGCGAGACATGCGGCGAATGATGAGGCGAGGAAGGCGACGACCGTGGCTTGAACTTGGACAAGTGCCAGATTTGCGAATACCACTTCGCGGCGCTGTTTTGTGGAATCGAGATGACCTAGATTGGCCTGGAAATTGTGGCAATTTCGGGAATTTTTCGAATCCATCAATGTTATCGGGTAACTTTTTTGATTTATCATCATGCCTGTGTGCATTTTTGGAAGGGAAAAAAAGGATGGGTTCTGCCACGAAAACTTTTTCAAGTTTTTGAGGTTCTCTCAGGCTAGGACTTTATCATGCTTTTTTGTTTTAGAGAACGATTTTCAGAAATTTAGGTATTTTTTCGGGGTAACTAACTTTTGAACTGAAAAAATTGATTTTTTCGGATTTTTTTTCTGAAAATTTCGAATTTTTTCAAATTTTAGCGTGAAATAAGCCCCGCCTGTTTTTGTCTGCGGCATGTGGCATCAACGTTTCAAAAGTTCCCAATTCTTCGTGACAAGACCTATTTTTATTCAAAAAAAAAAAAAAAAAACTCACCAGTGTTGATAAACGACTAGCCAATGTCATTTCCAAATTGCCCTTCAATCCCAACAGCGCGGGAACCAAGATCAAAAGTTCAGGAACTTCGGTGAACAACGGCCATGTGACAACAACCGACAGGACTATGCCAGCAAAAACCATACCAAGACCAGCAACCAGGAACGGGAAAAGCACCTGAAAACGAGGTTAGTAGTGATATTTTCGGGGGAACATCAGTGAAATTATCTGAAAATCATCAAAAAAAGAAAAAATACCTGGAAGAAGAGCACATAACTCGTTTCGGCGGGCGCCACCGGTGCTGTCATTATTCCCAAATCTTCGGATTTTCTTTTCAAAGACGACGTTTCTGATCTGTAATAAGTAAATATGTTTATTTTCTATGAACCAGATGGGCGTTTGATTCAATACAAACAAAAACCCCAAATCCGATATGACAGGAAAGGTATTATAACTATTTGTGTTATATGCACTTTGTTGTTTGTGTTGGTATTATGAAAACGTGTTAATTTTTATGTGGGGGGATGATCATCAAAAATTACCGACATACTAAAAAAATAGTATGATTTTCAACCACAAAAAAATGAATGTTTGTAAATACATGTATTTAAGTATTTGATAAAAAAACATGCAAATAACAACAAAAAAAAATGTATTATCGAATTAAATTGGTGTTGAAAAAAAAGAACAAGTGTTATGAGAAAATGTATCGATCAGAGCTTTTTCTTTTTTTTATGTTAAAATAAATGATGAATAGGAAATAAATTGGGAGCGATATGCATTTTTATAAATAAGAAGGCAAAAAAGTTTATAATTTAGCTAAAGATTAGATATAAAAAAATAATGCTTTTTTAATAATGATCCACAAAGTAGCAACAGAGACACAGAAATGTGGGCGGAGCCTATTCTCTCTTGCAAACACTGCACACATTTGTTAGCCCCGCCCATTTCTGCTATCTGGTCAGTTATTGCCATTAATGTTTTGGACATTTTTATTGCAATACACTGTGCGAAAACAAGCTATTTTTCAATCGAAATCTAGATACATCAGTTACACATTTTTGACACAAGCCACATTTTTGTACATCATCATGATGACAATGTTCGCTAGACAGATTTATACCTGGGCACGTTTTTCGATGAAAAAAATCAATATTTTTTTCAGAAAAGCAACACATTTTTAGGTCTTAAAGATTTTTAGAGGGTACGTCAAAATAATCATAACGATCTAGAAAAATGTGCAAAATAAGGAAAACAGAAACAAACTTTTTTTTTTTGTGTTAAAAATATTTTCCAACTTACAAAACTTTGCCACTATTCACTGGTGGTGTTTCAACATCTCTATCTAGCTTCCTCCCAACTTCGTCTAAAACCATTCCAATTCTATCCAAACTCGAAATACCGTCATGAACAGCAGCTTGATAGTCCTTCTCCTCTTTTCCCCCGCCGGGTTTCATCTTAAAATCGACTTTTAGAATACAAGTTCTTTCATTGTTTCAAAGATATTGAACAGTATTCACTACTGATAAATTGGAATTTTATGAAAACGAATAAATCATGTTTATAAGAGATCCAAAACAAAGAAACAATAACAAGTACTATTTAATTAGGGGAAGCACGTTTCAATATTTTTTCGTTTTCTTCTCTTCGATTGGTTTGTAGAACGATTCCTTGTCGGATGGTTCAATTCCATTCTCTTGAGCCCATTTGACTAAATTTCTTCGCATTGCGTAAGCATCTTCACCATCGGCGTAATATCTGTTAGAATTAGTTGAAGTTATTCTCAAATAAGATTCGGACTTACTTAGCCTCGACGTCATTGACTTCGAATTTCAGGGTATTTTGATAAAGATTCAATGCCGCACGATTCGACACGCGAACATGGAGGGAGACGAATTTTGCGTTGTAGGTTTCTACCATCGCTCTTGCTGTTTGATCCATCATTTTGGCGGCCAATCCCAATCGACGGTAACTGCGTTTAACAGCCAACGAAGTGATGTGACCGTGTGGCTCCTCGCCTGGATCATCCTCCATTTTTGCGAGCACATATCCGACCACATTTCCTTTATGATCTTCGGCGATGTAACTGAGTTGTGGCCAGGTGAGAGCGTGATAGAAATAATACTTCATTTGATAGTTTTCCGGAAGACACATCAGATTCGCATTTTGCATGCTCATCAAGTCTTCTGCTCTAGCACATCGAATATTCATATTTTGATAGGTTTAACTGAAATGAACCTCATCAAAGATTATGAAACGATGAAAGGTCACGTTAGAACATTTTAAATATTAGAAACATGTCGAGATCTTTATCTCAACACATTATTCTTGCATCAAAAATAAATTTTAAGCAAATAAACAAAGACTAGTGAGAGGGTGAGAGAAAAAGGAATCACGATTCGCGAAAAAAACCGGAAAAAAAAGAAAAAAAAAAGAATTATCGATCGATGTTTTCTTTTGGCAAATTGCCAACCACTGCGTAGCGACCAGGATTAAAGGTACACGGGTTTATGAATTGTGTCGTTACGAGACCAACTGCACTTTTTTGTTTTATTTTCGAATTTTTGAGCTTTTTTTTTCAAAGTTGAACTAAAAGTTCGTAATAGTGAGCCATTTGCATATTTTATACACTGACCTGAGGAAATATGTGTTATATGTGATACGTAGAAATTAGTTTTTTCGAATAGAAAGTTTCAAAGTTGGAAACTTTAACCATTCTTCATGTTGTGTATTTATTTAATTTCGCATAATATTCGGTTTACAGGTAACCTCAAATTGTATAATGGGTTACGACTCCCCGCGTGGTGGTTTCCGTGGAGGACGCGGAGGATTTGGAGGCGGTGATAGAGGTCGAGGAGGATTCCGTGGAGGCGACAGAGGAAAGTCTCCAGGCGGAGGTTTCCGAGGAGGACGCGGTGGATTTGGCGGAGGCGATAGAGGTCGTTCTCCAGGAGGTAGAGGTGGAGGTTTCCGTGGTGGAGATCGTGGACACTCGCCAGGAGGCAGAGGTGGATTCCGTGGAGGTGATAGAGGATTTTCATCTGGTGGCAGAGGAGGATTCCGAGGAGGCGACAGAGGACACTCACCGGGTGGACGAGGTGGATTCCGCGGAGGAGATCGAGGACACTCGCCAGGAGGAAGAGGCGGATTCGGTGGTGGAGACAGAGGACGATCGCCGGCAAGAGGTGGTTTCGGAGGTGGAGACAGATCCGGATTCCCAGCACGGCGCGGAAGAGGTGACTTCTCACCACGCGACGGCGGACGAGGTTTCTCTCGAGGAGGATTCGAACAAAGAGGAGGTCGTGGCGGTAGAGGTAACGGATTCACACCAAGAGGAGGAGCACATGGAGGATTCCATGACAAGAGAAAATCGTTTGAAAATGACGATGATGATGACGAGGATGAGGAGGAGATTCCAGTGTCACAGAAGAAAGCGAAAACTGCACCAGCCGCACAAAAGAAACCGTTACCAGTAGAGGAATCAGATGAAGATGAAGAACTCGACGAGGACGAGGAAGAGGAGGAAAGTGACTCAGAAGTTGCGCCGCCAGCAGCTAAAAAAGTTTTGGCTAATGCTGCTCAAGACTCTGATGACGAAGAAAGTGATGATGATGAGGAAGAAGAGGAGGACGGTAAGTATTTTCAACAAAATTAAAAAGAAAAAATGTATAAATAACTTTATTTCGCCATTGATCAAATGTTTTGTTGCAAATAATTTGGTTAATCATCATGATGACATCATCAAAAAATTTAAATGTTTGTCAGTCATCTAAAAATGCAATGTTCAATTAAAAAAAAAAACATCTCGATATTGTTCAATTCGGTACCATTCGCTCTAATGATAATACACGCGACGCACAAATATGAGTGGTCAACAATTTTTTTCACCTATTTGTGCGGTGGAGCGCGTTTTATCGATTAGAGAACTACCACAAGTTGTAAACATATGTCATAAAAACTATGTGTTGTCATTGATCGATTATCTACATAACAGATGGCGCGATATCCTCCCATTTTTGGGAAGATTATGGTCGATGCCATATGTTTTCAACTTGTGTAGTTTACTAATCGATAAAACGAGCCCCACCGCAAAAAGAGGAAAATAGAAAAAAATTGCCGACCACTCACATTTGTGCGTCGCGTGTGTTATCATTGGAGCGAGTGATACCGATCAAAATTTCAAAAATCCTTAAAAAATAATATTTAGTAACTATTCAAATTGAATTCAGAAAAATTGAAAATACATATTTAAGAGTCTGAAGACGACGCTCCGCCACAAAACAAAAAACTGTTGAACTCTGCTCATGCTGCTCTCGTTGAAGATGAAGAAGAAGACGAAGATGAGGAGGATGAAGAAGAGGAAGAAGGTGATGATGAAGAGGAGGAGGAAGATGAAGAAGAAATTGAACCAGTTGCCGTTAAAACACCCGCGTTGAAATCATCACTGAAAGGTGCTGATTCGGTGAAAGGAAAACATGTCGATATCGCATCTGCCACAACTCCAACGACTGCATCGAAGAAAACTCCAGCAACTCCACACCCAGCTAAGAGTTTGAAGGCTGGCGACAAAAATGTAGCGCAATTGAAGTTTGATGATGACGACAGTGATGAGGAGGATGAGGATGAAGAAGAGGAAATTGATGAGGTGAAAAGAAAAACAAAATTTAAAAAATTATAATATGAAATTCTAGGATGAAGAGGAAGAGGAGGACGGTGAGACAGTTGAGGTTCCAATCATTAAGTCAAAAGCAGAACTCTTGAAAAAGATTGCTGCTAATCGGGCAGCTGTTCAACAAGCCGAAGACAGTGATGAGGAAGAAGACGAGGTAGATTTTCATTAAAAATTTAACCCATACCTGGCCTAAGAGGAGAAAAAGGACCGTGACGTTTTTAGAAAAACACTATTTTCTCTCAAAATTCCAGCTATTCTTCTCTATTTTTTTTCGTTGTTGACCTTATGTGACATTTTTTTTGATTAAAAATAATTGGTCAAGCATTGGAGAAAAGGTCACACCTGTTGTTGTTGTTGTTTATGATGTTATCAATACTACAATAACAACAGATGTGACCTAATTAGACCTTTTTCACACCTCATAAACTTTCTATGTGCCGCCTGGATTACTGTACAACAGGCTTGGTCGGAGCAAAGGTAACACCTGTTGTTGTTATTTATGATGTTATCAATACTACAATAACAACAGATGTGACCTAATTAGACCTTTTCCACACCTCATTAACTTTCTATGTGCCGCCTGGATTACTGTACAACAGGATTGGTCGGAGCAAATGTTATTCCTTCCTCTTTTTGTTAGAATTTCATGCGGTTTCGAAACATCCCGTGAAAGTTTTGAAATTAAAGATGTTTCACAATTTTGAGCGAAGTTTTTATTCACTAATAATGTTAATTTAGGAGGAAGAAGAAGACGAGGAGGATGAGGAAGAGGAGGAAGAAATTCCAGCTTCAAGCGCAATCAAATCGCTATCTCAGCTTGGTGCTTTGATAAGTGGTTCAGGCGTTGACGATTCCGATGAGGAAGACGAGGAGGATGAGGAAGAAGAGGAGCAAGATGATGAAGAAGAAGACGAGGAGGAGGAGGAAGAAGAGGAAATTCCAGTTGCTGTTCCGGCCAAGAAACAACCAGTAGCGAAAGTTCCTGAAAAGGCTTCAGGAACAAAGAGAAAGATTGACGAACCGGCTCCAACAGTTGCTAAACAGTTGAAAAAGACGGTGAGTTGTAACTAATTAGTTATTTTAAAAAAATTAAACATCATGTTGCAGGAAACGTCATCGATTGAAAGCGAGGAAAACAGAAGACGGGATGAACGCGACGAGCGATCGTTGTTCGTTAAAAACATTCCACACAAAGCTAAAGATGATGAGCTGACTTCACTTCTCACCGGTGTTGATTCGTTGCGCAGAAAGAAGCAAGCCAATTTTGGATGGATTGTTTTCACATCGCCAGCTGAATGTGTCAAAGCGCACGGAATTCTCACGAAAACCAAAGTAAAGGGACAAGAGTTGTTTGTAGATTATTGCGGATCAAAGTCGGTACACAACGCTTCGAGTGAGTCTGAAAATTGTGGAAATTATTACTTTGTTTTTGTTTCCAGAAGAAAGCTGTGATCGTCCTATTAACCCTCTCCAATTGTACATCAATGCTCTTCCTCAAAGTGTTACCAATGCCGATTTGAAAACTATTTTCCGTTCCTCCACAGAAATTAAGATTCTTCACCCGAACTCAACACCAACATCGAAATAGTTAGTTTTTCAAACATTTCAAAAGAGTGTTATAATTTTTAAAATCAATGTTTTTTTCAGTAATGCATTCATTTCATTTGGTTCTGAAGCCGATGCGAAGTCTGCGTTTGAAAAAACTCGTGGTCTGAAAATCAAAAATCAATTGGTCGACGTATTCTATGCTCGTCAACAACGGCCAAAGGAAGCGAAGAGCAACGTCAAGCCAAAAACTGCCGCACAACCGCAGAAAAAAACGAAAGCACCAGTTGTTGCTGAATCCGACGGCAGTGAAGAAGTTGATTCCAGTGACGAGGGAATCGAAGAAGTTGTAGAAGAGGTCCCGAAAAAGAAAGTTCTGGTTAAAAAGGCTGCAGCTCCACCACCGAAGTCGAAACCGATCGCCCGAGTTCAACAGTCCAAGAAACCTCAATTCAAATCGAAAAGAGGTGGAAGAAAATAATTTAAAAATTTTAATTCTTTGATTTCGTTTACCCCCAAATCACTTTGATTTGTTCTCAATAAGTTATATTCAGCATTACCACTGCCTTTCCACCTTATTTTTTGTTGTTTGTTTTACCACGTTTTTGTTACGTTTCGCCTACCGTTTATTGTTTAGGTACGGTTGCCTTATTATTGTTGACTTGTTGAAATTTAGAACTGTTAAATAAGATAACGTGAAAAAGAAAATACGTGGAGGTCGCCACGTGAAACACGACTAAAACAAAACGTGGCATTTTTGCACCGTTCAATATTTTATTAAATTGTCTCTCTCAATTCACGATGGATTGCTTTCTCACTGATCTTCAACGAAAGTTTCTAGAAATTGTGGGTTTTTGGAAATTAAAGTTTCTCAATTGTTAATTTCAGATTTTCAATTCGGAGAAAGATCCGCAAACACTTTTTGAGAAGGATGTTGAATGTGATCTTCAGTTAGAGGTTGTCCCTTTAAAGTTATCGGTTAATGTTGATTTTTTTACAGAAGGTGACTGAGTATTTCAAAAAGTTGCTCATTGAAAAGAACCGACTTCAACAATATGGACACGCTCATTTCGCCATTCATCTGATTGATGAAGGTATCTAGAAAGCTGATTAATATATCAAGATTTTTGAATTTTCAGAAATCTGTCGTCTTTTCATGGCGCCTGTTTCGATCTCCGACATCAATATACTCGAACAATGTGGACGAGAAGCGATGCGAAATGCTGAAATGATGGGCATATTAACGGCCGAATCGGATGAGTCGATCGTTTGTTGTCCGGAAGAGGAGGAGACGGTGACATTGACCGAAAATGTGTATATTCCCGTTGACGAGTATCCGTCGTACAATTTCATCGGGCGAATCATTGGACCACGTGGAACTACGGCTAAACAGTTGGAAAAGGCCACCGGATGTCGAATCATGATTCGTGGAAGTTATTCGAATAAGACTGTGAGTTTTGGCTTGAGCAGATAGACCTGACCGCGTTGTTCATCAAAAATGAAAAGGGCACACCTGCTCTACTGTTCGTTCGGCAGCACGTTTTCCTGTGGGAAGAAGGAAAGAGGTGCAGAGAAAACTAAAGAGTATGCTCAAAAGAGAGAGCACAGAGAAGAAAATAAAAAAGGAGAAGGAATATAGAGCGCGTATCTCTCGCTGCCAAACGAACAATATGGGCAGTTGATAATCAATAACAACATAGATTTAGAGGTCAATAGTAAACGACACCCTTTAACACATGTCATCATAACAATAAGGGTATGCTCACCTTGTATGACCCACATAGCACCTTTATCGATGAGAGAGTGTTAAAAACTGAGAGACATAGACACGAAGAGAGTGGACTGTTTTAACTTTGCAGAACAATGATAGCCAGACAACGAGGGACTAGGTGTATGTGTTTAGTTTGTTGTGCTCTGCATAAGTGTGTCAAACTAGAGTTTAGTTTCTGGTATAAAAATAACTAGAAAATGAAGAAGTCAAGAATAAAAATTCAGAATTATGAACGTGAAAAATAAGCGTGAAAATAGTTTTTATGACATAAATGAATGGGCCAAGTCCGGGAGTCTAGGAAAATTGCCAATTTTCTAGGCGAGAATTTAATTCTTCGAAATGAACTCAAACTGTTTGAGTTTTCTAGAAAAACAACAAAGCACGTTTTACGAACAAGAAAAAAATCAAAAAGCTCGCATCAAATGTCTGTTTTCAGTATGGCTATTCTCAACGTCAATCAAGCAGTGAAACACTGGCCGATTCACGTCTTCGCGTCGTTCTCCAAACTTGCGGTCGACGTAGTGAAGCGGAAGAACGAATGAGTCGCGCGTTGCACGTCATCAACTCACTACTCATTCCGCCGCCAGACGGTCGCGACGAACTCAAACGTCGTCAACTTTCCGACTTGGCTGTTATCAATGGAACATATCGGCCAACCTCAATCTTCAGGTTAGTTTCTATCTCAATTTGTGTCAGTTGTCTGTTATTTGTGTTTTTCAGACAGTAACTATCTCACCGCTGAAACGTTTTAACCTCTATGTTTTATCACTTTATTTCATGTTTCTTGTTTCATTCATCTATTTATATAACCAGAATTTTTTTTTCTTTTTTTGAAATTCAAAAATGAATAATAACAAGTGTATTGGAACCCGTTGGTTAGATACAAAGAGATCAAAATTATTGGTTTTCAAGCTAGCAGTTTAACACTACATGGTCGATATATTGAGGGAATCGATAAGTGTCGTTTGGCTGGGAAGGTTGCCTAAAATCAATCAATAATAATCAAATAAAAAACGAATAAACACTTACGGCGATGCCATAACTTTCTGTTCGAGACGCAGGGGAGAAATGCGAATTCCACATTGTTCGCAGATCACGAAATTGTCGGGTGAACACGAAATAGAGCTGTAAATATCGATTTTTTTGTTAACTGACAGAGAAAAGTGTTACCAATGGGTTGGTGAATGAGTAAATGTTGAAGAGAAGATTGATGACATCTTTGAACAGAACAAACATGTCTGAACCGGAATATTTATCCTGGTCAACAAATCGGAAGGCTAGTCCGCCGGTGTGACAGAGGAAGAACATGGTGACGATTGAAATGAGCAAAGTGACGGAACGACGTTCTTGCGCTAAACGCGATTTGTGATCGAATGAGACGCGGCGATTTGAGATGTTGGTTAGAATGCGGAAGTTTAGCACGGATAACAGCAAGAGTGGAATTAGATAGACGATTAGGGGGTAGAGAAGATTGTCGAGCTGCAAATATTTCTGATAGTTTTGGAATTCAAAAAATCGACAAACAAAACTAACCACCCGATGATAATGCTCATTACTGGCCAGCTCGGAAGGTTCGTGCGCCAGAATCCAGCGATGATCAGTGGCATTCTCCTTCTGATCGTTCTCACTCCAATACCACCGAAACTCGGCCCATTTACACGAATTGAAAATGAGCGCCAAGAAGGCGATGAATAGCAGAGGTTTGAATGGTTTTGATGGATTGTACATGTTGGAGAGGGGTCGAAGAATTGCCTGGAAATTTGGGAATTTTTTTCATAATTCAGGCCCCTTTTCTCAAAACCCAAATTTACCCGATGTCTTTGTATCGAAATGAAACAAATTGTCCAAATACTTGCACAATTGAACGCTAACAACAATGGTGATAGTAGACCGGTTGAAAGATATGCTAATTGTCCTGGAAAAAATGTTTGAAAAGTTTTGTCCTGTCCCTTTAAAAATCTTGTCCTGTCCCTCACCTAAACTCGAAAATTCAGACTGCTCGGAAAATTCGTGATAAGCTGGTAGAAATAGTACTAGAAACGAGAAGAATAATTGAAAACAATCGCAGAATGAGAGAAATATTAGGGCCTGTAAGAAAGTTTAATTTTTGTCATTTTTTGTTTTTTTGACCTACCGGAACTAGAGGATGACCGCGTAACGAGAAGAATACGAAAAGACATCCTATGTTTAGAGCCAGACCTGGAAAATGTTTTTTTTTGTTGTTCTAAGAAATGTTTTGATCTCTCATTTTTATTTTTTTTTTTTCAATTAATGTCAACGTCATTTCATGCAGAATTTATTTCATTTTTAGAAATGTCTGTTAATTATTCATGTTTCCCGAAAAAGGTGAGATTACTGTATTTTTGATGCTATTAAATATTTCAAAGTATTTACAGATGTCGCCGGCAAAACTTCAAATCGTAGAGTGGTGCTGTGCTTTGAGGTTGGTTTTGTTTTAGAAATTTCTCTGTCTCTCTTCTTTTTCTGTACTCTCACTAGAGCGGGTCGTATTGCAAACAATTGGCTGGTAAAGTTCTATCTTGTGTGTTGTATATTCGCTGCAGTGTTAAGGCACGCGCCGCAACAGCCGCGACGCACAACTCAAAAGGTTCGAGTTCAAAGAAATTGATTTTTGTTTCTTTTTTTTGTTTCTGCTTGTTTTCTGATCTTTATTTTAATTTTCCAGTTTTTTTTTTGAGAGAGAGCGACGGCCGTGTTTGTCGGTAACTAGGTCAACACTCTTTTTTGGTTCTTTTATGGTGTCCTTCAAAAGAGACGCAGAGAAATCAGAGTTTTTTTTGTAGTTTGGGGTCATGCTAATCAAAAATCTGAGGGCTTGTTTGATTTTCTAGGCCGTCTAGAATTTTGTATTTACCAAGTTCTGAAATATTTTCGGTAGGAAATTGAAGATTTTTTTCTAAAAAGTTGAGGAAAGTTTCTATACTTTTTTGATTTTCAAAAAAAACCCAAAATCAGCTCAATTTTCACCGAGCAAACTCACCAATAGAACAGACGATTGGCACAATCCACAGATTCAAAATACACCCAAAAAATCGTACGCCAACAAATGAATTGCACATATCTGCAGACAAAAGTTTTTTTTCTTTTAATTTTATTATTGAAAGTTTCAACAACGAAACAAATGCGAGCAGCAAAATCATTGAGACGTGAGTGAAAACGACGGATTTTTCCATTAATTTTTCACAAAATGACAAAATCAGATGTTTTGACTACTGTAGTTTTATTTTTTTTCATTGTTTCGTGAGGAGTTCTGAAAGTACGTGCGAAGTTTTATTTTTCTTTTTTTTTTGAAAGAAAAATATATAAACACTAGAAAAGACCTGATGAATTATTAAGGAGGGCTAGAACTACAGTAAGAATATTTGACAACAAAAAAAAACATGGTTTTTTTGGAGAGAAAAAATTGAGAATTTTGGAGCAAGAACATTATTTGCATAAAATAATGAAACGAACAAAATTGTTTGACATCGGTTTTTTCCCCTTTTTTTCCGGAAATGTTGATGGATGTATGATGTGTCTTTTATCCCCACTTTTCAGAAAAAAAAGAAAAAATAGTGATGTTCGAATTTTCAGTTTTAGCTGCAAAAGTTCGAAATTCCAAAAAAAAATGTTTTTTTTTTGTTTCTTTTGAGAGAGAAAAAAGTTAACTTCAATTTTTTCATTGATCTCTGGGGGTTTTTGGGGGGAATGGACTAGAAAATGGGAATCACCAGGGGTGAGATTTGGAGGTCTAGGCTATGGGAACTTTAAAGGAACATGATAGTTGTTTAGTTTTCGTGATGAGACCAAAGTTTTATCATTTTTTGTTGGTTTTTTTTTCGGAAAAATAAGAATGTTTCACGAAGAAGGGGATTGAAATTAACCAAAAATTTTTGCGCCAAAAATTTGGTTTTGAAAATTGTAAGATTTTTTGGCTCTAAATTTTCGAGGTTCGAGATTTTGAGAAAGTTTGACTGTGTCCATACCTGGACCTTTTCTAGAAAAATTATTTTCCCTCAAGTTTTCAGCTATTTTTCTCTATTTTTTTTCGTTTTTTTCCTTATGTGACTTTTTTGGATCAATAATAACTGGGAAAGTATTGGAGAAAAGGTCACTCCTGTTGTTGTTGTTTATGATGTTATCCATACTACAATAACAACAGATGTGACCTAATTAGACCTTCTCAACACCTCATAAAATTTGAACCTCCTCTGTGCCGTCTGGATTACTGTACAACCCTGTTAGGTCAGGTGTAACGGTCCTAACTCAGAAAAAAATCCGGCTTCCGGTCCATTTTCAAGATTTTTGAATTTTTCGAGTCTATCTGAAAAAGGACGTCACGGACAAAAAAAAACATCCAGACAAACATTTTAATTTGTGTGGTTTATTCTTTTTTCAATTTCGAATGAAAAACAAATATTTGAGATTGAAAAACTCGGATTTTTGCTCATTTATGATTGATTGTTTTCGACGAAAAAGGAAAGATGTGTGCAAAAGAAGCAAAAAATGAGGATTTATGTGATGACCAGGAAATGAGGCATCACAAATTAGTAAACTATTGAAAATGAGAAATGTGAATATGTCCTAATTATTATTATTTGTAGAAAAAAATAAGGCGAATGTAAATTGTCGTTTGTCACGCGAATTGATTAAGTTTATTTATTTATTTATCCTTTTTTTTTGCTTTTTGCAATTCAATTTGTGAAGAAAAAAAAAGAGAATAAAAGTTTGAATAGCCGCGCGTGCACACAGAATGCGTCAGTGTTTAGGCTGGTTTTTTAATAGTTGTGCGCATCTTTGGTTTTTACTTTCTTTTTTTACAAGGAAATGGTGTTGTGAAAAAAGGGGGATGAGAATTTGTAGATTTTGATACGCTGAGAAAAATCTCTGGAAAATTTGCCTCTATTTTTTCTACTAGAAAACCTCAACATGTTTTAGTATTCTAACCCATTTTGAAGAGAAAAAAAACCCTCCGAGAAAATCATCAATAATTGACTCATTTTCAGACCACATACAAAAACACGGGTAAGCCGCAACATTTGACATACGACACGTATTTGTGGGCGGAGCTTAGAATTTGGTACGAAATTGGTGAACTGTTAGGAGAGAAAAGGTATTTTTTTTGTGAAAACTTATTTGAAGTTTTGTTAACTTGAGCAAAAAATGAAGAAAAAAGTGAGCAATCGAAGGATGAGATGAATAAATAAATAAATAAACCCAAGAAAATATTAATGAAAAAATGCGGATTTCTCTGAAAAAAAGTCTAATTAAAAAATTTCGCTCTTTGGATTTCACGAAATATCAAAAAAAAAAAAGTAAAAATTGAGTAATCATAATTAGTTTTGATGACAAGTCAGGTTTTTTTGCTGCTTGCTTGTCTCACACTGAAAACAAAGCGAGAATCACAAATTAGCTTCGAACTATTTTTTTTTTTTTTTTTTTTGAAAAAAAATAAGAAAAATAGCAGAAAATGCGTCATTTTATTTTGTTCCAAGATTAGAAAATGACGGATTTTGTTTATAAATATAAAATTTTTTGCTATTTTTGTGAAATTTTTAGCGCGAGAAAAAGTTTGTTGTTTTCACATGAGTAAGTTCAATGAGGCGGTGGATTTTCAACCAAACTTTTTTTTTCTTCACACTTTTGTGGGCGAAGCCTAAGAAAATAAAGATTTTTTAACGTTTTCAGTCAAAAAATAAATGACGTTTATTTTTTTTGGCGGAAAAAAGTGCGAATAATAAAAAATAACCAAAGTTATGTGGAAAAATTGCATAAATAAAAGAACAATGAAACAAAACTCTTGGAAATGAAAAGAGCAGAACAATAATTTATTTATTTATTTTTTCTTTGAGAAATCTTGAACACTCGAAAAACACATTAATTTCAATAAATCTACAAGAAAAAATTTATAAGAACTTTTTTGTTAAATTTCGAAAAAAGTAATTGTTGGCGTGACAAACTTAAATTTAGACCATTTTCTCGTTTTTTTTCATAGCCGCCTCTTTTTTGAAATGTTGTTTTTTGTTGATATAATTAGAGAGCTGTCTAGAAGCGAACAAAATCAAATTTTGAATGATCCAGCTATTTTGTTTTTTAAAATGAAACCACCAAAAATATCGAAAAGTACAGTGCTTCAAAAATAGGCGCAGAGAAAAAAAAAAGTTTGCCCCGGTGAGGAATCGAACCCTCGACCTCTCACCTTGTAAACAAACGCCTAACCTGCTGAACTGTCTGGCCACAGTTTTCTAAGTTTCTCATTTTCAAGCAATATTTACCAAAAATCTAACAAAACTTCATTTTTTTTCAAGTTTTCAGCCAATAAAAATTTCCAAAAAACAAAAAGGACATATTTTTATCAACTTCACATTTTCTCTTGAGACAAATTCGAACTTTTTCTCAATGTTCTAGAAACTAACTTTTTTCCGGGAGAAAGAAAAAAAACAAAGAAATAACTTTTTTTTTGTTGGGACATCTTGAATCGAATCAACATAAATTTTTGGAAATGTTGTATGCGCGTTTGAAGAAGAGAAAATTTTTTTCTATTTCTAATTTTAGAAAATAACAATTAAATATTATTTATTTGAAAAAAAAGAGAGATCTTCAGAATAGTTGGTATGCTTTTTAGTGATGGTGACAGCATTTTGTATGTACAAATTTTGCGGTTTTTTTGCGATGATAAACAGAAAATGTGATTTTTAAAAATTTCTAGAAAAAAACGTGGAAAATTCTATAATACTCTTCTTTATGAATGTTATTTTCTAATCAATATAGGTTAATTGGAAAATTCAGAATTTTTTTGAACTTTAAAATTTTCAACTTGAAAAATAGGTTGTTTACCCATATCTGGAAGGAATCTTGAAACGTGGCAAAAAAATTAGAACCTTTCTTCGGAGTCACGAATTTTTCATTTTTTTTGTTGTTCTTATGTGACTTTTTTTTGATCAAAAATAATTGGTCAAGCATTGGAGAAAAGGTCACACCTGTTGTTGTTATTTATGATGTTATCAATACTACAATAACAACAGATGTGACCTAATTAGACCTTCTCAACACCTCATAAAACTTGAACACTTTCTTTATGCCTCCTGGATTACTGTACAAAAATATACAATGTCTGGACCACGTTTTAGCGTCCAAAAAGTAGAAATACGAGGTCTGAACCACTTCCAGTTCTAAAAAGTGGATCTGAGTAGGTTGAGTGGGTTTCGGACTCTAAAAAGTGCACCAGATCTTGTATATTGTTGTACAGTAATCCAGGCGGCACAAAGAAACGTTCAAATTTTATGAGGTGTAAAAAGGTCTAATTAGGTCACATCTGTTGTTGTTGTAGTATTGACAACATCATAAATAACAACAACAGGTGTGACCTTTTCTCCAATGCTTGACCAATTATTTTTGATCAAAAAAATGTCACATAAGGACAAAAAAAAATAGCTGAAAACTTTGGAGAAAATCATATTTTTCTAGAAAATGTCACGGTACTTTTTCTCCACTTAGGCTCCACAGGTATGGAGCAAAATCTCCTTCATTCATGAAATGTTTAAAAATATGCTAATAATCTTGTTAGGATTAGGTTGACGTCTACAAATTTGTCAAACTTGAATAGTAACTAATCCGGGTTATTCAGTTTTCTCAAAATACGTCAAATGACCTATTTTTAACTTTTTTGTTTGAAAATCTCATCTTCAAAATAAAAGACGAGAAAAAAATAAATTAAACATTTTACGAGCTCTGACAATTGTCGGCAAAAGGTCACCTAATATTTCTTATTTTTGAGAGCTTGGGGTTTTTTTTTGAGAGGAAAAAATCTCAGACAGAAAAAAAAACAAATTTGGGTTTTTATTAATTCGGTGAAATTATTAAAAAATGGAGGAAATGAATGAAAAAGAGGAGATTGACTGAACAAAAATAGGTGTTTGTTTTAATGAAAATATTTTTAGGCATTTTTTCAGACTCCGCCCACAAAAGTGTGCAAAAAATCTCGGGGGCTTATTAAAACTAAATAGGAGTTTTCAAAAAAAAAAAATTTCTAGACCAATTTATATAGAGGGGCGCGGAAAAAAAATAGGAAACAGAAAAAATAAAAAATTTATGCAAAGAAAAAAAAGGAAAATAAATAAATTGATGGAAAGAAAAAGAAATACGAGTTTTCTCACATTCGTACAAGCTCGAAATGAGTGTTGCCAAAAATAGGTGATCTAGGATTTTGACACACAAAAACTAGTGAAAACAAAACGTTTTTTTTTTGTTTTTGAAATTTCACAAAAAAAAAAACGTTTTGTTGTGAGAGTTTTTTGTTTTTTTTTTTCATGAGAATTTTATTTCTCAGAAAAAAAATCTGAAAGGACAAAACCCCATCTAATCAAGAAAGCTTATAAAAAGGAAAAAACCTCAATTAATCCTCACTGCACCTATTTTTGCATCACAGAGGAAACATTGCACTTTGGTTCCGGCAGGCTGGACAAAAAATTATACTTATACTATTTTCAGCGATATGTCCAAAACAGAAGTTCTAAAAAAAGTGCATTTTCGGAAAAAGTGGGTTGGTTAGATTATTTATGACTCGGGGAAGAGGTTTTTGAAATATTGACGTTTCTTTTGCTTTTTGACAAATTCTAGGTCTAAAACGACCTGGTTTATGTAGCGTAGCCCAAATTTTTTTTAGTAAAACTTTGTTAAATATAATTTCATAAGTGTTTGTTGCCTGCGCAGACAAGTGAAGACAACAAAAATCAAAAATTCAGTTTTCAAAAAACTTTTCTAATCCAACACAGATTAGTTGCTTCTTTTGTGAGAAGAGGACAATGTCTTACTCCCTGATTTAATAATAATAATAATAATTTATTTACGCCAGCGGAAGGACAGACGTGTGGGAAAAAACAGTTGGTGAAAAAAATATTCACAAGAAAAAGATGGACAACAAAACGAAACAAAAAATGAAATAAAACGTATTATTCACATGTAGTCATACCTAGCGTAAGGTGAAATTTTGTACCGCAAGAAAAAAATCAGATGTTTTTTCACAGTGAAATTTTTATCATAAATATCGTATTTTCAGAGGAAAAACTCATAATTTTCCTTTTTTTACACTCTTACGCTAGGTATGCATGTAGTTTTAAAAATGGAAAGAAAAAAATAGCTCAAGTGTGATGTTTAGGCTGAAATATTTCTGGATTGCCTGATATTCATGCGAAACGAAATATAATCGAATAGTGAAGATTTATTGAACTCATTCCAATTTCGATAGTTAAGCAGTAGCGAGAAAAGTCCTCCTGGAAGCAAAAAAAAAATGAAAAACGGGCCTAGAGAGCATACTCAAGATAGCCCTTTAAAAACTGTTCTTCAAAAGACTGAAATGGATAAAGAGCCTTATTACTTATGATCTGAAATTGAAGACAACCGTACTATTTAATGATGAGTGCAAGGACGAAACAAAAAATAAAAACAAACTAGACGAGAAAACTGAGCAAAAAATGTGAAGAATGAATGAATGAACACAAGAAGAGGTGCTCATCTTTGGCCCCGCCCACTTTTACAACCCATGCCGCGTGCAAAAAGGGGCGGAGTCGACAGCCAATGTGCCTTCCTGTGCTCTATCATTCATCCATTCATTATTCGTCTTTTTTTAGTTTTACAATATTGTTTTTTTTTTCTTCCCTTGTCTCGTTCACTTTGATCTTTTTTTTTGTTTCTTTTTTTTTGATAAAGCTTTTGATGGAGGGTGGACCCACTAAGGGGGTATAACTTTGAGTTCTTACCCACAGTTATCCCAAGTATGCTAGAGAGAAAACATTTACCGGCTGTCAGTTGTAGTTTCTTCATTCTCGCCACAAGTCTATACAAACTAGCCGCCGAATGTTCATCATTGAACGTGCAGAATATTAGAGATCGTCCGGCTATCGTGGCCGCGACCACTTGTAGCATGGCTTTCAATTGTTTATCGCCACCAAACGCGCCGCAACCCCACCAACCGGTTGAAATTGGCGGCGGCGGCGAAAGTGCGTCATGTCCTGTACACGAACTGGGTGCTGAGAATCCGACGAGTAGCTGTAAATAGAGAAAACGCGATGAAAATGTTTTTCTCGGGGGAAAAACGTCCAGGGCATAGTAGGTTCGGGATTTTTGGTGGGGGGTATCAGGCTTGGGCGGAAATGACCCTTAGGAAATTTTTTTCCGAAAATTAATCGGAAAAAACCGGAAATTGGGAAAAATATAAACTTGAATTTCGAACATCAGTTATCTCTTTTTATCATTGAATGAAAACTGCACAGGGTTGAGAGAAAAGAGTCCGCAAAAGTGCGTCACGGTGTTACCGAGAGCTAGATCGCTTACCTTTTTAATTTCTCGATGAAGAAAGTCGCTGTCGAATTGTCGATAGGGACGATAGTAACCGTAATTCACTGCGTCAATCGCAATCAACTCATTCGCACACCTTCCATACTCATCGATATATTTATTCGAGTTCGCATCAGCCGTTCTCAATTCGCTCCACCGTAACGTGCTCGAATAGCCGTCATACGAACTATACGTTTGCGCGCCGACAATGAAAATCGCGTCAGTCGGCTCCATCACATCGTTGAGCAACATTGAGACAATCATTTCGGGACACATGAGGAAACGAATCTCCTCTTGGACGGCACCTTTTCCGAGAACACCGCCTCCGATGTATCTGTTGGCAAAGTCCATTTGACTGCCACCGACGACTTCTTCTATTCGAAGGTTTACGGAGACGTGAAAATCGAGGTTTGATATTTTTGCAGGGTTATTGAGAGCTTCTGGAGGGTTCGCAATTACACGTCGAAACGATACGTTTCCTTGCGGCATTGATTGTTTTATCGTTGAAAAATAGTGCATAATGAATTTGATTTTCTCGAAATCCAATAGTTTCGACGATGACAGCATTCTAAATAAATATTGTTCAGAATTTTTGGGAACTTTTGGTCAAACTCACGTGATGAATGTTAACTCATCCTCACAAGAGATACCGAGAAACATGTTTGCCAAAATGACAGCGCATTGATGTTGACTCAATGTCACCGAACCGTTCGTTTTGGCGCAAAGAAATGGGATTTCTTCTGGCAACACGTCTTCGGCACTTTCTGCCAGTTTCACAATGAACAAGAACAGTTGTAATGTTTCGTATCCTTCTCCGCGACCAGATTTCATTTGGAAATACGAGTGTAGCGAGGACAGAGGTTTGCGCTTGTTCAGATCGGTTTCGGCCAAATCGTAGATGAGTGTCTAGAAAGTTTGTTTTTTGAATGATGGACATTTTCATACCTGGCCTGAGAGGATACCAAACATTTTCAGAAATTGTGTCACTGTGAATAACGACCGAAAAAAGCAGAGAAAAATGGATGAAAATTTGACAGAAAATTATTTTTTGAATTTTCTTGGCGTCACATATTAGAAAAGTCACTGTGATTTTCGACAAAATATACTTAGGCCAGGTAAATATGTCGGAACTAACCTCAAATGCGAAATACCCGTTTTCAAATTGTGATTTATAACAATTGAAAAGTCGTTTATAATCAATGCAAATTTTCGGACCGTCTTCCTAGAAAAATAGAAATTTTGAAACGAAGATTCTTTCCACAAGTGTTTTTTCTTTGATAAATAGTGACTTTTGTAATCACATACTTGGGAGAGCTGTGGACTCAAAGTTATGCCCCCCCCCCTCTATCCTCGAAAAAAAATATTTTTCTGCACGTTTTTTGAGAACAGTTTTTTCCCAACAAAATTTTGAAGTGGATTTTTTTCAAAATTAAATTCCCATTCAAATGAGTCAAAAATTACACCCCCTATCATACTTGGGATAATTGTGGACAAGAATTTAAAGTCAAACCCCCCTAGTAGGTCCACCCTATATCAAAAAAAAAAGAACAAAAAGAAACGATCAAAGTGAACGAGACAATAAAAAAATATTGTAAAACTAAGAAAAAGACTAAAAATGAATGATTGAGCACCGGGAGACACATTGGCTGTTGACTCCGCCCCTTTTTGCAGGCGGCGTGGGTAATAAAAGTGGGCGGAGTCGACTGTCAATGCCTCTTCGTGTGTGCTCAACCATTCATTCATTCTTCACTTTTTTTCTTTATTTTCTAATATTGTTGTCTTTCTTTATTTTTCTTATTGCTCCCCCTCTCCCTTTTTCTTATTGCTCCCCCTCTCCCATTAGTCAAAAGTTATCCCATGTATAATTTTCTAGGTATCTAAGATTTTGAACCTTTTTCTGGTAGCTTTTTTGTAAACTTTCCATTCTAAAGTTAGTCTAGTTGCAACTCACATCACACTCATTCTGACAAAACCATTTTTGTCGAACAGTATAATTAGTTTGCCGAGTGGGCGTGGTTTGATTGACTCCGTCAATTTTTGTCATAACAAAATTGTTTTCATTCTCATTTTTTAATTGAGGATCAAAACATGTGATTCGCTGCTCACACTCGTCCAACACCGCTTCCAACTCTTTCGAAATGTGGAGGTTCAAATTTTCAACTTTTGGTTGTGCAAAATTTGCAGATATTTGTGGTGATTTTTTGATTGGTGTCATTGGCTGAAAGCAATGTTGTCAAGTTGACACGCTTGGGTTTAACTCACTTTTAAGTCTGGCATATCTTGATATTTTTTGACTAACTTGGGAGACCGCTTTAGTCGTTCCTTTAAAAAAATCAATTTTTTCTTTCAATAATAACTATACCTACCGATGAAAGCCGTTTTGTTTTGTCTGATTTCTCAATTTTTGCTATCTGAAAATGTATTTTTTTCAAAATGTTTTTTTTTGTTGTTGAGAAAGAAATCATACTTTGGGTGAAGGTGATGAAAATGGAGAAGTCATCTGATTAACAATTTGAATTGCAACACTGTCTTGATCATTAGCCGGATCTTCACGTTTTGTTGATTCTTGGATCTCCATTTTTTCAGTTGTTGTTGCTAGCGAAGCTTGTGATTCAATAATTTCTAGACTTCCTTCTTCTTCTCCTTCAATCCTCCAATTATAGATTCCATTTGTCACGAACTGTGAATCTTCTACAATTTCGTCCTCCCTAAATTTTAATTGCCGAAAAATTGCATCAAAATCGCTGCTCACTTTTGAATTTCTGACACAGGCTCGCCACTAAATACATCAACACTTTTCGGTTCGATTTCTATCATCTCTTGAGACATCGCTGGACTATCAACATGTAAAATACTGGTAGATTTGTTTTCAGTCAAATTGTATTTTTTGACATGTAGATTTGGAGGTGGTTTGTGTGCGACGCCTGTTCCAACGTAACGAGTGTAGTAATCTTGCTGAAAGAGAATGTAATTCATAAATTATGAGGAAAATAACGAAATTACGTTAAGACTAGGATCTGGAGGCAAATCTGATGCTGTTTCGGTTTGAGACATCACGCGAAATTTCGAAATTTGAAGTTCTCAGAATAAAAAAAAAAAAATTGCGCGCCTTTGTTTCCATCCGAGACCACAGTCACACACTTCGCGCCTTTAAACAGGGTTACGGTTTGTATAATTTTTTTTTCGGTTTTCTCAGATTTTTGAAATCGGAAAAAAATGCGCCAACCCTTTCTTTCATTTGTGTCAGCCTACCAAACATGTGACGCACAAACGACTTCCAACATTGATGTTTTCTTTTTTTTTTATTTTAAAAACTATTTTGGTAGAACAAAGTTAAAGATTATTTCAGATTGAAATATGGTGTTAGCAGATTTGGGGCGTAAAATTCGCAATGCGATCGGCAAACTCGGTCAGTCAACTGTTATCAATGAGGAAGAGCTCGATGTGATGCTTAAAGAAGTGTGCACAGCTTTAATCGAATCCGATGTGCACATTAGACTCGTTAAACAACTCAAAGATAATGTCAAGTAAGTTTTGAAAACGTTTTTGAAAAAAAATACAAAGCTCAATTTTTTTCAGAGCTGAAATCCGAATTGATGAAATGACCGGAGGTGCTAATAAACGACGCTTCATCCAAAAAACAGTTTTCAATGAACTTCTCAAACTGGTTGACCCCGGAGTCACTCCGTTCACTCCAACAAAAGGAAAACGAAACGTGTTCATGTTTGTCGGTCTGCAAGGTTCTGGAAAAACAACAACTTGTACAAAAATGGCGTACTATTATCAGAGAAAGGGGTGGAAAACGTGTCTGATTTGTGCGGATACATTCCGTGCCGGAGCTTTTGATCAATTGAAGCAAAATGCGACAAAAGCTCGAATTCCCTTTTATGGTTCGTATTCAGAGATTGATCCGGTCAAAATTGCAGCGGAAGGAGTTGAAAAGTTCACGGTAAGAATTCACTGATTCCTAGAATTTTAAACATTCTCGCTGTTACAGCAAGAAGGCTTTGAAATAATCATTGTCGATACATCTGGACGACATAAGCAAGAAGCATCACTGTTCGAAGAAATGTTGCAAGTGTCGAACGCTGTTCAACCAGACAACGTTGTGTTCGTTATGGATGCGTCGATTGGTCAGGCTTGTGAGGCACAAGCAAGAGCTTTCTCGCAAACTGTTGATGTTGCCAGTGTTATTATTACTAAATTGGATTCGCATGCGAAAGGAGGAGGAGCACTTTCGGCGTAAGCTTTTTTTATAAGTTCGGCTGAAAAAAAAGTTTTAGAAAACATAAAATAACCTATTTTTTAACAAGATAAACATGCTAAAAGAGGTAAAAAGGCTCCCGGCCGTTTAGAAACCAGACATTTCGAAACCGCATGAAAATATCCAAGAATATCCAAGAGAAATGCGTTTCCCTCGTGCAATCAATAAATGTGTGTACCGACATCTCACGGGGTGCGTTATTCTGAGAGACAAACAACCCCTTTTCCCCTCTTTTCGTTGAATATCATGCGGTTTTGAAGCCAAAAAAAACCGTAGTTTTATGTTTACGTGACGTGACCTTTTCATTTTTATTCACTTCGTTTTTTGAAGAAAAATCACGACACTTTTTCACCTTTTTGGTCAGGTTTTTCATAAAGAATGCCTTTTTTAGGGCTCTCAAACTTGCCAAAAATATTTTAAAAATTTCCTCCTCTAAATCTCATTTTTTCAGTGTCGCCGTGACAAAATCACCGGTCATTTTCATCGGTACCGGAGAACACATTGATGACTTTGAAATTTTCAAGCCAAAATCGTTTGTTCAGAAATTGTTGGGAATGGGAGATATTGCTGGACTTGTCGATATGGTTAACGATATTGGAATGCAGGATAACAAAGAACTTGTTGGACGACTGAAACAGGGACAATTCACACTTCGCGATATGTATGAACAGTTTCAGAATATCATGAAAATGGGGCCGTTCAGTCAAATAATGGTTAGTTTTTGAGAAAAAATTGGTCTTGCCGCGACAAAATTGGAATTTTTCAGAGTATGATTCCTGGATTTGGGCCGGAATTCATGACAAAAGGAAATGAACAAGAATCAGTGAATCGATTAAAGAAAATGATGACGATAATGGATTCGATGAGCGATAAAGAGCTCGATCATCCCAAAGCATCAGACCTGTTCACAAAAGAGGCGGGAAGACTGATTCGAGTGGCGAGAGGTTCTGGAAGTTCACAATTTGAAGTCAAAGAACTGTTGGCGCAATACAAAAAATTCTCGGATGTTGTGAAAAAGATAGGATCGATTAAAGGATTGTTTAACGTGAGTTTTTGTTCAAAAAATTAAGATTTTTTTCTGTCTGTCTGATTTCCTAAAAATTCACATTTTTAATATCGAAAAAAAGAGGAGTTTTCATACCTGACCGGACAGGGTACCAAAAAAATCCTTAAAATTTTGTTACGGTAAAAATGCATACTTTTATCAAGAAAAGCAGTTTTTTTTTAAAGTGAATTTTGGCTCTTCGAAAAATTTCCGGCTCCGACCAAGCCTGTTGTACAGTAATCCAGGCGGCACAAAGAAACGTTCAAGTTTTATAAGGTGGGAAAAAGGTCTAACTAGGTCACATCTGTTGTTGTTGTAGTATTGACAACATCATAAATAACAACAACAGGTGTGACCTTTTCTCCAATGCTTGGCTAATTATTTTTGATCAAAAAATGTCACATAAGGACAAAAACGAAAAAAAAATAGAGAAAAATAGCTGAACATTTGAGAGAAAATCATATTTTTCTAGAAAATGTCACGGTACTTTTCTCCTCATAGGCCAGGTATGAGAGGTTTTTTTTTTGGTATTTTTTCGGGGTCACTATTTTTTGAACGAAAGAAATTGAATTTTTTCAGGATTTTTCGGATTTTTTTCCTGAAAATTTCGAATTTTATTGAGAAATTTCTTATTTCACAACATTTTCTCCTAAAATTTTATTCCAGAAAAAGTAGGAAGCTCTTTTATGATGTATGAATTTTAGGCGTTTCCTCGAAAAATTACAGTTTTTCAGATTTTGAAAATTTACGACACTCCGATGTTACACTTGCGTTAAACAAGAGGCATAGCGGAGTGTCGTACCAGGATTTTTCCCAAGCTTTTTTTTAAAACCAAAATACTGTCTTCAGGGCAAAACTGGCGATATGAATCCGAAAAATGTGAATCCACAACAAATGGCAAAACTCAATCAACAAATGGCGAAAATGATGGACCCGCGCGTGTTAGCACAAATGGGCGGTATGGGCGGTTTGCAGAATATGATGCAACAAATGGCCCGGTCCGGAAAAATGTGATTCTTCTGTTAACCGTTATTTTTTGCATATCTCTGGGCTGGCATGAACTTTTTTCTTCGTTGAAATATTATTGCTGTTTCCAGTTTCTTTGATTTGACACTCGTTTCATTAATTCCATTCACACAACTATGTAGTAGTGTAAATAATTTATTCTCCCCTTTTTTATGAAGATTTCTATTTTTTTTTCATTTTTTAGGTTTGTAAAAATCGTTGATTTTTAACGAAGTTACTGTATTTTAAAAATGTTTTGTCTGCGTCTCTTCTCTAACCACTGTGCAATAAGTGAATTTCAGAAATAATGCCGCCAAATACAAGGAAAACAAAAATTGAAAACGATGATGAAGAGACGGAAGGAATCAAACCTACACCAATTCCCGAATCGGATCCAAGTTTTGAGAGAAAAATTCTGGTTGGCAGAGCAATTTCGAATAGCAAAATCGTCAAACTTCGTCATCCCAGAGAGGGTTTCGCGTTGTTTCGAATCTCAAAAAACGATTTTGATGAAGTGATATGTATAGACGACGGAAATCGGTCATTTTTCTATGGTGAAAGTTGTGTTGAGAACGGTCAGATGTATCTAATGGCTCCCTACAATCCGCTATTCGTTTGTCTACCTTATTTGTTCGCGAAAAAACAGAAATTTTTGGAAATTGACGAGATTTTTGAGGCGGAAGAGTTGAGAGAAAAAGCGATTGATGTGCTGGAAGATGTGGCAGATGTGAAGGAGGCGATCGATACAAAAGTGTATCGGATGAATGAGGAGAAAATGTTGAGGTGGATTGAGACGAGGTTCGACGTTTTGAAAGATGAATTGAAGGAGGAGGTGCACAAATCACTTTTGGAGGCTGGTGAGTTATTTGGGCTTTTTTCGAGGTGAAAATGGGTCTAAACGTCGAGTTTTTTTATCGAAAAACATCTAATTTTCAAATTTGAAATTCAGGGACTAGGCTTTTTCTAGGTCACGGACTAGTTTTTCAGTTTTCCAGGCCACGGACTTGTTTTAGCGTTCCTTTGGCCAAAAATTTTACAGAAAATCATAGTTTTTTGAACATTGAATCAACGAATTGAAAAATACGGTAAAAATGTATACTTTTATCGAGAAAGCAGTTTTTCATTTTTTTTTCAAAGTGAGTTTTGGCTCTTCGGAAAATCTCCGGCTCCGACTAAGCCTGTTGTACAGTAATCCGGGAGACACAAAGAAAGTTCAAATGTTTATGAGGTGTGAAAAAATGTGTTTAATACCTCTATTAGGTCACCATATGTTGTTGTTGTTGTTGTTATAGATAACATCATCATAAACAACAACAACAGGTGTGACCTTTTCCCTTTTGAGGGGTCGGGATCAAAGGCGGCACAAAGAAACGTTCGAATTTTATGAGGTGTGAAAAAGGTCTAATTAGGTCACATCTGTTGTTATTATAGTATTGATAACATCATAAACAACAACAACAGGTGTGACCTTTTCTCCAATGCTCGACCAATTTTTTTTGATCAATAAAATGTCACATAAGGACAACAACGAAAAAAATAGAGAAAAATAGCTGAAAATTTGAGAGAAAATCATAATTTTCTAGAAAATGTCACGGTACTTATTCTCCTCTTATTGTTAGCCCAGGTCTGGCCACGGACTAGTTTTTCAGTTTTCCAGGCCACGGACTAGTTTTAGCGTTTTCTCGGTCACGGACTAGTTTTTCGGTTTTCTTCCCATCGTTCAACTCTCGACACAGTCCTTTGGGCTTCCGGGCTACGCTCCTCCACTTTCCTAATTCCTAAATTCTTTGTAGAAGACGCCTACAATCGATACGTTTTCAATTTTCTTTGCGACTATTTATCGCCCGAAATCGCTCAACTCGCCAAACAACACTTGAACATTAAAGAAGCTGAAAAAACTGAAAATATCGATATGAGTATGAAGCGAAAAATGATTGATGAAGACGACGAGTACGTGAAACCGGTGGTCAAGGTGAGGCTATTGATTTTTACAGGAAAAAAATATTGATTTCAGAAACCGCGAGAATCGATCGCTGCGAAAAAATTGCAGGCGGCGTCAAAGGGGACGAAGTCGATAAGCAGCTTTTTTGCGAAAAAAATGATCTCTCACAAATAAATCTCACTTTTTTTCTCTATATCTCTCTCTTTCTCTCTCTTTTTGTTTTAATTGAGTTTTAAAAAACTCTGAAATATTTTATTTTTTGTCAAAATTTAGATTTTCCAAGTCTTAAAAATTAGAAATAATGTCGAGTCGTTTGGCGGCGTCGAGAATTGTTCATGCTGGACGAGGAATCGGGCAACCTAGCGCGTTTGGAAAACGAATGGATCGATTGACAAATCGAGTTTGGGGAGAGGTGGTGATGCCAACCGATACGAAAAGTTTAAAGGTGATTTTTAGTTGTTAAATATTGTCACAGCTTGAGAAAATCGATATATTGAGTTCAAACTACATTCTATTTTCTCTAACCCACACTATTTCTCGCAAATAAAGTGTGCGGCAGTTGCATATTTGGGTTTCTCAGACTGTGACTGTTTTAGGCTAGCTTGTGCAGGCTCTATGTGTGTTGATTTAGGTGGTTCGTGTGATGTCGGCTGAACCGTATGAGCAGAAAAATCAACTATCACCAGAATATTATCCAAACTTGCCAATGTTTCACTATTTAACGAAAATGCTCAGATTTCATGGATTGTTTTTTGATGATCATGTTGTTTTCAGAGAGGTTGGTTTTGATTTATAAAAAAACACTGGGATTTTCGGACATTTTTTTTCAAATTTTGACTGTTGGAAATGTCACTAGCGTCAAAAATTGTCTAGTAACACTATTTTTGTGTCATTTCTGCTGAAAAATGAATAAAAAACTCGTGGCCGAGGATTTCTAGGCCACGAGAATAATTTTTCTCTTCCACACGACAATAGTTGTTTCTCAGGTTCAAGACAATTTGAAAACAATTCGCGGCAAAGTTGTACGACCACCAATTGGACAGGGAAAACGTGCACAGTTGCGTGGCAAAAAATAAATACCTTGTTTTGATTTTTTTTTGTTTAGGAGGAGTAGAATGAAATGATGCATTTTATTTTATTTCTTGAAGTTCTGAAAAGGTAGAAACCTTGAAAAAATATAAATTTTCATGAAAAAACACTGGAAAAAGGTAAAATTTCAAGGATGAAAAGATCATCGGCGGGGAAAATCAAAGGTGAGCGATGAATTTTTGGGGGAAATTCGAATTTTTTTCTTTATTTTTTTTTTCGCAGAGAAAAATATGGATGTGGATTTGTTTGGCCGGCCGATAAAATCGAATGGAAAGTGGGATGGTTTGGTGAGAAAATTTATGTTGAAAATTCTGGAAAATCATAATTTTTTTTAGGAGAATGATCTACTAATATTTACTCACGAAGATTGTGAGCCGAGAGGAAAAGTGGCGTGTTTTGACATGGATGGAACACTGATTGAAACAAAGTCTGGAAAAGTTCATCCGGTGGATACGAGAGATTGGAAGTTGGTTTTTTATGGGGTTTTTTTTTGTCAGAAAATTTTGAGAGGAAAAACTGTTAAATTCGACAAAATTTGAAGTTTTCGTGACGAGACCCAGACACATTTATCAAAAAAATATGAAAAGTGGGCGGTTTTTAGTTTTTTGCAGTTTTGCCGCATACAGTTTGAGGAAGAAAAGAGTGAAAAAGTATAGTTTTAGCGAAAAAAAACTGTGCGCTACAACAAAAAATTGAAAAATCCACGTTCACATAGAAAATTCTACTGTACGTCAAACTTTTTTTGAAATTTTTCCTCTGAAAATACGATTTTTATGATAACTTTCCAATTTTTTTTCGTGACCGCTTCGCAGACACGCAGCGCAGACGACAATATATTCACAACGTGTCATTTTTCGCTTTTCAGACTTCTCCACACCGACATTCCTTCAAAAATCAAATCTCTGCATCAAGAAGGCTACAAAATTGTGATTTTCACCAATCAAAAAGGTATTCAAATCGGCAAAGTGGACAAAACCCAATTCAAACGAAAAATCGAGCAAGTTGTCGCCAAACTCGGTGCGCCGATTCAAGCGTTTGTTGCGATTTCCGGCGGAATTTATCGCAAGCCTTGCGTTGGAATGTGGAACATGTTAAAGGAACAGTATAATGGTCAAGTTGAGATTACGCTAGATGAATGTTTGTATGTTGGTGATGCGGCTGGGCGGCATAAAACTAAGGTTGGTTTTTTTTTTGAAAATCTCCATGAAATTTTGAACAAAAGGACGTATTTTTTCAAAGTCGAGTTTTGTACTTCTCTCGGACAAGATAGCTAATTTTTAAGGTTTCCAAAAAATGTGAAAAAATGTTCAATTTTTCGAATATTTTTTCAAATTTCATAAATCTCCATGAAAATCTGAACCAAATGACCTATTTTTCCACACAAAAAATTGATTTTCAAAAAATTTCGAGTTTTGTACTTCTCTTGGACAAGATATCGAATTTTTTAAATATTTTCCTCTCATTCCAGACACGCCCAAAAAAAGACCATTCCCATGCTGATCGCTACTTCGCCTCCAACATCGGCCTCAAATTCTTCACCCCGGAGCAGTTTTTCGAGAAGAAGACGATCGACGAACCATGGGGACCGCCCGGTTTCGAACCACAACAATTGTTGTCGCAGAATTTGCCGCTTATCCAACCCGAAACCACACAAATACCAGCAATTGAGGGTCGAGTCGAAATGTTGATCATGTGCGGATTTCCGGGATCGGGAAAATCGACATTTTCGAGACGAATCGCTGACAAATATGGATATCAGGTTCGTTGTTATCAATAGAGCGCACATGATCGTGTAACAACGATGCTCCGCAATCACGCTTAGCTTAAAAGCAGACAACGATACTCCGCAGAACATTGCGAAATATTAAAATTGTTAGATTCTCAATAGAGCGCACATGACTCATAGTTTTATAATTATTTTGCAACGACACTCCGCAGAACATTGATACTAAAATTGTTGAAAAACTGATAGGAAAATTGGAAAAATCAATATTTAAACCTGAAAAATCGCAAAAATCAATGTTTTCGAGCAGAAAAATTGTGAAAAATCATGTTTTTTACAACAAAATTGACAGAAAGTTGTGTTTAGAAAATGAAAAACCTCAAATTTTTCCAATTTTCCGTGTCAAAAATGTTACTTTTTAAGTTTTTTGTTCCGAGATGTGTTAAAAAATCAATTTTTTCAACTAAATTGTTACATTCTCAATAGAGCGCACATGGCCCATCATTTAAAAAAAGAGGGATGACCTAGAAGCCGACAAACACTCGTAGTCTGGCTGTGTGATGATATATAAAGATAATAATGTGAGAGGGAAGACATGTAGCACATAGCCAAGTGGTTCGCGCGTTTGACTAACAATCAGACGATGCTGGTTCGAGGCCGGGCCGGATATTTTTGCGTTTTTTTTTCACAAAAATTAAAGTTTTGATACATGAGAGTGCAACAATACTCCGCATTTACGTCTAGTTAAAAATCAGTGTTTTTTTTCAGATCATCAATCGAGACACGCTTGGAACATGGCAAAAATGTGTGGCACAGGCGAGATATTGGTTGAATGAGGGAAAAAGTGTCATCATCGACAACACGAATCCGGACAAAGAGTCACGAAAACGATACATCGACGTGGCCGACGAATTGAACGTCGTTTGTCGCTGCTTCAAGATGTCGTGTCATCTGGCACAGGCCCAACACAACATACGATTCAGAGGATTGACAAAACAGGACGACGGTCAGGAGATTGGAATCATGGTGCTGCGAATGCACACGTCGAAATATCAGGAACCCGAATGTTCGGAAGGTTTTCACGATGTTGTCACTGTCAATTTTAAGCCTCACTTTGAAAATGAACAACATAGGCAATTATTTGCAATGTTTCTTGTTGAATAATGTAAAAATGAATGATTTTCCTTTCCTTTTTCAGATTTTGAACTTTCAGATTGTTGTGTGTTTTTCAGCTGTTTTTTAAATGAGAAATGAATAAATTTGTTTTTTTGATAATTGTCAGTACCAAAAAATAGGAAAATGAGAATAAAAATTATTTTAAAAACGGGGCGTGGTCACGTACAGTAGCATTTTCGCTGTACACGTGGATTTTTTACATTTTATAATGGGAAGTTAACGTTTTTTGTCATGTTCCTTCAACGAAAATGTACTGTAGTTAGCCCCGCCCATTTGGTTTTATAAAAACGATTAATTAAAAAAAACTAAAAAAAAAAAAAATTTTGCCCCGCCTGGGAGTCGAACCCAAGCGTCTCACACCTCAGAGATTGTCGACAAACACGTTAACCACTCGACCATGCATGTCACATTAACTATTGTTTCATTTCTCATATAAATACTTACTATGTGTCCAAGTTAACACGTGACCAAGTTATTGATTTTTTGAAACACGTTTTGACGTTTTTCTACATTTCATAGTTAACGGATTTTGGATTTGAATAGCTCATTCGAAAGAGGAGCTCATGGGAATCCTAATGCACAATAATTCATCTGGGTCGGCCCAACGGCCCGATTTTTTATTTTTCTTCGGCCTATATCTCGAGAACGGGCCGTCCACGTAAAAAACGAATTACACCATTGGAAAGCCCGTGGTCTGATTAGTAAGCACGCCTAGTTTCATGCCTGAAAGTTTTAACTGGGCCGAGAAAATCAGTCTTGAAGTTTTTGGAAATTTTTGAAAATTTCCGACTTTTTTGGGAAAATTTTCCATTTTTTGGAGAAATTTCTCAAAATTTCCAAAAACTTCAGACCTGATTTTCTCGGCCCAGTTAAGACCTACGGTCTTAAAAATGTTGTCCCAGACTAAACAGACCACGGGCTTTCCAATGGTGTAATTCGTTTTTTACGTGGACGGCCCGTTTTCGAGATATAAGCCCAGGAAAATTTAAAAATCGGGCCGTTGGGCCGACCCAGGTGAATTATAGTGCATTAGGACTCCCGTGATCTCCTCTTTCGAATGAGCCATCTAAATCCAAAATCCGTTAACTATGAAATGTAGAAAAACGTCAAAACGTGTTTCAAAAAATCAATAACTTGGTCACGTGTTAACTTCGATACATAGTAAATATTTATATGAGAAATGAAACCAGAGTGAGTGTGACATGCATGGTCGAGTGGTTAAGGAGTTTGTCTCTGAGGTGAGAGGTGTTGGGTTCGACTCCAGGCGGCGCAAAATTTTTTTTTATTTTTGACCAAGTTATTGATTTTTTTGAAACACGTTTTGACGTTTTTCTACATTTCATAGTTAACGGATTTTGGATTTAGATGGCTCATTCGAAAGAGGAGATCACGGGAGTCCTAATGCACTATAATTCACCTGGGTCGGCCCAACGGCCCGATTTTTAAATTTTCCTGGGCCCATATCTCGAGAACGGGCCGTCCACGTAAAAAACGAATTACACCATTGGAAAGCCCGTGGTCTGATTAGTAAGCACGCCTAGTTTCATGCCTGAAAGTTTTAACTGGGCCGAGAAAATCAGTCTTGAAGTTTTTGGAAATTTTTGAAAATTTCCGACTTTTTTGGGAAAATTTTCCATTTTTTGGAGAAATTTCTCAAAATTTCCAAAAACTTCAGACCTGATTTTCTCGGCCCAGTTAAGACCTACGGTCTTAAAAATGTTGTCCCAGACTAAACAGACCACGGGCTTTCCAATGGTGTAATTCGTTTTTTACGTGGACGGCCCGTTTTCGAGATATAAGCCCAGGAAAATTTAAAAATCGGGCCGTTGGGCCGACCCAGGTGAATTATAGTGCATTAGGACTCCCGTGATCTCCTCTTTCGAATGAGCCATCTAAATCCAAAATCCGTTAACTATGAAATGTAGAAAAACGTCAAAACGTGTTTCAAAAAATCAATAACTTGGTCACGTGTTAACTTCGATACATAGTAAATATTTATATGAGAAATGAAACCAGAGTGAGTGTGACATGCATGGTCGAGTGGTTAAGGAGTTTGTCTCTGAGGTGAGAGGTGTTGGGTTCGACTCCAGGCGGCGCAAAATTTTTTTTTATTTTTGACCAAGTTATTGATTTTTTTGAAACACGTTTTGACGTTTTTCTACATTTCATAGTTAACGGATTTTGGATTTAGATGGCTCATTCGAAAGAGGAGATCACGGGAGTCCTAATGCACTATAATTCACCTGGGTCGGCCCAACGGCCCGATTTTTAAATTTTCCTGGGCCCATATCTCGAGAACGGGCCGTCCACGTAAAAAACGAATTACACCATTGGAAAGCCCGTGGTCTGATTAGTAAGCACGCCTAGTTTCATGCCTGAAAGTTTTAACTGGGCCGAGAAAATCAGTCTTGAAGTTTTTGGAAATTTTTGAAAATTTCCGACTTTTTTGGGAAAATTTTCCATTTTTTGGAGAAATTTCTCAAAATTTCCAAAAACTTCAGACCTGATTTTCTCGGCCCAGTTAAGACCTACGGTCTTAAAAATGTTGTCCCAGACTAAACAGACCACGGGCTTTCCAATGGTGTAATTCGTTTTTTACGTGGACGGCCCGTTTTCGAGATATAAGCCCAGGAAAATTTAAAAATCGGGCCGTTGGGCCGACCCAGGTGAATTATAGTGCATTAGGACTCCCGTGATCTCCTCTTTCGAATGAGCCATCTAAATCCAAAATCCGTTAACTATGAAATGTAGAAAAACGTCAAAACGTGTTTCAAAAAATCAATAACTTGGTCACGTGTTAACTTCGATACATAGTAAATATTTATATGAGAAATGAAACCAGAGTGAGTGTGACATGCATGGTCGAGTGGTTAAGGAGTTTGTCTCTGAGGTGAGAGGTGTTGGGTTCGACTCCAGGCGGCGCAAAATTTTTTTTTATTTTTGACCAAGTTATTGATTTTTTTGAAACACGTTTTGACGTTTTTCTACATTTCATAGTTAACGGATTTTGGATTTAGATGGCTCATTCGAAAGAGGAGATCACGGGAGTCCTAATGCACTATAATTCACCTGGGTCGGCCCAACGGCCCGATTTTTAAATTTTCCTGGGCCCATATCTCGAGAACGGGCCGTCCACGTAAAAAACGAATTACACCATTGGAAAGCCCGTGGTCTGATTAGTAAGCACGCCTAGTTTCATGCCTGAAAGTTTTAACTGGGCCGAGAAAATCAGTCTTGAAGTTTTTGGAAATTTTTGAAAATTTCCGACTTTTTTGGGAAAATTTTCCATTTTTTGGAGAAATTTCTCAAAATTTCCAAAAACTTCAGACCTGATTTTCTCGGCCCAGTTAAGACCTACGGTCTTAAAAATGTTGTCCCAGACTAAACAGACCACGGGCTTTCCAATGGTGTAATTCGTTTTTTACGTGGACGGCCCGTTTTCGAGATATAAGCCCAGGAAAATTTAAAAATCGGGCCGTTGGGCCGACCCAGGTGAATTATAGTGCATTAGGACTCCCGTGATCTCCTCTTTCGAATGAGCCATCTAAATCCAAAATCCGTTAACTATGAAATGTAGAAAAACGTCAAAACGTGTTTCAAAAAATCAATAACTTGGTCACGTGTTAACTTCGATACATAGTAAATATTTATATGAGAAATGAAACCAGAGTGAGTGTGACATGCATGGTCGAGTGGTTAAGGAGTTTGTCTCTGAGGTGAGAGGTGTTGGGTTCGACTCCAGGCGGCGCAAAATTTTTTTTTATTTTTGACCAAGTTATTGATTTTTTTGAAACACGTTTTGACGTTTTTCTACATTTCATAGTTAACGGATTTTGGATTTAGATGGCTCATTCGAAAGAGGAGATCACGGGAGTCCTAATGCACTATAATTCACCTGGGTCGGCCCAACGGCCCGATTTTTAAATTTTCCTGGGCCCATATCTCGAGAACGGGCCGTCCACGTAAAAAACGAATTACACCATTGGAAAGCCCGTGGTCTGATTAGTAAGCACGCCTAGTTTCATGCCTGAAAGTTTTAACTGGGCCGAGAAAATCAGTCTTGAAGTTTTTGGAAATTTTTGAAAATTTCCGACTTTTTTGGGAAAATTTTCCATTTTTTGGAGAAATTTCTCAAAATTTCCAAAAACTTCAGACCTGATTTTCTCGGCCCAGTTAAGACCTACGGTCTTAAAAATGTTGTCCCAGACTAAACAGACCACGGGCTTTCCAATGGTGTAATTCGTTTTTTACGTGGACGGCCCGTTTTCGAGATATAAGCCCAGGAAAATTTAAAAATCGGGCCGTTGGGCCGACCCAGGTGAATTATAGTGCATTAGGACTCCCGTGATCTCCTCTTTCGAATGAGCCATCTAAATCCAAAATCCGTTAACTATGAAATGTAGAAAAACGTCAAAACGTGTTTCAAAAAATCAATAACTTGGTCACGTGTTAACTTCGATACATAGTAAATATTTATATGAGAAATGAAACCAGAGTGAGTGTGACATGCATGGTCGAGTGGTTAAGGAGTTTGTCTCTGAGGTGAGAGGTGTTGGGTTCGACTCCAGGCGGCGCAAAATTTTTTTTTATTTTTGACCAAGTTATTGATTTTTTTGAAACACGTTTTGACGTTTTTCTACATTTCATAGTTAACGGATTTTGGATTTAGATGGCTCATTCGAAAGAGGAGATCACGGGAGTCCTAATGCACTATAATTCACCTGGGTCGGCCCAACGGCCCGATTTTTAAATTTTCCTGGGCCCATATCTCGAGAACGGGCCGTCCACGTAAAAAACGAATTACACCATTGGAAAGCCCGTGGTCTGATTAGTAAGCACGCCTAGTTTCATGCCTGAAAGTTTTAACTGGGCCGAGAAAATCAGTCTTGAAGTTTTTGGAAATTTTTGAAAATTTCCGACTTTTTTGGGAAAATTTTCCATTTTTTGGAGAAATTTCTCAAAATTTCCAAAAACTTCAGACCTGATTTTCTCGGCCCAGTTAAGACCTACGGTCTTAAAAATGTTGTCCCAGACTAAACAGACCACGGGCTTTCCAATGGTGTAATTCGTTTTTTACGTGGACGGCCCGTTTTCGAGATATAAGCCCAGGAAAATTTAAAAATCGGGCCGTTGGGCCGACCCAGGTGAATTATAGTGCATTAGGACTCCCGTGATCTCCTCTTTCGAATGAGCCATCTAAATCCAAAATCCGTTAACTATGAAATGTAGAAAAACGTCAAAACGTGTTTCAAAAAATCAATAACTTGGTCACGTGTTAACTTCGATACATAGTAAATATTTATATGAGAAATGAAACCAGAGTGAGTGTGACATGCATGGTCGAGTGGTTAAGGAGTTTGTCTCTGAGGTGAGAGGTGTTGGGTTCGACTCCAGGCGGCGCAAAATTTTTTTTTATTTTTGACCAAGTTATTGATTTTTTTGAAACACGTTTTGACGTTTTTCTACATTTCATAGTTAACGGATTTTGGATTTAGATGGCTCATTCGAAAGAGGAGATCACGGGAGTCCTAATGCACTATAATTCACCTGGGTCGGCCCAACGGCCCGATTTTTAAATTTTCCTGGGCCCATATCTCGAGAACGGGCCGTCCACGTAAAAAACGAATTACACCATTGGAAAGCCCGTGGTCTGATTAGTAAGCACGCCTAGTTTCATGCCTGAAAGTTTTAACTGGGCCGAGAAAATCAGTCTTGAAGTTTTTGGAAATTTTTGAAAATTTCCGACTTTTTTGGGAAAATTTTCCATTTTTTGGAGAAATTTCTCAAAATTTCCAAAAACTTCAGACCTGATTTTCTCGGCCCAGTTAAGACCTACGGTCTTAAAAATGTTGTCCCAGACTAAACAGACCACGGGCTTTCCAATGGTGTAATTCGTTTTTTACGTGGACGGCCCGTTTTCGAGATATAAGCCCAGGAAAATTTAAAAATCGGGCCGTTGGGCCGACCCAGGTGAATTATAGTGCATTAGGACTCCCGTGATCTCCTCTTTCGAATGAGCCATCTAAATCCAAAATCCGTTAACTATGAAATGTAGAAAAACGTCAAAACGTGTTTCAAAAAATCAATAACTTGGTCACGTGTTAACTTCGATACATAGTAAATATTTATATGAGAAATGAAACCAGAGTGAGTGTGACATGCATGGTCGAGTGGTTAAGGAGTTTGTCTCTGAGGTGAGAGGTGTTGGGTTCGACTCCAGGCGGCGCAAAATTTTTTTTTATTTTTGACCAAGTTATTGATTTTTTTGAAACACGTTTTGACGTTTTTCTACATTTCATAGTTAACGGATTTTGGATTTAGATGGCTCATTCGAAAGAGGAGATCACGGGAGTCCTAATGCACTATAATTCACCTGGGTCGGCCCAACGGCCCGATTTTTAAATTTTCCTGGGCCCATATCTCGAGAACGGGCCGTCCACGTAAAAAACGAATTACACCATTGGAAAGCCCGTGGTCTGATTAGTAAGCACGCCTAGTTTCATGCCTGAAAGTTTTAACTGGGCCGAGAAAATCAGTCTTGAAGTTTTTGGAAATTTTTGAAAATTTCCGACTTTTTTGGGAAAATTTTCCATTTTTTGGAGAAATTTCTCAAAATTTCCAAAAACTTCAGACCTGATTTTCTCGGCCCAGTTAAGACCTACGGTCTTAAAAATGTTGTCCCAGACTAAACAGACCACGGGCTTTCCAATGGTGTAATTCGTTTTTTACGTGGACGGCCCGTTTTCGAGATATAAGCCCAGGAAAATTTAAAAATCGGGCCGTTGGGCCGACCCAGGTGAATTATAGTGCATTAGGACTCCCGTGATCTCCTCTTTCGAATGAGCCATCTAAATCCAAAATCCGTTAACTATGAAATGTAGAAAAACGTCAAAACGTGTTTCAAAAAATCAATAACTTGGTCACGTGTTAACTTCGATACATAGTAAATATTTATATGAGAAATGAAACCAGAGTGAGTGTGACATGCATGGTCGAGTGGTTAAGGAGTTTGTCTCTGAGGTGAGAGGTGTTGGGTTCGACTCCAGGCGGCGCAAAATTTTTTTTTATTTTTGACCAAGTTATTGATTTTTTTGAAACACGTTTTGACGTTTTTCTACATTTCATAGTTAACGGATTTTGGATTTAGATGGCTCATTCGAAAGAGGAGATCACGGGAGTCCTAATGCACTATAATTCACCTGGGTCGGCCCAACGGCCCGATTTTTAAATTTTCCTGGGCCCATATCTCGAGAACGGGCCGTCCACGTAAAAAACGAATTACACCATTGGAAAGCCCGTGGTCTGATTAGTAAGCACGCCTAGTTTCATGCCTGAAAGTTTTAACTGGGCCGAGAAAATCAGTCTTGAAGTTTTTGGAAATTTTTGAAAATTTCCGACTTTTTTGGGAAAATTTTCCATTTTTTGGAGAAATTTCTCAAAATTTCCAAAAACTTCAGACCTGATTTTCTCGGCCCAGTTAAGACCTACGGTCTTAAAAATGTTGTCCCAGACTAAACAGACCACGGGCTTTCCAATGGTGTAATTCGTTTTTTACGTGGACGGCCCGTTTTCGAGATATAAGCCCAGGAAAATTTAAAAATCGGGCCGTTGGGCCGACCCAGGTGAATTATAGTGCATTAGGACTCCCGTGATCTCCTCTTTCGAATGAGCCATCTAAATCCAAAATCCGTTAACTATGAAATGTAGAAAAACGTCAAAACGTGTTTCAAAAAATCAATAACTTGGTCACGTGTTAACTTCGATACATAGTAAATATTTATATGAGAAATGAAACCAGAGTGAGTGTGACATGCATGGTCGAGTGGTTAAGGAGTTTGTCTCTGAGGTGAGAGGTGTTGGGTTCGACTCCAGGCGGCGCAAAATTTTTTTTTATTTTTGACCAAGTTATTGATTTTTTTGAAACACGTTTTGACGTTTTTCTACATTTCATAGTTAACGGATTTTGGATTTAGATGGCTCATTCGAAAGAGGAGATCACGGGAGTCCTAATGCACTATAATTCACCTGGGTCGGCCCAACGGCCCGATTTTTAAATTTTCCTGGGCCCATATCTCGAGAACGGGCCGTCCACGTAAAAAACGAATTACACCATTGGAAAGCCCGTGGTCTGATTAGTAAGCACGCCTAGTTTCATGCCTGAAAGTTTTAACTGGGCCGAGAAAATCAGTCTTGAAGTTTTTGGAAATTTTTGAAAATTTCCGACTTTTTTGGGAAAATTTTCCATTTTTTGGAGAAATTTCTCAAAATTTCCAAAAACTTCAGACCTGATTTTCTCGGCCCAGTTAAGACCTACGGTCTTAAAAATGTTGTCCCAGACTAAACAGACCACGGGCTTTCCAATGGTGTAATTCGTTTTTTACGTGGACGGCCCGTTTTCGAGATATAAGCCCAGGAAAATTTAAAAATCGGGCCGTTGGGCCGACCCAGGTGAATTATAGTGCATTAGGACTCCCGTGATCTCCTCTTTCGAATGAGCCATCTAAATCCAAAATCCGTTAACTATGAAATGTAGAAAAACGTCAAAACGTGTTTCAAAAAATCAATAACTTGGTCACGTGTTAACTTCGATACATAGTAAATATTTATATGAGAAATGAAACCAGAGTGAGTGTGACATGCATGGTCGAGTGGTTAAGGAGTTTGTCTCTGAGGTGAGAGGTGTTGGGTTCGACTCCAGGCGGCGCAAAATTTTTTTTTATTTTTGACCAAGTTATTGATTTTTTTGAAACACGTTTTGACGTTTTTCTACATTTCATAGTTAACGGATTTTGGATTTGAATAGCTCATTCGAAAGAGGAGCTCACGGGAAACCTAATGCACTATAATTCACCCGGATCGGCCCATCGGCCCGATTTTTCATTTTTCTTTGAGCTTTATCTCAAGAACGGGACGACTAGAGCTGACGTGAGTTACACCATTGGAAAGCCCGTGGTCTGTTTAGTCTGGGACAACATTTTTAAGACCCTAGGTCTTAACTGGGCCGAGAAAATCAGTCCTGAAGTTTTTGGAAATTTTGAGAAATTTCTCCAAAAAATGGCAAATTTTCCCAAAAAAGTCGGAAATTTTCAAAAATTTCCAAAAACTTTAGAGACGATTTTCTCGGCCCAGTTAAAACTTTCAGGCATGAAACTAGGCGTGCTTACTAATCAGACCACGGGCTTTCCAATGGTGTAACTCACGTCAGCTCTAGTCGGCCCGTTCCTGAGATATAAGCCGAGGAAAATTTAAAAATCGGGCCGTTGGGCCGACCCAGGTGAATTATAGTGCATTAGGACTCCCGTGATCTCCTCTTTCGAATGAGCCATCTAAATCCGAAATCCGTTAACTATGAAATGTAGAAAAACGTCAAAACGTGATTCAAAAAATCAATAACTTGGTCACGTGTTAACTTCGATACATAGTAAGTATTTATATGAGAAATGAAACCAGAGTGTGTGTGACATGCATGGTCGAGTGGTTAAGGAGTTTGTCTCTGAGGTGAGAGGTGTTGGGTTCGACTCCCAGGCGGCGCAGGAATTTTTTTTTAGGTTTTATGATTAATCTTCTCGACCAACTTATTGATTATTTCCTGAAGACGTCGAAGATTTGAATTCTCAAAAAATCAATAAAGAAAATCAAACTTGGTGAAAACTAAAAAAAATTTGTTACGCCACCTGGAGTCGAACTCAACACCTCTCACCTCAGAGACAAACACGTTAACCACTCGACCATGCATGTCACACTCAATTTTGTTTCATTTCTCATATAAATACTTACTATGTGTCCAAGTTAACACGTGACCAAGTTATTGATTTTTTGAAACACGTTTTGACGTTTTTCTACATTTCATAGTTAACGGATTTCGGATTTAGATGGCTCATTCGAAAGAGGAGATTTTTAAGACCGTAGGTCTTAACTGGGCCGAGAAAATCAGGTCTGAAGTTTTTGGAAATTTTGAGAAATTTCTCCAAAAAATGGAAAATTTTCCCAAAAAAGTCGGAAATTTTCAAAAATTTCCAAAAACTTCAAGACTGATTTTCTCGGCCCAGTTAAAACTTTCAGGCATGAAACTAGGCGTGCTTACTAATCAGACCACGGGCTTTCCAATGGTGTAATTCGTTTTTTACGTGGACGGCCCGTTCTCGAGATATAGGCCGAAGAAAAATAAAAAATCGGGCCGTTGGGCCGACCCAGATGAATTATTGTGCATTAGGATTCCCATGAGCTCCTCTTTCGAATGAGCTATTCAAATCCAAAATCCGTTAACTATGAAATGTAGAAAAACGTCAAAACGTGTTTCAAAAAATCAATAACTTGGTCACGTGTTAACTTGGACACATAGTAAGTATTTATATGAGAAATGAAACAAAATTGAGTGTGACATGCATGGTCGAGTGGTTAACGTGTTTGTCTCTGAGGTGAGAGGTGTTGAGTTCGACTCCAGGTGGCGTAACAAATTTTTTTTAGTTTTCACCAAGTTTGATTTTCTTTATTGATTTTTTGAGAATTCAAATCTTCGACGTCTTCAGGAAATAATCAATAAGTTGGTCGAGAAGATTAATCATAAAACCTAAAAAAAAATTCCTGCGCCGCCTGGGAGTCGAACCCAACACCTCTCACCTCAGAGACAAACTCCTTAACCACTCGACCATGTATGTCACACTCACTCTCGTTTCATTTCTCATTTAAATACTTACTATGTGTCCAAGTTAACACGTGACCAAGTTATTGATTTTTTGAAACACGTTTTGACGTTTTTCTACATTTCATAGTTAACGGATTTTGGATTTAGATGGCTCATTCGAAAGAGGAGATCACGGGAGTCCTAATGCACTATAATTCACCTGGGTCGGCCCAACGGCCCGATTTTTAAATTTTCCTGGGCTTATATCTCGAAAACGGGCCGTCCACGTAAAAAACGAATTACACCATTGGAAAGCCCGTGGTCTGTTTAGTCTGGGACAACATTTTTAAGACCGTAGGTCTTAACTGGGCCGAGAAAATCAGGTCTGAAGTTTTTGGAAATTTTGAGAAATTTCTCCAAAAAATGGAAAATTTTCCCAAAAAAGTCGGAAATTTTCAAAAATTTCCAAAAACTTCAAGACTGATTTTCTCGGCCCAGTTAAAACTTTCAGGCATGAAACTAGGCGTGCTTACTAATCAGACCACGGGCTTTCCAATGGTGTAATTCGTTTTTTACGTGGACGGCCCGTTTTCGAGATATAAGCCCAGGAAAATTTAAAAATCGGGCCGTTGGGCCGACCCAGGTGAATTATAGTGCATTAGGACTCCCGTGATCTCCTCTTTCGAATGAGCTATTCAAATCCAAAATCCGTTAACTATGAAATGTAGAAAAACGTCAAAACGTGTTTCAAAAAATCAATAACTTGGTCACGTGTTAACTTGGACACATAGTAAGTATTTATATGAGAAATGAAACAAAATTGAGTGTGACATGCATGGTCGAGTGGTTAACGTGTTTGTCTCTGAGGTGAGAGGTGTTGAGTTCGACTCCAGGTGGCGTAACAAATTTTTTTTAGTTTTCACCAAGTTTGATTTTCTTTATTGATTTTTTGAGAATTCAAATCTTCGACGTCTTCAGGAAATAATCAATAAGTTGGTCGAGAAGATTAATCATAAAACCTAAAAAAAAATTCCTGCGCCGCCTGGGAGTCGAACCCAACACCTCTCACCTCAGAGACAAACTCCTTAACCACTCGACCATGTATGTCACACTCACTCTCGTTTCATTTCTCATTTAAATACTTACTATGTGTCCAAGTTAACACGTGACCAAGTTATTGATTTTTTGAAACACGTTTTGACGTTTTTCTACATTTCATAGTTAACGGATTTTGGATTTAGATGGCTCATTCGAAAGAGGAGATCACGGGAGTCCTAATGCACTATAATTCACCTGGGTCGGCCCAACGGCCCGATTTTTAAATTTTCCTGGGCTTATATCTCGAAAACGGGCCGTCCACGTAAAAAACGAATTACACCATTGGAAAGCCCGTGGTCTGTTTAGTCTGGGACAACATTTTTAAGACCGTAGGTCTTAACTGGGCCGAGAAAATCAGGTCTGAAGTTTTTGGAAATTTTGAGAAATTTCTCCAAAAAATGGAAAATTTTCCCAAAAAAGTCGGAAATTTTCAAAAATTTCCAAAAACTTCAAGACTGATTTTCTCGGCCCAGTTAAAACTTTCAGGCATGAAACTAGGCGTGCTTACTAATCAGACCACGGGCTTTCCAATGGTGTAATTCGTTTTTTACGTGGACGGCCCGTTTTCGAGATATAAGCCCAGGAAAATTTAAAAATCGGGCCGTTGGGCCGACCCAGGTGAATTATAGTGCATTAGGACTCCCGTGATCTCCTCTTTCGAATGAGCCATCTAAATCCAAAATCCGTTAACTATGAAATGTAGAAAAACGTCAAAACGTGTTTCAAAAAATCAATAACTTGGTCACGTGTTAACTTGGACACATAGTAAGTATTTATATGAGAAACGAAACATAAATGAGTGTGACATGCATGTTCGAGTGGTCAACGCGTTTGTTCATGTGTTGAGTGGAGGTGAGTGGCTTGGGTTCGGCTCCCAAACGTGGCAAAATTTTTTTTTTTTTTTAGTTTTTTTTTTAGATCTTCTCGCCCAAGTTATTGAAAACCAATATGACCTAGGAAACCAAATGGGCGGGGCTAACTACAGTACATTTTCGTTGAAGGAACATGAGAAATTTCCCATTATAAAATGTAAAAAATCCACGTGTACAGCGACTGTACATGACCACGTCACGTTTCACGTTTTTAAAATAATATTTATCCTCATTTTCTAATCAATTTTTCCGTACATGCATGGTCGAGTGGTTAACGCGTTTGTCGACAATCTCTGTGGTGAGAGGTGTTGGGTTCGACTCCCAGGCGGGGCAACAAATTTTTTTTTTAGTTCAAGCTTAATCTTCTAGACCAAGTTATTGATTTTTCCCGACATTGTTGAAGATTTGAAACTTGAAAATCGCATATTATCAAAACAAAATCATTTATCATTAAAAAGTAGCTGACAAACACAATCTGAAAGTTCCCATAGATGGATCTCAGCGTCGTCGACATCTCCTCCTACGCCGACACCGTCAACCAACAAAAAATGCCTGAAATTTTCTAAAATTTCCTGTTAAAAAAAATGGAAAAACTACAATTTCATCGATTTTTCAACGCCCATTGGTCTCTTAGAGACCAAAAACAACAACATTTCATAATAATAACAAAAAAAGTATGACTCACTTTCCAGGTAAACATTACCAAGTATCTGTCTATCTCTGCGTCTAGTTCTAGTGGTTGGTTGGATTATTTGTGTTGCTGCGCGTGCCGCCGCCGCCTTTTTCATTTCTCTTTCATTTTTGTTCACATGTGACATTGTCGCTACTTTTTAGACTCTTTTTTTTAGTAGTTTGCATAGGAGTACTGTAGTTTTTTTTTGTCAGAGAATGTCGTATCAACCGTATAATCAACCACCACCGTATGGACAACAACAAAATTATCCACCACCTGGGTCTGCTGTGAGTTTTGAGGGTATTTTTTCTGAGTTCAAATTTTTCGGGCCCGATTTTTGATTTTGAAATTTTCTGGGCCCGATATTTCTCACTGACAATTTCTGCGCCCACTTTTAGTCCGAAATTTCCGGGCCCGATTTTTTCGTCAATAATTTTTAGGCCCGATTTTCTAGTTCGAAATTTTCTGGGCCCGATTTTTCAGTTTAACTTTTTCGGTCCCACTTTTTAGTTCTAAAGTTTCGGGCCCCGATTTTCTCACTGACAATTTCTGGCCAGATTTTTTCAGTTCCAAATTTTCTGGGCCCAATTTTCCGAGTTGTAAATTTTCAGACCCAAAACTTTCAAAAAACTAAAAACTATTTTTTGTAGGGTTACATCCAACAACAACCCGGCTACTATCCACCTCAACAACCAGGCGGCTACTATCCACAACAACAACCACAAGTTGTGTAAGTTTTCGGGCCGGCCTGGAACCTACAGTAACCCCAATTTTCTCAAAAATTTCGGGCCAAAAAACAGTACTCCCCAGCTCAAAAAAAGTTCCAATAATTCTTGTGGTAAGAGAAAAACCTACAGTAACCCCAATTTTCTCGTTTTTCAAAACTACAGTACTCACCATCTCAAAAATTGAGAATTTTTCAGAGTTGTCGAAGAACGTCGTCACGGTGGTCGCGGCGGCGGCGGCGGAAGTGACAATTGTTGTCTGGTCGCCTTATTAGCATGTTGTGCGGGTTGTTGTATCGCCGATTGTTGTGATTAAGAACTTATATATTTTTTTTTTAACTAATAAATATGAATCTTTTTTTACATATCTCTCTTTCTCTGTGTCTCTCTCTCTCTCTCACATTTTAGACATAGAAAGAGAGAGTAAGAGACGCAGAGAAAAACCTAAATTTTCGCCGGTTTATTCACAACCCAATCGGCAATCATTCGATGCGCAATCGCACCGGCCGGCGGTATACAATGCAGCACGTTGGGCTCGGACTTCGAGTTGAATCGATTTTTCATCGTCGGATCGGAGAGCGTCGTCTCCAGTGCGACTCGTACCTCGTCTCTCGTGAACCATTTCGCTGTTTCGATCTCTTCCGGGCATACATCTATCTGCAAAATTTTCGTTATTTTGGTCAGATGTCACTGTGCAAACATTGCACTCTGAATCAATATAAAATTTTTTGAGGGGGAAAACTCGAGTTTTTGAAGATTTTCAGTAAAAAAATCAGAATTTTCCGCCCTCAAAATGTTGATTTTTGAGGTGTTTTAGTTTTTCAACACAACTTTCTTTCAATTTTAGGGTAAAAATATGACTTTTTGACAATTTTTCCGCTCAAAAAACTTGATTTTAGGGGATTTTTAGTTGAAAATATCGATTTTCTTGTCAAAATCTATATATTTTTTTCAATTTTAGTGTAAAAAACATGATTTTAGACAATTTTTCCGCTCAAAAACATTGATTTTAGGGGATTTTTAGTTGAAAATATCAATTTTCTTGTCAAACTCGATATTTTTTTTCAATTTTAGAGTTAAAATATGACTTTTTGACAATTTTTCAGCTAAAAAATCTTGATTTTAGGGGATTTTCAATGATTTTCCGCACGAAAATCTTGATTTTAGCCGTTTTTTAGTTGAAAATATCGATTTTCTTGTCAAAAACTTTAATTTTCCCAACTTTTCGTGTCAAAAATGTTGATTTTTGAGGTTTTTCTGTCAATTTTGGTGTAAAAAACATGATTTTTGACAATTTTTCCGCTGAAAATCCTTGATTTTTGCTATTTTTCAGGTTAAAATATTGATTTTTTCCAATTTTACACCCAAAATCCTCACCAATTGATCCATATCAGCCACCGCAATGTGCGCAATCATCAGGGACGAGTCAGGCATTGGCCAAGGTTGTGACATGTTCAACGATTTCACATCTTTCACCTCGATCCCCACTTCCTCGGCAATTTCTCGCCGCACACATTCGCTCAACGATTCTCCCGGCTGAAAACATCGAAATTTCATTGATTTTTTTGGTGATTTTTCCGCAAACCTGCGCAAAGCCGGCAATCGCCGTGAAGATACCATTGGGCGCGTTGCGATGTCTGGCGAGTAGAATGTGCTCGAATGTCGGATCGGTGACGATGGTTATTGTGACCGGCGAGAACTGCAAAAAATCTCTGCGTCTCTTACTCTCTCTCTCTCTTTCAGGTAACATGATACTTTGTGCTTTTGCATTATTCATCAAGTGAAAATCGAGGACACGTGGTTTTGGTCACAAAATTTTTGAGTTGACACAAAACTGGCGAGGAGCAAAAAAAAGCAAGAATGTTCAAAGGGACATGTCTTTGTTATATTAAGCGTGGCGAGACACACACACACGTGAACAACTGCTACCGTACCACTTGTGTTTAAATTTAATTAATTTTTTTTTAATTCTCGGAATCGCGGCTTAATTCTCGTTTTTTATCGGATATCTTTTTCAATATTTTTGTCAGAAGAGATCAGAAAAACATGCGTATGATAAAACGGGAAGATAAATCTTGTTTCGTTGATAAACACGGCGTTTCAACCTGGAAATGGAGGTTTTCTCTGTTTTGAAGGTATCTTTTGAGTAGTTTTACCATCTCCAGGTTTGTTTTCTATGATTTTTCGACTTCCTACATGTTTTTTACGTGAAAAAGGTGACTTTTTTCTCTGCGTCTCTCTAAATTTTCGCAAAAATTCCGACTCACCGTCGGATAATAGCTCTTCTCACACTGCAAACATTCCGCACCACTCTTACTGATGCGCATCTTCAACGCCGACGCACACTTCGGACATCGTCGATACGTCGACGACCATTTCGTCAGCACCTGGAACTTGGCGACAAGATTCCGTTGTCGCTCTTGTTCCATGATGAGCATTGCGGTGCGTACGTCGATGAAGCGTCCGCCAAGACTGTCGGCGAGCTGTGTGAGCACTTGCGTTTTCGAGATGGGGCTGTCGTCGGGGAGGCTGGCGGTTTTTGTGGCAACACCGAAGAGCGGCGTCATGTCGATTTCACCTTGAATGGCGTCGAGGAGACACGATTTGGAAATGTCGAAATCCAGGCCATATTCTCCTAATTTACGCTTCAAATCTGTTGGAAAAATTTTGGTGTGGCCGAGAAAACGTCACCCCTGGTTTTCTAGGCCATCTCACCTGTATAACTAAACTCAATCAGCGTCATATTCCTCTCCTTCGACACCAATAATTGTCTATCAACCATCAGAACAGATGTAGATCTTTGAAATTCACTTAAAAACATGAAATTTTCCCCCAAAATCTCAATAAAATCCCAACCTTTGAAGTGACGAATCTTGCACGGTCCAATAATCCAACAATTTCACACGATCCACATAAGTGCTCAATTTCCGCATTGTTGGCATAACTCTCGTCATCGTTCCTAAACCTCAAAGTTTAAAAAATTTTGCGCACAAGAAAAAATATGGAAGTAACTCAAACTTTGAGCAAAACGAAATATAGAAATTCAGAACAAAAAAAAGATGTTTTTCTGATGAAACAGGGTTAGTCAAAAATTACAGACAATAATAACAATAATCACAAGAGGTTCAAGGTTCTAGATTCTAGATAACAAACTGAGAAATGAGATTGAGAACACCGACTAGAATAATGGCATAATGTGCATATTTTTTGAAAGGTGTTAGGGTGCCAAGTTGTCGATTTTGGCGGATATAGACAAGTGAGGGCAGTGCGAACACATAAATTAGACCCGATATTGAACCAACGTATCTGAAGGATATTTTTCATCAAAATTTTTCACGTTTGCTATAAAAATAGGGTTATGCGGGCTCCAAAATCGCGTCAAAACATGAAAAAAAACCACAGTACCCATTTAAAGGAACACGACGCTTTTCATTAAACCTGCGCATCTAACTCACCATTTTTTTCAACAAAAAAAGCGGGAAAAGCAGGTTCAATGAAAAAACGTTGTGCTCCTTTAAAAGGGTACTGTATTTGGGTTTTTTTTTTCGAATTTGGACACAATTTTTTTCTTGATTTTGGAAACAATAGTTTGGCGTTAAAATCCGGATTTCGAAACAAGAAAAATCCAATTTTTCACGTGAAAATTCAGGCCAAAAAATTTTGTGAAGAAAAAAACTCGACATATTTTTAGACTCCGACCAAGCCTACAGTAATCCAGGCGGCACAAAGAAAGTTGTTCAAGTTTTATGAGGTGTGAAAAGGGTCTAATTAGGTCACATCTGTTGTTGTTGTAGTATTGATAACATCATAAACAACAACAACAGGTGTGACCTTTGCTCCGACGCTTGACCAATTAGTTTTGATCAAAAAAATGTCGAAAAATCGACAAAAAATGTCAAAAAAAGTGAAAGTTTGAGAGAAAATCATATTTTGCTCTTAGGCCAGGTATGAACGGGCTTCAAAACAAGGCCAAATCGGGCCTAAAAGTCTCTGAGGCCCGGTTTTCGGGCTTGGAATCCGATAAAATCTCAAAAAAAAGTGAAAAAATTACCTCAAAATACTCCCAACATTTGGATAAAATGTGGCAAACAACACAGCAATCGATATCAGCAAAACATTGAGTGAAACAACTTTCAAAATACTGAAAAAATCCTCGAATTGATCAACAAAAAAGGCGAATGATAAAGATAAAAGTGTCATATGATATGAGAAAAGTCCAAAACTTTCCCTTTTTTTCCCCTGTCTTCTTCCCTAACCCACCCAGGCCATGTTGTTTTTGAAATCGCGTAGAAAAGTTGCGACCTGACGAGAAACATGAGCAACGGTAGAACGGTGATCATTTGGAACAGAAGGAATAGTCGCGCCGTGCTTGATAACACGTCACCGGCTCCGAAATTATTTAGAAAATTCTGAAATTTCGCGAATTTTGTTGAATTGTGTTGGATTAGGCCTACATCACTGATACAACTTCGTTGCACGGGAAAAGCGGCGAAAAATGTGCAGCCGATGAAAACGTAGCAAAATGCGACGAGGGAATAGCCTATTGACAGATCGCGGGCCTGAAAAAATTTCGAATTTTGGTCAGATTAAGGTTTTTTGAGCTGAAAATTTGGAATTTTCAAAGTTTTCGGACCAAAAATCTTTATTTTCTGCCAGTTTTTGAGGTCGAAAAACTGATTTTTGACATTTTTCGCGCTAAAAATTGAAATTTTGCATCGTTTTCAGGTCAAAAGTTCTTATTTTTTGGAAAAAAAGTAAATTTTAATAATTTTTGAGCTGAAAATTTGGAATTTTTCAAACTTTTCGGATCAAAAAACCTTATTTTTGACAATTTTGAGCTAGAAAAATTGGAATTTGTCGAAGTTTTCGGGTCAAAAACCCCTATTTTTTACAATTTTGAGCATACATCAGATGGGGGTCTTAATCTCGGGCAAAAAAAAAGGGAGGGGACAACTAACTTTGGAGTTTTTGATAAATTAAGAAATAGATTTTGGCCATACTTGGGATAATTATGGACCAGAGCTCAAAGTTAAACCCACTATCAAAAAAAAAAAACGATCAAAGTGAACGAGACAAGAAGGAAAGTAAGAAAACAATATTGTAAAACTAAGAAAAAGAAGAAGACGAAGAATGAATGGCAAAATGATTGAGCACAGGGAGGTGTTGGCTGTCGACTCCGCCCCTTTTTGCAGACGGCGTGGGTTGTAAAAGTGGGCGGAGTCGACAATCTATGTGCCTTCCTGTATGCTCATTCATTCATTCATTCTTCACTTTTTTCTCAGTTTTCTAATATTGTTGTCTTTCTTTCTTCTTTCTCACCCTCTCCCATTAGTCTTCATTATTTTTTGCTCAAAACCTAGAGAGATTTAGGGGTACTAACCCAAAATGTCGTCTGGCCATCTATCTGATGTATGATTTTGAGCTAGAAAATTTTTATTTTTATAATTTTTGAGCTGAAAAATTGGATATTTTCATAGTTTTCGGGTCAAAAATGCTTATTTTTTTGACAAAAAGTAAATTTTTCACAATTCCAAGCTAAAAAATTTGGATTTTTTTCGAAAGTTTTCGGGTCAAAAACTCCTATTTTTTAAATTTTTGAGCTGAAAATTTGGGTTTTTTTCATAGTTTTCGGGTCAAAAATCATCATTTTCTGACAATTTTTGTGGAAAAAATCAAATTTTTGACAATTTTTAGGCGAAAAATTCAGATTTTTCAAAGTTTTACAGGTTTAAAAAATTAGATTTTCACAAAAAACGCTGAAAATTTGGATTTTTCACAATTTTGAGCTAGAAATACTTGATTTTCACCATTTTTGAGCTAAAAATTGGAGTTTTTCAAAATTTTCCTTCAAAAATTCTTATTTTTGACATTTTTTGTTTCCAAAAACATGAAATTTTGACATTTTTCGGGTCAAAAATCCCAAAAATTGTAAATTTGGGATGTCAAAATTTCCCAAGAGTCAAAAAAAAACCCTCACATTATTCTCCGGATGTTTCTGATTTCTCAAAATCGTCAAAACCGCATTGTGTATGAAATAGGAGAGCGTAAGCGTTCCACTGAGCGCCGGAAAATGCCAATTGAACACTGCAAAAAATATCGATTTTTTCCCGCAATTTCTTACGATTTCTTACGTTGTACATAGTGAATACTTTTGGGATTATTAAAATCCATATTGACACCACATTCGAGCAGCTTCGAAAATACAAAAATCAATAAATACATGACTGAAACAGTGCCAAGAACGTTGAATTTGGTGAAAAATGTGGGCGATTTGAAGTTCATCAATGGAAAAAGTGCAAAAGCCAGGTAAATTGGCACGGTGCCTTGGAGTGTCCAGAATTTGTCAAAGCTCCATTCATCATCTTTTTCGTCGTTGAAAAATGGATTTTTTTGTTGCGACCATAACGCTTCTTGCGGGCAATATACTGGAATTTGAAAATTTTCTATTGACGTCATTGATTTTTCGCGACATTTCGAAATCAAACAAAATTTGAGCCAAAAAAATTTCAATTAAGCCCCGCCCATTTTTCTCTGCGGCATGGTTTCGAAATGTCGCATTTTCAAAAGCCGACAAACCATCACAGGTGAACGTTTTGTTCTCCATAACTGGAATAGTTGTGCTATTCGGTTGGAGCGCCTCGTAGACAACGGCGCCGGTGTAGTAGAGAAAATTGGACATGAGAACCCAGTAGACGATGACGCCGCCGATTAGAACGATGACACTGAAGACAACCGCCAACATTTCACCTGTCAAAAAACAACTATTTTTCGGAGAAAAAATTTGAGATTTTTATGATTTTTTTTGGTGAAAAAACGCTGAAATAATCTGGAATTACAAGGTCTGGACCACTTTTCCAGGTTTTACAACAACAACAAAAAACAACTAACCCGTTCTACCAAGATACATTTTACAAACATCACTAAACTCGGCCGTCTGAATTTCCATCGCCGACAAGTTCATCCTCTTCGGACTCTCGATAACAATATACGCCGTATAGAAGCACAGTCCAGCCAGGAGCAACATGATAACAACTCCGCCAACGAGCCCAGCTTGTTGTAGAGCCCAAGGCATGGCCAACAACGATGTGCCCATCATCGTGTTCCATATAGAAAATCTGAAAAAAAAACCTGGGAAAATTAGAATTTTCAAAACTTCCACCTACATTGTCACAATACTACCCTGTTTGCCGGATGTGTCTTTCAACTCTTCGAACGGTAAAATGCTGAATAGACCCGATGGGAATACGTGATCCGGCATAACAAGTGTGTCACCGCCCGGGTCGAGTCGATTATATAATCGATAGCGGAGCGCATTGTTGTGCTCTCTGTGCAGATCATCTTCCGAGTGCAATGATAAAAGGCTCTCTTCTCGGAGCCCGATTCCACCGGAAAATAGATATGGTTGTCGGGACGGAGAAGCGCCTCTTCCCTGTAAAAGTCTTATCAAAACTTGGGGAAAAATCGATTTTTCATGGACCTATTGGTGACAAAAAAAAGAAAAAAAAATTTGAATCAAAACTTACCTTTGACTAATGGAAGAGGGAGAGCAAGAAGAAAAAGAAAGACAACAATATTAGAAAACTGAGAAAAAAGAGAAGAATGAATGAATGAATGAGCACACAGGAAGGCATACAGATTGTCGACTCCGCCCACTTTTACAACCCACGCCGTCTGCAAAAAGGGGCGGAGTCGACAGCCAACACCTCCCTGTGCTTAATAACTAATCCATTCATTCTTCGTCTTTTTCTTAGTTTTACAATATTGTTTTTTTTTTCTTTTTGTTCTTCTTTTTTTTATAGAACTTTTGATAGAGGGTGGACCTACTAGGGGGGGGGGGGTTTAACTTTGTCACCATTATCAAAACTTGGGAGGAATCGATTTTTTGTGAGCTTAGGCTCAGATTTTTCAAAAAAAATTTGAGCCAAAAAAGTTATTTTTAACATTTTTCAAGCTGAAAAGTTCAATTTTTCAAAGTTTTTGAGGCAACAAATTTATTTTTGAACTTTTTTAGGCTGAAAAAATGGATTTATCAGAATTTTACGTGTAAATTCTGCAAATTTTTTCCATACCGTACCCATTTAAAGGAACACAGCGAACTCGCATAAAAATTTACCATGTTTCTTTAAATTTCACCGTGATTTTAGCACTTTTTTCCACATTTTTTATCAATTTCGAAAAATCATTTTTTTTTTTTGACATAAATTGTTATCGCAGATTTTTTTGACAGCTATTTTTTGCTGATAGAATTCTAAAATATATGTTTAGGCTAGAATTTCAGAGCAAAAAATGATTTTTTTCAAGTTTTCTTGGTAAAACCACGGAATGGGCCAAATAAAAAAAACCAAAAAAAAAACGTCCAAGTTTAAAGGAACACCAGTTTTCGCGACGAGACCCAGACAACGAGAAAAACTCACAATACTAGACGCCGAAAAAGCTCTCGTTCTTCCAAACGGAATCGGCGCTCTGACTATCGGCCCATCATCTAACAGTGGGTCTAAGCTAAAAACTATTTTTTTATAAAAAAACCAAAAAACAAAAACAAAAACTAACTCCTCCTCCACACCAATCGCACCATACGAGGACATTTTACAATTTTTGAAAGGCCTCTTCTCCTCCTGCAAAAAAGTTTAGTTTTGACAAGAAAAAAATGGGGAAAAAATATGATAATCGTGAAGAAATGACCCCACACTTTTATCATTGATTTGCTATTTGTTGATGATAAAAAATGCCAAAAATGCTAGCCATAATGAAACTAATAAAAATGACCTACCACCAAAATCATCGTCTAGAAATCTAGTCACAAAATAATTGAGAAAATGCGAAAATTTATCAGGAAAACTGATAATTTTTTGAAAAATAGGGCGAAAATTCAACAGAAAAGTGCACGTGATTAATAGGGAAAAAAAACTATGCGCACCTTATCTACTTAGTTTATGATTTGTGGTGCATATAACGAGGTCACGATGGTTTTTTGCTCAAAATATTTAAATTTTCACGAAAAAATTGCCAAAATATGCATTAGTGCAACTCAAACACTTGCTTGCAGTTGTAAACAAATAAAAATTAACTAAAAATAAATAAATTCATATAAATAAATTAATCAGACAGATAAAAAAACAGTACCCATAGACAAGAAAATAGAAGAAATGCAATCATCGGAAAGAAAAAAAGACTAGTATAGTTCTCCGAACTCAAGTATCATGTGTGTGTTTTGAAATATTCACGTGTCTAGATTATCACTCATTATCATAAGAATCAGCGAAGACCATCCAGTGAACGGATGTGTTCCACGACCCTCTCCAGTTGTGTCATCGTAGTTTTCCCAGACGTAGCCAGTTTTTTCGTATTGCTGCAAAAAATATGATTTTTTGTTTGAAAATTTTGGCGCCTTATTAGGCTCGAAAAATTTGCATTTTTCCTATAATTATAAGCGTAAAATGTTGGCGTCAAAATGAAAAAATTGACATTTTACGTGTATTTTTAAATAAAAAATTTAATATTCACGCCAATTTTTTCACGTTGATAATACTAGTATTATTTCAGTCAAGACCTGTAGCCTTGGCCCGAAAATTACGGTCCGAGAAATTTTTAAAAGTTTTTTTTGCTCCGGTCAATACCTTACCTTAAAAACTATTTTTCTCGTTTTTTTTTCGTTTTTCTGTTCAATTTTTCAGTGACAAAAACTAATTTTCCTGAATTTTGGAAATTTTTCTTTGACAAACTTTGAAAATCGATGTTTTTTTCCTAAATTTTTGAGTATATTTATTGATTTTTTCTATTTTTGGCTCGATAAACAATGCAAACACCGCGCTGCTTGCCCGCAACGCGGCTTGTTCTTCTCATAGCCATCTGTTCAATAGAGCGCACATGCTCGTCTATCTTTCAAACTCAAGAGAAAAAACCAACTTTTCCCATATTTTGTTAGTATATTTATTGATTTTCTGGCTCTCGATAAACCGCGTTGCTTGCCAGCAACGCGGCTCGTTCTTCTCAAAGCCATCTGTTCAATAGAGCGCACATGCTCGTCTATTCTTCAAAATTCTCACATTCTTGGCAGGCTTTGGAAATCGATTTTTTCCCCTGTTTTTTGGCTCAATAAACAAACAATGCGTTGCTTGCCCGCAACGCGGCTCGTTCTTTTTAAAGCCATCTGTTCAATAGAGCGCACATGCTCGTCTATCTTTCAAAATTCAAACAAAAAAAAACCAACTTTTCCCATATTCTCAACCAAGTTGTGTCTCAATTCTTGAAATATCGTTTCGGCCTGTTGCCTATACGGCCCATCAACATCCGCATAACGTCTCAACGCTGACAAGACCATATAATTGATGTTAATCCATATGTAACCTCTCCAATATGGCGGATCGTGTTCGGTGTTTCTCGCCTGATAATATGGCGAATTTTTGGCCACCGATCTTAGCCCGAATTTGGTCCACAAAATTTTCGGGTCACGAATTTTGTCCAACGTCAATTTCAGCTGTTTCGACGCCGGCGGCAACAGACGCAACATCAGCGGGTACAAACTGTTGTAGCCGTAGACGTTGGTGACGAATTTCAGTGTCGCTGCGCGAGCCGTCACTCGCTGATATTCGACACGTTTCGGTCCGGCAACCGGGACGAGTGCCAACGCAACATCTTCGCTGTGTTTACCGTAGTCGTAGAAGCCGGCGTGCGCGTCGCTCCAATGATCGGCGACGAGTAGATCGAAATCGTTGAGCTCTTCCATGTGTTTCGAGTATTTTCGATGATCGGCGTCCGTTCCGTAGAACTTGGACAATCGCTCGAGAACTCTCGAACACAACGCTAGCCAACATCTCAAATCCAAATGTCGTTCCTGGAAAGATTTTTTTGGGGAGAAAAAATTGGGGAAAAAACTTACAGCTTCTGAAGGATGACTTGCTCTTGGATAATCATCTAATCCAGATGACATTGTTTTCGGGTTCAGCTCCAAAACTGTTGTATCATTTCGACCTCGCCATCTGAAAACAAAAATTTCGACCTCTGAAATACCGCGACTTTTCAAAATTGCGACATTCAAAAATCGCGACATTCAAAACTGGCGACATTTCGAAACCGCATTTAACCAAAAAATATCGATCCAAGAAAAAATGTTTCTTTTTTTTCGTGTCCTACATGGCATCCCGTGAGATGTCGGTACATACATTTGTTGACTGCAAGTGGAGAAACATTTTTTCTTGGATCGATATTTTTTGGGTAAATTTATGCGGTTTCGAAGTGTCGCGTTTTCAAAATGTCGCCGTTTTGAAATGTCGCGGGTTTGAAATGTCGCGGTTTCAAAATGTCGCGGTTTCGAAATGTCGCGAATTCACAACATCGCGATTACAAAGTGTCGCGGTTTCCAAACGTTCCTTGACTCAAAAAAATTGATTTTTTACTATTTTTCTGGCCAAAAAAGTGGTATTTCCAAATTTTTTCTTTCAAAAAAAAAAAAAACCAATTTTTGCAGTTTCAAAATGTCGCGGTTTCGAAATGTCGCGATTTTGAAAAATCGCGATTTCGAAACATCCCAGAGCCAAATAAAAACGATATAACCCACCTGAATGTCGTCTTCGTCGCTCCATGCTGCGTGCCTCTCAACCAGAAAAACCATCTCTCCAATCGCGGATAAATTCGCGCCAACACCGGACTGTACTTTGTCACCACCTTCTCATCATGAACCAATTTATCGATGACATAGAAAAGACTCGGCGGATTGGCGACATCTAATTTTTGCGCGATATATTCGTGCGGCACTCGCGACTCGGCTTCCGCTCCGAGAATCATTTCGCGCGGAATCCAACCCGACTGTTCCATCAGGTTCATCCAAGACACAATGATTTCCAGCGACAATTTTGGATCGAATTTCCGGATCAGCATGTTGTGAAACCCTTCGTCCCAAAGAAACCCGCGCGGGAAAAACGGGCGCGACGGAACCGCCGAAAATAGTGAATGTGGTCCGTAGTTTTGAAGACCGGTTGATGTCGAAACTTTATTGAATCCATGCCAATAACCGATGCCGCCGAGCATGTTGGAGAGCGCATATTTTGCCATTTGTTTCTGGACATTTGTGTAATTCTTGTTCGCAATGCCGAACACCTTTTCGAACTTTGAGTTGAAATTACGTGATCTTTTTTGGATTTCTTTGTCAAAATCGTTAGTTGCGCTATTGTCCGATGAACTGAAGTGCATATCCGACACTGCCGTACTGCAAAAAATATGATTTTCTCTCAAATTTTCAGCTATTTTTCTCTATTTTTTTCGTTGTTGTCCTTATGTGACATTTTATTGATCAAAAATAATTGGTCAAGCATTGGAGAAAAGGTCACACCTGTTGTTGTTGTTTATGATGTTATCCATACTACAATAACAACAGATGTGACCTAATTAGACCTTTTTTACACCTCATAAAATTTGAACTTTCTTTGTGCCGCCTGGATTACTGTACACCAAAATACATACAAGGTCCGGACCACTTTTTAGAAGATTTTTTGATTTTTTTAATCGTTTTCCATCAAACCTGCCCCGATTCACAATTTTAGTAAATGTATTACCTAAATTTGATATCCAACTCGGTTGACTTATACAAATTCAGCTGAACAACAACGAATCGACCTTCTCGTTCATTAATATTCTCATTCAAATGCATAAAAAGTCGTCGATCTTTGCTAGCCTTCGACTGAAAATTCTCATTTCTAGAATATTTGAAACTTCACAGTTCACGTATATTTGAACAGTGGCAATGATTCTCTAATATTTGTTCAGTTTTTTTTTGAACTTACCGTTTCAACAGAGATTTCCTGGAAAAATATTTCATTTTTCTTTTTATTTTATAGTTGAAACTCACCGAATTTGCCAAAATAACATCGTGATACCTGTCAATTGGAACTTTTTCGTTTGTTAGTAAAACCGTTTTCATGAACAATGTTGTTTCATCTTTCGGTTGAATAGATAGCTAAAAATATCTTAATTTTTAATAATATTTTGAAGAATGAAAAACCTTGAAATTCCCTAGCAATTCACTGTTTCCTCTCACAATATCGCGCAAATCATATCCTCTTTTGAAAATCGTGTTATCTTGACTTGTTAGATAGAATAAAACATTGGCTACACGACCAGGTTTCAGATCAACGTTCACTTTTGCCCGAAATTCGGAATTTTGTTCACTTATCCATTCGGTGCGCACTGTTCCAAATCTATCGGTAATGTTTTGACGGCCAAATGATCGACCGTCCGCTTCATACCAACCATACCGAGATGTTCCATCGCCTATGAAAAAAAAAATAGAAAAATGTCTTCGTGTCGAGACCTAAAAATGATGATTTTTCTTTCTTCGAAGGTCTAGAAAAAGAGAAAATCAAAATTTCCAGGAAAAACAATTGAATTTTCAATTTTTCACCTTCTAAAAGTCAAAAATCAATTTTAGGTCTCGACACGAAAAGATATTTTCTATTATTTTTTAAGTAAAAATAGTGAAAATAATACCTTGATCACACCAATGACGAATACTTGGTCTTCCACCAGGTAACTGTGATTCATACCACATCATCCCGAAAAGAGGTGATTGTGGAGATCTTGTGCGAAGACCAAAATACAAGTGTGGTCGATAACTTCCCCATTGTTTCTAAAACAAAAACGCTAAATTTTTTCAACTTTGCAAAGCACTTACACTATCATATTCCGGCCCACTAATCGGTGGCAATTTGTCAAGTGTTGGGTTCATATACATGTAAAGAAATATATAACAAGAAGCGGTGAATATGATACATGCGACTATTCCGAGATCCCAACTGCAAGATGTTGTGTTTTTGAGGCTTTTTGAAACTAATCAACTGACCTACAAACACTTTCGTATGGTTTCTCTTTTGGTCGTGGTTCTAGACTAATTGTGGCTGATGCATATCCTTCGTTGTAATTTGGTCCACCTCGATTTCCACGTTTTCTAACCATTTTCAAGTCTAGTTACCTGAAAAACACTTTTAAAATCGTGAAATGAAAATAAAAAAATAAAATGTGTTCAGTTCAATGGAGCATGTTTGCATTTCGAATTTTTTTTTCCAAAAAAATTGTTTTTTTGCAAAAAAAAAATAAAATCAATATTGATTCTTATCACTTGATGGCACCATTTCTTTTTTCTGTACTGTTCAACATAATTTTTCTATTTTTTTCAGCGAGTCAACATGGTAAACGCCATTGTAGAGGATTATGGAGATTTTAAAAATTTCAAAAAAGTTGAAACAAAGCCGGTAGGTATTTTATAAAAATAAACTTTTGGGAATTAAGAAAACGTTTTTTAGATGCCGTTGTTTGAATGGGTCTACCTTCAATATATCCTCGTTTCTGGTCTTTACATGCTCGAACCTTGGGAACGTAAACTTTTCAATTCCATCATCGTAACAGTTATCTCAATATTCGTTGTTTTAGTCAGATTTTTATTTTTCTAAAAGCCCGTTTTACCCCCCAAAAATTAATTCCCTTACATGTCAGGTTTCACTTCTTGCCCACTTTTTAAAAACACTTGCCAATAAATGATTCAATGAACAATTTGATAAACGTCACGAGGTCAGCATTTTAATCAGATCAGAAAATCGTTGGTTCAAAACAACACGATTTGCATCACGGAGGAGAGGTTACTCAGATCAACTAATGATGCAAAATGAACATGAAGATAGCGAAAACCTGTCTGAATTTTAACAATAACATTAGTTGGAGGAAATTTTCAGAATAATTTTTGACCAGAAAATGTGGACAGAAAACAACTCAATTAGGCGCGAAACACAGTTTTTTGTAAAAAAAAATAATTCTGAACTTCATTTTCAAGAAAAACCTTCAAACCCAAACGCTTTTTAGTGTAAAAATGTTTTTGTCAAAAAATAAAAAAAAATTTAAATTATGGTGACACAACAAAGGCGCAACACGAAACAATCTGTGGTCTCGCAACGCTTTGTCGAATTTTGAAAAATTTGGAGGTTTTCAATTTTTTCAATCATTAATTTCATCCGGTTTTTCAATCTCCAGAATTAGATCTCATATGTTTTTTCGGACACTGAGAGAAACTTTCACTGATAAATGAAACTATACAATTTTAATCAGCGATCACTATCTCGCGGCCACAATCTTCTTGATAACAACAAGTTTATTTTGAACTTATAATGTTTTTTTTTCCGGGTTATCTATTCACAAAAAAAAATAATTTTTGTGCCTTTTTCCTCTTGCCCAAACAAGGAACAAGTTTTTCTTGCCAATATCTTCGTTCCGATCAGAGTTCTAGTTTTATATCTGATTTCAAATCTCATAGAAAAATTCTACACATTTTCCAAGTTTCATTTCAAGTTGAATACCAAGTTGAATATTTATGATACCTCGAATCGGGTCCGAACATTGTTGTTTTTGTCTCTTTCCTTATCAGTTTCTGTTCAATTTCTCTAAACATCTCATATCTCCTCTCTCTCTTCTAACCCTTTCTCCTCCTACTTTCTCGATTCGCATAAAAATCGGCGTCATTTTCACTAATATTTATTTATATTTTAGTGGTCAAATATCAGCAAAAATAACTTTCAGACATGAAAATCGCAATCATCGGACAATCAGCGTTTGGTGTTGATGTTTACAAAGAGTTGAGAAAAAATGGTCATGAAATTGTTGTGGTTTTCACGATTCCGGATAAGAATGGAAGAGAAGATTTGTTAGGTGAGTATTACTGTAGGCTTTTTTTTTGTGCAAACATACACAACGACGCACAAATGCACAATTTTTTTCTTTTCTATTTTTTGGTTCGAAAAAAGTTTTTGAACCCCAATGATCCCCAAAGCCTTGATAAAAACAACAGAAGCGATAAAATTGATAAGAAGCAAAATTCAGGTCAACAACACTGACCACTCTAAATCTCTCACTTCCCCACGTTATATTTCCTGATTTTCAGCCATCGAAGCTGCCAAAGACAATGTACCCGTTCAAAAACCAGCTCGTTGGCGTAAAAAGAATCCCGAGTCGGGTAAATTCGAGACACTTCCCGAAATGTTGAAACTCTACACTTCGTATGGTGCCGATCTCAACGTTTTGCCATTTTGCACACAGTTCATTCCGTTGGAAATCACCGAAGCGCCACCATTGAAAAGTATCATTTATCATCCGAGTATTTTGCCAAAACATCGGTGAGAATTTTTTTTTTTGGAAAAAATTGGGGGAAAAAAGAAAACAATTTTTTTCCTAAAAAATTGGAAAAAAAATATGGCCGAGTATTTTTCTAGGCCACGAAAATAAAAATCTTCTTCCAGAGGAGCATCGGCCATCAACTGGACATTGATCGAAGGAGACGCCGAGGCCGGACTAACCATTTTCTGGGCCGACGACGGACTTGACACCGGCCCAATTTTGTTGCAAAAAAAGTGCAAAGTCGAGGAGAACGACACGTTGAACACCATCTACAAACGATTCTTATATCCGGCCGGTGTGGCAGCTGTTGCCGAATCTGTCGAACTGATCGCCGCCGGTAAAGCGCCTCGAATTGTTCAACCCGAAGAGGGCGCCAGCTACGAGCCGTACATTACCACAAAACCCGAGTTGGCTCAAATTGACTGGTCGAAAAATCAACGAGAGTTGCACAATTTCATTCGCGGAAACGACAAGGTTCCCGGCGCATGGGGTATTTTGAACGGCGAAAAAGTCGCGTTTTTCGGCTCGAAATTGTGGAAACCCAAAAATCTGCCAGAGGATGCGATAGAGATTGCGGTCAGCGAAGTTCCCGGTGGCAAAGTTTACGTGGACGACAGAGGGCTCTTGTTGCCAGCCGCCGATGGCAAATTTGTCATCGTTGACACGTTGAAAATTGGCACAAAATCATTCCCAGCCTCAAAATATGGTCAAGGAGCCGAACAAGTTGAAGAGATAGTTCTCACTGAGGAGGAGAAGAACGTGGTGACAAAAATCAAAACAATCTGGGCGGGAATTCTCAAAGCCGCAGTGGCCAGCGACACAGACTTCTTCGAATCAGGCGCCTCGTCGGCTGATGTCACGCGGCTTGTCGAGGAGATCAAGTTCAACACTGGCGCCGAGCTCGAATCATCGCACATCTACATGGCACCAACCCTTGGTGAACACATCAATATTGTGATTCGCAATTTGAGAGGGGAAGGTGGCATCAGTGTCACGTATGATCCGATTGTTCTCAATGTCAATAATATGGAGTTGAAGTTTCCGCACGAAATGTTTATCAATGGTAAATTTGTGGCGTCATCGAGTGGAAAGTGAGTTTTGCGGCTCCGACCAAGCCTACAGTAATCTAGGCGGCACAAAGAGTGTTCAAATGTTTATGAGGTGTCAAAAAGGTCTAATTAGGTCACATCTGTTGTTATTGTAGTGTTGATAACAACATAAATAACAACAACAGGTGTGACCTTTTCTCCAATGCCTGACTAATTATTATTGATCGCAAAAAAAGTTGGACGATGTGTGAAGAAGAGTCATAAATGTTATTATTCTATATAAATAACAACAGGTGTGACCTTTTCCCATTTGGAGAGTGGGGAGATCAGCTAAAAAATAGTGGTCAAACTAAAACTAGCAAAAAAGTTTGAAATTTTAAAATACCGCCAAATTTGCAGAACATTCGAGACAATCAACCCGGCCACCGAAAAGCCAATTTGCTCCCTCCCACTGGCCACCGTCGACGACGCGAACGCAGCAGTTCGCGCCGCAAAAAAAGCGTTCGAACGCGGCGAATGGAAAGAAATGTCGGCGCGCGAACGCGGTAAACGTCTCTACAAACTCGCCGAGTTGATGGAAGAGCATCGCGAGGAGCTCGCCACACTCGAATCACTCGACGCCGGCGCCGTCTATACCCTGGCGCTCAAAACACATGTTGGCATGTCGATCGAGGTGTGGCGATATTTTGCGGGTTGGTGTGATAAGATTCAGGGTAAAACGATACCCATTACCAACGCGCGACCCAACAAAAATCTGTGTTTGACGCTTCGCGAACCGATTGGTGTTGTCGGTCTGATTGTGCCGTGGAACTATCCGCTCATGATGCTGTCGTGGAAAATGGCCGCCTGTCTAGCTGCTGGTAATACAGTTGTGTTGAAGCCCGCGCAAGTTACACCTCTTACCGCGCTCAAGTTTGCCGAGCTCTCAGTTTTGGCGGGAATTCCAGCGGGTGTTATCAACATTCTCACCGGCTCGGGAAGCCTTATCGGCAACGCGTTGACAAGTCATCGCGATGTCAGAAAAATCGGGTTCACCGGCTCGACCGAAATCGGAGCAACTGTCATGGAGAGTTGCGCGAAATCCAACATCAAAAAAGTATCGCTTGAACTTGGCGGCAAATCGCCGCTCATCATCTTCGCTGACGCCGATTTGGACAAGGCTGTCAAACAGGCGTGCGGTGCGGTGTTCTTCAACAAGGGCGAAAATTGTATTGCGGCCGGAAGGGTGTTCCTCGCCAAAAGTATCGCCGCCGAGTTCACCCAAAAACTTGTCGCCGAAGCGAAATTGTATCAAATTGGCGACCCACTGGACAGAGCAACCGCGCACGGGCCACAAAATCATGAAGCTCACCTCAACAAACTTGTCGAATATGTCAAATTGGCGGTGAAGGATGGAGCTAAGATTGAGATTGGTGGCGCTAGATTGGAAAGAACTGGATTCTTCTTCCCGCCCACTATTTTGTCTAATGTTGATGATGACAATTTTGCGGCTAGTGAAGAATCGTTCGGACCGATTATGTGTATTTCGACTTTTGATGATGAGTAAGTTTTTTCGCCAAATTTTTTTGACTGAAATTGAATTTTGAAAATATATTTTTTGGCGCCAAAAAATTTGAAATTTTGAAAAATTATTTTTTGGCGCCAAAAAATCCCTGGAGTGAAAATTTTAAATTAAAAAAATTTGAAGTTTTTAACAATTATTTTTGGCGCCAACAAGTTTGAAATATAAAATTTTTTTGGCGCCAAAATCTAAATTTTTGAAAAAAAAATTTTGGCGCCAAAAATTCAAATTTTTGAAGAAAAAAAAATTGCCACCAAAAAAATTGAAATTTGAAAAATTACATTTGGCGCCAAAAAATTGAAATTTAAAAAAAAATTTGGCGCCAAAAATAATCGTCATAAAAATTTTAAATTTCAAAATATTGTCGCCAAAAGTTCATTTTTTCTCAAAATCACCATAAAAATTGTTTCAGCGACATTGAAGATGTTTTGCGACGAGCCAACGACACCGAATTTGGACTAGCCGCCGGTGTATTCACAAAAGACGCGTCCAAATCCCTCCGAGTTGCCGAAGGTCTTCACGCCGGTACAGTTTTCGTCAACACCTATCAGAAGACTGATGTTGCCGCGCCGTTTGGAGGCTTCAAACAATCTGGATTTGGAAAAGATATGGGCGAGGAGGCGTTGAACGAGTACTTGATCACTAAAACTATTACTATTGAATATTAAATGAATGACTTTGTGTGTGTGTTTTGTATAGACTGGCTGTGAATTTCATATTTTTGGAAAAAGTTTATAATAAATTTTCTATTTTTCTCATTGTTCGCGTAGCGAGACCCGTAGAGTTAGAGTGTTTTGGAGTGTCCATTTGAACAGTATCAAAAACCATGTACAAGTTGACCATAAGTTTTGGCCATATTGATCTGAAAAATATTGACACTGACTAACAGAGTAGAAAAGGGGTGTGGCCAAAATGTGCCAGGCCCCGCCCACATTTCTGTTTGTTCACACTTCGTGGCCTAGCTAGTTATTTTTCTAGGCCACGAAAATAATTTTTCTCTTCCACACTCACCGCTCGTTGAAATTCCCTGTTTCAGACAAATCGCAAAAGTGATTGTTGTGAAAAACGCCACAACTGACACGATTACGCCTAACCCATTGACAATCATAAAGTTGTAGCGTGTTCTAGCCGATAGTTTTGTTTGGAAAATGTCGAATTTTTGAAGGATATAAATGTAGAGAGTGAGACAGGCGAAGAGAGTCGACAGACAACTTGCACAAAGAGCTATCCAATTCTGGAAAGTTGGCGTTTTTACCCTATCTCGCGAGGAGTCTCTCAACAAACCTTGAAAACAAAAATGTACATGGACGACCAGAAAACGCCTAGCAAAATTCCGCAAACCGCCAAACCTAACCGGACATTGAGATGACACAATAAATCACAAAGTTTGGTGCTCGAAGTCGCCATTTTGCCATGATATGATGAAACGGTTTTTGCGATAAAGAGAGTGTTGATAAATAGTCGAAACTTGATAATAGTTTTTATTATTTTTGTTTAAAATGTCAAACAATCGGTGCAAACTTTTATGTCATATTAATGTTCGCATCGCGTGGACTATTTTTGGCATCGTTTTTGGTGTCTCCGCCTTTTTGACATATGCCATTAAATTTCAGGTAAAGGGGTATAAAAATCAAAAATGTTTGAAAGAAAAAAAAAACTTGTCGTGGGTTACTGTACCCGAACACACAAACGGTGTTTGCGGACGTTGAAAACAGTTTTTTCTTTTTTTTTTGCAGAACTGGTCGGCAACTGCTACATGCTTCATCGCAACCTTGTTCGCATGTCAAACATTATACCTCTATTGGAGTATTAAAAAAGGGACGATTGTAAATTATCCCCGATGGGTTTTTAGTGCAATGTATGGGCCGAGTAAGTCTGCGTCTCTCGAAAAACCAAACACAATTCTTGTTTTTCTGCAGATATAATAATTGGGACATTGGGTCTCATCGCGATGACAGCCTGTTTCATAGTTGCCGGTGTAAACAAAACAGGTGCCGGCTCAATGCAAGGTAAACAAGCATTTTCGCTCTACCGCACACCTCCCTCAAAATTTGAAAAAAAAATTTTTTTTCATGGAAAATTTAAAAAATCCCATTTTTCCAGATATGTACGGTGAAAATCTATGGTTCACTGGTTCGTGGAGTTTTGTCATCACAAAATGGACGTGGCAAAACGCGTATTTTTCGAGAAATCACATAAAGATGCTGGAAACACCTCAACCTGATGTCGAATCGGTCGACAATGCAAATCCATCAACGTGGAAATATTGATTTTCAATTTTTTGTCAAGAATTACGGGTTAAAAATAATATTTTTATCTCTTTTTTTCTTACAACGACAACAAAACATTTGTACTCTATATCTCTGTTCCCCTTTTCTCCTCCAACACAAAAGTGAACGCGCGCGCGTTATGTCTGCGTCTCTCGTGGTGTAGTGTGCTATTCACTTGTTAAAGGCCGTGGTCACTACTAAGTGGTCAGCAGAAAGGAGAAAAGGACACCCAAAACGAACACCCTTCCTTCACCCTGGCCTTGGAGTATTTGCATCTCATATATTTGACATACGCCCCTGTTGTGATGGTGACACTCGTGGTCAAGGCGGTTGCGTGTGTGTTTTCCGTTCGTAGCGGGTCGGGTTCGATTCCCGGTGTGCGCGCGCGAATTTTGTTTAGACCGACCGAGTGTTTGCCATCATTCGCGCCTCACCGTATACCCGTAGCTCCTATCCATGTTTGACCATACGAAATGAAAAAACATGGAAGCAGCGACTGGTGCATGGTGAAGAAGTGTGAAAGAAAAGGGATTTGGAAATTCCCGAAACAATTATTTGCAATTGTTGCGAATGTTTCAGTCGCGCGCGCCCGACATTTATTTCTATTTCGCGACTCAACCACGCGAACGTTTAAAATTTCGGATTTTTCGAATTCAAGTGCTATACTTTTGCAGTAAATAATAAAACAAATTTATTAAAATGCGCAAGAGATCTTTGGGAAAAAATCACAAAAAAGGGTCTATCCCAAAAATGGATTTTTGCGCTTCATAAACTTTTCTTGTTTCGACCGTCGCTTGATAGAACTATCATCTGCCGGAATCATGTCAACCGATGATAAATGAGTCGATGACAACGGGCAACTAGCTCGCTTAATATACATGTTAATGTATGGAATATACATTGGCGCGGTTCGCGAATCGATTTGCTCGTAAAACTCGCACGTGAACACACTGCGACCGCCTATCATACCGTAGACGGCGGCTTTGCAACGCTGCAATTTTTTTGTTGTTTTAGTTGTTGTTAATTAGAGGTGTTTAAATGTACCTGATCTCGTTGGCACGTTGCCAAACATCTGTCTTCGGTGGTGTCGTAGCCGTCGATGGCCATCGCGTATGGCCGAATCGGCACGGCGACATCGCGATCAGTGTATTGGACGAAGCAACGACACAGATAGCATGGGTCACCGAAATGGTCTGAAAATTTGGAATTTTAGGAAATTTTTTCACGATTAATTCCATGGGCTTTTAATTTTTTCAATTCCATCCAGAAGGGAATCGATGAGAGTGAGAGAGTGCTCAAAAATGATTATCATTGGAGCGCTTTTGCTCTCTCTAAATTTATGGATATTGAGATTTTTTCAAGAGGTCATTCAACCGTGTAACCGACATTCGCACGCGATACGCCAGACGCTATACTTGTGTGTGTTTGTTGAAAATTAAGAAAAAAAAAACTCCGCAAAATTTTAAAAACAAAAAACTTACTTTGACGATTCCACGCATCAGCTGTCGAAAAAATCGCACCAAAAACGAAAATCAGAACAATCATGATTGAATTCATAGCGAAAAATGTGATGAACTTGATAAACGCTTGTCCTTCTTCGTTTTTTTCCTTTTTCCTTCACTTTCTCCAGCCTCTTTTTATATGCTATCCCGAAAAGCGGTGGGCGTGGAATTTGGGTCAGATCTTCTATCTCTTCTTTTTTGTCAATCATCCAACAAATCCTGAAATCATAATAATATTAGCATAGACGACGTAATAACGAGATATTGAAGACGGGTTTTTTTGAAATTTTTTCGAGATTTTCGATAATTTATAGCTATCATCATGAGAAACCTGTTGATAAAAAATAACAGGATAATCAAAATATTTATTGTTGTTGTTCATAGTGATAAGACTTTGTGACACTTTGAGAGGTACATTTCTAGACTTTTCAGAAGCGTAGAATCACATTCTGATATCAGAAATTTCTGAAAATATCTTCTGAAACGAGTAAAGATAACATTATCAATAGAGCGCATGTTACCTGTTCACATAGAACATTTTTATTAACAAAAAAAACAATTATTGATTCAATACCATGCGTGATCATCGTTAACAGTAAATTGAATAAGATTAACAATTCCAAAGACCACATAAACAACACTGAGAAGAATCCAATTTGTCAACGAAACTCCGGTTTCCATGTCGTGATGATGATGCTCATGTTGGTCGCTTTCCTGGTAGGCGTTCTGGAAATCCAGGACATTTTGTTTGTTGTTGTGAAAACCCTTACCATCGTCTCGATTCCCTTTCTAAACTCTGTAGGTTCGGAGGAAAAGAATGTTTTCCATAAAGTGTGCGTCTCCAACGCTTCATTAGTATCGACACGACAAACTGTTGATTGAAACGCTCCTTGACTATGATTGCCGAATTTGCCATCAAAGTTTTTGTAGTCACATTCATCCTTGTTCAATCTCGTCGTATTCAGCGTACTTTTCTCGCATTCAACGCGAAACAAAAATTTGCCTTTTGGATTTCTTCGATAATTTAAAACACGACAGAACTTGCAGTCTGTATTCCATGAAAACATTGATGATTGACCTATTTTCATATCTGATACAGTTGGACAATTCAGTTTGCTCTGAACAATCAGGATTCATTCTATGTTCCAATTATCAACTCACATTAACTACTCTTATGCTAATGATGAAAATGATGAATCTCTGGATTGTCTTCATTATTTTCTTAAAATGATTCATTTAACATCAAAATTTTGTTTTTACTGTGTCCCACGTTCACGCATTTTCAATTTTTGAAATTTCGACAAAAATATTAATTTAAAAATGGCCGTGGACGAGAACACCAAACATTTTCTAGGCCATTTCTTTTTTTCTTTTTTTTCCCAGCCAACACGACTTTTTCAACCAACAATTTACAGGTAAAATGGCCACTGGTAACAAATTGCACTTATTAAAAAATGTGCTGAATCAAGTAATCAATGTTGAGCGTGGAAATGCGTGGAGAGCCAGTTTGGGAAAAATCAGCCGTAAAGATTATTTGCATCGATATCAAGTGACGTTTGTTCGACCGGATGGTTCGACTATTTTGGTGCCGGCTGCTGAACCTCGACAAGTGAGTTTTTTGTAGGAGAATTTTTGAAAATAAGAAAGTGGGTTTGCAGGTTTTCCAATCTGCAATTGATTTGAAACAGTTGAGTGAAGATGAGCGTCGTCAACGTTTAGCTGCGCGTAAACCCAAAACTAGAGCTATCAAGCAAGAAGTTATTGATGACAATTTCGATGAATCTCAATACATGCAATATTGGTCGAAATAGAGTTTTTGTGAATATTATTAATAAAAATAGGATTCTCTTCTTTCTCATATATCACACTGGTTGATAACCATTCTTACCTCAAATATTTTTCCAAGTTTAATATTTCTAATCAAAACATTTTCAAGGCAAAATGCCCCAATTCAGTATCATACTCCCAACCTACAATGAGAAAGAGAATTTGCCTATTTGCATCTGGTTGATAGATAAATATTTGTCGGAAATCGATTATGAGGTAAGCTCACAACAAAGTTTTCCTCAAAAAACGCTCTATAGGTAATTGTGATTGATGATGGTTCACCGGACGGTACACTGGATGTTGCCAAAAAGTTACAAGCCGAATACGGTGAGCACAAAATCGTGTTAAGACCAAGATCGGGTAAATTGGGACTTGGAACGGCGTATATTCATGGGCTAGCGCATGCAAAGGGCGAGTTTATCATTTTGATGGACGCTGATTTGTCGCATCATCCAAAGTTTATCCCCGAAATGATTGCGCTTCAACAAAAATACAAGGTTAGATTTATATTTTCAAATTTTCACAAAGATAATTCTGATTTCGTTAAGCTCGACATTGTTACGGGAACTCGATATGCAAACGGTGGCGGTGTCAGTGGTTGGGATTTGAAGCGGAAGACTATTAGCAAAGGGGCTAACTTCTTGGCGCAGGTGAGGCTTTTCGAATTTTGCAAATCTCCACAATTATTTCCAGTTCTTGCTCAATCCGGGAGTTTCTGATTTGACTGGATCGTTCAGACTTTACAAAAAAGAGGTGCTCTCCAAGTTGATCGCTGACAGTATTAGCAAAGGATATGTTTTCCAAGTAAGTTGTCTTATTTCTCAAAAATTTTGAAAAACCCAAATTATTCTTTTTAATTTTCAACAATCCTAAAATTGTACAGTACCCCATTGCTGCCACGTGGTTACGGTACATTACGTTTCCAGTAAAAATATTTCCAAAACAAGACGTTCCGATATTTTGAGAGGTGCATTTCTAACCTTTTCAAGCGCATAAAATCAAATTCTGACATCAAACATTTCCTAATATCTCTCCTGAATCGACTACACATAATATTCTCAATAGAGCGTATGTTATCGATCCAATCATAGCTAAATGCGAAAAGGTTATCATATGTTGTTGTTATTGTTGCTCTACTATAGATAACATCAGCACAAATAACAACAGGTGCGACCTTTTCCCATATGCACAAATTATCCTTTTACACATAATGTTCTCAACAGAGCGCATGTTATCGATTCAAATATTTAGCTAATATTATGTGCGCAAAGGTCACCATATGTTGTTGTTTTTGTTGTCATACTTTAGATAACATCAGCACAAATAAACAACAGGTGTGACCTTTTCCCATACGCACAAAATATCCCATTTTTTCTTGCAACACTGGCACACATTTATATTAGCCCCGCACCTTTTTGCTATACTAATATATTGTTTTTTTTTCAGATGGAAATGATGTTCCGCGCTCGAAAAGCAGGATATCGTATTGGCGAAGTTCCAATTTCGTTTGTCGATCGATTTTTCGGCGAATCCAAATTGGGAAGTCAAGAAATCATCCAATACGCAAGTGGATTGTTGTGGCTCTTCGCCGCTGTTTGGTAAACTTTATTTTTTCCTAAAGGTTTTGTTGCTTTAATCATATTCAACTAATTCTGATTTTCTGTGATAGTTTTTTTTTAAATAAAAATGGGGAAAATTTTTTATCGACCGATAAACGAAACGTGGCCTCATTTCGTTTTGAGTGAATGAGTGATAATAAGAATTATCAATCGAAAGAAAAATGATTGCTCCTCTCAAATTCTGGATAGTTCTCGTATTAGTTTTGGGAATTGTGACAAGTTCTCCGATCGCATCAAAAATTGATGCGAAGCTACAATGTGCGGTTTGTCAATTTTTGCAAACTAACAACGGTGAGTTTTTTTTTGTTGGATAATTTTACCACATTTTTTCCAGGAAACATGCCCAAATGTAGTGATAAATGTGAAGTGTTGAGTGACTGTGAGATTGTTGAAATTCTCCAAACACAAACCAAGAGAGCATCATCTTTGAATAGTACCCATTTCTCTAATATCGCCCCAAAATTGGAAGTACACTCTACACAATGTTTGGCAAATCGAGAAATTCAAATTTTCAATTCCGATGTTTCTAGTAACACGTGCACTTTGTGCTTTTTGGTTTACGATTCTTTGAAATATGTCAACTACAGTATGTTTGACCTGAAAAGTTTTATGACTCATTTTTTTCCAGATGTTTTGGACAATCCAGAGCTTGGGGAAATCAAGCAGATAATTTTGGAAGCATGTGGTTTTATAAATAAAGATTTGGTAAGGTCAAATTTCAAAACTCATAATCGTTTTTTTTTTCAGTGTCAAGCTCTTTTCGAAGTTGATACGCTTGGAGCGATAATTCAAGCATTCAAAGACTCGTTGGGTGGATTTTACGATCTTATCGCAGTGCAAGGACTTGGTTGTCCCGCTTATAACGAGTTGTTTGCTAAATGTTAATTTTTATGATTATATTTTAAAATGTTCATAACAAGGTCAACAAAGAAATCAACATCAATCCAACAAAAATAAAAAACGAGAAAAAGCTTACATATGCGTGAAGATCGTACAGAGATAATTTAGTCGAATTTTGTTCGCTTGTTTTGACTATTCGATCCTCCGTCGAATGACCTTTTGAAATTACCACCACCTGAAAAGTGAGGGTTATTTGTGACCGTTCTCATTTTCAAACCTCGGTCTCCTCTGAATCCGCCTCCGCCGCGACCTCTATCACCACCACGGAAACCTCCGCGATCACCACCACGGAAACCACCTCCACGGCCACCGCGGTCTCCTCCGCGGAAACCGCCTCCACGACCTCCTCGATCTCCGCCGCGGAAACCACCTCCACGGCCTCCTCTATCTCCCCCTCTTCCTCTACCGCGACCACGGCCTCCACCGGCGTTTGGAAGGAATCTACAAAATCAAACTTATTGAGACTAATCAAAAACTTCACTTACCGTTCTACCGGTAACAGCTTTCCTGGATCAATGTATAATTCAGTTCCGGATTTGAAAGATGAGGCTTTGATTCCTTGTGACAGTGTGACGGAAAAACCCTTTAAATAAAATTTGAAAGTATAAAAATTGAGCCAAATTGCACTTACGTTCTCTCCTGGTGAACCGAAAATCTCATCAACTTTTCCAATTTGCTCTTTGTTTTCAAAAAAGACTGGAGCGTTGAAATATGGAATTTTTCCGCATGTCGTATTACAAACAATATCATCTTGGCAAGCATGTGAAAAAACTCCGAGGGATACTACTTCTTCTGGTGGTCCTTGATCATAACCTCCTCGACCACCGCCGCCAAATCCACCACGACCACCACGACCACCTCGCCCGCCTCCTCTATCTCCTCGATAGCCGCCACCGCCTCCTCTATCACCGCGACCTCCGCGAAAACCTCCACCACCGCCACGTCCACGGAAACTCATTTCTAAAAACCAAACATTTCACAAAAAATACTAAAATTATCGATTATAGTTTTTTAAACAAGTTCCATCGTTGATAAAATTTACAAGAGTATGCATTCGAACATTCTCTATCCAACGAATCATGTAATAACACTCAAAATTAACAACAAAACGCACAAACAAACAAAAAAGGTGCAAAAAAACGAAAAGAAAAAAAATAAAAAGAGAGAAACGCCTCTTCCACACGAGACCTATCGCACAAACAAACATGTGTGCCTTTACTCAAAAAATTTCAAATTTCCGACTTTCGCAAATTTGAAAGATTCGAGTTTCCCAAAGGAATTCCGAAGTTTGGGCAGAGGAACTGGAACAAAAAAGAGGTAAGTTTTAGCGGTTTATCAATAAAGTTGAGACGTGAAAAGTTACTGAACCACAAACAGGGAAACTTGTGATTAAAATTCACAAATTTTGAAAAATACTTTTGAAATGACGAAATACCACGTACGAATCAGAATAAAGTTTAGTTTTTCATGACTTACACTACATTTAACTCCAAGAAACATTCCTGACAAAAATGTAATTTCAATCGCGTGAAAAACGTGGGAATATTCGAAAATAGAACATTCTGTAAAGCTTTTCTGATTTTAATCACTCTATAATGTCAATTCCAAGTTATTAGTAACTCAAAAATCATCATGCGTCTTCAATCCCTCCCGACACACAGAGAAAAGTGCATATTTTGCCAAAGTGCATTGCGCATGCACTTTTTTCCAATATTCTGTCTTTCCCCTTCTGTTAGAGGAACCAATCCATTTTCGTAACCCTCCTAGTTCCATTCCCAACAAACGAAAATATGTCAAATTTGTGATGATGGAAGGGGCGAAAAAAATGTGAAGATAATTGTTGCACTTTTATCAGTGTGACTTTTCAGTTGCCAATGACCGAACGGCCAGCGATTCTCGCTCATTTTTCTCTCGTCTCTTTCTCTGCGTCTTTTCAGTCGTAAAGGCGCCGTTCCGTTGAAAGTAGCGAGAGATCATCAAGATACAGAGAAAAAGAGTATGCAATTGTTATAGTTTTTTTGTGCGTATTTGTGTTGCGCTCTCTCATTCTCTTTATGTGTTTTTTTTTTATGTTTTCAAAATATTTCCTGTATCGTTTTTCAATTATACCTCAAAATATCCTCACATCGAAATGAAGAAAATTTAGGCACTCTAAAATAGATTTCATTGTCCCCAAAACCTTGCGTCCTAACAAATAACGTCATAGAGTTAGACATCGGGTTACTGTAACACACTCTTTCTAACAGCCAAAATCGTGTTGGTGATTTATAGAGTAAATTATTTTTCATGTTTTTAAACCACGACTCTTATATTCATCCGGGTGCGTATGAAAGTCCAGATGACCTTTTTTTGTCTTCATCTCTTTTCTTTATTCTCTCAATGCAGGATGTTGAGAGTTGTATTAGATAGGGATAGATTACTAACTTCTAACCATGCAAACAAAGCATTTATGAGCACAGAAATTAGGGCGGAGCCTATTTTTGCTTGCAAACAGTGGCACACGTTTAGGCCCCGCCCCTTTTTGTTTTTAATTATTGCCAAAAATGTTTTGAACATTGGTAGTGAAATAACCATTGTGGTTTATGCTCGGAGTGTTTTTGAAAAACATGAAATTAATATTCATAGAGGTTTTGAAAGCCAAAATTTTCCTCAAAAAAAAAAGACAAAATTTTCATTTTTTTTTACTACTCCACTACAAAAAGGTTTATAATTTGTCCCATAAGAAACTTGACACATTTTTGTTATTTGCTCAACTATTAAACCTAATCATAAAATAATTTATGTGCATCATCGTTGTGTAAAAAACATTACAACGAGTGATGCTACTGTAGGACTGTGTTGCAAAATATGCTTCACTTTGAAGCGTTTGATTCACAACAACTGATTCCAAAACACCAATTTCATAGTTTGGTGTTTTATACGAAAGCGCTTTTGCATATTAACACTCCTCTATTCAATGCGTCATTCTTAGTTTTTCATTAACCACTCGATCATTTTCGTGTCTTTTTCTGAAAAAAATTGAGACGGCGGATTACGAATGGATTTAGGATTTGCTGACGAGGAGATTTGAGCAGAATCAGTTTTATGCGATTATATAACTCAACTTGACTACTGCAAATTTTATTTATTTCAATGGCTCGTTATAAAGGAACAGAAAATTAGCATGAAAAGTTTTTGACCGCTTATAAATAAAATGATTTCCCTAGACTCTAGTTTGTCATTGTCTTATTGACATAAACATAATTAGTTTTGATCTTTCTAAAATCACTCAAAAACTGTCTATTGTTCAAGTTGAAATCAAAATTATTCGTTGACTAATATCAGATCATAAATAAAGCCGCTTCCGGCTGAATTCTCATATTAAACATTACTAGAAAATAAATTTTGTGGGAATCACATTTTCAATTTTTTTAGCGTAGTTGACAGAATTGTGGTGTGTACGGTATATTTTTGGGTTTTCTGCCTGTAAAATTCAGGTTGAGCTTTTTTGCCCTTCTATAAAAAGCCAGGCTGCTCAAATATTACGAAATGCTGAACAGTTTTTTCTTCTTTTCCCAATCAGACCACGCCCATTTCCGCCATTCTCTAGTTTCACTTTTGCTTCACGATTTTTCTTATCTTCATACAGTTTATTTTTAAAAACCAAATTTCGTAAGGATTCCTCTCGTACACTTAACAACACATCGTCTCTAAAATCGTTTCCAGATTTACTCACCGAAGTACTTCTATTTGTTTCAAAAGTTGTGAGAATTTGTTGAGCAAAACGGTGTTCCATAAACTTTTCTCTTGGATAAGGGCTAGGTAGTTCTGATTATAAATATTTTCGACGCACCCGTCTTTTCTAGATGAATAATGATTTGATTTTCCAGAAGAGCTAAACGGCGGAAACATCAGTCAGAGGAAAGTATGCCAGATAGTGCGGGGCCGTCCACTTCGAAAGATCAACCACTTATCGGTGAGTTTTGGGAAAAAGGGTCTGATAGAGAACCAGTATTTTCGTCACTATAGAAGCCCTGCAAAAATGGGAGAGCAAGAAGTACACTTTTTGCTAAAAAAAAAGGGGGAAAAATGTACTTCCTGTTCTGGAAAAATAACTCTGCTAAAGTCTTTTTTCCTCCCGGGACCCATGTCCTTTGAAAATGAGGCGCTTTTCTTTGGGAAGAGGGTAAAAAGACATAAAGAAAACTAAAGAGTATGCAAAGGAGAGAGGGCGCAGAGAAGACAATAATAAAAAAGAAGCAAATAGAAAAAAGTATGCACAAAAGAGAGAGAGAGAGAGCACAAGGAGGTCAGTGAAAAAAAGGGGGGGGGGGGTGATAGAGCGCGTATGCCTCGCTGTCGAACGGACAAGATTTGACAACAATTTTTTAAAAACCAAAAATTGTGAAAAAACTGTCCTGTAACACAGAAGACACCGGTCATCAAATTATCAGTGAACGTAACTTTCCATTTTGTTTCACCACCATACATCAGATGGGGGCCAGACCTCTGGGAGGGGGTCCTAATCTCGGGCAAAATGAAGGGAGAGGACAACTAACTTTTGAGTTTTTGATGAATTAAGAAATAGATTTTGACCATACTTGGAATAATTATGGACCAGAGCTCAAGGTTAAACCCACTATCAAAAAAAAACGATCAAAGTCAACGAGACAAGAAGGAAAGTAAGAAAACAATATTGTAAAACTAAGAAAAAGAAGAAGACGAAGAATGAATGGATAAATGATTGAGCACAGGGAGGTGTTGGCTGTCGACTCCGCCCCTTTTCACAAGCGGCGTGGGTTGTAAAAAGGGGCGGAGTCGACAATCTATGTGCCTTCCTATATGCTCATTCATTCATTCATTCTTCACTTTTTTCTCAGTTTTCTAATATTGTTGTCTTTCGTTCTGACTCTTTTTCTTCTTTCTCCCCCTCTCCATTAGTGAAAAGGTATACAAGTATTTTTTTCTTCACTATTTTTCTCAAAACCTAGAGAGATTTAGGGGTACTAACCCAAAATGTCGTCTGGGCATCTATCTGATGTATGTTCACCACAAGAAACGGTACTTGATAAAATTCCTATTGATAAAATCGTCATTTGCTCGGTGTTCCACAAAACGTTTCCCCGATGTCGCCAAACTGTCTGAAAATGACTTTTCTAGAGAGTACGACTCGCAAGAGTAAGAGGAAACATGGTAAAGTGAAAAACGACTCATCGAGTAGTAGCGAAAATGAGTCGGACACGGACGGCGAGTTGCCGAGAATTCGCGAAAGAAGTGGTCGAGACGGGCCGTTGGAGGGGTTGAAAGAGATGGTTTGTTCGAAGTTCCGCGTTCTTGTGTCGCAAAATCGGCGACGAATCAAAACGGATGGCTTTGATCTCGACTTGTCGTGTAGGACTCATTGCCTCTTTCCTGAAAATTTGCAAGTTTTTTTGCAGACATAACTGATCGAATAATTGCGATGGGTTATCCGGCGAATGCGACTGAAGCGCTTTATCGCAACAGCATGAAGCACATCATTCGTTTTCTCGAAAAACGTCATCGTGATCATTACAAAGTGTTCAATTTGTGAGTTGATTGATTTAGGTGGATTGTCTTGTTTCTTGTTCTGTGTCACCATTTTGAATTGAATTGTGCTGCAGAACATTGAATCAGTCACATCCAATCTTCAGACGTGGACAATACTCGTACGATCCGGCCAATTTCAAGAATCGCGTCATCTCTTTCGAAATGACCGATCATCATCCGCCACGTTTAGAACTTATGGCTCCGTTTTGTCGAGAGGTGAGATTGTTTTTCTAAAAAAAATTGTCTGTCAGCACTGAAAAATTTTCTGAAAAAAGAAGATATTTGAGAAGATCAGAAATATTAATTTTTTTATTTAGGTGCACGAATGGTTAACCGAAAATCCTCGCAATATTGTCGCGGTACACTGTAAAGCCGGCAAAGGTCGTACCGGTGTTATGATCTGTGCCTACTTATCGTACTGCCAGTTCTATCCATCGCCACGACAAAACATGGACTACTATTCGGTCGTGCGGACGTGCAACAACAAAGGTGTCACAATTCCGTCGCAACGACGATACGTCTACTATTATGATCATTTGCGTAAACACAAGCTCAATTACATCCCACTGCGTGTGCAACTAATTGGAATCTATATTGAAAGACCGCCAAGAAGTAAAGGACCCATCATGAAAGATCAGCTGAGTCTGCGTATTGCGAATGGTGATGTTGATGTTTACTATGGACAACCGATGAACATCAGTGATGAGACGTGGGCGGAAGAAGATGCGGCGTGGGTTGGAAATGTTGTTTCGAATGGTGACGATTCTTATGATCCGACATGCCCGACTGAAAATGATGTCATCTCAAGACGAGCCTACGGTTGGACAGTTCCAATTTCACAGCCAGTTTTTCTTGAAGGCGATGTTAGAGTGGATTTGTATGTTCATAAAAAGTTTATCAATATTTTCACATCTACCAGAAGGAGCAAAGTGAGTTTTTTTTCTCTCGACTACAGTACCCCAAAAGGTCACCCATATGTTGTTATTGATTGCTAATAACAACAGGTATGCCATATTTTATAGATAACATCAAAAGGTGTTAAATCTAATGAGCCATATGGTGACCTAGAAAAGGGTACACTAGTATCTCTCAACAACAGAAAAAAAAACTAGTAAGGGAGAGCTAGACTCTATTGTATGGGCCTCGAAACGTATATTTCCCGGGTCACCCATATGTTATTATTGATTATAATTAACAACAGGTGTATCTAGGTGTGACATTTTTAGAGGGGGGGGGGGGGGGTCATAAACTTTATGGTGTATTCCTGTGGGAAGCGAGGAAAAAGACACAGAGAAAACTAAAGAGTATGTGGAAAAGAGAGAGCGCAGAGTCGACCGAACAATGTCGTGAGTGCGAAAGAGAAAAACAATTGGAAGAGAGCCAATATGGCCTAACACCATATGGACGGGGCTAAATACTTTTGTTGGGGGAGAATATAAAAACATGAAAAAAGATAAAATTTTTTGCAAAGACGTAGATATTTTTTCTTTACAGCTCGGCCATATTTGGTTCAACACAATGTTCTCGTGCCCGGGATACTGTGGTGGAGAACCGTACATTCATGGCGACGAAGCGCATCCGTATCCGGAAGGTGAAACAACAATTGCCGAGCGGAAGAACAAGTTTCAAATTGGCGGCGATGAACAACCGACGTGTTCTTCCACGTTGAACGCTCCGCCGTCAAACGACGAGCTGTTTGATGACGAGTCTCCGAGTCAAAAACCATCGCTGACACATTCGGAGAACGCGTTCGCCGCCGCTGTGCCTTTAGCGTGTCGAAGTCCTCAATCGAAAAGTTCTCCGCTTTTGTCACCGGATAGACCAGGACCATCGGACACAACGGTGAAAGAACAAAGAAAATTGTCGAAACCGGAGAGAAAAAGGAGCTCGACGACAGGAAGATTTAAAAAGTTTTGTAAGTTTTCACAATTTGACAACACTCAAAAACCATGGGATTTTTCTAGTCAGCTCGAAAACTCGAGCAAGTGACCCTGTCGTCACTGTGCCAGCGGAAATATCAAACCGGCGTGAATCAAACCCCGAAATTCTGTCGAGTCGAGGACCGATCAACTTTGACGAGCTACAAATCTCGCAACCTCCTGGTCTAGACGTGCATTGTCCTCAAGAGTCGCTTCAAAAGATTTATATCGAGAGGAACAAAATACCGTATGTTTTCTTCTTTTTTAAAATTATTCTAGCCAGAAAAAAAAATGTCTTGTTTCAGACCTCGTTACGCCATCGAAAAAATGCTAGCCGAAGCACATGAGAATCACTTAGTTCAGGATGTTTATAATGAGCGACGTCGAAGTGTTCCGAATGAGGGGGAGCCGGTGAAATGTGCGCCTGATGGCCGACCGGACGCTTCTGGTCCCAATCGAATTGTTCGCAATTTTGATGAACACGTTGCGGTATATCCGATAATGGAAATTGATCGAGCGTTCAAAAAACAATCGATAAATAATGGGTTTAAGGTTTGAGACTCAAAAGGTTTCCTCAAAAACATTTTTGCAATTTTCAGTTATTTGTTGTTACGAAATGTGTTGAAGTGAAATCCAATCGGCACGCTGATGCGTTCATGAACATAACACACGAAAAACAACAAGTTGTGAATGATGCGGTGTATGCGAAATCGCAACGAGGAAAAGCGTACGTTGACCAAGAGCCGAAATTGGCCGATTTTGGCGCTGGCAAAACGTGGCCACCTGTGATTCAGTACGGCAATGTGGCAATGCAGGGAAATGGGGGAGAGTCGGAGACGTTGACTGATGATGTGTACAAGAATGATGAACGAGCGGGTGACGAACGACGATGCCGATTTTTCTATAAACAACGAAGAGATTCGAAAAGCAAATATCCCAATCCTAATCATGTGTAAGTCATTGAGTTCAATTTATTTTGAAAAATTGTTTTTTTTTTTGTCTAGATGCCCACTGGCTCCCAAATTATTGGAAGAATCGACGCTGACTAACCGGTTCAACTCTTTGTCATGCTCCGAAACATACAGTGCAACAACTGCAGAGGTAAATCATGCGAGGAGGGCGGTTAGAGAAATAGAGAACTAGAGAGTGCGCGAAAAAGATAGAGAGTGCAGAGAAGACAATAGTAAAAAAAAGAAGCCAATAGAAAAAAGTATGCACAAAAGAGAGAGAGAGCACAAGGAGGTCAGTGGAAAAAGGGGGGGGGGGGGGTAGAGCGCGTATGCCTCTGCAGAGAAACAAAAAAGGAAAGCAATTTGAGGTGTTTTTTGTTGATAACGGGCCGAGTTATGTCAGTATTGAATATCCAAAAGTATTGAAAATTCCCCAAAAACCGAATTTTCCAGATCGCACTCAACAGTGAAGCGTCAAAAAAGGAGGGAAGTGAAGCGGGCGACATTACCGAATCTGATCCTCAAACTGAAGTTGAAATAGATGTAAGAAGTTATCATCCTGATCATGCGGCCGTTGAGTGTTATCAATCGGCATCCAGCAGATCTAGTTCGTCGGTGAGAATCTTTGTGTCATTCAGCTGTTCACCTGATGTTTTTGTTGCAGAGTGATGACGCTCCGCCAAACAGATCATTGATGACAACTGACTTCTCTGGAGTTGAATCATCAGCTAATGAAGCGTCTGCGGTTACTCCTGAAGTTGTTGAATCGGCAAGTGAGACACCTGCTCCTGTTGCTCTGCCCGAATCGGTGGAAATTGATCCGGATGAAACTGTTGTTACAAATGAGAACAAAGAAGAGCAAACAGGAGAATCTCCAAGTTCTACTGATCACCAAGACATCACGGACAATGTGACATCGGCCGCTTCGACCAGCGCTCTTGAGAAATCATCTGACGAAGAAACTCACTAAATAGACATGTATTTATTAATTTTGAAACTAATTTGACATTCAGGTTTTTCTTTATCCATCAAAATATTTTGAAAAATCAAAAATCAACGAAACTTAACTTTGAGCTTATTGAAGAAAAAATACTAACCACTTTTGTTGCGTTGACCGCCCACTCGTATTTATTAATGTTTTATAATATTTTAAATAAAGTGATTATGAATCAAAAAAATATATTGATCTGTGCAAAACTTGAGGTTTTTACAATCCTCCCTATTTATGGCCAAAATTGCTTTTTTTGTTCCTTTTTTTCCAAACGAGAAGACTACGGTGGTGGGAAATGTGTGCAAACACTAGTTCTAATGTACACGGCGACGAACATTTGCAGAAATAAGTGCACGCGATTTTTTTATTCGTTTTTTTTCGCAACTTTTGTGAGCTGTTTTGTTGCGTTTGTATGAGGGATTTTAGTTTTAAAGTAGTGAAAAGATAGAAGTGCAGCTTATAATAAGTAATTAAAGTTCGCCCGAATCCCCAAAATTATTAGTTTTCGAAAATGTGAAGAAATTAGGATTTTGGGACTAATATTTTTGAAAGTAATTTTAGGTTCTAGGATTACGAAATTTCCACTTGTTGTTGTATATTTCTTATGCTCTAATTACAGAATTATTTTTTCAGGTCGAACTAGGGTTACACTTCACCGTCATTGAGAAATGACGTCGTTTTACAATTTCAAGCGTATCACAGTTGTTCCGACAGCTCCGGAACTCAAAGATGTTGTTCTTTCCAAAACGCAACGTAAAACTCCGACAGTTGTCCATCGGCAGTACTCAATCGGACGTATTCGTGCTTTTTACGCCCGTAAAATCAAATTCTTGCAACAAACACTTCACGACAAATTGACACAAATCATCACAGAATTTCCAAAGATGGAAGAAATTCATCCTTTCTATTCAGATTTGATGAATATTCTTTATGATCGTGATCACTACAAAATTGCACTCGGACAAATGAATACGGCAAGACACTTGATTGACGGGTAAGCTAAATGATTTTTTGATGAAAAAAGTTTGTTTTTTGTAGAATCGCACGTGAATACGTTCGTCTTATGAAATATGCCGATTCTTTGTATCGGTGTAAAATGCTGAAGCGTGCGGCATTGGGTAGAATGGTCAAACTTTTGAAGCGTCAAAAATCTAGTTTCGAATATCTTGAACAAGTCCGTCAACATTTGTCCCGTCTTCCAAGTATCGATCCAGCTACCAGAACTCTTATTCTTTGTGGTTTCCCAAATGTCGGAAAGTCATCTTTCATCAACAATGTAACACGTGCTGATGTCGAAGTTCAACCGTACGCTTTCACAACTAAAGCTCTTTATGTTGGTCATTTGGACTATCGTTTCTTGCGTTGGCAAGTTATTGATACTCCCGGTATTTTGGATCAACCGTTGGAAGACCGTAACACAATCGAAATGCAAGCGGTCACTGCTTTGGCTCACTTGAAAGCTGCTGTTTTGTTCATGATGGATGTTTCGGAACAGTGTGATAGATCAATTGAGGAGCAATTGCATTTGTTCGAATCGATTCGTCCATTGTTTGCTAACAAGCCAGTCATTATTGGATTGAACAAGGTAAATCACAAAATTGGAAAATAATCCTAATCTAATGTTTAGGTTGATATTCGTCATCGTTCTGAATTGCCAGCTGAAAAGGCAGCTCTTCTTGATCAACTTGAAAAAGAAGGAATTCCAATTGTTGAGACTTCAACACTTACACAAGAAGGAATTATGACTCTTCGTGATCGTGCATGTGACGAGCTTCTCGCTCAACGTGTCGAAGCAAAACTTCAAGCCAAAAAAATCACCACAGTCGAAGACTCGGTTCTTAACCGTGTGTTCGTTGCCTATCCAGTTCCTCGCGACGAAAAAGTTCGCGCTCCTTTCATCCCAGCTGGAGTCGCACAAAAACGCGCAGCCAAAAAAGCGGCAGCTGCGAATGTTATGGATGTGGACGGTGAACAACCAGTTTCGTCGTTCAGAGATGAGAGTGAGTTATCGAAGTAATCAGTTGTAAGCTGATGTTGAACTTTCAGACACTCGCCGACTTGAGCGTGAAATCGAATTGGAAATGGAAGATGATTACATTTTGGACCTCAAAAAGCATTATCTTTTGAAAAATCCGGATGAGAAATACGATGTTGTTCCAGAAATCTGGGAAGGTCACAATTTGGCAGATTTCGTTGATACTGAGATTCAACAGGTAATTTTTATAAGGTGAAAAATATTTCAACTCCATTCTTTCCAGAAACTTGAGAAACTTCTCAAAGAAGAAGAATTGCTCGAACAAGCTGGAGAATATGAGTCTGATCTTGATAGTGATGACGAGGAAACCAAAGAAAAGATGAAGTTGGCTCTCGAAATCCGCGAAAAGGAGAAATTGCTGACATTGGAAACACAAGTTAATAAGAGAATCGCTGGAAGATCTGGATCACGAGTGCACTCAAGAAAGAGAGAAAGATCAATGTCACGATTGGAGCATGAATTGGGAGAGTTGGGTGTTGATGTAAGTTGATTTTCACGCAGAGAGTAATTTATTATGCATTTCTTGCAGATTGATACGAAGAAGATGAAGAACTTACAAGGACAATGTGCTAAACCACAGCTCGGAAAGAAGGTATGTTGTTAATAAAAACGAAAGTATGTTGAATATTTTCAATTTGTCAGATGAAAGTTGGTCGATCTAGAAGTCTCAGTGCCGTTCGTCCAGCTCCACGCGATGAGGTCGCTATCCCAGACGAAGAACAACGTAAACACGCAGTCAAACTTCGTAATAAAGCGATGCGCGGTTTGCGACGAGAGGCGAAGAAGGGAGAAGCCGATCGACATGTATATGATCTTAAACCAAAACATTTGTTCTGCGGAAAACGAAAAATGGGAAAAACCGATTGGCGTTAAATGTTCATTTTTCCACTCTTAATATTTGTTATTCTTCCTCTGTTTTTATTTTTTTCCCATATTCTGGAAACCAGGAAAAATTGTTGATTTTTTGTTTTCGTGCACTGAGAATAAAGTTTAAAGTAAACTTCAACTATTCATTGACCCTTACTTGCATAATATTAGCATTAAAAATTCTTACACTCTCATCACTACCGAATTAAAAAAAGTTTCATAACAGATGGTTCCGCAACCAGTTACAGAGAAGAAGAAAAAGCGACCATGGAGAAATAAGGTCAGAAAATTGGCGGCTAAAAAAGCAAAACTCGAAAATCAACCACCCCCACCACCGCCAGTCATCGAAGCACCATCAGATGTTCCGAAGAAGAAAAAACGGGGACCAAAAAAGAAGAAATATCGACCGGAAAATGATCAGAAAAAAGGCGAAAATGCTGAAGTTGAAGAGAATTTAGATGCGATTGGTGAGGCGAAAAAGAAATTGGATTCGGGAAGATTCAGGTAAAAATTATACTTTTAGAGAATTTTTTTATTTCGAAAAATTCCAGGTTTCTCAATGAAAAACTATACACTTGTACAGGATCTGAAGCTTTTGATTTTTTCAAAGAAGACCCATCATCATTCCAGTGTTATCACAAAGGGTTTGCAGATCAGGTAACTATACCTGGATCATACCTGGCCTAAGAGGAGAAAAAGAACCGTGACATTTTTTATTTTTATTGATCAAAAATATTCGGTCAAACATTGGAGAAAAGGTCACACCTGTTGTTGTTATTGTTGTTTATAGTGTTAGCAATACTATAATAACAACAGATGTGACCTAATTACACCTTTTTCACACCTCATAAAACGTGAACACTTACTTTGTGCCGCCTTTGATCCCGACCACTCAAAAGGGAAAAGGTCACACCTGTTGTTGTTTATGATGATGTTATCTATATCAACAACAACAACATATGGTGACCTAATTAAGGTATTAAACACATTTTTTCACACCTCATAAAATTTGAACTTTGTTTGTGCCGCCTGGATTACTGTACAACAGGCTTGGTCGGAGCCGGAAATTTTCCGGAGAGCCAAAACTCACTTTAAAAAATAAAAAAAAAAACTGCAAGATTTTCACAGTGACCAAATTTTATGGATTTTTTTGGTGCCCTGTTAGTTTTATATAAAAAATGGCAAATTTTCAGGCTAAAAAATGGCCAAACCATCCACTACGCGAAATAATTCAATGGCTACAGAAAAAACCGGAAAACTTGTCGGTTTTTGATTTGGGATGTGGTGAGGCGAAAATCGCCGAAGCGGTTGGAGAAAAGCACAAGATTCGTTCGTTTGATCTTGTGGCGGTTAACGATCGAGTTGAATCGTGTGATATGTCAAAGTTGCCAGCGGATGAGGCGACCGCGGATGTTGTGATTTTCTGTTTGTCATTGATGGGAACTAATCTTTATGATTTTATTCGGGAGGCTAGACGAGTTTTGAAAATTGGGTGAGTTCAATGGGGATGCTCTAGGTATAATGCGATGTCCAAAAAATTCGCAACATTTTTTACAATAAAAAAATGTTGCAAATTTTTTGGAAAAATTAAGGTCACGTCAAAGTTTTAAAATGCTTGCCACACTGGAAATTTCCGTTTTGTATTTTTTTTTAAATTAGACAAAATAGGAGGTCAGGCAAACTCAAAAAAAAAAAAAAAACATTTTCCAACAATTTATACAACAAAAAAATAGCAGAAAAATTAAAGTCCTCGTGCCATGTAGTCTGGTCGTTGTCGCTAGTAGATTCTGGAAATTTGGTGATTTTCTAACAAAAAAAAACCAACCTTCTCGCAGTGATGAGGAAGCATGCTTTTTCTCATTTTTCAGTTTTTTTCTCTCAACCCTACACTTACCATTTTGAGAGGGGCAGCTTAATACGGTTGTTGGCTCGGAGCAGAAGTTACCGGCGTTTCTGGGCACCTCCTGCTCCTACCACCTTGTCGCCACGGTGAGGCCAACCTTTTGACAAGGCCCCCTCCCACTCCATCGCGGACGCCAGTCGGGGGGACCCGAACCCATCACCTTCTCCAAAACTCCCAGCCGGGTGGTTTGAGACAGGTCTCCGGATTCAGATCGTAGACGGGAAGAAATAATTAAAACAAAAGTAGAGAACGGCGGAACGTTCTGATAGACGAAAACCTAGGTTTACCACCACCACCACTTAATTAAACCAATACCACCTAATTAAAACCAAACTCCAAAAAAAACCACCTCGACCACCACCACCTAATTTAACAAAAAACTCCATCAAGTAAAAAACTAAGACGATCCGCCTAGATAATCTGTAGAATTAGAAAAAACTGAAAAATGAGAAAAAGCTGCTTCTGCCACCACCGATACGATCCATACCACCTTCTTAAAAAAATATAGATTAGTATTTAAACTTTCCTACAACTATACCTCTCCAAATCGCAGTTGTCCAATGTGATCTAAGCTAAAAAACAACAAAAACATAGAACAATAAATAATTAAAAAATAAAACAGAAAAATAGAAAAAATTTGCGCGCCTTTTTTTCTTTTAAACTTTCTGAAATTCAGAAATTTTCTTTTTAAACTAATCTGTCAATCGATCCTCCTCGGCGGTTGTTCCCAATTGTTTTCGAATTGATGATTGTCGTTTAAAATCTCTTTGTCCTCTCCATGGCTTGGCAAAATTTTAATGTCCACGATAAATTGAATCTGAAAAAAATTTGGAAAAGTTTGGAGAATTTCTCAGTTTAAAACCAACCTTTTTGATCCATTGAGTAGAACACTATTTGTCGTTGATCCAAATTAAAATCCATATTGATTACCGTTGTTGTCGTCGATTTATTTCCATCTCGATCATCTTAGTTGTCCTCGTTGTCCATCCATTCCTCTTGTCTCGATAAATGCAGTTGATCCATATGATTTTCTGTAGTCCGTTGTCCATCGTGTCCGTCTGAGTTGTCGTTGTCGTCGATTGTCTCCGTTGTCGTTGATCCATCTCCTCGTCGATAAATGTAGTTGATTCGTTTGATTTTCCGTAGTCCTTTGTTGTCGTTTCCGTAGTCCTTTGTCGTCGTCGTCGATCCATTTCCATCTCGATTGTCTCCGTTGTCGTTGATCCATCTCCTCGTCGATAAATGCAGTTGATCCATCTGATTTTCTGTAGTCATTTGTCCATCGTGTCCGTCTGAGTTGTCGTCGTCGTCGATCCATTTCCATCTCGATTGTCTCCGTTGTCGTTGACCCATCTCCTCGTCGATAAATGCAGTTGATCCATCTGATTTTCCGTAGTCCTTTGTCGTTGTCGTTGTTCCATCTCCAGCTCGATAAGCATATTGATGTTGTTGTCCGATTGTCATCTGAAAAAAATACTTTCTTTTGTAATCATTTAGAATACTTTTCAAACCAACCTTCTTCGTCCTTCGTTGCTCAGCGAGCCCACCCATCCACCAGTCACAAATTGAGAGTGACTGGCGTCATCTCTAATTCACCACGGATCTTACCCCCAAGCAAGCCAAATAACTTATTAGTAAATGCACAATTAAAGATCAGAAGAATTTTCAAATTTTGATGTTGATAAAAAAGTTTACAGTCTGAAAATCCCACTCGCTTTCCTCATCACAGCTTCCCCTTCACCCCGGGGCCACCTTTTGCAAAGGATCTGGGTTCCCCGGTGAAATCATCTTTGTTGACAGCTCGAGTGTGCAACAAAGATGATTTCACTGGGCTCTGTGAAATCAGTCCAAAAGTGGGTATCAAACAGTTTTGAACAACTGTTTGATATTTTTTGATTTTACGTCAACATATCAATTAATATGTTAACGCAGCATTGAAATATGGTATTTTAATTAATACCAAGAAAGATTGGGGGCGCATTGACTAAAAAGTTACCTGACTTGTTCGGTTGGACGAGGCACAATTGAATGAAATCAAGCAATTGAACCTGGAAAAAAAAGATTATTGAAGAGATTTAGAATTTATTAAAACTCACCAAGTCGTGGGTTTGTCTTTTTTAATGTCATTAGACATCGCCCGATCCGCCCTCTTGTAGGAGGTCAGTGAATTGGAACTGACCCTTTGCTCGAATTGGCACCAAAAACGGCAAAACGCATTGTTGATCGACCTGAAAACATAAATATTATCAGTGGAAAAGAGGAAAACCGTATAAAACAGTAGCAAGTTGGTTGTAGGCAGCAGCAGCACCAGCAGGTTGTAGTCAGCAGCAGCATCAGCAGGTTGTAGTCAGCAGCAGCACCAGCAGGTTGTAGTCAGCAGCAGCATCAGCATATTGATAGAACGAATGACAAGTCATTCGATTAGACCCCGGAAAGTCCGACCCGCCCATGCGAGATCGTCCTTTAGGGTTTGGCGTTAGGAGCAACCTCAGAAAGGTCGCCTGAGCCGGCGGGCCAGGGCCCCCCTTCCCTAGAAACGGAGAAATAATTCTCTCCGTTTAGCACTTGGTTCAGTACGAGAGCGTATCATCGACTGTACATTACTACTCAACAAGTGAGTAGATAGTAAGAAGGCGAGGCACTAAACCGATCAACCCAGTCAATGGCCCGTGTCCGTCTAGCGGCTCGCGGGGGATCGTCTAGCACTTGGTTCGCAATATTAGCACGAACATTACTATTGAACAATTGATTAGACTGATAGGCTATGAACGGCCCGCGAACGGGCCGTAAAACGTGAAAACGTCTAGCACTTGGCTCACCATTAGAGTGAACATTACTAATCAAAGTCAATAGATTGGTAGGCTATTGAAACGATCCGAAGTGGTTTTTAAACGCGTCTAGAGCAACCGCCACGTTGGTTGCCTCGGCTTGATATTGGCAATCGTTGTCGTTGTTCCATCATAGTCCAACTTCGAAATTACCTGAAATTCAAAAAAATGATGGAAAATAAGACAAAAATCCAAAAACTATAACAAGATTCATGAAAAAATATTGGTAAAAGAAATATAATCTAGAAAGTAAGAATAAGAAAGATTAATAATGAAACATTAGAAGAGATGTAATCAGAACGATATAAATGAATAAATATAAAAGAAAAAGAAATACTAATAAGAATGAGTGAATGTATGAGCATAAGAAGACACATTGATCTTCGACCACGCCTATATAAAGTGAGTATAAAAAGGAAAAGAGCGAGAGAGAAAAAAGGGAAATGAACAAAAAACAGAAATAATAAATAGATAAATAGTCACCGGAAGAGGTGTTCATGAGAGAAACGCCATTTCTCTCCTTCTCTGACCCACGCGGCGTCTTTTTTGGAGGGACCGTTTATTTTTACATAGAAATGATAATTAGACAACGAGGCACTGTTGTTTCCGGTTGTCTAGCTATATTTTTGAGAAAAAAGTAGCAAGATTGATGTTTGTCTCCGCCCCCTTTTTGCGAAGAGAATAAAGAAAGAACTGCAGAACAAAGAAAATGGATAAATGAATGAGGAGAGAGAGAGATGCCCATCGTTGGGCGTCATCCTCACCTTGTCTGACCCACGCAGGGTTTTCCACATGGATATAGTGTTGTGTTTAGAAAATAGGGCAAATCAATAAAAAATAGAAAAAATATGCATTTGTAAACGTGAAAATATAGCAGAATTTTTTCTGTTTGTTTTTGCGGAAAACAAGTTCGAACAATTTCAGTTGTAATTTCAGCGGAATTCTAAAAATCGCCGAAGTATCAAGTCGATTTGTGTCAATCAAAATGTTCTGCGAAGCGATTTCAAAAATGGGTTTCGAAATGAAGAATCGTCGTCAACTCACTGACTATTTCATAATGTTCGAGTTTCGAAAAATTGAAAAAGTTGAGAAGAGCAAACCTTTTGGTTTAAAGCTCAAACCTTGTTTGTATAAAAAACGATGAATTTTTTTTTTAGAGAATCGTTTTTTGTTATTGTTGATTTCTTTGTTATAAATCTTTTCTCTTCTTTTTTTTTCAAACTTTGGATCTGAAAAAGTTATTCGTTCTTTAATGATATTTGATTGACTCGAAGTTTTGACACAAAACATTTTTTCAGGCATGGATTTAAACATAAAACAAAGTGGGATTCATTCTTGTGTCTTACATACGTCATACTTCAAAAATCGATCGGGGAGAATCTACAAAGTGGGTTTCGTTTTGAGCGGAATTTTAAAAATTTGATTTTTTTCAGCGAGCTGCAGAACGTTATCTTCGAACTGATATCCCATGCGGCCTATTCAGTTGTAAAAAATGTGAAAATTACGAAAATGGCCAACTTCTCAAATCAATACAACCCGATCAACACTCAAAATTCGCGCCCAAACACGTGCTCATCATCGACTCAACATCAATGATTCGTTTCTACGATCTGTTCGATTCGCCACTTCTCACCAACATCATCATCACTCAAACCGTCTGGGAAGGTGTCAAATCGAAAAGTATTCCGGCGTACAAGAAAATGCTGTCGTTGTGCAAAGAAGAGCCGTCGACGAAAGAGCGTTTTCATGTGTTTATGAACGAGTTTCATTGTGAGACGTTTAGCGATGAGGCGAAATTGGATGATTTGAGTCGTGGTGAAGAGTTGTTGGTGGAGACGGCGAGTTTTTTGCAAAAACATTGGGCCGAGTCGGGCGTGGAAGCGGTGTTGGTGTCGTCGGATACAGAGTCGCAGATTCGAATGCAAAAACATTTTACGAATGTTGTCACGTTGAAAGAGTATATTCAAGGTATTTTTGTTGTCGGAAAAAAAGATCAAAGCAATAAAAAACTGTCTAGTACAGTTTTCTGTAGGGTCACTATTATACAAAATCCAAGCGGTAAAACGCGCTCTATTGATAATGTTATCTTTACTAGGTTCAGAAAAGATTTTCAGCAATTTTTGATATCAAAATCTGATTCTGCGCGTCTGAAAAGTCTATGAATGTACATCTCAAAATACCGGAAAGTCTTCTTCAAAAAATGTTTCCTGCTTAAATTTCAATCTACAGTAACCGCATGGCAGAGCTCAAAGTTAAGCATCAAAACATCCACCCTCTATCAAAAAAAGAACAAAAAGAAAAAAAAAACAATATTATAAAACTAAGAAAAGAAGAAGAATGAATGGATGAATGAGTGAGCACAGATAGACACATTGCCTGTCGACTCCGCCCCTTCTGTGCACGCGGCGTGGGTTGTAAAAGTGGGCGGAGTCGACAGTCAATGTCTTCCTGTGTGCTCACTCATTCATTCATTCTTCTCTTTTCTCTCAGTTTTCTAATATAGTTGTTTTTCTTTCTTGTCGCGTTCGTTCTGACTCTTTTTTCTTCTTGCTCCCCCTCTCTCATTAGTCAGGTTATCCCTAGTATGATTTTCTTCATAGTTTTTGCTCTTCCTTTTTTTCTCAAAAGTATTGCGTTTCTCAACATATTCTACCTACGTTATCCCTTTTTAGGCCAGGTAAAGAACCACTAAATACCGAAAACAAGGAAAAATTCCAGGCCTAAACGACAAAAATCGTCAATCACTTCTCGACCAAATGTCGGCCTACGAATCAAACAGCACAACGAATCAAAACTCGGTCTTCGACGAATATCTATCACACGACAAAATCATGGAAGGCATCTCGAACGGTTCCATCAAACGCGGAACTTTCAGCGTGTCACGCGAAAACTATCGAGAAGCATCGGTGATCATCGACGAACATCTCACCTCATGGTTCATTTCCGGTTCGAATTGTAATCGGGCGGTGAATGGTGACATTGTTGCTGTTGAGTTGTTGCCCGAATCGGAATGGATTGCACCGGAGAAACGGATCAGGCTGAGAGACGTTGAGGAGTATGTGAAGAATGCGGAAGATATGGGCGATGAGGTTGTTGAGGAGGAGAGCGATGAGCCGAGAACCAAAAAAGTGAAGAAAAACGTGATACCGACGGCGAAAGTAGTGGGAATTATAAAGCGAAATTGGCGACAATATTGTGGAATGTTGCTGCCGAGTTCGATTAAAGGCGCAAGACGACATTTGTTCTGCCCGGCTGAACGACTCATTCCGAGAATTCGAATCGAAACAGAGCAGGTTTGCATCATTTTTTGTTGAAATTTTCAGCACAACTTTCAGGCCGAAACTCTTGCCGAGCAACGAATCATTGTGGCGATTGATCATTGGCCACGCGACTCAAAATACCCACTTGGTCACTATGTTCGAACAATTGGAGAGATGGGTACGAGCGAGACGGAAAACGAGGTGCTGCTTCTCGAACACGACATTCCGCACGCTCCATTCTCCGACCAAGTGCTCGACTGTTTGCCGCGCGAAAATTGGAAGCCGGATTTGACTGAGAAAACGCCGCGCGTCGATTTGCGACATCTTACGATTTGTTCGGTCGATCCGTTGGGATGTACTGATATTGATGATGCGCTACATTGCAAACAGATTGGGGATGATTTGTTCGAGGTATGTTTGAATTATTCAAATTTAGAATATTTAAAAATAATTTTTCCCATGAAAAAGTGGCGTTTTCATACCTGGCTCAAGAGGGTTCCAAAGTTTTTCAAAAATTTTGTCTCTGTGAAAGAAAAAAACCAAAAAACCAAAAAATTCCGGCTCCGACCAAGCCTGTTGTACAGTAATCCAGGCGGCACAAACAAAGTTCAAATGTTTATGAGGTGTGAAAAAGGTCTAATTAGGTCACATCTGTTGTTGTTGTAGTATTGATAACATCATAAACAACAACAACAGGTGTGACCTTCTCTCCAATGCTTGAACAATTATTATAGATCAATAAAATGTCACATAAGGACAAAAACCACCAAACCTTTTTTTTAAATTCAATTAAATTTTGGGTCAGGTCGGAGTTCATATTGCCGATGTCACCCATTTCGTCCGCCCCAACACTGCCATCGACGACGAAGCGGCGATTCGCGGCACAACCGTCTACCTCTGCGATCGTCGTATCGACATGTTGCCCGGCCTTCTCAGCGGTAATCTGTGCTCGTTGCGCGGCGAAGAAGAGCGCTACGCCTTCTCATGCATCTGGACAATGACGTCGCAGGCCGACATTCAATCGGTCAAATATCACAAATCGCTCATCAAATCGAAAGCCGCGTTGACGTATGAGCGTGCGCAGGAGATTATCGATGATGCGGGCGAGACGAATGACATTGCGCAAGGTTTGCGTGGCTTGATGAAGCTGTCAAAAGTATTAAACGCAAGGCGAATGGGTAATGGTGCGTTGACATTGGCCTCCAGTGAAGTTCGATTCGAAATGGATTGGGAATCAAGAACACCTAAGAAAGTCATGGAAAAACAACATTTGGACACTCATTCGATGGTCGAAGAATTCATGTTACTCGCGAATATTTCAGTCGCCGAAAAAATTCTTCAAGAATATCCCGATTGTGCACTATTGCGAAGACATCCTGTCCCTTTGAAAGAAAGCTATAAACCACTCATTGAGGTAGGCTATTATTAGAGCTAATCAATTTTTTCTCTGCATCGATGACTCGGCCCCTTGTTCTTGGCGGCCTTCCTCCTTTCCCATACATGACCGGAAATGCAATAATATATGTAATCAAGGAAAAAGTGCGCGTTTTTTTTGACTCATCGTCGACCTCGCGCATGTTTGTTTAATAGAAAAATCGTCCCTCTAGGAATCCGCAAAATGTTTTGGTAGCTGTCAATTAGCAAAACATAGCAACATGTTCAACCCCTATAATTACAGTAATCCCGATAAACGACCTTGATGATGATGATTATTGCTATTATATTGTTTTTGAGAATGCGCGAAATTTTGTTTTTAAATACCTGTGGGAAAGGCGGTCGGGTTGTCGGAAAGAGTACTGTAGTTAGCTCCGCCCCTTTTTTGATAAATTTCAAATTGTGTAGAAAAAAGGTGATTTAGGTGAAGAATAGAGAAAGATTTCGAATTTTATGAAAGTTGTTCTCACGTCGTTTAACAGTGAGCCCAACCCGTGTACTGTCGGTAAATAGTCATACCTCGGCCAAAAACGTGGAAATCCTTATTTTCAGAAAGTCCCCCGTGATTTTCCACACACCATTTTTTGAAAATTTTAGTTTTGTCTGAATTACTGTATAAATTTTTGTGTTTTGAAATTTTGCCGCGTGGAAGTCCACGTTTTCGCCGAGGTACGCCACGCGGCACAATTTCAATTATACAGTAATTCAGACAACTAAATTTTTCAAAAAGTTTTGTGTGAAAAAAACACGAGGGTCATTTTGAAAATGAGGATTTTCACGTTTTTGGCCGAGGTATGACTATTTACCGACAGTACACGGGTTGGGCTCACTGTCATTATTAATGTGGGCGCTGATCACGCCCATACTACCGGCAAAATTTCAAATTTTTCAAAATAGAAAAATCCCTGTATGTGTGTGAATTCTACAGTAAACCCACACTTGACAAGGTGAAAAGACGGAAGGAGGAGAAAAATCGGATTAACACCAATAATCTGTTTATTCATCCCGTCTTATTGTCGTCGGATCGCGACACACTTTCCCATATTAGATATTCACCGGAAAAGGAAAATCGCCCCTCTTTTTACAACACATACACATAATTCAAGGTTCCCCTCTCTCTCCAACTTTCAAAAATCCATCGATCATCGCATCTGTGTTGACAAGTATTTTGATAATTGAGCGACGACGAAAAAATGTGCGGGGAAAATGAGGAGAGAGAGAGAGAGAGAGGCACATTTAATTGACATGTTGGATGATGGGTACATGAATAGTTGTATCTGGTATTTGGCAACATTGCTATTATTAAAATAATAATAATTTTTGGGAAATGTTGAAGCAAAAAATTAGAACAAAAATACTCAAAAAATGGTTTTTCTCATTCTAGGCCGCTCGTCATCGTGGATTTGAAATTGTCATTGAGTCGGGTAAAGGCTTAGCCGACAGTCTGAACAGATGTAACGATGATCGTAACCCGATGTTGAATAGGCTTCTGCGAATGTTGACGACACGATGTATGACACAGGCCGTCTATTTTTCAGCAGGTTTGTTTTTTTTCGTCATTCAAAAAGTTGCTACAGTATCCCTTTTCACCTTCGTCACGCTTGTTTGAAAAACATGAATAGGCGAGGAAAATAAGGAGAAGATACATTCACCTTTGTTTGCTGATGGGTTCTTTTATCCTTTCGTTTTGGTGTACTGTATCAGATGAGGTGATTGGAGAAAGAGAGATGGGGTACTGTAGAGAAATGGAGTAATTCAGACAGTGTTAATATTTTGGTGGATGAACCGGTTTCAGAGAATTTTGGGCTAGACAAAATTCGGAACATTTTTCAAAATTGGAATTTGAGTTATAGCCTTAAAAATGAAAAAATGAATTTTAAAAAAAAGTATTTTACGACCCGGATCAAAATTTATTTAAAGTTTTTGAATATTTATTCAAATTTCTCGTGTTTATCAAAATCTTAATATTGAAGGCTTCAACTTTCGATATGTGAAATATATTTACCCCAAAATGTTTGCAAAAGTTCAAAACGCCTTCTAAACTCATCTACTCATCTTTCCAGGCACCGTACCCGTTCCACAATACCAACATTTCGGTCTCGCGTGCTCCATCTACACCCACTTCACCTCACCAATTCGTCGCTACGCCGACGTCATCGTCCACCGTCTGCTCGCCGCCGCCATCGGCGCCGACGACATCCAATCGGGTCTACTCAGTCAGGCGCGTTGCACCAAAATCTGCCAAAACATCAACTATCGACACAAACAGGCGCAATACGCCGGTCGCGCATCGGTTCAACTCAACGTTGTGCGCTATTTCAAGGGAAAAGTCGAACAGTGTCAGGGTTTCGTGATGGGTGTGCGCAATAATGGAATTCAGGCAAGTCGTGGTGGTGGTGGCTCCTCAAGGGTTGATGCTAATAAATATGACGATTAGGGAGGGAAAAACAAATTATGGCCTTTTTTACACGACTCATTAATCAGAACAACCTTGTTGAAAGATGTTGGGTAGAGAAGACAAAAAAAACCGGAACCGAGATTTTTTCCAGGTTTTCGTACCGAAATATGGTCTCGAATCGATTATTGTTCTGCAAAACGCGCCTGGATCAAACACAACAATCGATGTTGAAGATATGAGTGTTCGAGTTGACGGTGAAGTTGTTATACGTGAACTAGGTAAGATTTTCGAAATTTTGCACACATTCAAAAAAAAAATACATGCAAACAAATAACGGGTTCGGCGCACTAACATGATTTTTTTCTTCTCAGAACCTGTGCAAGTTAGAATCAGTGTGAACGAGAAAAATCAGCAAAGACCGCGCGTCGAGCTGAGCTTGATCAAACCAGCCATTCCTGGCTTGTCGGTTGACTTTGACCTCTCTACATCTGAAGGGCTCGGACTCTGAAGCATCGTTTTTCCCATTGTTATTGTTATTTGTTCCCTGTTTTAGCCTCAAAAAAGGAATATTTTTTGTTTCCAACAAAAGGATAATAAATAAACCAATTGTCAGGTACTCAAATTGAAATGAATTTTATTAGGAAGGAGGGAGGGGGGCGGCTCCCAAGAGACGCTTTTAACAAAATAAGATTTAGACGAGAATGAGAAGAGTGGAAGACTAATGCATTCATACAATTTCTAAAATAGCAAAAAAAGAAATATCACAGTTGACCTGAGTAGGGTAGTAATCCAAGCGGTGTTCTCATCGTCATCCAATCTTCTGATGATGTTGGTGGCGGTGGGAGTGGTTGTGAATAGACCAGCGACATGTCGGCAGTCGATTTCGGGTCAAAACCCAAAAGATCGTTTATCGAGTAGGCTGGGGTACTGTAGGTGGTGTTGTTGTTATTGTTGTTGTTATTAGGGGTGGTGGAGGGTGTTGGTGTCGTCTGAGCCATGAATGATTTGTTGCGAACGATACGGTTTATTGAGGAGACGCTAGGCACGTTGTCACCGTCGCAGACGCGATCCTGGAAATTTGGCAGGGTTAGGGGTGAAACAGGCCGCTTAGGAGCCGCTTTCGTGGAATATTGCAAGGCGGGGCTTTTTCATTAGGGCCCGACAAGGCCCGTTTTTTCCGGTCCGGGTTTTCGGGCTTCAATATCACCCCTGTGATTTAACCAACCTGCAACAATTTCTCACGAATCTCCCACGCAAACATTGTGGGGTTGGCTCGTTTATAGGCAGCTATACAACCGACAACTCTTGGCGTCGCCACTTTAGGCTTTGAACCTCCAATAACACCTGAAATTCAGTCACATGAGACAGCAGGCTTGGTCGGAATCGAAATTTCCATTTTTCCGAATTTCCGAAACACATTTCTGACCAACTTTTTCGGAAAAATTTTCAAAAAAACCGAAAATGTTGGAATGAAAAAACAAAACAATTTTTGTTGTGGGTTACTGTACCTGCACATACTCACAAACGGTGTTTGCGGACACCGCTCTGGACGCCGCGCCGAAAAATCAGGCAAGATGGAATTTTTGTAATTTTTTCACGGTGAAATTTGGGGAAAGTTAAAAAAAAGGCCAGATTTGCGAAAAAAGACGTCTTCAAAATTGCGATTTGGATAAAGACGAGAAATTGATGTCTGAGAGACAAGGTGTCTTTTGAAAACTCACCGGGTCGAACAGATCCAGTCTCATAATATCTTCCGAGAATTTTCGACACACAACCATGACTCACTCTAGAATCAGCGTTTTTTTTTTTGCCTAGGCCTAGACCACCTTAACACTCACCGAAGTTGTCGCGAAATATCGCACGGTCGTACTCCTTGATGTGCCATGTCGACGATTCGACTTCGAATGTGATCGGGTAGGGGACGACCGTTCACAAAGACACCGCCGAGTTGATTGACACCGGTGTGGCTGTTGTCTGAAACATATTCGAAGTGCGAATTCAAAATAGTGAGAATCTTGGGGTCGAGGGTTCGAAGCCCAGTAGGGTCGAAACTTTTTTTTTTGGTTTTTTTTGCTAAACTAACCGATGGGAAAAACCGTGTGCGAATTGGTTGGCACATTGGTGGCGACGGTCAGAGCCGCCGGCGGATACGGATAATACCCTCTCCATAATTGCTCCATAGTTGTTCTTGTTGTTGGGTGTTGTCGAGTCGACGAAACGCAATCAACCGTATGGCTGCACGCCAATGCCCTCGGTTGCACAAAGACTCCGCCCCTTTTCGAAGCCCCGCCCCTTTCGGTTTTTGTTGGAAATCCTTCTGTGATTGGTTGTTGTTTGGAAAGGGTGGAAAAGGGAGGCGATATGAAGGGAAAAAAAACGAGAAAACTCATAAAAGTGCCAAAACTAGTCATTGTTCCAGAAAATTAGTGTGCTTTTTTTGAAGAAAATTAGGTGATGGGTTGGCAAGTTTTCTCGTTGACCGAGAAGCGGCGAAAAAATGAGAAATTTTAATTTTTGGTGTTTTCTCGTTTTTTTTTTGGAAGGACAAAAAATGTTGGAGATTGGATTTTTTTCTGTAATTTTTTTTGTTGAATTTTAAAATTTTGGGCTAAAAAGTGATTTTCTCCAAGTTTTTTTGAAATTCAAATTTTCCCGCCAAAAATTGAATTTTCATTTTTTCCAGAAATCTGACTTTTGGCGCTTGATAAAATTTTTTTTCAAAATTGACTTTTGGCTGTTAAAAATTAAAAAAAATTGGCGCTAAAAAATCAACTTCAATTTTTTTTAAACTCAGATTTCCGCGCCAAAAATTTGAATTCAATTTTTTTTTCGGAAATCTGATTTCTGGCGCCAAAAATTATTTCAATGTTTTTTTTTAAATATCATTTTTGCGCCAAAAATTTAACTTCTATTTTTTTTAGAAACTCACATTTTCGCGCAAAATCTTTTTTTTTTTGAAAATTTTCCTGAAAAACTAAAAAAAAATCATTTATCATATTTATACACGTCAAAAAAATCTGACCAAAAAGTTAGTTTTAAATAAAAATGAAGATTAAGTTAATATAGAGAGAGTAAAAATATGGCCAATGGACATGAAAAAGGTGCCTGAGACAGGCCTAGAACTAGGCCTAAGTGAGGGGAAAAAAACAAGAACAACAACAACCACAATTAAAAATCACACACACACGAAATTTTCAGAAAAAATTACAGTTAACTAATCTCTAAAAATATTGTGATTGCTTTGAAATCGTTGAACCTCTTGATAGATCAATCCTTTCCATTCTTGAAGGGTTTTGTCGGCAAAGTCGATTTCTTGATCGTATCGATTTTCGGACGCTGGGGCGTTCACTTCTTCATCCTGTAGAATGGTTTTTTAGTTGTTATGGGCGTGGTCAGAAAAATTCGCCACAAAAAATTTTGTTGGGAATATTTCTCTGAGAGACGCAGAGAAAAACAGATAGCCAGGTCCAGGTCACGTTTATAAATCAATAATGATTGTATTTTTGTGTTGACCTGTCTGCTCGACAGGTGGCTCTCTGCCTCTTTCTCTGCGTCTCTATATCTCTATTTCTCTATGTCTCTCTCTCTCTCCCAAAGTGTTACCTTAAACCACAATTTGACATAAGCATGATTCAACGCGTCCTCAACCGAATACCGCCGATCCGGGTTGATGATCAACATGTTGGCGAGAAGATCTCTCGCCGCTTGAGCCGTCAAATGAACACGCGCATTCTCTGTCTCGCTAAGAAAATTGGCGTCGGGTATGATATCGGACATTTGTCGAGGCGGTGCGCGCACAAGTGACCGCACATACATAGCCGCCGATTGGCCGAGTCGATTGACAAAGTCGTCGCTGGGTGTGCCGAGAACCGTGTAGATTTTTGTCCATTGATCGATTCTGAAGAACGGTTTTGTGGGAGTGTGTGGACGTGGCCAGAGTGGAGAAAAAATAGCATGTGAGAATGAGAGATTTAGAGAAAAAACTTGGAAAATTTTGCGGATTTTTTGGGTGAAATTTTTTTGAAAATTTTCACGGAATTTTCATTTTTTGGGTACTTTTTAGTTGGAGAAATTTTTCCCAGAAAAAACTTTGAATCAACTTTTTCGGTCCGGCCCGAAAATTTTCTCTGCATTTTTTTCCGATTTTTCACAGAAGTTTTTTGATCCAAAAATTTTGATTTTAGAAAAAACGTTTTTCAGGCCGGCTCGGAAATTTCCATTTTTTTGGATTTTTTCCAGAATTTTTTTATGATTCAAAATTTTTGTCCGGAAATTTTAATTTCTAGAATATTCGCAAATTTTTCCCAAAATTTTCTCCACAAAAAAAACTAACCGATCTCTTCCGGGAAACAAAACCGAATGATTGATCATTTCGGCAAAAATACATCCAACCGACCAAATGTCGACCTTTTCCGAATAGGCCAATCCGAGAATCACCTCCGGCGCTCGATAATATCTTGTCACCACGTAGTCAGACATTCGCATCGCTGTGTCGACGTTTTTTTTTCGGGCCAGGCCAAAGTCGAGAACTTTTAGAACACATTTGTCGTTGACGACAATGTTTGATGGTTTGAGATCCTGGAAATTTCCCGAGATTTTTTTTTTGGAAAAAAATGTCGGTTTGAAAATGAATTTTTTTTCAAAAATTTTCAAAAAATTTGAGTCAAAATTTCGAAAAAAAAACTTTTCCAACCCACCCTATGAATAACTCCAGAATTGTGTAAATGTTTGATGGCGCATAACATTTGATAGACAAAAAATGACAAAGTTTTGTGGTCGAGTCTAAAATTCGAAAACATTTTGAAATAAAAAAAAATTCCATGAGCCTACTTCAGCTTGTGCACAACTTCATGTAGATTGTGTGTCATCAATTCCATCACCAGGTATACTTCTTCAAATGTTGATAGGGATGAATCAGGAGAAAAAGCGTTCAAAAGTCGGATTATCTGAAAAAAACACAAAAAATTTGGTCTTGGATTTTTTTTTCAGAAATTTCGAAAAAATTTTCAGACCGGCCCGGAAATTTTTTGAAATGTTTTTTTCTCATCTTGTTCTCTGAAAAATCATCAAAAACCTATTGCACTTTTGGGAATATGAGTTAATTGAAAAATATGAAGAAAAAAAAACTATTTTTGTTATTGGTACTTTACAAGTGCTAAAAAAGCACAGAGTTTAGAAACGGGGTACTGTAGTTTTCAAGTTGGAAAAAAAAATAAGGAAGGAGAATGGCGAGCAAAAACAATTTCAGGTCAAATTTTCAGGTTCATTTTTTTCAGTCCGGCCCGGAAATTTGAAAAAAACTTTTTTTCCGGCCAGCTCGGAAATCATACATCAGATAGATGCCCAGACGTCATTTTGGGTTAGTACCCCTAAATCTCTCTAGGTTTTGAGAAAAAATAATGAAGAAAACCATACTTGTATACCTTTTTACTAACGGGAGAGGGGGAGAAAGAAGAGAAAAAAGACAACAATATTAGAAAACGGAGAAAAAAGTGAAGAATGAATGAATGAATGAGCATACAGGAAGGCACATAGATTGCCGACTCCGCCCACTTTTACAACCCACGCCGCGTTGTGCAAAAAGGGGCGGAGTCGACAGCCAACACCTCCCTGTGCTCAATCATTTATCCATTCATTCTTCGTCTTTTTCTTAGTTTTACAATATTGTTTTCTTTCCTTCTTGTCTCGTTCACTTTGATCGTTTTTTTTTTGATAGTGGGTTTAACTTTGAGCTCTGGTCCATAATTATCCCAAGTACGGCCAAAATCTATTTTTTAATTTATCAAAAATTCCTTTTATTTAGGCCGAGATTAGGACCCCCTTCCCAGAGGTCTTTTTGAAGGTTTTTTTTTCAAATATTTTTCGAAAAAAAGTTTCGGTCCGGCCCGAAAATTTTCATTTTCAGAAAAAACACAATATTTGACTTTTTTGCCACTTTTTTGATTGGAAAATTTTTCCCAGAAGTTTTGGAGAAAAAAAAACATTTTCGAGCCGGCCCGAAAATTTTCATTCTCGGAAAAGGTACAAAAATTCGACATTTTCTGAATTTTGAAAACTTTCCACCAACTCACATTCGGATGCTTAATAGTTGTCAACAAAATAAATTCGCGATACGCTCTCTTAGCACTCATCGTCATCAAAAAAGGTTGTTGCAATTTTTTAATCGCCACTTTTTTACCAGTCACCAAATCATCTGCGGAACTGAAAAATTTCAATTTTTTCTGCTCAAAACTTTAGAGACTTACACAACAGTTCCTTGTGCTCCAGCATTCAAAAAATCTAAATTCACATATCTTCTCGGGATTTTAAAAGTGCTCTCAGTTGTATTTGTATCCTGCAAAAAGAAAAAAAAACATATTTTAGTTGGCAAACTTCCAAAAATCACTCACCTTAATATTAACTTGATAAAACTCATCTAAATTGACTTGAGAACCATTCCGCGAATCGGTTGGTGGTGGATCTACCTCCATCTAAAAAAATCGATAAAAATATTTTCTTCTTATTAAATATCAATATGTATAGTTATGTCAACAATACAATTGTTTGTTTTTGACGGGGGGAAGGAAACTTTTTTGAAAAAATCGAGAAAAAACCATTTTTTCAGTCACGAAAAAAATTGGATAAAATAATAACAAAAAGAACAAAGTCTATTTGTTGTGTTGTGGAAAAAATAGTGAAAATAGAGAAAAAGAATTTTCTCTTTTTCTCTCTTCTTCAAATGTTCCTCTTCTTCAAACGGGGAGAGATTTAGAGAAAGGTGCGCTGAATTTTTCGGAAATTATCAAAAACTGGGAAAAATATGAATTTTGGCGGAGAATCAATTTGTTTCGACTAATCATCAACTGATAAGACCTGTGAGTCAAAGTTATTTGAGGAAAAACGATTGTCGTTGACAAAAATGAGTTTCAAACGACACTCCGCTCAATGACGCCGTATTTTCTTTTATTTATTTATTTTTTAAATAAAATTCATTCACCGAAAAATGATGCTAACCCTCACTGAATTTCTGACATGGACGGATATGTCAATACTAGAACTATGGGTGTATATTTCGTCACTTTTCTTCACCTCGATTTTGATGGCGCTGAAATTGCATGACGTGCTGCTATGCTCTACAATGGCGGTCTTCATGCCGTTGTTTGTCGGAATCGCCATTAATAGTTATATACTTTTTGTGGTTTTTATGCGATCTTATGTGGAATATAAAACGATGCGCGGTCCATTTTTGAAGTGAGTTTTTTTTCAAATTGAAAAATTAAAAAAAAAAAAAAAAAACTTTTAGAATGTTTGTGAATTCGCTGCGCACTGGTTTAGCTGGTTTGTTTTATTTTTTCATCGCCAAGAAAATCGAGGGAGCTTTGGAAGCGGATATGCCTAAAGCAGACATGGAATTTTCTGTAACATTTTTGCCGCTTTGGCTTTTGATGGCTTTGCTGGCCATGCAAGTGTGCCGTTCAACAAGTCATTGACAAATATTGCTATTTCTTTCACGGGTTGCTGCATAAACATCATAAAATTTCATATAAACCATTGCACAAGAGGTAAAGTATAACCGTATTCAGAACACAAGTACAAAAAACCATGTCTACTTGGAGAATCGTTGTTGAAAATGTCGATTGACGCTGGCCAGCGAGTTGCGCGGCGGTGGTGCGGCGTCGATGTTGTGCACTGAGCTTGACACAACGGTTGATGACGATGTCGTTGACATTGACAGCGATGACGTCGTCGATGACGACGATGAAGAAGATCTTGACGATTCGACAGTATCTGGCGGGTGTTGACGACGTTGCGCGGCGCAGATGTCAACATCGTTCGCGTCGTCGGCGGGATCACTGCGCCACACCGATTGCAGCTCGACAACTTCGGCGGGTATCGCTGAGGGATCTGGAAACACATTTTTCAAGATCAGACAGTTTTGGGGGTGTGGCCTGAAAAAATTCACCTGCTTCAAAAGACTCGTCCTCTGTTATTTCTTCTTCAACCGTTTCCTCATCCGACTCCCCTTCCGAGCTGTCCGACGAGCATGCCAAAACAATATTCGACGTGAAATTCGAGTCATCTAAAAATTCGGCGTTCATCAGACGTTCAACATCAAATCTTGCCAGCATTCTTCGCTCTATTGAATTGTTCTCATTCTGCAAAAAAATGTCTAATTTTTTTTTTTGAAAAAAATAAAAAACAAGGTGTTCCCAACAAAACTTCATCTAACCAACAGCAAAACGCCACAATTCAACAGTTTCGGGTTGGACATTGAAAATGTTACAAAGATGAACGTGTCGAATGTGATATTCAGTCGGTGATGATGATGACGATACCTTTTCATCGGTCAACTCTTCGCACGATTCACAATCCAGATATTCTTCGTTGAGAAACTCGCGACGTGTGACCGCTTGCAGTTTTAGCGGCAATTTTCGCATCCACATTTGAAAGTCGCGGCGAGAAATGTCGACGTTTTGACGATCGTCGTCTTTCTGAATTTTCAACATTTTTTTGAAGGTACTCAAACCATGGATACCTCTTCCTCTGTGTGATTTCGGTTAACTTTGTAGACACATTTTTGATTAATTCTTAGTTCAATCTTCCTTTTCATCATTTCCAAACAAATGTAGGCGATGTTTTTCGCATCGTCTAGACCAGAATGTTTGTTTCCTTGAAATTTGAGGTCAAATTTCGCCAGCATGTTTTCAATTCCAGATTTCTAGAAAAAAAAATGAGGCTTAACCTTAGCCCCGCTAGCTCACCCCGTTGCCTTTTGCCAGTCCATGAAATCGATCCTTAAAAATCTTCTTAATATTAATAAAACTTCTGAACATGTGCGGCATTTTCATGCCGGCTAAAATGCATTGAAACTGCATGAACTTCCACATATCATGCGGTCCGTCGGTGACAAACGCGAAGCGAACACCTTTTTCGCCCAGACCGAAACGTCGCATCCAATCGTATAAAAGTTGCAGAGCTTCCCTGAAGTACGGCGCTTTGTCAACGGTTTCTTGAGCAATTTCTGGATTGCGATAACTATTGATTTTTTTTCTTTTTGAGGTAGTAACTTACTGGTGAAGGCTATACAGAAATCGGAGAGGATTGGATTTCTCACAGGTCGAACGTAGGTTCGAAACATGCTGACAATTTTCATATCCTTGACATCGATCAGAACAGCAGGTAACTCGATGATTTCATGAGGATAATCATAAATTACCTCAACGCACGTACATTCGAAATCAATTGCCACTAAATAATCGAAATATCTCAGTGTTTTATCGCTATTAATATTCTCCAATTTCCGATTCAACAGCATGTTCTCCTTGCGATAATACTGTGCTACCCGTTTTCTCAATTGTCGCTTCGTTCCGCTATTCGACACTTTGATCGCGCTCAGGGCTTGTCGCAGCATTTCAGTGCTCATTGTGTCGAGCTCTCTCATCACCTTCTTCACATATTCCGGCGAGACTACACTTTTTAGGGGCTCTTGATGGGCTGCTATTTCGATTTTGTTTTCGTTTGGAATTTCGATTTTAACATTTTCTTCGTCTTCACTTTCTGTTTGAGATTCATTTTCTCAAAAAACCTTGTTTTATAGTCAAATTTGAAACTGACTTACCTTTTGCTTTATCCGTCTCTAGCGTCTTACTAATTTTCAGCAATCGCGAGAAAGAATCCGTCAATTTATCGGTCATTTTCAAACAAAACAAAAAAAATAAAATAAAACAACGACACTCCGCCTCGTAAATCCACACACATCCCGGGCGGCAATTCAAAATGTGCTGGCATATTCAAATGGGTCAGGGACACTCGATGTCTGCGTCTCGTTCTGGGCGAGGACGGGCGCCAAATTCAAACCAACGCCAAGGTGACTCATCATGTTTGGCTTGTTGAGAAAGAAAACATTCGCGTTTTTGCAGAAAACGAAAGATGGGCTGTATTCAGAGTTCGGAGGCGAAGAAACGATCAAAACGAATCGACGAAATGGTAAGTGGTTTGTTTGATAAGCCTTAAGATTTTGTTAAAGTTACGTCACGACGAATTGCAAGCTGCGCGAGAGGTTAAATTGTTGCTCCTCGGCGCAGGTGAATCTGGAAAATCCACGCTTGTTCGTCAAATGAGAATCCTATACGAGCAAGGTTTCGAGCGTTCCGAAAGAATGGCTTTCCGCGCAGTTGTCTATAGTAACATACTCCAATCTCTTTCGGCAATTCTTCACGCTTTACCACATCTTAACATCGAGCTAGACGATGAGAACGTGAAAAAAATGGCGAAAACATTTTTAAACTATCAAATGGACACGGAAGAACTTCCCGAAGAAATTGGAAATATTATGAGAACATTGTGGAGAAATGAACAAGTTCAGAAGGCGTTTCAACGATCGAGAGAATATCAACTCAACGATTCGGCGCAATATTATTTGAACTCGCTGGACAGAATCGTCTTGGCCACGTATATCCCAACACAGGATGATATTTTGAGGTAAAAAACATTTGTTGCACTGCGATATATCTGAAATTTTTCTCGTTGTGCAATGTTGCGTCATTTATAGTGTTCGAATCTATCTTTATCTTATAAACCATTCCCTCTTTCTCTGCTCATTAGGTCATTATTCTACAACTAAAAACACCATTTGTGGTTTGTTGTTTTTCTCTCTTTTCTTTTTCTTTTTTCTTTTCTATTTTAGTTTGCGCGATTAGGTTTTAGTGCGTTTTTAAGGTCCAGCAAAGAGGCATCACTGATGAGACCAACCTCTTAAACCGTCTGATGAAATTGGTCGAAACGGTTTTCTTGCGATTCTTTTAATTCTCTCTCTTAAATTTTCTCGTTCTGTTTTTTTTTTCCTTTTTTCTTCTTTTAATTATAATGGTTCAATAGAGCGCACATAATCGTGCAGTTTACCTTAATTTTTTTGTTTGCAGAGCTCGTGTAAAGTCGACTGGAATTGTCGAAACGCATTTCACCTACAAAGACTTGTTGTTCAAGTAAAAATCGATATTTTTTTCGTTGAAATTTCTATATTTTTCCAGAATGTTCGACGTAGGGGGTCAACGTTCGGAGCGTAAGAAATGGATACATTGTTTCGAAGATGTGACATCTGTTTTGTTTTGCGTTGCATTAAACGAGTATGACATGAAGTTGTCCGAAGATGCTGAAATGGTAGGCCAGCAAAAAAGTGGGCGGGGCTAACAACACAACAGATAGCACATAACCCGGGAATTGTTTGCAGAACCGTATGCACGAATCACTCCAACTATTCGACTCGATTTGCAACAATCATTGGTTCGTCGACACCTCAATCATCCTGTTTCTCAACAAAACCGATCTCTTCGCCGACCAACTCTCAATCTCATCGTTGCGATCGTGTTTCGCCGATTATTGCGGCGACAACAGTTTCGAAGACGCGTCGCGATTCGTTCGACACAAGTTCGAATCGCTGAATCGACGCGAGAACGCGAAAGAAGTTTATACACACTATACATGTGCGACGGATACGCAGAATATTCGATTTGTTTTTGATGCGGTTACTGATATCATCATTTCGTGTAATTTGAAAACGTGTGGGCTTTACTAATAAAAAACTTTATTAATGGGGGAAAAAGGGGGAAAAAAGCAATATAGTTATTAGCCAATTGTCAATCGGTACCACTCGCTCTAATGAGAACACACGCGCCGCAATAGCCGCGACGCACAGCTGTGTGTGCGGGAGTTCAAATTAAGGGGTTTTTTTTTAAATTTTATTTTGGAAAACTTTGTTATTGTTCTTAATAATGTCAAAAAGAGCTAGGATATAATCAAACTAAGAAAAACTAACAAACTTTATTCATGCAACGATTTATAAGGAAAAAAGCGAAAAAACAACAAGCAAAAACAAAAGAAAAAAAAATAATTTTTCGAAATCCCCCGTGGACCACACACAGCTGTGCGTCGCGGCTATTGCGGCGCGTGTGTTTTCATTAGAGCGAGTGGTACCGATTGACAACTGGCTAATAATGTGGAAAAACTACAGTACTTCACCTATTTTTTTTTTTTTTTTTTTTTTTTTTGAAAAATTACTTTGTTTTCGAGTTTATATGATTCTGATTGATATCATCAGCAGCACTTTTATAACTTCTATATAGGGCAATGAGAAGTAACGAGTTGATCATGCACACCAGAATGGTTACAATTAAATATATCCAATAAACGTCTAGTGGAACGTCGAATAATTCACAAACAGCTGCGCCGAAATTCGAATACAGTTTGGTAATTGGTTCGCATGAAAAGTCAATGTTGTCGATAATCAACTGAAAAAAGGAAACAGAAAAAACGCATAAAACAGGGTCGTGTAAAGTTTCAAACACTCACGAAAAAGCCTGTGATTTCTTCGGTGATTATTTTTCTTTGATCTTCGAGAAACGCTTGATAATTGGAGTCGACGTTGTGCACTATGTTTGTTAATCCTGTGTTGAATTTCTCAATGATTTCTCTCCATTTATCTAATTGAAGAACTGGTATATGCAGAAATTGTGTTTCGACAATACACTCTTTCGTTTGATATATTTTCAGAGTTTCAACAGATTTTTTAAAACTGTTGAAGGTTTTCATAAGTTCGTCAATGTTTATAGTGATATTTGTGATGTTCATAGCGATCGATGGTGTCTTCAGCAATTTTTTATATTTTCCAAAATCATATATTTCAAGAACCTCTTCAGACGTGGGCATGTTTGTTCCGAGAACCGAGAAAAACTTTGTATCAGGTCTTGCGCATATCGGTAAATATTTATCGCCAAATGGAAACGGTGTGCTGAATCGCCATGCTCCAAGTTTCCCGACTTCCGAGAGGCAATCAAATCTTCCGATAGTACCAGTTGCCAGAAGAACAGTAACAAGGCAGATCGACAATGTTAACAGTGCGTTCAAGTATAGTGAAATCAGAATAGCCTTTGTAAAACCTTTCGAACCAAGAAACGTATGATGAACGGCAGCGAAAATTGAAATGGGTAGGAGAAAATAAATAGCAAGAGTTGTAGCAGAGACAAGAATTTTAACAATGATTTGAGTGGTGAACGTCGGGGATAACTCCTTCGTTTTATCATAGCACTCTTGTTTCTGGAAGCTTGACCTATCTGCATCCGGTTCATAGTGCTTTACCATATCCTGAAGTGTCAATTATGATCAAAAAGTGGCGTCGAAATGAAGAATTCATTTCAAACGAGGTGCGAGACCATCATCTGAGAAAAATGTGTGTGCCTTTAGTTTATTTATTTACTGTTTCTATTTTTCTCTTGTTTGATCATGAAAATACAATAAAAAAATGAAAAAAATAGAAAAAAAATCAAGGCACACACATTTTTCTCAGATGATGGTCTCGCAGTGACACAGCCGCCAAACAACTTCGTTTGAAATAAAATTTTCATTCAGACGCCACTTTTTTAATGTTTATATTTAATACACAATGCACAGTATAGCAGAAAGGGGCGGAGCCAATATATGTGTGCATTGTTTGCAACAAAAAAAGAGAAATAGAGACGCAGAGAAATGTTGCTCTGTTTTAGGCCCCTTTTGTTGTTGTTGTTGTTGTTGTTGTTTTTGTACCGCCTGCAGTTTCAACTTTCAAACGTTCTGACACTCACCTCCATAGCATCCAGATATTTTCTTGCTTCTCGTGTCAAAACATCTTTCTTGACTTTTTCAGCCAACTCATCTCTAATCCCTTTAAAAACATTTTTCAACACTTCGTAGTTTTTCATTTTTGCGTCAATTGATTTTTTCAGCTCTTTCACTCCAACAGTCAAATTTTCCCATTTCTGCTGCAAAATCTTTTCCTCGGTATAAAACTCTGTTGAACAATTTTCATCCGATAAGACCATATCATGTACTTTGTAGTTTTGCCGAAATTCTTTGACCTGAAATTTCGTTCTTTTGAAAATTGAAGAATTTCAAAGTTATACTTACAAATTCATCTTTCACTAGTTCCGTTTCAATTGTTCCTATAATATATTCTTCGTGTTTTTTTGGTCTTTTTTCTGCAATAAATGCCACGTCTTCAAGCATTTCTACGACATAAATTGACAGTTCCGATCGATGTTCAGCGAGAATTGCACTGATTTTTTCGTTGATAACATCTATACTATTATCACCTTCAATTTGTTCATCTTCCTTATTCAGCACAAAAATTGCAAAGCATATCATCGCAACATATATAAATATCAATGGATATTTGACGAGAAGAGTTTTTATGGCGTTCGGTTGTTTCACCTTTATTAAAAAGTTCAATAAAGTTGCAATTATTGTGAAAATTATGGCGAAAATTGCAAATCCCAAAACTATCATAGATAAAATCTCCATTTTTGAAAAATGAAATATCAGAAAATGATTGAGATTGTCTTGTTTTTCGTGTTTTTTCTAGATGACACGTGAATAATTTATTTATTATTTTTGCGATATATCTGAAATTTTTCTCGTTGTGCAATGTTGCGTCATTTATAGTGTTCGAATCTATCTTTATCTTATAAACCATTCCCTCTTTCTCTGCTCATTAGGTCATTATTCTATTCTACAACTAAAAACACCATTTGTGGTTTGTTGTTTTTCTCTCTTTTCTTTTTCTTTTTTCTTTTCTATTTTAGTTTGCGCGATTAGGTTTTAGTGCGTTTTTAAGGTCCAGCAAAGAGGCATCACTGATGAGACCAACCTCTTAAACCGTCTGATGAAATTGGTCGAAACGGTTTTCTTGCGATTCTTTTAATTCTCTCTCTTAAATTTTCTCGTTCTGTTTTTTTTTCCTTTTTTCTTCTTTTAATTATAATGGTTCAATAGAGCGCACATAATCGTGCAGTTTACCTTAATTTTTTTGTTTGCAGAGCTCGTGTAAAGTCGACTGGAATTGTCGAAACGCATTTCACCTACAAAGACTTGTTGTTCAAGTAAAAATCGATATTTTTTTCGTTGAAATTCGTATATTTTTCCAGAATGTTCGACGTAGGGGGTCAACGTTCGGAGCGTAAGAAATGGATACATTGTTTCGAAGATGTGACATCTGTTTTGTTTTGCGTTGCATTAAACGAGTATGACATGAAGTTGGCCGAAGATGCTGAAATGGTAGGCCAGCAAAAAAGTGGGCGAGGCTAACAACACAAAAGATAGCACATAACCCGGGAATTGTTTGCAGAACCGTATGCACGAATCACTCCAACTATTCGACTCGATTTGCAACAATCATTGGTTCGTCGACACCTCAATCATCCTGTTTCTCAACAAAACCGATCTCTTCGCCGACCAACTCTCAATCTCATCGTTGCGATCGTGTTTCGCCGATTATTGCGGCGACAACAGTTTCGAAGACGCGTCGCGATTCGTTCGACACGAGTTCGAATCGCTGAATCGACGCGAGAACGCGAAAGAAGTTTATACACACTATACATGTGCGACGGATACGCAGAATATTCGATTTGTTTTTGATGCGGTTACTGATATCATCATTTCGTGTAATTTCAAAACGTGTGGGCTTTATTAATAAAACACCTAATTATATCTTATGAATCTTGAACGTGGGAAAATGTGGCGTGCCGGTTGAACTGGTTAGGTGTGTGTCTACAAGTTGAGAGGTCAATGGTTCGATTCCTCGACAGGTCAGTTTTTTTTGTTTTTTTTTCTGAATTTTTTCTGCATCCTAGAAAAGTTCAAACCCCTTATAAAACTGGTTTGATTTCTATAGAATTCTCATTTTCCGGTCAAACCAAAAAACCATTTATTATCATTATTAATCGATCAACAAAATAGGATACGTTTAAAGCACTTCAAAAGTCTTCACCGTATATACATATACTCTACCCATATGAGATCACTCGCAGCGAGAAAAAAAATTATATACATCTCAAAAAAAACAAGCAAAAAAAATCTAGAACGACTGAAGTGACGAGATATCGGGCACACTGCTCGATCTGCTCTTATAACTTGGTGGTCGGCCAATAAAATCATAACTTTCGCGTCGAGACTCTGACATCATTATCGATTTCTTGTTGTTGTGGTGGTGTTTGTGTCCTGTAATTTCGTTTTTTTAGAAATTTGTCGGGTTGAATTAGATCTACAGTAACCTGACATGCAAAGGGCGCGGTTCTAATTTGATAAAAATTTAGAAGATGATCATATGATAATGACAAAAAAACACACACTATGATTTGTTGCCTTTTTTCATGTCCCTTTAAAGTACAGTACTTTTTGAGTTTTCGGGCCGAAAAGTTGGGCCCAAGAAATTCGGGATTTTAAAAAGTTAGTTGTCCCTTTAAACTACATTATGCTTTAGGCTGAAAAAGTTAGGGTAACACTTTTGTTGATCTTTAAACTACAGTACCCTAGGGCTTTTTCTGAACTACAGTATCTTTGAGACCTAAAAAAGTGTCTCAATTTTTCCGGAAAAATCGAGATTTTTTTGCTGTGCCTTTGAACTACAGTACTTTTTGATTTTTTTTTGAAAGTAACTGTATTTTTGGGCCGAACTTTGAAAAAAAAGGCCCGGGCTGAAAAAAATCAGGCCCAAAATAGGCCCAAGCCCACAAACCTTCGGAAAGATGTCTTCCACCATGACCCTTCTCCACGTCTCGCTTCTCCACCCCAACACGATCTCTCGCCGTAAACCACGCGGCCAACGTCTCCAACGGGCTCTTCTCCATCTCTTTCATAGGCAAAACGACAAACAACAAAAGTTGGGCCATTGCCAAAATGACGCCAATACCATTTGGCACAATGACGTAGAGATCATTGACAAGATTACCGTAGAAAAACCACTGACATGAGACGAGGAAATTGGCAATGCACATTGGCAATGGGAGGGAGGACACGCTTCGGTGTCGAAGTACAACTCCCTGGAAAAAATGTGTTTTTTTTTTGCGCGCGGGGAAAAAAACAAACAAAATAGTTTCTCTTGTTTTTTTTTATTTTTGCCAAGCAGCTTAACATGTGAGAAAAACAGGCGAAAACAAACAAGTACAGTACTTTTGAGGGTTTTCTGGAGGTTTTACACGAAATTTTTTTGGCGGGCCGCAAATATATCTAAGCTGAGCGCCGCCAATTTCAAACATGAGAGGCGTGGCCGAGTGGTTTGGGTGTGTGCGTTGTGCGCGAGAGGTCGGGGGTTCGCACCCACCCCAGAGCAAATTTTTTTTTTTTTTGAAAGTTTTTTCCGCCACCCAAAAACTAACCAAGCCAGCCAACGGTGCACCAAAATTGATGATATTAAAAGTCATGCAAACAATTCCAAGAGCATCCAAATTCGGCTTCCACGCCATCCAAACCACCATTGATGAGATCATCGAGACAATCAGACACAATTGAGCGCAAAACGATTTCTATACAAAAAAAAACCAAATTTCAAAAAAAATGACAAAACCAGTTATAATTGTCTCACCTTTGGCCACGAATAATAGAGAAAAAAGAGACAATAACATGCGAAAAACGATATTCCGACCAGGTTCACAATTATCATCGTCCAATCCATTTTCAACAACCCATACCGTAACCAGAATGAGCCGCCCAAAACGCCCATTAAAAACGGGACACCCGAAATGTCACCAATTTCACCCTGCTTTCGGACAGATAAACATATGGGGCTGAAAATTTGGGAGGAATTTTTGAGGCCCGAAAAATTTTCGACTTACATTCCACAAAAAAATAATGCTATTGTTGACACGATGGCGGTTACTGATAATATTTGTAATACCAGATCATACATGATTTTCTGAAAATTTTCGCGTTTTTATTGTAATGGAGATTTGAGAGGGGTGAGAGAGTGTGGAGAGATGGAGAGACGCAGAGAAAAATGTGGGGGAGAAAGGAGAAATATTGGGGATAGGCTTAGACTCACGCTTAGGCTTAGGACCGAGATTTTTGAAAGTTTCTGAATCTTAAATTTCAAATATAGAATTTTCAGGCCGGCTCGATTTTTCAAAAAATTTGAAAGTAGAACTAGAACTGAGGCTTAGCCTTAACCCTCGGTTTTTCAGAATTTCGGGCCGACCTGATTTTTGGAAAATTTCTGAAAAAATTTTCAGTCTGAAATTTTTCAAAAAGTTCTGAAAATCCAAGTTCTCGTCTAGAACTAGAACTGAGGCTTAGCCGTAAGCCCGAGATTTTTCAGAATTTTCAGAATCTCGAAAAAAAACCATTTTTTGTCGAAAAAATGTTCCAACCTAACAAAAAACAGGCAGCCAAGCGAGAGAACGCGAAAAAAAAACTATAATAACCCGAAACTGACGAAAAAACGGCAATATTTATATAGACTTTGTGTGGTGCGCAAAGAGACAAAAACAAGTGAGATTTGTGTTTAGAAACACATCACTAACAGGCGCTGAAGGAGTACACTTGAGCCAAAACGTGACTAGTTTTTTTTTTGCTCTGACAGACAAAATCTTGGCCGACCTTTGAAAATGTTTGTCGATACATAAAAAAGTCGTCTTTACGAACCTATCATTCAACCCAATAGAAAATATCGAAAAAAATAACAAAATAATTGTTATTATGATCATCGTGTTTTTTTTCAATTTTTTGTCCTTTGGGTGGCCTAATATATACGTGATTTCACGTGAATTTCATACGCGAAAAATTGGCCAAAATTTCCCATTTTTTTGAAGAAAAAATCATAATTCAAGCTAATCAAAAAAAAATTTCAAAAATTTTGGGGTACTGTAGATGAGTGGCTGAGAGAAACAAGAGATAGTGATACCTATTTATAGGCAGATCCACGTCATTTTCAAAAAAAAAAGTGTTTTTTAAAGATTGAAGGTTTTTTGGGCTGTGGGCGGGGAGTACTGTAGATTTTTCTTTGCGTCTCTCGTTTTTACGAAAATGGGGGTTTTCCAAAAAACGAGAGATAAAGATGATTCATCTGCCCATGTTCCTTTAAAAAGTTTTTTTTCTATTTTTTCTCTCCACCCTAATTTTGACCTGAATAATGGACGAAACCAGTTTTTTTTGCAAATTTTTTTGTTTCAGAAAAAAATATGACAATAGAAAATATAAACAATTTTTTCAATAGAAAAAAAACCAAAAAAAATGCAAAAATGTCGTTTCAACAAATCCTTAAATATTTTTTCACCCTAAAAGACTTTTAACACAACACAAAAAAGCAGAAGACAAAAGACACGGAGAGAAACACAGACAACTTTTCAGGAGGTCAGAGTACTAGGTTGAGAGGGGGGCGGGGCGTAGACGACGGGTAATAACCAAGGGGACATGGGCGGGACGTGGAGAATCTGAAACGCGGGCACGTGGTGGAATGAGAGGAATTTTTTTGGAAAGTGCGAAAGATTAAAAAATCAAAAGAAAAAAAAAAAACATTCCGTCGAGCCGGATTCGAACCAGCGACCTAAGGATACCCACTGACTCTACAGTCCTCCGCTCTACCAACTGAGCTATCGACGGTGATGAGAGCGGCGGCGTTTGTTTGCCGTTTTATTTTCTAATATGAAAATTGGAAAAAGTAATAATGTTGACGAAAAGATGATAGTTATTAGTTATATACTTTGTGGTTTCAGGGTTATAACGTCACACAAATTGAGAAAAACTATTTTTTAGGTTTTCAAATTTTCAAAACTTTGGGTAGGTCAATTTCTCTAATTTTTCATGTTCTAGCGGTGTATTTTTGTATCTCAAAGTTTTCGCACATTTTTCTAGATCAGACTTATGTTAGTTTTGTGGGTGTTTAAAAAATGAGAAATTTCGAGAAAAGATCACGAAAAATATTCTGACCTACCTGGAAAATTTTCAAAATTTTGAGAGCTAAAAATTAGCCATTACACACAGTGAGGGGTGAGATTAGCTCTTTTTGTTTTTTGAAAAAGTTAGGAGCTTCCCATTTTCAAAAAAAAAAAAAACAAAACAAAAAAAAATCGCATCAATTTCTTATCAGCAATCAAACACCGCTCTCCCATCACCGTCGATAGCTCAGTTGGTAGAGCGGAGGACTGTAGAGTCAGTGGGTATCCTTAGGTCGCTGGTTCGAATCCGGCTCGACGGAATGTTTTTTTTTTTTGCTAAAAAAAAATGGAATGAGAGAGAACGTTGTTTACATCAAAAAGTGCACACGCTTCTGCTCTTTATACTTTGTATGTTGAAAGGGGGCCCAGGGTATTTCGTCATTAACATTTTCAACACACAACTATTGACCACGTGACCTTATCAAATCACTCGAATTATTGTTGATACGGAAGACGACGACGAAGACGGCGAATGAGAGAAAAAATCAAGTTTACAATGTGTGTTCATAGAATGATTCTTCTTCTTCGAAAATTATTGTAAAACATTCTCAAAATTTATGGCCGGAAAAACACATTTTTATTAATAATAATAATAATTCCAGACATTTTTCAAAAGTTTTTGTTGTTTTGATGAAACAAAATCAATTTTGAGGTTAATTAACACATTTTCAAACCGGTTGTGGTTTAAAGTAACACAATAACAAAGAGTACTGTAGGTTTTGCAAAAATCAAAAATTAGGGTGCACTTTTCTTATCATTTCTGATATTGGTGCTCGTTATTTTTAGAGTTGAACTTGAAAGTACAGTAATCCGGGAAGTTTTTTTGACCCATTTTTGAAGAGGCTGGAATTTTGTGTCGTCATCAGGGAGGGAATCAGACGATCACGCCATTAGGGGTTACTCTAGTTGTGTTGAAATTTTCAGACCGGCCCGGGGTTTTTGAAAGTTTTAGAGAGAATGGGAGAATTTCGGGCTGAAATTTTCGGTCCGATATTTTTAAAGGGACATACTTTGAATTCCAGACCTTTCGGGAAAAATATTCGGCCCGACTTTTTGGAGAGTTTGTTTTGGGCCAAAAATAGAAGCCTAGACTTTGGCCTGAAACTGGTCTTCACAATTTTTGTGGTGATTTTTTTGGGCCCGAAAAATGAGAAGTGAATTTTCGGGCCGGCCCGAAAAAAGAGAAATTTTCGGGCCGAAATTTTTGAAAGTTTTTTTGGGGTCAAAAAACTGGGCCCGAAAATGATGCTAGAAAAAATGGTTTTTTTTCAGTCCGAAATTTTCGGGCCTCACAATTTTTGCCTCAAATTTTCGAAAAAATACCAAGTAAATTTCCAGACCGGCCCGAAAATTTTCAAAAAACGCCTGACCATCCAAAAAATCACTATTTTTCCTCTTCGTCCAATTGTGTCCAACCTAAACAATGAACCGTTTTTCTTCAACATTTTTCTTTTGTCCTTCCCCCGTTTTTTTTTGTTTGTAAACTTTTTTCAGCTTTCCGTTCTCTCCCCACACGATGATGATGATAATGACAACAAAAACACAATAATAACATAAAATGAAAACTGGTACACATAGTTTTTACACATTTTTTTTGGCAAAAAATTTTTTTTTGAGGGAATAATTATGACAAGGAATAAATGGGTGTCGAAATTTTCGATGCACCCTATGAGAGGTCAATTAAATCGGATCATGAAAAAAAAAATTTGGGTATTTAAAACAACTGTGTTGACAATTTTTTGTTTGATTTTTTTTTTTTTTTGGCTGGTGACCTTGATTTTTTTTCCGAGAAAAAAATTTGGGCAAAATCGGGCTCAAAAATTCTAGGCCTTTTTTTTCGGCCCTCGAAAATTCTGGCCCTTTTTTGGGCCTCAAAATTTCTGGGCCTTTTTTTCCGCTCTGAAAATGGGTACCTTTTTTCGGGCCTCAAAAATTCTAGGCTTTTTTCCGTTTTTTTCAGAATTCTGAAATCGAGCCGGCCCGATTTTTTTCAGCTTTTTTGTTCCCAAAATTCGGGCCCTTTTTCTCGATTTTCTCAGAATTTCCAGGCCCCCAAACTTGTACCAACTTCTTTTTTTGCCAGAGATTTCTGCATTTTCCAACTTGCACCAAAACACTCTGCCTGTCTGCGCTCTCTCACTCTCTCACCGAACGCGTCGACCTCCCAAACCCCCCACCTCGAAAAAATCCCATTTTTTCACCACCACAACCTTGTGATTTTGCCCATATTTTATCAAAAAACACAATCATTTGACATATTAATGAGCCTTTATCAATCAACAGCAAAAAAAAAAAAAATAATAAAAACAGGACCATATACTTTTTTGGCGTTTTGTGCGGTCTTTGATAAGATACAGAGTTTGTGTTGAACTATAACACACATTTTTTCAGGTTCGAAAATATTTTAAAACTGTCACGCGAGGGCCTTATCAACATTTTTTTAGTAAGCCAGGATTAGAATTTTGATCTTGGTATATGACATTTTTTTCCCTTTCCGGGCCGGTCAAAAATCAGCAAAAATTGAAACCAGTTTTGGTTAATTGAAAATACCTGGCTGGAAAACTACAACATTCAAAAATACTCTGTCTGCGTCTCTCTCCCTCTCTCTCTCTCTCAGCCGACCTCGACATTTGAACTCAACAAAAAAATTCCAAGAAACTGCTGAGTTGTTATCACCGCATAATCGGTCATAAACAAAAGACAAGTGCCATGCACGACATCGTGAATACTATAAAAATAGTGATGTAATATGCTCCAAGACTCCGCCCACTTTTTTATCAACTCTTCTTCTTCTACTTCGCCAACTGATTATAATATCATTATTAATCGTGTCACGTTTTTTGTCAGGTTTTATTGATTATTCCGCGTTTTTCAGATTTAGTCATGGAGAATAACAATTCTGGATATGTTCAAAATATTGAGTAAGTCCCTTTTTTCCTGGGAAACTAAAAAAAAAAAAAAAAAAAAAATTCCGCGCGCGGGGGTCGAACTTGGGCAAAAACCTCTCCCACCACCTTGCAGTTCAGCGCGCTACCAGTTAACCACTCATGTCTGTGTGTTACAGCCCACGCAACTACGATGATCTTCTCGCTGTTGTCGCGTCGATCAAAGAGCAAGTCGGCGCGGATGTTGCGCATGGTGACATTGGAATAATTTGCGGTTCGGGTCTTGGGCCGATCGGCGACTCGGTGGAAAATCCCATCATCCTGCCGTACGGCAAAATTCCCGGTTTTCCAACGACACACGTCGTCGGACACAAAGGCAACTTGGTGTTCGGAACGATTCGCGGCAAACGTGTCGTCTGTCTGCAAGGACGTTTTCATCCCTATGAGCATAATATGAATTTGGCGTTGGTGAGTTTCGCTTTTTTTCTCTTTCCCTGGAAAAATCTCCAAAATTCTGCTTTAGTGCGCATTGCCGGTTCGAGTTCTTCACCTGCTCGGTGTCAAAACGTTGATTGTGTCGAATGCGGCCGGTGGAATTAGTGACAAGTTTCAGTATGGTGATTTGATGCTCATCAAAGATCACATTTTCTTGCCAGCCTTGGCTGGATTTTCGCCGTTGGTCGGGGTGAATGATCCGAGATTTGGGGAGCGATTCGTCTCAGTTCACGATGCCTATGACAAGGGATACAGGTATTTTATTTTCATCTCAAAAAACCGCAAAATCTCAAAAAAAGAAAAAAAAAATTGACGGCAGTGGGGTGCAAACCCTCGACCTTTTGATCACAAGCCCAACGCGCTACCACTACGCCATGTCGCACACAAAAAAGGCGCTGCCTTTTGCAGAAATCTTGCAACCGAAATCGCTCAACGCAAGAACATGCGATTATTCGAAGGTGTTTACGTAATGAGCGGCGGACCGCAATACGAATCACCCGCCGAAGTGCAACTCTTCAAAACTGTTGGAGCCGATGCGCTAGGCATGTCAACGTGTCACGAAGTGACAGTGGCTAGACAATTGGGCATCAAGGTTCTCGGATTTTCGCTGATCACTAATATGTGAGTTTTTTTTCTGTCGTTTCTCGCCGAACCGGATCGATATAAAGTGCAATTAATTAGAACGATAACACACAAAAAACAGTGATAAGACGACCGTTTTGTCAGGGACGTTTAATATTTTCAGTGCCAATTTGGATGCTGACAACTCGGTCGAGGTGTCACACGCTGAAGTTATGGCTATTGCGAAAGAGGCCGGCGATCGAGCGTCCAACTTTGTTGCTGATATTATTAATGAGATGAGTGTTTGAGAGCAAAAAAAAAGACAAACTCATAATCTCTTTTATATATATGTATGTAACAAATAATAATAAATGATGATTTAAAGGAACATGGGTCAAGTTTTGGTGCGCAGAAAAAATGGGCCCGAAATTTTGGCCTAATTGTCTGGACGAGATTGTGGCCCAAAAATTGCTAAGCTTCAAAAAATCGGGGCCAAAAACGGCTTAACTTTTCTAACCTTCAAATTTTATGGGACCAAAAAATCGCGGCCTGTAAAAACTGGACCCAAAATCGGGCCTGGCCTGAAAATTTTCAAAAAAAAAAAAAAATTGGCTCGGTTCCAAAAACAGGGCCATCTTTTCTAACTATTTCCGGGCCGGTCTGAAAATCTTCAAAAAATTCGCGCCTGAATTTTTGGACCTTCTTTGGCTATGCAGCAAAAAGGGGGCGTGGCCTAGCAAAGCCCCGCCTCTTTTTCAAAAACTTTGGAAAAATGCTAGCTACAGTAATCCATGTTCCTTTAAACACCCAAAACAAAAACAAGTTATAATTTGTTGCGCCTCATCTCCAACATTCTCAAATATTCAATCCTCCGGCGTTTCGGCCTGCTCATATGTAAAAATCCCAAACTTCTCGCCAAATATTCCCTCACTTTCTGAGCCACGCCATCGACCCTGGGCACCGTATGAACACCATGGAACAGTCGCAACAACGGCTGATCTCTACAACAATAATATTGACCGTCCTGCGCTTTCTGACACTTTCCGGCCGCGCACGAATTGTCATCCCAACCGCGACACGTTGTCGGCGAGCCGTCGTCGGCGACCAACGCTTCGACGCATCCCTGAATCGGAAGCGGACAACATGCGGCGCTTGCGTCAATCATCGCAGTGCATGCGTGTTCGTAGGGGCAAGAGTGTGGATCGGCGAGGGTGCAACTCGCCGGCGAGCCGGTGTCATCATCGCTGATGGGTTGCGCGCCGTCGGGACATGTGAATATTTGCACAGTGTGACAGCAGAAGAACATATCGTCGATGGCGTTGGTGATGTTGGCGGTGGTGTCTTCGATGGCGGGGAGACAGTCGGTCGCGTGCGGACAGCCCGAGTCGGGGCCGGGTAGGCAACGTTGCGCACGTTTGGCGACGGTGTCGACGTAGGGGATGACGCATTTTTTGCGCGGCTTGCAGCAGAGATGACGTGCCGCGCCGGATGAGCCTGGAGAAGACAAAAAATTTGGACTTGGTAGGGAGTTTTTCGAAAATTCTTCAGCCAGAAAATCCCAGAAATGGGCGTGGCCCAATGCTTAGCTCCGCCCCTTTCCATTGAGCCAAAAAATATTAGGAATTTTTTTCAAGTCGCAAAAATTGGCCGAAAGCAAACTTTTTTGGTCAGGGGTACTTTACTTTTTCAATTAGGAAAAAAAACCAAAAACTCGAAACCTAGTCCGTGGCCTAGAAAACCAAAAAACTGGTGTGTGGCCTAGAAAACCAGAAAAGTTAGGCCGTGACCTGAAAACCCTAAGTCTACTCGCTGGCCTAGGAAAAAAGACGAAACCTAGTCCATGGCCTAGGGAATCAAAAAACTAGTGTGTCGCTTATGAAAGTGGAATCTTAGTTCATGGCCTGGAAAACCAAAAAACTAGTCCACGGCCTAAAACCCGAAAAAATCAATCCATGGCCTAGAAAACCAAAAAACTAGTCCCTGGCTTAGAAACCCCCAATTTTTTCATTGAACCCCAAAACCAACCTTCCCCCTGCACACACATATGATCCGCCGGACACGATCCATCCACTCCCACCGAGCACACCCTCGGCCTTCCCCCATTCTCCCTCAACGCCACCATACCCTCCGGACACTGCAACGGTTTGGTGCAACAAATGTGCTCCAAATTCTTTGCCTGCTGACACGAATAATCCGGCGGACACGTCGCGTCTTCCGCGCCACCCACATCACATCGCGTCGCCTCGCCGTCGGCGGTTTGTAGAAGAATCGATTCGGCGCTGGGGCATGTGGGATGCGTTCGACAGCAGATCGAGGCGTACGGCGAACTTTTGAGACATTCGTAGCCCATCGGACAGCCCCCCTGCGATTTGTTGGCGTCGCAGAGATGCGGTTGACCGGTTCGCGGGTTGAGATGTTGTTCGAGACCGTTCGGACACGTTCCGATACAATAGTCGGAGCATTGTTCGAGATTGGCGAACGAGTTGAAGTGCTCCTCACAGTTGGAATGTTCCACTTTACGACACTCGCCTCTCTTGTAATCGAACCACCACGTCGACTCAGGCTGCGTCTTGCGACAATTGTTCCTCGCCTCAAAAACGCTGCCGCACACGAATTCGCGGCTCGGACAGCACGCGCCTTTTTTCGTCGCGCTTCCGCCGCCGCCTCGCGCAGTACACGTGTAGTTGCGCGGACAGTGCGCGTCTTCGTGGCACGAGGCGATGTTGTTGATCGAGTAGCGATCGGGATGCGGTTCGCCGCGCGGGCATATGATTTCGGTTGAGCAGAACGTCATGCAGTCGCCTTTGGTTTTGAAGTTGTTCTCGTTGCCGCCGCAACCGGTGAACGCGAACGGGCGACATGTTTTGGAGGCGGAGTCGAAGTAGAATCTGGAAATGCGAAAATTTTGTGGGTTTTCTTTTTTTCTCGGCGTCTCTTCGTCAATTATCAACAATTTTTGTTGCTGAGAAACATGAGAGACACAGAGAAAAATGGAGATTTATTTTTCTCAGCGTCTCTTCATTGATTTTGGATGCTGCTCTCAACTAAGAGACGCAGAGAAAAAGAGAGAGATAGATATTTGTATCTCTGCGTCTCTTCAACCATTTCTGACGCTATTCTGAACTCTCTCACATGTGAGACACAGAGAAAAATGGAGAAAATGTTTTTTTCTCTGCGTCTCTTCAGCAATTTTTAACGATTTCTCTGAACTGAGAGACGCAAAGAAAAATAGAGAGAAAGATATTTTTCTCAGCGTCTCTTAATTAATTATGAACACACATTTGACACTGAGAAACAAGAGAGACGCAGAGAAAACAATCTCTCTCTCTCTCTCTCTTTCTCTGCGCCTCTTCATTAACTTTGGACGCTTCTATGAACAGAGAGACGTTGTGCGGTGGGGCGCATTTCATAGATTAGCAAACTACACAAGGTGTAAATATAATGAATCAATAACAACTAACTTTTGGGAAGGTTTGTCATATGTTTACAACTTGTTCAGTTTGCTAAACGCGCCCCACTGCACAAACACACACACTTGTGCAAAGTTGACTTAAAGTACATTTGGTACTTTTTTCATCCTTAGTTCATACTTTTTGTTACCTTAAAGTCTAATTTGGAAAAAGTGAGTAAAAAGTATGAAAAAAGGATTCACAAAATGTATATTTTGTGAAAGAACATGTCTTCAAAACACGTTCGTGTAATGTTTCCACTTATTTTGAACCACCACAATTCATTTTTATTCAAAAAAATTCATTTTTTGTGATTTTCTGAGTAAGTACACTTTTTCCAAACCTGAGGAAAGTACACTTTGAACTTTTTTGACACTTATTTCATCCTTAGGGTTACGTTTAAAGTATACTTTACGGTAAGGGTGCAGAAAGGATGAAAAAAGTATTCACAATGTCTATATTTTCTGAGATAATATGTCTTCAGAACACTTTCGTATAATGTTTCCACTTATTTTGAATCCTTACAGTTCACTTTTACCCTGAAAAATTGGTGTTTTGTATTTTTCTGAGAAAGTACACTTTTTTCAAACCTGGGGAAAGTACACTTTGTACTTTTTTGACACTTTTCAGCCTTAAGGTTAAGTTTAAAGTATACTTTACGGTAAGGGCGCAAAAAGGATGAAAAAAGAGTTTACAAATTCTTCACTTTGTGAAACAATGAGTTTTCAGACAACTTTTGTGAAATATACCCACTTAGTTTGAATCACTCAGGTTAACTTTTATCCAAAAAAATTAGATTGTTGAAGTTTTCTGGATAAAGTACACTTCAGACACACCTGGCATGAGATAAGGGTGTTTTGTCCTTTTTTGATGTTTAGGTCATTCTTCAAGATTTTCCAAGTTTTTGAAAAAATTGTCAGGGAAAAATCCGCACACAATTATATTGAGAGAAAAAATGTCGCACACTCGCCGCACAGTGTGTGACAAATGGCGCATGCTTGTCGCACACGGTGCGACAATATGCCGCACCTCTGTCGCACCGTGTGCGACACCGTTTTTTGCATATGGGCGGAAAATTGTCGCACAATGTGAGGATTTTCCCCCGAGTACGCAAAACATTTTTTGCCGAATTAAAATGAATTTTATTGGATTTTTTCTAGGTGCCAACTCGGACTTTTTTTTGACTTTTCGTGGATGAAATGTCGCAAACAACTCGCGATTGTTAACAACATTAATGTATCAATTCTCGGAAAATTACCCGCAATTTTGCGGGTGAAAATGTGCAGCAAACGACCCGCAAATAACCCGCAACTGTTGCGGGTGTACCCGAAAGCGACCCGCAAGTGTTGCGGGTGTACCCGCAAACGACCCGCAAGCTTTGCGACTATCCCCGCAAACGAGCCGCACCATTTTTCGGCTAAAAATACCCGCAAAACTGCGGGCAGGCCCGCAAAAGTTTGCGGGCAATTTTCCTAGTTGTTTTGTCTATACCGGAGTTTCGCGGTGGCGTTTTTGAGTGGTCGGAATAGGATTCCGATTTCCTAGGAAATCAGAGTTTCCGCTTTTCCGGGTTCCGAAATTCAGAGCACCAATTCCGAAAGTGTGGGACGATTTCCGACTTTCAATTTCGGTTTTTTGCGACAGAATATTTATACTTCTGAACTAGGAGTTTCTCCGTGCGAGCAATACGCAAATTTTCTGTGTTCATGAATGTTCATAACGTGTGAATTAATCGCTGAAAAAACGATATAATTCTTCTGATGTCGATTAAACCAGTTTTTCGAGATTTTCGACACAATATTATATGAATGTGGGATCCAAAACTACCATTTTCTTTTTTTCTTTCATTTTTTACCCAGAAATCACCAAAACAGCGACTTTCAAACGCACACAATATTTTTTACAAGCGAGGTTACGGTATGCAAATGTGCAAACACATTGTGTGCACGCACCCAAGCCGACGCGCATTATTGTTTGTTGGTTTTTTTTTTCTTTTTGTTTTCTTCTGAAAGTTGTGTGTTTTTTTGTTGTTTGTTGAGTTTAAATCATGTTCACTTCTTATTCTCTCATAAAAAGTTGTATTCTCATTCGTGGATAACCCAAAATCACTTCTGAATACGTTTTTTGTAGAAAAAAAAGATGAAATTTCAACACTTTTCGAAAATTACATTCCAAGCAGTTTTCTTCAGTATTTGTGTATTCATTGCAATTTTTAATTACAAACTGCAATCATGTTGACTCGGTTGATGATTCAACTTTCTGAAATTAATTAATTGTGAACACTTTTCGCGAAATAAGAAGAAAAACCAGCAAACAACAATATTCTTCTTTCGCTTTTCTGCTATGAGTTCTAATTTTTAATCAGTATCATTTTACAGGCAACAAAAAAGTTCAACGAATTTCGTAAGATGTTTTTACTAATCGAAGGTAATCGAAAAAGTGAGTGTTATTCAAAATATAAACCAAAACAACAGTGAATATTACAGATAACATGCATCTGAACAACATACTGAAAATGCGCTGAGAAATATTGATCGAAAAGGCTGGAGAATGCAAAGGAATCAACCGATTTATTAAGGTAGGCACTTTTCCTTTTCCAAATATTTTTTAATGAAAAATGCTTTTCTTGCAAAATATATTTTCTAAAGTTTGGTCACAATTTTTATCGCTCGGCACTGGCGCAATGAATTTCTCCAGCCAGAATTTCTCAGCTTTTCTCAAGAAAAACTGAGAATTGTTTCTTCTGGATAGCCGCATAAACGATATTCTAACATTTTTTTCACACAATTTTCTTCAACTGTGCAGTTCTGCAGTGCGAAACTTTTTCAGATGAAAAAAATGTCGTCAATAGTCTTCAATAAAAACAGTTTTTGATAGCTTAAGCATAAATATTCGTCATGGACGTAACAAAATAACTTCGAAATGAAATTTTACCGAAAATAAACAATCTTAAACGATTAAACAGTGAATAATTTCAGAAATGGAGATGAAAAAGAAAAAAACTGGATATGTTGGCAAAATTTTCTTCAGCAACACGGCAAAGACAACAGTAACAACAAACTAAGAAAAATTGGTGGATTTATCAGAGCGTGCGTATCCAAATTTCTCAAGTTGAGTTCAAAATTGTTATTTGTTTTGTTTTTTCAAGATTATGTTCAAACTTGGGCACTGTGAACTAATTGAAAATTTAGAGTCAGCGTCATAAGTTTTAACACTTTGACCCAATTATTGTTACCATTATTTTATTTTTTACGTGTTCTCAATAAATATTATATTTTTGAACTGTGTTATTGGGAGTGTAAATGTGAATTTCTGGGTAAATTCAGAATCTACTATATATTACAAACATTGTGTAAGTATACTTGATTCATTCTTGATCCATAGTTAAATCATCCTTAGAGTATAATTAAAGTTGACTTTGACTATCCTTTATAAACACCTAAAAATGTACCGAAAGTCCATTTCGACACAAAAGTTTAAGTATACTTCCCGATGACTTTAAGTCAACTTTGCACAAGTGTGTGTGAAGAGTGTTTTCTTATTTGTTTGCAACTGCGGCACTGTTGTTTTGACCACGCCCCTTTTCTCTTCTCTTGCGCATGAGTCAGACAAGGTGAGAGGCGTCCTCTCTCTTCCTGTCTTCTTTTATCATTATTTTATTATTCACATTGTTTCTGTATTCCTCTCTGTTTCTCTGCGTCTCTTTTTGTCAAAAGACGCTGCTTGGGACTCTTCTTTTTGGCGTTGTTATTTTATATTTTTATTTGATACTGCATTTTTTGCTCATTATTTTCGATTAGTAATATACCTTTTCTTTACAACTTTTGTCTCTTTTTTATTTTCTCTACAGTTTCCACGCTCTACTTTTTTCACGTTTATTTTTGATTATTTTTCAAGAATTTGATATTGTATTTTTTTATTGGTGTATCTGACGCAGAGAAAAAGAGATATTTATTTTTCTCTGCGTCTCTTTAACGATTTTTGACGCTATTCTGAACTCTCTCACATGTGAAACGCAGAGAAAAATGGAGATTTACTTTTCTCTGTGTCTCTTCATCAATTATATACATTTTCGACACTGAGAAACGTGAGAGACGCAGAGAAAAAGAGAGTTTTTCTCTGCGTCTCTCCGGGTTTTCACCTTTTTCTATGATTCGGATTTCTCTGAAATGATAAAATGTGCTCCAAAATCTAAAGTTTCTTTCTCTGCGTCTCTTCACACTCCTTTAGCATGTTCTCACAAGAGAGAAAAAAAGAAAAAAACAAGGACAAACCTAGTTGTGGCCGGTACACCACACAGTGAACCGGGGCTGACGGACGCCTGACAAATTCGGTCAGCCTTCTGACAGCACACACTACTCATACCACTTCCAACACACTCATGACTACCCGGACAGGGGACACGTTCACCGTCGCAACGCTTGATATTCCCTGCGAAATCCATCAACGGCATGCCTTTACCACACACGGCCAAACTTCGACATCCCTCCTGACACTCTTCGCGACTCGTGAACCTGTTCTGATTTCCACCACAACCTTCGAACATGAACTCGATGCATTCTCCTGCAGATTTTCAGCAATCAAGGGGGACAAGAAAACATCGAGGCTTAGACTGAGGCTTAGGCTTACTCACTGACGTCCGCATCGAAATAGTAGGCCGAGTGTGGCGTTGTGACGCCGCACGAGTAGCCGCGATTTTTCGGCAGCCGACACAGAAAACCGCCGAGCTCGCTGGAAGATGTGGCGGCTGAAAGTGTGGTGAGCAGCAGCAGGAAAAGTCGAAGAATCGAAATCATTGATAGACAAGAGACAAAAAAAAAAAGAGCACGCGTGTTTACTTTATTTGGTGGCGGCGGGGCAGCGTTTTCGAATAATAGAGTCTCGAGTGTTTTGATAAACACTACTTACATGTAAATACAGTTATTTGATTGAGGATGAGATGATAAAAGGAGGGTACAATAGTCCAACTTTTTTGGTCTTGAAAAGTGGAAACTTAGTCGCTGACATGAAAAACCATCACAAAGTTTGGCTAATCGATAAAACGCGCCCTACTGCACAAAGAGAGTTTTCTTACTTCTTTGCAACTGCGGCACTGTTGTGTTGACCACGCCCCTTTTCTTTTCTCTTTTTTTTTTGGTTGTGCGAATAGCATTTTTATTGATTTGTTTCTCATAATGTTTTGAGAGATTTAGAAAATTATCCGGGCCGGCCCGAAACTTCAAAGAAGGTTCTTAATTTTTTTTGAAGCAAAATTTTTTGGCTGATTTTTGAAGGTTTTCAGAGAATGTTTTCATAATGAAATTGGAAAAATATTTTTCAGAAAGAAATGAGCAAAATAAGTGAGACGAGAATGTTCGCTCTACTGACAACTAAAAACTCTATAGAAAACTTTTGTTTTTTGTTCAAAACTTTGAATTCTCTAATTTTTTGTTGCATACTATTCATTCGGCAGTGAGGGATACGCGCCCTATCTCACATCCCCCTTTTTTCCATTTGTTTCTCTGCGCTCTCCCGTTCGCACACACTCTTTTGTTTTCTTTGTATCTTTTTCCCCTCTCCCCACAGAAAAACGCGTACTCTTCGCTGCCGAACGAACAGTAGTCCAACTACATTTTTTGGTGTTTATGTTTCTTTTTTTTCTTGTCTGGCCATCTTGGTCCCTTTAACAATTAGAATAGTATAAATTGCTTATGTTCCCTCTCTTTCCCAAAAAAAAAGAGCACATGGGTCAGACAAGGTCCTCTCTCTTCCTGTCTTCCTTTATCATTATTTTATTATTCACATTGTTGTGCTATTCCTCTCTGTTTCTCTGCGTCTCTTTTCTGTCGAAAGACGCTGCTCGGGTAGAGGGACTTACTCCTTTTTGGGAAGGTTTGTCATATGTTTACAACTTGTTCAGTTTGCTAAACGCGCCCCACTGCACAAAGAGTGTTTTATTATTTTTTTGCAACTGCGGCACTGTTGTTTTGACCACGCCCCTTTTCTCTTCTCTTGCGCATGAGTCAGACAAGGAGAGAGGCGTCCTCCCTCTTCCTGTCTTCCTTTATCATTATTTTATTATTCACATTGTTTCTGTATCCCTCTCTGTTTCTCTGCGTCTCTTTTTTGTCAAAAGACGCTGCTTGAGACTCTTCTTTTTGGCGTTGTTATTTTATATTTTTATTTGATACTGCATTTTTTGCTCATTATTTTCGATTAGTAATATACCTTTTCTTTACAACTTTTTGTCTCTTTTTTATTTTCTCTACAGTTTCCACGCTCTACTTTTTTCACGTTGTTTTTTGATTATTTTCTTAGAATTTTCTGGATTTTATTTTTATCTCCTTTTTCTTTTTTCTACACTTTTAAAGAAATTCTAGTAATATAACTTTTTTCTGCTCATTTTCTTTTTCCTCTACAGTTTCGACTTCTTTTTTAAATATAACCGTTCTACTTTTTTCACGCTTATTTTTGATTTGCAGGTCACGTTGTTTTGGCTGCACTTGGGAAACCCGAAGCTGAGCAAGTGGTGGCTCACCTCAAGAGGTTCAATTATTGCACCATGTGGCTTGGTAAGTTTTTCGTCATAATTTTTTTTTCAAAATATGTTTTTCTTTCAGTATCTTCGTGTGGTTATGGTTATTACTAGGCGATTTTTCTTGAAACGAATGCCAATATCAAGACGGAGGGGCACTAAAGGAGCTGTGTCTCGTAGAAGTCCACACCCACTTCGTCCCACAACCCACCAAATGTGCAAACGTTTGGTGGAGAAGGTTGCACTATAGGACGATCGAGTATCTCTCGTCTGGTGCAGCAGCGTGATGCCCTGAGAAGTGAAGCGTGAATTGCTCAAACAGGCTGAGCTGAATGGAGTAGGTGATTGACGCCGAGCCCTAAAGACCGATGTTCACATAGGAGTGGCATCGGACTTTCCGGGGTCTTATTATTTCTACACTATATAGCCTCCCCAGGCGATGCCCAGACTAGAAACGTAGCATAGTCGCACAATGGTTTTCCTCACTGTTACGCAGTGGGATGTGCTCAATCTGGCGGAGCAATGCCGATGTGGTGGCGGAGCGATGAAGTCAGGCCCTCTTCGGACAATCTACTCCGGTAGAAGTATTCCTGCCGCGGATTAACGTGTCAGTTGCGGACTTCGGTCCGCTTCTGACAGAGGAGGTTACTCGATGCCCAGACTACGAAACGTAGCAGTAGTCGCAGAATGGTTTGCCTCATTGTGCCCTCCTACTTCGGTAGGTCGCACCTTGGGAGTGCTCATTTCGACTAAAGCTCTGCCGAAGTGGTGGCTTAGCTGTCGAACCCCCTTTGCACTTCTAGGGGCCAACCCAATTTATATGCTCACTGCTGCTGCCCTATGGTTAGTTTACTCACCTCCTTTTTAATCAACTTTTTTTTTTAGTTTTCAGGTTAACAACAATGCTCGAACAATGGTGGAAAATCATTGGAAACGATCAATGGCACGTTTTTTCTTTAAAACTTTTTGACCTCCTTTTTTTGTGGGTATTTTTGATCAAAATTTTTTCGATCAAACGCAAAATGTTTTTCTAGAAATGTTCACGTTCTTTAATTCTACCGTACCACTCCGAAATTTTTTTGTTTTCAGGTCAACGACAATGATGCGACTGTTCTGGTGTGCAGGAAACGATCAGCATATTTTATTGAAGGTACGTTTTTTTCAAATAAGAAGTTTTAAAAATTCAAAAAAAATTATTATTTTCACCAACAATCTACTTAGCTTTGTTGAATCTAGAAGTTTGTAGAAAAAAATGAATCTGGCTTTTTTTTTACTGTTCTACAATTATTTTTGCTTCACAAAAAATTGATTCGATTTTTCTCTGCGTCTCGTTCTCTCTTAACTGCAATATTAATATTTTTGTTTTCAGGTCAACGACAATGGTCCAACTGTTTTGGTGTGAAGAAAACGATCAGCAATGCCTATGAAAGGTACGTTTTTTTCAAAATTTAAGTTAAAAAAAACTCAATTTTATCCAAAAAAAAGGAAAAAATAGAAAGTGTGTGACCTGAGGAGCGCACAGAGAAACAGAGATAACGAGAGAGAGGAAAACAAAAGAGACGGGTAGACGGCGGGAGCGTCTCTCGTTTTTTTGAAATAATAATTTGATTTTTCTCTGCGTCTCGTTCTCTCTCAACTTCATTATTAATATTTTTGTTTTCAGGTCAACAACAATGGTTTTACCGAGCAAAGGGTCAGTGCTCGGCTTCACATTTTCCTGGCGGTTGGGCGAAATATCCATGAGGATATGTGACAAGACTATCCCACGACTTGGTGAGTTTTTAAATTTCTCTAAACCTCTCAATATTCTGATTTTTCAGGTTCAAATTGTGATTCTCATCAATTGTTCCGAGTCCAACCAAGCTGCCCGGAACCACTTTTCGAAATTGCACCAGGTATTGAAATTAGAATACCTATTTAGAACTATAGTTGTTGGCACATTACTCAATATGCCAGCACTTTTCGGGTCAATAGTTGCTCAAAAAACTATTGACCCACCCACTTTTCGGACCGATTCACAACTCTGTGAAAACGCGACTTCGTTGTTCATAAAATTTTAAACGTTGGCAACGGAGTTTCGGTTTCGCTGAGGAGATCCGGATCCCTTAAAAATGGTGGCCACCGGGGAGATGGGGAAACCGTGAGGAGGAAAGAGAGTGGTTCAAATTAAAAACACCATTTTTTTTATCAAAAAAAACTCAAACAAAAAAGTTGTGCATTTATTAAACAGTTGTTTTGGGTGGTTTGGGGGTGAAACCGTTGTGAAGCCGAGATGACGCCAGTCATTTTTGGAATGATGACTGGTGGATGGGTGGGCTCGCGGAGCAACGAAGGACGAAGAAGGTTGGTTTGAAAAATGGTGTAGATGATGACCAAATGACGTTTTTCAGAAGATCAAGGAATCCGACAACGAGATCAGACGACAACAATGGATAGAACAGTTAGTTTGCTTATAAGTTTTTGTAGGTATGTGATGAACTGTGGAGCATCGTGAGAAAACAACATTGTGCAACAACATCAGGTTGGTTTGAAAAATAGTTTGGCTGATAACAAGAGAAAACAGTTTCAGGCGACAACATCGGACGAAATCGAATGACACTGGACAACGACGACAACTTCAGTGGGCAACATCGGACAACATCGGACAACATCAGTGGCGAAGAAGGTTGGTTAGAAAAATGTTCAAGACAACAACAAGCGAGAATTTTTCAGACGACAACGTCGGAGGGCAACATTGGTGGAGGACGACAACATCAACGGACAACATGGGACAACATGGGACAACATGGGACAACAACGACAACATCGAACGACATCGGACTACATCGGACAACATCAGTGGACTACATCGACATCGAAAAACGACAACATCAACGGACTACATGGGATAACGACGACAACATCGAACAACATCAGTGGACAAGAATGGACAACGACGACAACAACGGACGACAACATCGGACAACATGGGACAACATGGGACAACATGGGACAACAACGACGACGACGACGACATCAAAGGACTACATCGACAACGACGACGACATCAAAGGACTACATCGACAACGACGACGACATCAAAGGACTACATCGGACAACATCAGTGGACTACATCGACATCGAAAAACGACAACATCAACGGACTACATGGGACAACAACGACAACATCGAACGACATCGGACAACATCGACAACGACGACAACATCAAAGGACTACATCGACAACGACGACGACATCAAAGGACTACATCGGACAACATCAGTGGACTACATCGACATCGAAAAACGACAACATCAACGGACTACATGGGACAACAACGACAACATCGGACTACATCGGACAACATCAGTGGACTACATCGACATCGAAAAACGACAACATCAACGGACTACATGGGACAACAACGACAACATCGAACGACATCGGACAACATCGACGACTACGACGACATCAAAGGACTACATCGACAACGACGACAACATCAAAGGACGACATCGGACAACGACGACAACGACAAAAACATCGGACGACGAGATTGAAAGACGACACCAGGAGACAACAACAACATCGGAGAAAACATCAAAGGACGACAAATTACAACACTTGGAAAGGTTAAGGTTAGTTCCATCCCGATCTTTTCAAAGCGAAAACACAGTGATCATTTCAGACTACTGTTCTTCTCGTGGATGCTGCAATCAAAGAGGCCTCGCTGACAATTCGCTGACATTTTCGAGACGACAACATCGACGACAACATCGGGACACAGAGCTTAGTTTATTTTTTATTTCTTTTTTTCAGCAGATACATGTTTTGAGTAAGTTATGGAGCGAACCATTTTTTTATGTTTTTTTCATTTTTCGTTTTTCGTTTTTGTTTTTCATTTTTGAGATCGTCTATTATCTTCATCGGTGGATTTCAGAGGCGAGTTTTTCCAACTTTTCAAAAATATAAATATATAAAAATATGGCTTTAGGCGCGCATTTTTCTAGATATACAGGCTGGACAACGAATCGGACAAGACGGATCGATGGAGCGACTTTGTGTGTTTTTATGTTTTGTGTGTGTGACTAACTTTTTGTTTAAGTTTTTCTTCTTCTCTCTCTCTCTCTCTCTCTCTCTCTCTCTCTCTTCCCTTCTCTCTCTCTCTCTTCCCTTCTCTCTCTTTCTCTTCCTTACTGATCAGAGCGGAGATGATTTCCCGGCTGCCGGAGTTGGGGATGAGTCAATGTTTAGGTCCCCTTTTCCAGACCCGGATATGGGAGGGGGCCTTGTCAAAAGGTTGGCCTCACCGTTGGCGACAAGGTGGTAGGAGCAGGTTCTCTCTCTCTGTGTTTGTGTGTGTTTGTAAACCTGCTCCGAGCCAACAACCGTAGTAAGAAGCCCCTCTCAATGTGGTAAGTTGTAGTTGAGCAACAAAAAGAAAAAAAGCATGCGCACCGCGAAAAAAAGATAAAATTTGGGCTAAATATTAAATTCTAATCACAATTTTTTGCAGATCTTTTTTGCAGAACTACATCATCCGAAATTCGATCAAGAGAGGCTTTAAATTTTTTGTTATTTTTTTATTGTGATAAATAATTTTTTTTTCGTTTTTTGAAAAAGTTTGTGAAATTAATTTAAAAAAAAACTCAAAGAAAAATAAGTTAGACGAGAATGTTCGCTCCATTGACAACGAATGTTTTGGTATTAAACTCTACAAGATAGAATCTACAAAAATTCGAAATCCGTTCCAAAACTTTTTTTCTAGCACAGCCAAAGAGATGAGATCAAGAAATTTTCGAAACCAAAAAGGTCAAGTTTTCCTTCCCACCCCGCACCTGAAGCTAATAAATATTTTTTGCTTGCCGACTTAGCAACAAAAAATGTGGGATAAGATTAATAGGCAACACCGGTTTTTTGTCTTGTTACGCATAATAAAAATAAAAATAAAAATAATAATATTCGCCAACAGCAACAAATCTATTATAGTGAAAATGAGATTTTATCATTTTCGGCGTTTTTTTTCCCATCATTTTTTCGCTTTCTTGAATGCTTTTCTTGAATGATAAACACGGTGTGTTTAGACGGGGAGGGACACCGCCCCCGGCCGACGCGCAATTTCGATCCTGGAAAAACTTGTTCATTTCTCACCCGGCCCCCCCCCCAACATTTTGCCTTGTATGTCGTTTTTTCGAGACATTTTTTTTCCAGATGCGAATATTTTTGTTTTCTTGTTGTTGTTGTTGGATTTTTGTGATCGTGTCGGGATATCAGGCGCCCGGAGTTTATCCGGAAAACGAGTTGAGGCAGGACGTTGAAAATGTGCCAAGAAATCCGTATCAGAGTGATGGGTGGAGTGGCTATGAGTTTTATTATGAGAAGGATCCAGGTGAGTGGGGGGGGGGGGGGGGGGGGTTGAAAAATATTTACTACTTTTGGAGTACGGTAGCCAAGAAAAAATGGTGAAATTTGAACTTTTTAGCATGGCTAAGCCTCAGTTCTCAGGCCTCAAAAAATGCAAGTTTTTTTTTGAAAAAATATTTTTTCCTACCATTTTTGGAGTACGGTAGCCAAGAAAAATATGGTGAAACTTGGACTTTTAGCAAGCCTCAGCCTCACTCTTCAGGTCTCAAAAAATAGGCCACAAAAACTTTTCAAAAAAAAAAAATGCCTTGGTGAGGAATCGAACTCTTGACCTCTCAATTCTTAAGCAAACGGCTAACCAGCTGGACCACATTTTCCACGCGTTCAAGTACTCCTTTTCCAGCGCCACCACTATCGCTCCAAAAAAGTGTCATCGACAAAGAGCCGCCAGAAGATCCACTCGAACTAGCGGCGACAAGTCAAACAGGTGAAAAAACTGTCACGCCAAACAAACACGCACGTTCTTCACCGCACGCACCCCCCGCCACACCGCCCGACTATCCAGACGGTGTCGATCAATTGTCAGACATTGATGTTGATCTGGATTTGAACACGGTTCTTGCGCACACAATGCATGAGGTTCTTGCGAAAGTTAAAGGTATAAGCATGATGAGGAGAGTCTAGATTTTTGGTTGGATTTTTTTGCAGAGGAAAATGCACACGAGAATGGTAACGTTGATACTTCTACTAGTACTACTAAAGTGACTAACATTGCACACGCTGATAAGACCTTCACAGTTAGCGCTGGGAACAAGTTGGAGGTCGATGACGAGTACGCTAGACAGGTGTTGCCGGATGATGCCGATCTTTCGGGGAGCCCAACAACTACAGTACCCACAACTTTAGTTGCTCACCCTACAGTACCCACAACTTCAGTTGCTCACACTACAGTACCCACAACTTCAGTTGCACCTAGCACAACTACAGTACCCACCACTACAACTTCAGCTGCACCTAGCACTTCCTCAGTTCACACTACAGTACCCACCACTACAACTTCAGCTGCACCTAGCACTTCCTCAGTTCACACTACAGTACCCACAACTTCACTTCCTCGCCTTACAGTACCCACAACTTCAGTTGCACCTAGCACAACTACTAAAGTATCCCCCACAACTACAGTACCTTTCACAACAACCACAACAACTTCACTCGCACCAACTGTTGAGATTTCGATCTCGTCAGTTATACTTGCACCAGCACCTGAGCTTGAGTCTGAGTCTGAGCCTGAGCCTATGCCCAAGCCAAAGCCTGACGCCGAGCCCGAGTACTATTCAGACGAGGAGGCTGAGCCCAAGCCAAAGCACTATTCAGAGGAGGACAAGCTTGACATCGACAAAAAACCTAACCCAGCACCCTACTCATTTCTAGCCCGTTCATCCAACAATTACCAACCGCCCGTCACACCAACACTCAAACCATCGCTTCTTGAAGAGATGTTTGTCACAATGGCACCGAGTCCACTTTTCATCGCACCCTCACAACAACAACAACAACAACATATATCTGCAGAGGAATCCGATAACGATTACGATAGTTTTGACAGTGGATACACGACGACGACGACACGAGCGCCACAAGAGTTGAGCATTCAGGATATTGATCGGATTGGGGGTGAGTTTTACAAAAAAAAAAAAAAAAAAAAATTTGCCACGTGGTGGGGTCGAACCCTCGACCTTCCACACCGCGTTTAAACAGCTAACCGAATGAGCTACCACGCTTCTTGTGCACCGAGGAATAATTTGTTTAAATTTTCAGACGAGTTCGAACGCCATCAAGAGCCTATCGACGCTCAAAAACCGCTAGCCGAGCAAAATCTCAAAACATTGGCGCGAAAAAAGATGGGAGCAAAACGATGCTGCTCCTGTTGTGAGGATGATAAACAGCCAGTCTCTCGTCAAATCATTCAAGAAGTGCCAGTTGAAGAGATGTTGGTCGCCGAGAAGCTGCCGTCTTCCGTCGGCGGGGATGCGTATGTCAGCGCCGCACAGCCTGTTCCAGTGATCGCTGCACCGCCACCGCCACCGCGGCCTCCGCCATCACAAACCATCTATCAAAACCCGATCATCTCCTATCAATATCAATCTCCTGCGCAGTCATGCGGCTGTTCTGCGCCGCCGCCTGCGCTCAATTGCTGCACACCGCCGCAACCGTGTTGCCTGCCAACCATACCGTGTTGCCCCCAGATTCCGTGCTGCCCACAGCCGAAGATATGTTGTCAACCGCTCGTGCTGCCGCCCGCGCCATGTCTCCCAATTGTGCCGTATTGTGCGCGAGCCTGCCCGGCGTGTCCGTGTCGACGACGCGCGAAACGATCAACGGGTTGTCGAGTGAAACGTCAGATTGTTGCGTCGTCATCTTGTGGACAGTGTGGCGCGTCGGATATCAGATCGCCACGTGTCAAGAGAATGGGATGTTTGCCGTGTTTGGGAAGGAAGAAACGTGACGCAGACTCGCATCTACGCGTCAAACGAATGGTGAGAAACTAACCTTGGAAACCCCCGGGGACGAGGTTTCCAAAAAACTCGTCCCCCAAACTTCTAGGCCATTTTTTCAAGATGAGAAGGTTCAGATTAGTGAGCAACAATTTTTCCGTGATTTAGGATAACCTAGAAAACCGCGGGGACGAGGTTTCCAAAAAACTCGTCCCTCGAACTTCTAGGCCATGGAGAACCTTCTCATTGGTTTTTTCAAGATGAGAAGGTTCAGATTAGTGAGCAAAATATTTTCCCTGATTTAGCAGTGCCCCATAACCTAGAAAACCCCGGGGACGAGGTTTCCAAAAAACTCGTCCCTCGAATTTCTAGGCCATTTCACAATTTTCATGGGCAAGTTTTCAGGAGTAATGAGATTTCTCAAAACCTTTTTTTTTAGAATTTTCCATGGCCTAGAAACCGCGGGGACGAGGTTTCCGGACAACTCGTCCCCCAAACTTGTGGGCTCACCAGCCACCTGATTTTTTGGTCATCTCACATGACCTAGTTTTTTTGTTGGGAAGGATAGATTCTCTGCGTCTCTTATCTCTCTCTCGTTTGCAGGGATGTCTACCATGTATAGGCCGCAAGAAGCGAAGCGCAACAAATTGCGCACAATGCTCAAATCTCGGCCAAATCTTCCAACGCTACAAACGTTCGCTGTTCGGCGGCTGTTCGCAATGTACGACGAGACAAAAACGAGCGTGTGATTGTCAAAAACGCGCCAAACGAGATGTCAAAATTTCGAAGCGCAACAGCGGAGAGACTTGCGATAAGACGTGTTGCGACTTTACAAAATGTCCGTTGAGAACCAAGAAGAGTTCCCCGTGAAACGAAGTCTTTTTCGTGGAAGTTTAGAGAGTTTACGGGTTTTGTGTTTGTATGTACTTATTTACCTCATAAATATTTTCGATTTACAGAAAAAAAATTCGGACCTATTTTCTGGGCCAGAAAAAGATGCAGCCTTTCAAATTCTGACGGAAAAAAAGTCCCAGAACAAAAATTCCAAAAATTCTCGAATTTTTCTGGCCAAAATATCTAGGTATACATTTTTGGGCGCCGATTTTGAAGTTCGGAATTTCCGTTCCCAAAATATTTGGTTCAAAATTTTCGGGACCTAATTTTGAAGTTAAAAACTATTGAGGCTAATTTTGAAGTTCAGAATTTTTCGGGTCAGGTTCAGATGGTCCGGTTCAGAATCCACCCAAGTTTGTTCCCACTGAAGAATGACCGCATTAAACTTGGTAGGAATTTTCAAATTCGACCTCGGAAAATTTCTCGCAATTCATACTGATAATTTCCGCCAAAATTACTTTTTATAATGGGTCCCTTTAAGTTTTACTATTCAAAACACCCGCCGGGCCCCTTTAAGTCGTATCCCTTTTAGACACTGTTTTGGGGCCCCATTGAGAATAAAAATCCGAACCCCTTTTTTGAACATGGGGCCCCTTTTAAGGGAATCCCTTCCAGTTTCTGCCCAAAATATCCAGGTGAAAATTTTGGGGCCAAAATTTTCAAAGTCAGAATTGTCGAGCCCAAAATATTGAGTTCAAAATTTTCGGGCCTAGTTTTGAAGTTTAGCATTTTCGGACCCGAAATTTTGAGTTCAGAACTTGTAAGCCCCGTTTTTGATGCCCACATGTTCGGCCCAAAATATCCAGGTAAAAATTTTGGGGCCAAAATTTTCAAAGTCAGAATTGTCGAGCCCAAAATATTGAGTTCAAAATTTTCGGGCCTAGTTTTGAAGTTTAGCATTTTCGGACCCGAAATTTTGAGTTCAGAACTTGTAAGCCCCGTTTTTGATGCCCACATGTTCGGCCCAAAATATCCAGGTAAAAATTTTGGGGCCAAAATTTTCAAAGTCAGAATTGTCGAGCCCAAAATATTGAGTTCAAAATTTTCGGGCCTAGTTTTGAAGTTCAGCATTTTCGGACCCGAAATTTTGAGTTCAGAACTTGTAAGCCCCGTTTTTGATGCCCACATGTTCGGCCCAAAATATCCAGGTAAAAATTTTGGGGCCAAAATTTTCAAAGTCAGAATTGTCGAGCCCAAAATATTGAGTTCAAAATTTTCGGGCCTAGTTTTGAAGTTCAGCATTTTCGGACCCGAAATTTTGAGTTCAGAACTTGTAAGCCCCGTTTTTGATGCCCACATGTTCGGCCCAAAATATCCAGGTAAAAATTTTCGGTCCAAAATTTTCAAAGTCAGAATTGTCGAGCCCAAAATATTGAGTTCAAAATTTTCGGGCCTAGTTTTGAAGTTCAGAATTTTCGGACCCGAAATTTTGAGTTCAGAACTTGTAAGCCCCGTTTTTGATGCCCACATGTTCGGCCCAAAATATCCAGGTAAGAATTTTCGGTCCAAAATATTAGGTTCAAAATTTCCGTGTCAAAATACAGTACCCTCCCCAATTTTTCCGCATTCTTCCCAAGCGACAATATTCTCTTGTTTTTGCCAAAAAAAAAAAAATATTTCTGCTCTCCTCAAATCCATATATATACATGCCTACCCGGGTGAAAAAAAACGCACATGCACACTATAGAGCTCCTTCCTCCTCTCTCTCTCTTTTTCTTCTTCTCGTCGTTCCCCCCCCCCCCCCCCCCCCGTTTTTTGTCGTTGTTTATACATGCCTCTTTTCTTCATAGCTCGCGGAGCACACGTCTTCTCCTCCTCCTTCTGCTCAAAGTCCCGCCTGCCTGCCTGCCTACGGCACAGCAGCCCATATAGGGGAGAAGGGAGCGAGGGGGATGCGCAGAGAAACAGACGGGCTCCTCTTCGAGAGCCGCTGGCTTGGCTATATATTGATGGATCCCGCGCTCCTCCACCAACACAACACGTCGACGTCGTCGACATTTTCATGCTCCTCCCTTTTTTGGTCGTGTTGCGCTCCCTTTCGTTTTCTCTCCCAGTTTATTATTATTATTAGTAGTATTCTTTTTTTTTGTCGCACTCCTCTCTCCATTTTTGTTTACAGTTTTTGGCCCGATAATTAAATTATCTCTTATTGTCCTGGGAGTTTTGAAGACAATATATATTTTTTGTTTTTCTGTTATTCTCATCTTGTGACTGTTTTCCAAAAACAGAAAAAAATACCGTGGTTTTTTTTTGGAAAGAGGATATTAATTTTTTGTTATTTCCCATTTTCTCATGTCAGAAAAAAAGTCTAACCCAAAAATTTTTTGAGATTTTTTGCGATTTTTTCTTGGCTCCGAAATTTCTGGCCTCCAAATTTTCGAGCTCCAAAAAATGGGCCTAGTTTTTCTGTTGGCCGAAAAAGTTCTGCATTTTTTTGAGCCCAAAAATTTTGAGGCCCTGAACTTCGGGCCACAATTTTTCGGCTCAGCCATTTTCAGAAAATATCTTTGGGCCAATAGTTTTCGGGCCTCCAATTTTTTAAGCCTTCAAATTTCTGACCTTCAAGTTTTCCGAGCCTTCAAAATTTCTGGACCGCTAAATTTTCGAGCCCTGAAAATTCTGGGCCGCAAATTTTTGAATCTAGAAAATTTGGGGCCCGAAAACTTTTGGTCCAAAACTTCTGGCCTCCAAATTTTCAAGCCTCTTTTTTCCCCAAAAACAAATAGTACTGTAGTTTCTCCCTTCACAATTATTTTTTCCAAATTTCCAGAGCCAAGACTATTTTGAGAGTTATATTCGCCGAAAAATAATTTTTCGCAACAGAGCGCGTTTTAACGTTTAGGCCCCGCCCCCTCTTCTCTCTCTCTCTCTCCCTCTCTCTCCCAATGTATTTGCAGCTGTCCCCCCCCCCCTCCCTCCCCAAAAAGCATACATAAATGTTCATCAAATTTTTCGCCTCCCGTCCGGGTTACCATCTGTCTCTCCCAAGCCATTTTGTTTATTTTTGTGTTGCAGATTTTTTCATCATCATCATCATCGTAATTCGAAAAAATGTCGAGTGGCGATATTTCGACGTCGGCATCAATCGGGCAATTGTTGCGCGCACAGTTTGCCATGAACAACAGTGTCAATGAGGAGAAGCCGAAAACTGTCGGATTTAATGGTTGGTTTTTCATAGAATTTTGAGTTTTTGAAAATTTGATATAGCCCATCTTGTAGAGCTTGAAAAGGGCTTCAAAATGAGCTAGATAACATCTGTGAGAAGGCCCGAAAACCGGGCCAAAATCGGGCCTGAAAATTTTGATCAAAAAAAATTTTTTTTTTTTTTTTTTTTTTGAAATTTTTCAGACCTGATTTTGGCCCGGGTATTGGGCTTTGTAAAAAATGCCGTAAAGCACATTTTGAAGCTCGTTCGAAGCTCTACAAGATAGGCTAAATTCTAAAAAATCGATAAAAATTTTTGGCCCTGAAAATCAGGCCCAAACTTTTTTTTGAAAATCTGATTTTTGGGAATTTTTGGGAATTTTTTCTCACAAAAATCGGGCCTGGAATTTTTTCCAAATTAATTTTTTGCATTTTTTGGGTTTTGGGCTCGATTTTGTTTCCAAAATTCCCGATTTTCAGGACTTCAAAATTTTCCCAAAAAAGTTTTTCTCAAGTTTTTTTTTTTGCAGAATCTGAAAATATGCGTCTCTACGAGTTGTACAGTGCCAAACGCGAAGAATATCATTCAACTCGACCGTCAGGACAGCGAAACGAAGAAGTGCCGATGGTAAGTGGCAATATTTTCTCCCTCCCTCCTTCTCCAGACCAGATGGCGGCTAATAAGGAAGGGAGAAGGATGATGCCCAGGTGCCACCCGCCCGGGCATGCACCAAAAATGTTTACATTCTGGTGTGAGGAGGAGGAGGAAGATGAGAAGACACTAAGTGTAACCAATTAGGAATTTTTTGGTCTCGTAAAAGTGTTGGGCTCAAAATTTGGCTCACAAAAATTGGGAAAATGTCAGGCCCGAAGTGTGGATTTTGAAGTTTAGAAAATTTCGGGCCTAATTTTTGAGGTCAGAGTTTTCGAGCCCACTTTTCAAGGTCATAGTTTTCGGTTCAAAATATCTGGTAAAAAATTTTGGGTCCAAATTTTGAAGTTCTGGATTTTTCGGTCTGAAATTTTGAGTTTAGACTTTTCTGAGCCCAATTTTCAAGGTCTCAGTTTTCGGGTCAAAAAATGTGGTGAGAAATTTTCGGGCCCCATTTTAAAGTTCAGAAGTTTCGGGTCAAAATATCTAGGTAAACATTTTTGGACCTATTTTTCGAGGTCAGAGTTTTTGGGCCAAAAAATCTGGTTAGAAATTTTCAGACCCGATTTTAAAGTTTAGAACTTTCGGGCTCCAATTTTCAAGATCTCAATTTTCGGGTCAAAAAATGTGGTGAGAAATTTTCGGGCCCCATTTTAAAGTTCAGAAGTTTCGGGTCAAAAAATCTGAGTAAAAATTTTTGGGCCTAATTTTCAAGGTCTCAGTTTTCGGGTCAAAAAATGTGGTGAGAAATTTTCGGGCCCCATTTTAAAGTTCAGAAGTTTCGGGTCAAAATATCTAGGTAAACATTTTTGGACCTATTTGTCGAGGTCAGAGTTTTAGGGTCAAAAAATCTAGTTAAAAATTTTTGGGCCTAATTTTCGAGGTCAGATTTTTTTTGGCCAAAATTTCGAGGTCACAGTTTTTGTGACCCACTTTTCAAGTTCAGAAATTTCGGGTCAAAAAATCTGGGTAAAAATTTTTGGGCCCGATTTTAAAGTTCAGAAATTCCGCGCCTAAATATCTGGTAAAAAATTTTGGGTCCAAATTCTGAAGTGCTGAATTTCGGGTCAAAAAATCTGGGTAAAAATTTTCGGGCCCTAAATTTCAAGGTCAGAAGTTTTCGGGCCAAAATTTTCTAGTTCAGAAATTTCGTTTTTTTTCTCCAGGACACTTTGGCGCGCGAATGGGCGGCCGAGATCACCTCAATGGGTTTCGCCGAACGAACCGCCGCACAAATCAAACAACGCATTCGTGACATGCGCAAATTTTCACGTAAACACGCGCACAAACTCGGTATCAACGGGTTGAACGGCTCGGCGTCGTCGTCGTCGAACAACAACACTTCTTCGCCAGTTCCCTCGGCGTCGGGTCTCGATCTCGACAAGCTGTCCGAGTACAATTGGGCCGAGACGAAACGTCGATCACGTGGACCGGTGCCCGATTGGATGTCGGGCCTGGCGCAGATCATGATGACCGAACAGGAGAAGAATCAGGAGGAGGCCGATGTGACTAGCGATGTGATGGACGCCGCGTTTGGACCGAAAGCTAAGAGGTTGAGATTGGCCAAAAATCAACAACAACAACATCAACAAGATCAGAAAGCGACAATTGAGCAACAATTGATTGTTCAGAAATTGAAGGAACAACAACTACAACAACAACAAAAACAGAAAGAAGAGGAGGCGAGAAAGAGAGATCGAGAGATTCGAGAGATGAGCCCTGAAACGGCTCTCATCGAGAAAAAACTACAACTTGCTGATGCCAAATTGGAATCGGAACGTTTACGACAACAGGTTGGGAGGCGTTTTTTTTTTTTTTGTCAAAAAAATTTGAGCTCAAAATTTTTGGGCACTAAGTTTTCGGGCCAAAATATTGAGAAAATTTTGCTCAAGTTTCAAAATCAGAACTTTCGGGTGATTTTGGAAATTTTAGGCTCAAAACTTTTCGATCTCAAAGCTTTTGGGTCCAGAATTTTCGGGTCAAAAAACTTGAGTTCAAAAATTTTCAAATTTTTGAGATCCAGAATTTTCGGGTCATTTTTGTTGAGAATTTTTTAGGTCTAAAAATTCCAGAAATTTCAGGCTCAAAATTTTTGGGTCCAGAATTTTCGGGTCAAAAAACTTGAGCTCAAAAATTTCCAGAGTTTTAGACCCGAAAATTTGTTGTCAAAATTCTCGAGCCAGAAAAATCGAGCTCAAAATTTTTGGGCCCAAAGTTTTCGGACCATTTTTAGCCAAAATTTTTGGGCTCAAAATGTTGAGGCCTGAAATTTTCAAAATTTTCAGGCTCAAGTTTTGACATCAACATTTTCAAAAAAAAAGCCTAAAATTTTTGAATCTAAAAATTTTGGGTCATTTCTAGTCGAAATTTTCAAAAAAAAAAAAATCAATTTTTTGAACTCAAAATTTCCAAGCTCAAAATTTGACATCATAAATTTAGCGCGAAAAAAAACGAGCTCAAAACTTTTGGGCCCAAAGCTTTCGGACCATTTTTAGCCAAAACTTTTGGGCCAAAAATCTTGAGGCCTGAAATTTTCAAAAACTTCCGGGTCAAAATTTCCAAGCTCAAATTTTGACATCAGAAATGTTGAGCTCAAAATTTTTGGGCCCAAAGTTTTCGGGCCAAAAATGTTGAGGCCTGAAATTTTCAAAATTTTCCGATGCCGATATTTCGGCCCCAACTTTTCGAAAATCCCAAAACTTTCGGAGCCCAAAATTTCTGCAGGCTCTCCGCCTCGAAATCTCCTACTATCAACGTCAAACCCAACTCTACGAAGAGCAACTATTATCCAATGTCAACGAGTTGACCACCTCAAACAGCCCAGTCGTCGATTTTCTCAACTTTCGGCTAACAAAAAACGAATATGAATCATAGTCGTAACACGTTATAGAACCTTTATTGATCTCCACCATCGGGTATTTTTCATTTTTTTGCAACTTGCCATAAATTCTTGATTCTTCGGGGCTCTCATGAAAGATACTGGCTCTGCTCGATTGGCTGAAACTCATTTTGTTTTCCAAATTTTCAAGAAAATCTTACCCTAATATTCTTATCTTTATAAAGTCGACCTTCTTTTTCATTTGTCTCTTCATTTTTCGTATGATATCTTTTTGTATTATTATTATTGGTGGTTGTGGTGGTTTTCTCAGTCGACAAAGGTTTGACAATCGGTGCAGTCATCGTTGAAGTTGTTGGAGCAGCAGTCGGAGCCGCTGTCATGGTCGAGGTCGAATGGCAAACTGCCAGATGACATGGTGGAGGTATTGAGGTGGGATTTATTGCTCGCTGGAAAACATTTTGGAGCCAAAATTTTCGAGAAAAGTTGAAAAATTTCGGAAAAAAAAATTATATTTCAAATTTTGTCAGAGCCCCGAAACATTGAGCAAAACTTTTTGAGCCCAAAAATTGAGCTCAGAAATTCCTCTATTTTTCCTGGCCCGAAATTTGGGCCCCAAAATTTTCGGGCCAACAGAAAAAGTCCATTTTTTCAAAAATCGAAAAACTTCAGAGATTTTTTGGCCCCGAAATTTTGAGGCCAAATAGTTTTGGGCCGTGACAGAAATACAGATTTTAGAATTTTTCAGCCCAAAAATTGAGCTCAGAATTATCGGGCCTGAAAAATGTCAGAATTTGTGGCCGTTTTGCAGATGAGAAAAAAAAAACTATATTTTCTGTTGAAAAATATTTGGAAAAAAATTCATTTTTTTTTGTCAGAAAAATTTTAGGCCCAAATTTTCCAAAAAAAAAAAACTTACCGAGCTCAGATTTTTGATCCAATTTTTCGGGGCCAAGTTTTTAGCGCAAAATTTTATCCAGAATTATTTTTGAGCCCCAATTTTTAGCCCACAATTTTTTTCCGCTCAAAACCCCAAAAATCTCACCTCCCCACCATTCGGCACATTGGCCATTTTCACCGGACTCAAAACGACATCCTTCGACACGGTCGCCGTGACCATCTGCTGCTCCTTGGACGTCTGCGCAGATCCACGTTTATCCGACGAATGTGGCTCCTTCATCGCATCGTCGTTGATCTTCTTCTCCTCTCCTGTATTCTGGGTCGTGTGCGATGGCTTGTGCTCTTTGTGTGCAGCGACAACAACATTGTGCTCCTCCTTATTATTGTTATTATTATCATCATCTTCCGATTCATCCTTACTATTCGTGATCTTCTTCTCCTTCTCTTTCTCCTTCTCCTTCTCTCGTTCTCTCTCCTTTTCGCGTTCTCTCTCCTTCTCTCTCTCCCTCTCTCTCTCCTTCTCCTTCTCCTTCTCCCTCTCTTTCTCTTTCTCTTTCTCTTTCTCTTTCTCTTTCTCCTTCTCTTTCTCTTTCTCTTTCTCTTTTAGACATGTCTCGGGAGCGGATTTGACTGGTGTTCGCGTCTGAACAAATTGACTAATGTTCCAGGTGAGCAATTCGATACGGTCGTCGAGGTCCGAATCTTCCCAATAACCATTGTCTTTGCCGTAGTTGAGAAGGAGTTGAACCAGTGTCATGTATTGAACATCAACCTGAACACTTCCCGAGCGACTATCTGCAAAAATTCACATTTCCCCAAAAAAAATAAAAAAAATATTGCTTTGGTGTGGAATCGAACCCTAGACCTCTAACTCTATAGCAAATCGGCTAACCAGCTGAGCTGTCACGCCACATTTTTTCTGCGGGGAAATTTCCCTTGAATTATTAGGCCAACCCACTTCTCAACGCCTTGATGGCGGCAATCAGATCGAGCTCCTTCTCATCGGTCAGAGTTTGAAGGCATACTTCGACGGCGACAAACGTGCCGGTGCGACCGATGCCGGCCGAACAATGAACACATACCGGCCCGCTGCTCGATCGCACAATGTAGAGCATGCGGAGAAGAGAGAGCGATGAGTTGGGCACAAATTTGTCGGGCCTGGAATGAGATTTCGTCGATGAGAAATTTTTGGGCCTGAAATTTGGGGCCCAAAAAAAGTGCCCAAAACTCTCACCACGACTTTGTGTGCAAATGTCGCAACACGTGATCCGGTTCACCACCCTTACTCTTGATCGTCAGAACCGACTTGATCACGTGCTCATCTTTATCCTCCTCATTTTTACACGTGATCGTAAAATCGCCAAACGTCACCGAGTTGCCCGGCTTATCAGGCCAATACTGAAAACATTTCGGTTTGCCGTCCTCCATCACCTCGCACAACATGACAACGTAGGCGGTTTTTGTGTGCACCAACATTCGCCAAAAATCGACGACGGTTCGTTCCAGCGGTCCTTGCGTCAAAATGAACGGCGACGTCAGACCGTTGACCCAATTCGCGTGAATGTAATCGCCCAGCGTGTCGTCGCGTCCGTCGGTGATCGCGACTCGCGTGATGTCATTGCACACCACATCTTTGTAGCGATTTTTTGTCGCGTTCGCGTCAAACACTTCGCGTTTTAGTGGTTGGCCAATGTATGGCTTGACTTTTGACATGAAATCGAGCGACAGCTCGTAGGGTCCTCGTTTCACATATTCTAGCGCGAATTTGTGGAAAACTGATTTTTGAAGATCTGCAATTTTTTTCTTCTAGAAACATATTTTTTGCTCACCCCAACAAACCTGTCATTTTGTCGCCTTTCAAAGGTATTTGTGCATGCGGTTTTTGAAAGACAAAGTGTATTTTTGTGTCGCGGATGGCTGTTGTTGAACGACGCGGTCGCGTGCTCGCCTTAGTGTTTTTACGCTTTTTTCTCTTCAATGTACTTCCCTGCTCGGATTTGTCGTTGGATAATACTGCAAAGTCAAAAAAAAAAAATAATAAAAAAGTTTCGGCCAGGTGCGGCATCGAACCCTTGACCCCTCGCGCGATAAACGCAAGCGCAACCTGCCGAACCACCACGCCACATTTCAACGCGTTCAACTTTTCAATAAAAAAGTAAGTGCAACAATCCCAACATACCAAACCCCAATCTTCTCAAAACGCCTCCTCCCCCATGCTTTTTCTTATTATTATTGTTGTTTGTCGCCTCCTTCTCTTTTCGAGTTGTTCCCTCGTCAGAGAGTCCTGACGTGGCAGCGACAACTCGACTCGGTCTCCGTTTTCCCGTATGATGCATTTGGTTACTGTAGTCGTTTTTCGAATCGAATTATAAGCAATGTTGTATGGAAACAAACGACCATACACTAGACTTGTTGAATATAAAACTGACGAGAAATTCAACAAAAAGTGTGACGTCAAAAGATCTGAGAGATAAGGGCGGTTTAGGCCAACGTGAGATTTTTATTCTCGAGAAAAAAAAACATGGAACTTGTTACAGTAACCCATGTTTGCCGAGATCAAAAGGCACCGACGACCACTTGACATGATGATTATGTAATTTGAGATGTTTTATTTTTTATTAGACAGGAAATTATTATATATACATTTGTAATTAGCCATTTCCTTGTTGAACAAATTGAGGAATCTGAAAACAGCAATTTTTTTTGGCACAAAAAACTTGAGTGTTGTAGCTTACCGGATAGTACTGTACAAATGGGTTGGTGCACATTTTCAGGTCTGGCATCACACATTGTAGAGTTGCTCCGGGAGTCCAGGCTGAGAGAGAAAAAATGATGAAAATGGAACATTTTGAAATTTTCGGGTCCGGATTTTTTTTGTTGGGGATTATAGGCTTAGACTTAGACTGTTACAGTACCTGGCCGGGTTTTTCAACAAAAAAATTGCAAAAAAATCGGAAAATTCTGGGTCCGGCCCGGCCTGAAATATTCAGTTTTCTTTTTTCTAAAAAAATTTGAGCCCAGTTTTTTCGATACAAATTTTGTGCCTCACAAAGCACACGGTGAGAGATAGAGAGACGCAGAGAAGTCAGAGAAAATAGAGAACATTTTCTGAGAAAAAAATTGTCTGATTTTTTCCCAGCACGAAATTAAGGGCCCAAATTTTTTGGCTTCAAAATTTTCAGGCCGGTCTGAAAACTTTCTGAAACCTAGAAAAAACCCGTAAAACCAGGCCGGGCTGAAAAAATCAAATTTTTCCCTCCTCACAACTAGGTCAACTCACTGATACATGTGATAGTCTCCTTCTTGACACGCTTCTCCACCACCTCCTCGCCGGGCTTCAAATTCTCCTCCTCAATCTTCGAACAGTGCTCATTTCTCTGCCGTTTTCGCTGCTTCGCTCGCCGATTTTTGAACCACACCTGAATTCGAGATTCGGGCAAATCTATCGATTTACTCAGCCTCTCACGTTGTGACACATCCGGATATTGACATTTCGAAAATGTGGCTTCTAGTCTACAACAAAAATGGGGTGAAAAAATGAAAACGGGGGAAAAACCAACTTTTCTAGCTGCTCATCACTGAAAGCTGTGCGATTTCGTCGAATTTTCGAGTCATCAAACATGTCTATGATTTGGAAACGTGTTGAGAACAAGCCGACAAGCCCTAAGCCACGCCCACTTTTCTTCCCATTTATGGACTATACAAGCAGTTTGTGCAAACATTGTCATATTAAAAGGGGGGAAGAGCAAGGATTACCTTTTTGATCATCAAAAACGCACGGATTAATAAATGTGGGTATGTTAACAAGCTACTGTAGCATGTCTGTTTGTGTGTTGAGAGCAGCGCAGGTCACCGGAAATGGTGTAGTTCTCGAGGAAGATATTTTTGTTGAGAATTTGGTGGTTTGTCAAACAAAAGATGGATTTTTGTTTGGACAGAAATCGATGGCTAGAAAACAGATTGAAAATAGCAAAAAAAAAATCGTGCGGTGAAAGTTGTTCGCACCGACCCGGCCTCGAACCAGCAACGTCTGATTGTTAGTCAAACGCGCTAGCCACTCTTCGAAGATATGTAGCACATAGCCAAGTGGTTCGCGCGTTTGACTAACAATCAAACGAGGCGGGTTCGAGGCCGGGCCGGTTACTTTAGCGTTTTTTTTTCACAAAAGTTTTTATTCCGGGACTCTATGAGAGTGCAACGATACTCCGCATTTACGTTTTCTTAAAAATCAGTGTTTTTTCCAGATTATCAATCGAGACACCCTTGGAACATGGCAAAAATGTGTGGCACAGGCGAGATATTGGTTGAACGAGGGAAAAAGTGTCATTATCGACAACACGAATCCGGACAAAGAGTCACGAAAACGATACATCGACGTGGCCGACGAGTTGAACGTCGTTTGTCGCTGCTTCAAAATGTCGTGTCATCTGGCACAGGCCCAACACAACATACGATTCAGAGGATTGACAAGAGAGGACGACGGTCAGGAGATTGGAATTATGGTGCTGCGAATGCACACGTCGAAATATCAGGAGCCCGAATGTTCGGAAGGTTTTCATGATGTTGTCACTGTCAATTTTAAGCCTCACTTTGAAAATGAACAACATAGGCAATTATTTTCAATGTTTCTTGTTGAATAAAGTAAAAATTTCTTTCCTTTTTCAGATTGTGAACTTTCAGATTGTTGTGTTTTTCAGCTATTTTTTTTAATGAGAAATGAATAAATTTGTTTTGATAACATTGTCAGTACGAAAAAATTAGAAAATGAGAATAAATATCATTTTAAAAACGTGAAACGTGGCATAGTCACGTACAGTAGCATTTTCGCCGTACACGTGGATTTTTTACATTTTATAATGGGAAATTTCATATGTTCCTTCAACGAAAATGTACTGTACTTAGCCACGCCCATTTGGTTTCCTAGGCCATATTGGTTTTCTTCCATTGGTCAACCTTATAATATGTGATTTTCAAGTCTCAAATCTTCGACGATTTCAGGAAAAAATCAATAACTTGGGCGAGAAGATATATTTAAAAAACTAAAAAAAAAATTTCTTTGCCCCGCCTGGGAGTCGAACCCAACACCTCACACCTCAGAGATTGTCGACAAACACGTTAACCACTCGACCATGCATGTCACATTGACTCTTATTTCATTTCTCATATAAATACTTACCATGTGTCCAAGTTAACACGTGAGTGATCTTGAATCACGTTTTGACGTTTTTCTACATTTCATAGTTAACGGATTTTGGATTTAGATGGCTCATTCGAAAGAGGAGCTCACGGGAATCCTAATGCACTATAATTCACCTGGGTCGGCCCAACGGCCTGATTTTTCAATTTTCCCAGGGCTTTATCTCGATAACGGGCCGTCGACGTAAAACACGAATTACACCATTAGAAAGCCCGTGGTCTGTTTAGTAAGCATGCCTTGTTTCATGCCTGAAAGTTCTAACTGGGCCGAGAAAATCGGGCCTAAAGTTTTTGGAAAATTTTGAAAATTTTCGACTTTTTTGGGAAAATTTTCCATTTTTTGGAGAAATTTCTCAAAATTTCTAAAAATTTCAGACCTGATTTTCTCGGCCCAGTTAGAACTTTCAGGCATGAAACTAGGCATGCTTACTAATCAGACCACGGGCTTTCCAATGGTGTAACTCACGTCAGCTCTAGTCCGCCCATTCCCGAGATAAAGGCCCAGGAAAATTAAAAAATCGGGCCGTTGGGCCGACCCAGGTGAATTATAGTGCATTAGGATTCCCGTGAGCTCCTCTTTCGAATGAGCCATCTAAATCCAAAATCCGTTAACTATGAAATGTAGAAAAACGTCAAAACGTGATTCAAAATCACTCACGTGTTAACTTGGACACATGGTAAGTATTTATATGAGAAATGAAATAAGAGTCAATGTGACGTGCATGGTCGAGTGGTTAACGCGTTTGTCTCTGAGGTGAGAGGTGTTGGGTTCGACTCCAGGTGGCGCAACATTTTTTTTTTTTTTTTTTCACCAAGTTATTGATTTTTTGAGACTGTATTTTGACGTTTTTCTACATTTCAAAGTTGACGGATTTTGGATTTGAATAGCTCAATCGAAAGAGGAGCTCACGGGAATCCTAATGCACTATAATTCACCTGGGTCGGCCCAACGGCCCGGTTTTTCAATTTTCCCAGGGCTTTATCTCGATAACGGGCCGTCGACGTAAAAAACGAATTACACCATTAGAAAGCCCGTGGTCTGTTTAGTCTGGTCCCCAATTTTTAAGACCGTAGGTCTTAAGTGGGCGGAGAAAATCAAGTCTGAAATTTATAGAAATTTTGAGAAATTTCTCCAAAAAATGGAAAATTTTCCCAAAAAAGTCGAAAATTTTCAAAATTTTCCAAAAATTTCAGACCTGATTTTCTCGGCCCAGTTAGAACTTTCAGGCATGAAACTAGGCATGCTTACTAATCAGACCACGGGCTTTCCAATGGTGTAACTCACGTCAGCTCTAGTCCGCCCATTCCCGAGATAAAGGCCCAGGAAAATTAAAAAACCGGGCCGTTGGGCCGACCCAGGTGAATTATAGTGCATTAGGATTCCCGTGAGCTCCTCTTTCGAATGAGCCATCTAAATCCAAAATCCGTTAACTATGAAATGTAGAAAAACGTCAAAACGTGATTCAAAATCACTCACGTGTTAACTTGGACACATGGTAAGTATTTATATGAGAAATGAAATAAGAGTCAATGTGACGTGCATGGTCGAGTGGTTAACGCGTTTGTCTCTGAGGTGAGAGGTGTTGGGTTCGACTCCAGGTGGCGCAAATTTTTTTTTTTTGTGGTTTTATGATTATAATCTTCTCGACCAAGTTATTGATTGTTTCCTGAAATCGTCGAAGACTTGAATTCTCAAAAAATCAATAACTTGGTGAAAACAAAAAAAAAAATTGCGCCACCTGGAGTCGAACCCAACACCTCTCACCTCAGAGACAAACGCGTTAACCACTCGACCATGCACGTCACATTGACTCTTATTTCATTTCTCATATAAATACTTACCATGTGTCCAAGTTAACACGTGAGTGATTTTGAATCACGTTTTGACGTTTTTCTACATTTCATAGTTAACGGATTTTGGATTTAGATGGCTCATTCGAAAGAGGAGCTCACGGGAATCCTAATGCACTATTATTCACCTGGGTCGGCCCAACGGCCCGGTTTTTCAATTTTCCCAGGGCTTTATCTCGATAACGGGCCGTCGACGTAAAAAACGAATTACACCATTAGAAAGCCCGTGGTCTGTTTAGTCTGGTCCCCAATTTTTAAGACCGTAGGTCTTAAGTGGGCGGAGAAAATCAAGTCTGAAATTTATAGAAATTTTGAGAAATTTCTCCAAAAAATGGAAAATTTTCCCAAAAAAGTCGAAAATTTTCAAAATTTTCCAAAAACTTAGGGCCCGATTTTCTCGGCCCAGTTAAAACTTTAAGGCCTGAAACTAGGCATGCTTACTAAACAGACCACGGGCTTTCTAATGGTGTAACTCACGTCAGCTCTAGTCCGCCCGTTCCCGAGATAAAGCCCTAGGAAAATTGAAAAATCGGGCCGTTGGGCCGACCCAGGTGAATTATAGTGCATTAGGATTCCCGTGAGCTCCTCTTTCGATTGAGCTATTCAAATCCAAAATCCGTCAACTTTGAAATGTAGAAAAACGTCAAAATACAGTCTCAAAAAATCAATAACTTGGTGAAAAAAAAAATGTTGCGCCACTTGGAGTCGAACCCAACACCTCACACCTCAGAGATTGTCGACAAACACGTTAACCACTCGACCATGCATGTCACACTCAATCTTGTTTCATTTCTCATATAAATACTTACCATGTGTCCAAGTTAACACGTGAGTGATCTTGAATCACGTTTTGACGTTTTTCTACATTTCATAGTTAACGGATTTTGGATTTAGATGGCTCATTCGAAAGAGGAGCTCACGGGAATCCTAATGCACTATAATTCACCTGGGTCGGCCCAACGGCCTGATTTTTCAATTTTCCCAGGGCTTTATCTCGATAACGGGCCGTCGACGTAAAAAACGAATTACACCATTAGAAAGCCCGTGGTCTGTTTAGTAAGCATGCCTAGTTTCAGGCCTTAAAGTTTTAACTGGGCCGAGAAAATCGGGCCCTAAGTTTTTGGAAAATTTTGAAAATTTTCGACTTTTTTGGGAAAATTTTCCATTTTTTGGAGAAATTTCTCAAAATTTCTATAAATTTCAGACTTGATTTTCTCCGCCCACTTAAGACCTACGGTCTTAAAAATTGGGGACCAGACTAAACAGACCACGGGCTTTCTAATGGTGTAATTCGTTTTTTACGTCGACGGCCCGTTCTCGAGATAAAGCCCTGGGAAAATTGAAAAACCGGGCCGTTGGGCCGACCCAGGTGAATTATAGTGCATTAGGATTCCCGTGAGCTCCTCTTTCGAATGAGCTATTCAAATCCAAAATCCGTCAACTTTGAAATGTAGAAAAACGTCAAAATACAGTCTCAAAAAATCAATAACTTGGTGAAAAAAAAAAATGTTGCGCCACTTGGAGTCGAACCCAACACCTCACACCTCAGAGATTGTCGACAAACACGTTAACCACTCGACCATGCATGTCACATTGACTCTTATTTCATTTCTCATATAAATACTTACCATGTGTCCAAGTTAACACGTGAGTGATCTTGAATCACGTTTTGACGTTTTTCTACATTTCATAGTTAACGGATTTTAAATTTTCCAAAAATTTCAGACCTGATTTTCTCGGCCCAGTTAGAACTTTCAGGCATGAAACTAGGCATGCTTACTAATCAGACCACGGGCTTTCCAATGGTGTAACTCACGTCAGCTCTAGTCCGCCCATTCCCGAGATAAAGGCCCAGGAAAATTAAAAAACCGGGCCGTTGGGCCGACCCAGGTGAATTATAGTGCATTAGGATTCCCGTGAGCTCCTCTTTCGAATGAGCCATCTAAATCCAAAATCCGTTAACTATGAAATGTAGAAAAACGTCAAAACGTGATTCAAAATCACTCACGTGTTAACTTGGACACATGGTAAGTATTTATATGAGAAATGAAATAAGAGTCAATGTGACGTGCATGGTCGAGTGGTTAACGAGTTTGTCTGTGTGGCGAGAGGAGGTGAAGCTGGTTTCGAGCTCTATAAGATAGGCTATTTTCTGAACATCGGGATGAGATTTTAGCTCGAGAGCATGAACCTTTTTTCCCAGACAATTTTTCTCTCTCTCTCTAAATCTCTTCTCTCTCTCACTCCATCTGGAAACAAAGCTAATTTCCCCAAAGATAAGATAAGAAAAAAATTTACGAGACTCTTGTTTGCTCATTTTTCCAACCTCGCTTGTCTCAAAATGCGGTCCAAACCCAAGGATCGATTCAACATGGTTTATACAATTTTCACACTTCACGGCATGGGCATTCTAATGTCGACGAACATGTTCCTCACAATCGCACCACAATATTATCATGATTATTGGTTTAACGGAACAAAATATGAGAATGATTTCATGTCGATTATCAGTATCGACGCTCAATTTCCCAATGTTGGTGTGATGATTGCCAACACGATTGTTGTTATGGTGTAGGAGGAGGTCTTAGGCCCTCAAACTTTTCCAAATTTTTGATTTTTAGCGGTTTTATGATGCTTCGCGTTGTCATTCCTCTTATTATCAACTGTATTTTGGTGGCAATTGTGATTTTTCTCGTCATTTTCACCTCTCCTAACAACTCCAACATCACCTGGTTCTACATTATTACCCTGGTTATCATTCTAGCAATGAATCTAGCCAATGGTATCTATCAGAATTCAATCTATGGAATTGTTGCTGATTTTCCCGATACTTATATCAACTCATTAATCATTGGCAGTAATCTTTGTGGAGTTTTCACATCGCTCATGAGTATATTAACAACAATAAGTTAGTGATATAAAAAGAGAGGAGCGTCCTCCCATGTGGTCTAGTGGTTAGGATTCGTGGTTTTCACCCACGCGGCCCGGGTTCGATTCCCGGCATGGGAAGCTGTTTTTTTCATTTTTTTTTGCAGCTTCACCCAATGATATAGAGCTCAACGCGCTGTTATATTTTAGTATTTCCCTGGTATTTCTAGCAATATGCCTCGCCTCACTCTGGTTCTTAGTGAAAATGGTGAATAACATTTCTCACGGGAGATAAATTGGGATTTCCAGCCGTTTTATCAGCACTATGTCAAAATGGGCGTTGAGGCGCGAAAAGAGGGCACCGTCGACAACCCATCATTGGCACAATATTGGGAATGTTTCGCGTTTTGTTGGGATCAACTTCTCAACATTTTCCTCATCCTGTTTATCAATGCGATCATCTTCCCGGCGATGATGACCGACACTCCGTATTTTGTCAAATATCCTGGCGATGAATCAGTGTTCGGCAACGATTTGTATTTTGCGATTAACACGTTTTTGAATTTCAACTTGTTCGCGTGGATCGGATCAACTTTGGCGAACTATGTGCATTTTGTAAGAGATTTTTTTTGGGCTTAAAGCAACCCCGGCAGCAAAAAACCTTTTCACATATTGAAAATTCATAGAAACAGCCCTTAAACAAGTACTTTTCAAATCAAATTCTGACACTACCACACTCCGCTATGCACCTTGTTTAGCAGCGTGTTAAACAAGAGGCAAAACGGAGTGTCGTAGCAGCGCGTTAAACCAGAGGCAAAGTGGAGTGTCGTACACAGTGAGAGAAAATAGAAAAAGAGGACACCTCGATGCTGCAGGGGTTGCTTTAAAAAATGAAAAAAAAATTCTTGCAGCCATCCCCAAAATATTTATGGATCGGAGTAGTCCTCCAAACCGTCTTCATTCCATTCTACATGTTTTGCAACTATCGTCCAACCACTCGTCACTGGCCAATCTTGTTCAAAAACGAGTGGTGGTTCACCATCGCCTGCACAATTATGTCGACGTGTTGTGGCTATATGAGTAGTCTGGCGTTGATCTACACGCCGAGCCGTGTACCGCAGAGATATCAAAAGTTGAGCGGCATGTTGGCGTCGATTTCGTTGATGTTGGGACTGTTGGTGGGCGTTTCGACGACGCCGATTGTTGCGTGGATTGTTGACACGTGGTAGATGTATTGATTTTTTTGTGAAAAAAGACACTTGGTCACTAGGAGGTTGATTTTTTGAAAAATTCAAAAAAATTCAAAAGGAAAAAAAAGTTATCCCACAGGTGTGTACGACACTCCGCTTTGCCTCTTGTTTAGCGTGTTGCTGAACAAGTGGCAGGGCGGAGTGTCGTTAACACCTGTTTTTTTTTCAATTTTTTAAAGAAACACCTGCAGGATAATGTTGAGAATGAATTTTGCTTTCTGTGTTATCCCGCAGGTGTGTACGACACTCCGCTTTGCCTCTTGTTTAGCGCGCTGCTAAACAAGTGGCAGGGCGGAGTGTCGTTAAAACATGTGAGAGGGGATGGCTGTAAAACTTTTTATTTTTTTTTTAAAGAAACCCCCGCAGGAAGAACTTGAGACTGAATTTTGCTTTCTGTGTTATCCCGCAGGTGTGTACGACACTCCGTTTTGCCTCTTGTTTAGCGCGCTGCTAAACAAGTGGCAGGGCGGAGTGTCGTTAACACCTGTTTTATTTTTATTTTTTGAAGAAACCCCCGCAGGAAGAATTTGATACTGAATTTTGCTTTCTGTGTTATCCCGGAGGTGTGTACGACACTCCGTTTTGCCTCTTGTTTAGCGCGCTGCTAAACAAGTGGCAGGGCGGAGTGTCGTTAACACCTGTTTTTTTTATTTTTTAAAGCAACACCCCCAGAAAGATCTTGAGATTGAATTAATCCCAAAATTAATTATCTAAGGGCGAAAAAAGGTGGGCCAGGTTCAATTTTTTTTGGTTTTCCTCAAAATTTTCAGCCCAAGTTTTTTCCCCACAAAAAACTACCGTAATCTCTTAGTGGCCAAGTGTTAATCTAACTTATATTCAAAATTTCATAAAGCTATCAAACAAATATACACGCATATTGAACAACAACAAAAAATGAGGAAAAAACCCGTAACTTTACCGAAAGCTTATTTTTCTTCCGGCGTCTCATTTTTCTCAATTGTCAAATTCAGAAGATTTGTCGAAAACGCGGCCAATTGTTGATACGCCAAATATTGTTGAACAAAATGATTGTACGGTAGAAATTGGGGTACTGTAGGTTGAGGTGGTACGGTAGGTGTTTGTTGTTGTTGTTGGCGAAGCGCTTTGAGATAGTCAACAGTCATTTCGAGAATATCCGCTTTTTCCCATTTTGCGTGAGCTTGAGAGTTCTGGAATTTTTGAGGGTTGAAAAAATCGAGATTTTGCGGGCCGGCTCGGAAAACTTTGAGACCTTTTTTTCACACGAAAATCTAGAATATCAAACTTTGTAAAAACTACAGTACTTTTGAAAACTCACATGATTTTTGTCCTGTATCAAAATTTGTTTCAGTTGTGTCAAGCTCTTGTTGATTCTAGCCCTCCGTTTCTTTTCCATCAACGGTTTATTGATCTGAAATTTTTCCATTTTTTTTCTCAAAAAAAAAGAACTCACTTTTCTCGACGAACTCGCTTCACATTCAGAACCCATCATTGTCAAAATCAGAAAAAAAAAAACAAAAGTTTTCGAAACTACAGTACACCTCGCGATGTAAAAATGACAAAACTTCCTATTTCGTCTTCTTCGTCTTCGTTGATGTTATCTGGGGGCGAAAAACGGCGACGATTTTCAAAAATGGGCGGAGCTTAGGGGGTACTGTAGCAGTGATGATTTGTTACATGTGTGAGGAGATTGATGAGAGTACGATTTTTCGTGATGATGATTTTGTGATGATGTGGAAAGTGTGGAGGTAGGGTGAGAGTTTTGAGAAATTATTGATTTTTTTGCGCGGGGTTTTTTTTCATACAGATTTTCATAACCCAAATAAATTGCGTGCAGATGTGAACCACCACCTGGCCACCATATACTCATCAGTTATTTTGTCACTTCAATTTTTTTCACTGTTTCAAACTGTGAATATATAATTGATGAAATGGGTCGGTTGTCGATGTTGAGTAGTGGAAAATTTTAGGAAAAAATAAAAAAATTTTTTGCTTCGGTGAGGAAGCGAACCCTCGGCCTCTCAATTTATAAACAAACACCTAACCAGCTAAACTGCCATGCCACATTTCAGCGGGTTCAATTATTCAAAGATAAAGAACATCGTTTTCAAAAATTTCCGTTGGACGAGATCTTCCAAGAAGGATATCTAGCCACCAACCCGGTAAATGTTTGCAACACCCTCCCAAAATTGCTTCAACAATAAATCTCAAAGGGCAAGCAAAAATTTTCGCGCAGCGGGTGATATTGTGCCGAAAGACGAGATGGATTACGGTCATCAGTCAAGTTCTAACCAAGACCACCCACCTTGTTTTCTCCGAAGAAAAAAACACCCCAACAAAAATCAGAGTTGTCTTACCGGCGCGTTGTAAATCATTTAAACGACGATGAGAACAGAAAAATTAGTAGTGGAAGACGAGAGAGTGTGTGAGGTGAGGAGTGCGCAGAGAGAAAATTGAAGAGCGATGTGCCCGTAAATCAGATAAACGTGTCGATTATAATTGGCATAAAAAGGTCATTTTGTGATCGTGTTCACTGATTGCGGATCTGACAAATAAGCAAGGTTAAAGGAACATGAGTACTGTAGTTGGGAAAACTTAAAGGAAAAATCTGAATTTTTTCCTGCTCCCAAAAGTTCAGGTTAGGACGAAAGTTTTTTTTTCAAACAATCCGGAATTTTTGACTTTCAAAATTTCCGGTCCGGCCCGAAAATCGGTTCTGTTCAACTACTACATAGTTAATCATAAGTTTCCACTTCTTTTTCTCAGAAAAAAAAATGTTTTTTTTCTTCATTTTTTGATGCGCAGCATCACAAAAAGAATCAATTGTTGTCGTCTAATTAGATTCTAATCCCTAGGTCATTTGACGGCTTAAAACTGACTGAAAAGGTTGCCATGGTAGTTAGTATGAAAATCGTATTATTCTTATTCTTATTATATCCGCACTGAAATCAATCAACCTTCTCTGTTCGTCTCTCTTTTTTTCTTGTCTTTTCACTCTTTTTTTGAGAAACCAAAACTCATCAAATGCAATTTTCCATGGTTTGTCATGATTTTTTCTAGATTTTCTCAATTTTTTTTTCTTTTGTTCTCAGAAATCATTGTTGGATCGAATTCAAGAAGCAAGACAGTGTGTTTCGAAAAACTCCACACTTTTTATCATTCATTTGTGGATTTATGCGTTGATCGGATTTTCGGTAGGCCGATTTTTCTCTGCGTCTCGCACTCTCTCAGAGTATGCTCAAAAGTTTTTCGAGAGAAAAAATATTTAGGATTAACATGCGATAATCCTACAACAGAAAAGGAAGTTTTCCCATTTTTTATAACAAACAACTAAAAAACTAAAAAAAAAAAAATGCCCGGCCCCGGAATCGAACCCCTGAACATCCAAACTCAAAGTCAACGCGCAACCACTCCGCCATGTTAGTAGTGATAACGAACCTTGCAGATAACATTAATATCATTGGGATATTCTCATACAGCATGCCATTTGACAATTTCATCGGCTCAGCTGTTCAACCTACATTTCGCATTCAACGCCTCAATCTTGATCGGCTCCCTATTCCACTCCAATCTATCACGACGTCTTCCCATCAAGCAAACGCTAGCCGCCTCAATTCTCCTCATCATCATAAGCTTCATCGCTCTTCCCAACGCCAATCATTTCATGATATTTTGCACAATCTTCATTGTTTTCGGAACATGTCTAGGTGTGCTGACATCCGCCATCACCACCTCATTCTGCATCCTGTTTCGCATCTCCTCCTACATTTTGGTGCATTTGTTGCATCTTGTTGGAGCTCTGGGCAGTGTGATGGTTGTCTTCTTCTATCAATCAACACCGTCGTCGCATCAAGAATCATGTTTTGCTAAGACCTCGGGATTGGGAGGACCGCGGATTCCAAGTTTGGAAAAGTTTCATATGAATCCGGCGTTTCGTATTGAATATATTTATTATATCACCGCCACGCTACATTTTCCACTTTTTGCTCTTGTTCTAAAATCCGATTTCAATGCCAGTCTAACTTCTTCGATATCAATTAGGAGAATAGATGAAGAAAATTGTCAAAGTGAGAAATTTCCAAAAAAAAAAAAAAAAAAAATTCTCGCCACCGCGCGGCATCGAACCCTTGACCTCTCGCGCGATAATCTATAATGCAACCTGCTGAGCCACACACCCCACATTTTTTCCCTTTTCCAGGTTTAACAACAACCAGCGATGTTCACTCGCTGAAACTCGTCATTCTGTGCTCGATAGTTGCATGTATCGCCAATCTCATGCACACATTGTTCCCATTTCTAGTGCTGGCCCAACCCGACTCTTCCATTTTTTACTATCAAATATTTGCGGCCTTGTTCACATGGGGTCGAACAACATCAGTGTTCGTCTCCGACTACATGGCTCCATATTTTCTGATTGGCGTCTCGATTTTTGGCTGTGGTGTTGGTGTATGTGCCATCTCTTCCGATCAATTTCTCATCGGTTCAATGATTTTCGGCTTTTTCTTGTCGCCATTACTTCCAGCTTTAGTCACCTATATTAATCAGGGATTATCGTTGAAGTGTAAGTTTTATCATCATTTTTGGGGTGGAATAATTAGATCTGACAGGAAAAAAAATCAAAAAAAAAAAAAAGTTAGCATAGATGAGGAATCGAACCCTTGACCTTTTGCTCTCAAATAGTTTCGAACACCTAACCTACCTAACCACTTTGCAGACACCAATACATTCACCCTAATCTCTGGTCATTGTGCGGGCCATGCCATCTTCCCACTTTTCCTAACCCTCACCTCATCACCAAATTCTCGTCTGTTCATCGCGTTCAACTTTGTGGCCATCGTTATTCTCGTCATCATTTTGGTGTCGATTTTGAGTTTGCACGCACAAATTGAACGAATGCAGGCGTCGCAGAGCGGTCTGAATTTGTTTGTCTCGCGATTTTTGAGTGGCGAATCGTTGTTGAAGAGGACACGATCGATTCGACCGCTGATATCCAGGTTGAGACCGAACTCGTATCGAAGGTTGGTGTTTTTTTTAGGTTTCGGCCTGAGAACTTTCCATTTTTTTCAGATTCGCAAATCGTCGCGGAATGACTCCACGATCCCCATCGCCAGCCAACCCTCCCGCTGCACCCGCCGACGAAATGACACGTCTTATGTCGTCACCATGTCCACCAACACAAGGTGCACTTTTGATACCGACACACTGAAAGCGGGGCGTTGACCAATTTTTGGCCATTTTTTGACCAAAGACCCATTGGGCAATAATTGATCCGAAATGCACCAATGAGTGATTCGGCCAATTTTGACCAATAATTGACAAATGAGGGTTGAACCGCACAAATTGTCATTTTTCAGTGAAAAAGGTAAATAATACTCATAGTATTACACATTTCCAAAAATTTTATCCTTGAAACTAATTTGTACTTTGATTGCTCAACAGTCTCACTTCGAAGTTGTAATTACTTGCTTTGGAGGAGCGGCGCTATATATAATATCTCAGTGACCGACACCACACTGGCAAGGTGATGCGCTATATCTCTCATTTGAGGAGGAGGAGCTTAATAGTTCGAACCGTTGAAATTTCATTGTTTTTCTTTAAAAAACGTTATAAGGAAAAAGTAATTCCCGTACGAGGTAACTGGCATGACCTTTCGAGAACTTTAGAGTATTCTAGTAGTGTCATAACCTAAAACTGTTAACCGGGCAAAGTTTGCCTCATCGTTCAGCCATGAATGGCCAATTTCGGGTCAATTTCGGGTCAATTTAGGGCCAAATATTGGGAATTATACTGCAACTTGGATAAGACGCGTGAATGTATAGAAAACTTATAGAAAATGCCAAAATCGGCCAAGTATAACTCAGAATGTGATATGAATTCACCGATTTTTGACATCCCCTTGAGTTTTGCTCCATGTCAGCATCCAGATTCAATCTGGTTCAAATTGACGCAAGAATTATTTTTTTGTACCAATATTTTTTTTTACCCTAACTGATCGTTTACAATCACATTAAGTGTGAAAAATATAACAAAGTACTTGATAAGATCATTGGCCCATATTTGGCCCAATTTATTCAACCTTTATTGACCAATGACGCCCCACTGGGCAATATTTGACCAATAATTGACCAATTTTTCTCATTGGTCAAAAAATGGCCAAAAATTGTTGAACACCCCGCCTTCAGTGGCACGAGTTTGAAAATGTAAATAAAGAAAAAAAAAAAATTCCCCATGTGGGGCATCGAACCCTCGACCTCTCACGCTATAAACAAACGCCTAACCAGCTAGACTGCCACGCCACATTTCTCCGGGTTGCAATTTCCTTTAAATACTCACACATCTTGTGAGGTTAAAAAGTATACTTGTAGATAAAAAAACAACAGAAAAAAGTCAAATTTTTTCCAAATTAATCGAATTGTCAAGACCCGGGTTCAAATCATCGACTTCTATGATATGCGTCGTTTTTTGTAGTGAATCGAAGGTGAATACGTTTGTCTGAAAAACAAAAAATTATCGGGCCGGCCCGGACCCTTACCTTCGAATCGTTACGCTGTAGAGAATCTCTTGAGATGGCAATTTCGGAGATTGTATCGAGATGCTTCTGAAAGACAAGTTTTATCGTATGCCATTTTTTTTTGGTGATGCTAGATACATCTAGTTCAGGAAATGTGTCTTGGGCGCAGCTCACATTTCTGATCGGATGTTCGATGACTTTTTGAATCGAGTGATTTGCCTCGAATTGTCCTATCGTTTCTCGGTTCGACGGCACGCTACTTTGATGACTTTGTAAACTTTGACTAGATTGTTGGTGATGTTGTTGTTGTTCAGCGTCAATGTTGGGGGAGGGGACGCGCAGTGTTGTTGCGTCGGATTTTTTGGATTTTCTGGAAAAAAAATGGTTGGTTTAGGGAGCTCGGCCACAAAAACTTCGGCCACGAACTTCTAGGCCACGGGATTTTGGGTTTCTCGGCCACAAGTTTTTGGGTTTCTGGGTACAAAATTTGGGGTTTCTCGGCCACGAATTTTTGGGTTTCTAGGCCATGAAATTTCAGGCCACGAATTTTTGGGTTCTATCAACCTTCTAGGGCACAAACTTCTCGGCCACAGGTTTTTGGGTTTCTAGGCCACGGAATTTTGAGTTTCTCGGCCACGAAAATTTGGGTTCTAGTCAACGAGTTTTTGGGTTTCTAGGCCACGAACTGTTAGGCCACGAAATTTTGGATTCCTTTAATCTCTATGCCACAAACTTCTAGGCCACCAAATTTTGGATTTCTCGACCACAAGTTTTTGGATTTCTCGGCCACGATTTTTTCAATTTTCCAGGAAAAAAAACAGAGCCCCAAAATTTCCCAAAAAAAACCCTACTCTTGATCCTCAAAATGTTGCATTTGTACAGCGCGTTCATGCTTCTCCTCAGCGGCTCGAATCTGATCCTGTCGACACCGACAAAACCACAACGAAACGCAGAGAAGCGAGAGAAGTGCGCAGACGACGACAATCACCAGAATGGATATCACCTGAAAAACGGGATTAGCTATTTTTCAATGACCACAAGATTAGGCTAGTACCTCTTGCGAGAACTCCATTGAGACGAGTAGTTGAAGAGTGGAATAAAATGAGCAAAGACGAAAAAAAAATTTCACAAGTCGAAGCTATGTTGGCACCGATAAGTACGGCTCATCTGGAAAAAGAGGATTTGTTACGTAAAACGAGGATCGTCAAGGTGAAAGAGACGCAGAGAAATCGGCGAAAAAATAATGATAAAAATAGATTTTTTTCAAATGCCAACATTGGAGAAAAATCTTTGGTTTCTGACGAGCCTAATTACAAATAACCAAAAAATTTGCAAAAAAAAAGAAAAAAAAATACCATGACGAGGAACGAACCTTTGACCCTTGGATTTATAAACAGTAGAGTTACCACTTCACCACACCTCAGTTAAATAGTTCTATATAAAATGGGTACATATAATTTACGGTTTTTCACCAAAAAAAACTCGAAAAACTGAAATTGTAGGTTCATAATACTAATAGAGCACAACAAAAGGGGAGGAAAGGAGAGACACAAGTCACTCACTCATTTTTTGGTCATCTTTTTTTCCTCCTTCCTTCAAAAATCACTATGGTTACATGCGGTGATTCAGGCGCAAAAAAACACCAATTTTCATTGTTTTTTTTTCTCTGGGGGAGAAAAGTAAATTATGAGAAAATGGGATATAGAAAAAAAAACAGGTGAAAAAAGATCATGAAATATGGATTTTTTGGAAAATGTTTGAAAATTTATTTTTTGAAAATTTATTCTTGAACATGAAAAAGAATTTTGTGGATTTTGGGAAACCCTAGCCTGTGCCACAATTTTTTTTTCAAAAAAAAAAAAAAAATCTGCGCTCAAAATTTTTTTACGAGACCTATCAATCTTGTGTTGCTTCCCAACCTCGGCGTTTTTTTTGCCTTTTTTGTGCGATTTTTTTTTGAAAAACCAAATCTGAAAATTTTGGGCTCTGGGTTTTTTTTGTCTGCAAAAAAAAATTCTGGACTTTTTTCTAAGAAAAATTCCGGCCAAAAAAAATCTGAGCTCAAAATTTTTTAGGACACCTATTTGGGTAAGTTCTGGACCCATTTTTTTCTAAAAAAAATTCTGGGCCTTGTTTTCTCTGCTACTAAAAATTCCAACAAAAAAAATTCTGAAAAATTCAAAAACTTCGGGCCGATCAAAATTCTGAAACTCCAAAAAAAAATTCTGAATTCTCAAAAAACTTACCTTTCCGAGCCGGCCTGAGAATCAGAAAATTAAAAAAAAATCAAAACCAAAAAAGGAAAAGAAACAAAACCGCTTTGAATTCAAAAAAAAAAGTAGAGCAGATGGTATTTCTCATTTTCATCCACCAGATGTATACATTTATATTTCTCTGAGGCGGTGCGCGAAAAAAACATTTTCTCGTCTATCGCGCAGCTGGAAATCAACACTATAATTAATTGAGTAACACATGTATATTTCGGCAAATTCTGAATGGGTTTTCGTCTTTTGGTCGTCTTTTGGCGAGGATTTCATTGAGGCGAGACGATTCTCTTGGCGGTAGAAGTGTTTGAAGTTGGCGACCTGGAAAAAAAACATTCTAAAATGGGCAAAAAAGGAGATAACGAAGATTGATCACCCAACACCACAACCCTTTCAGCTTAAGCCAGGTTGGTCAAGCAATCAATCACCGTGGGGACGTTACATACAGGTTATATAGACCGAACTGCTATATAACCCTTCGCGTATGCCTACCATGAACCCAGAACATGGTCGAACTTAACTTAGGGTGATTGAGTTGCTCGCACCGACCGGGACTCGAACCCGACCTAGCACACGCTAGAGATTACTAATCTAACGCGCTAACCACTTGGCCATGCTGCTACTTGTTGTCTCACTCACAATGTCACCCTTATATAACACACACAGCTAGACGACGAGAGCGGCGGCCGTGTTTGTCGGTTGCTAGGTCATCACTCGTTTTTTTTGTTAAAAACAGAAAAAAAGAAACTTGATGAGCCTAGTGTTGCGGTTTGGAAATGTCGCGGTTTCGAAATGTCGCGAATTTTTTTGTCATGCAAAAAACCCCCTTCGGAGACCCCTCGATGATTTTTTCGCAACTTTTCTCGGTGAAATTTATGGTTGATTACGTGGAAGTTGAAAAGTGATAAGTGACAATGATAACACAAAGAAAAAAAAAACAGATAACCAACAAAAAAACTTTCGGAGAATTTTTTCGGGAGAAAAAGTTATTATTTGAGTTTTCACAAAAATCTTCATTTTTTTCCGATTTTCAAAAATATAAAAATCTCAAATTTTGGGAAAATATCGAAAAACCCCAAAAATTTCGAGTTTCGAAAACAATTTTTTTAAGCCTCAGAATTTTGAAAAACTCTGATTCTCCTCTCGTTTTTGCCATTCTCATAAGCCAAAAAATCTCAAAAAAACTTCGATTTTTGTCCCAATTTTTCCTCCTCCTTGTCAGGTAAACCCATGTTTAGTCAGTCAGCTAGAGCACATTTTCATCACTCGATATGAGAGATGACCTTCATGTGTTTTTTTTTTGTTTTGTTTTTTTTTTTGGCGTTTTGGCTGTTCTCTGTTCTCCATCTCTCTGTCCATTTTCTGCGTCTCATCTCATACAACAACCATTTTGGCCAACTCATTTTCAACTGTTTTGTTTTGTGTTATTTTGGCGCGCGCGGTTTTCTGGGGGGTTCCGTGCAAAACTGAACAACTGGGGTATTGGGTGATAAGGAGACCGATCAATCAAATAATATTTTTCAATTTGTCTCGTTTTTTTTTGGGAACGAGAAAATTATTTTTTGGGCGGCGTGATTAGACCGCAAAGTTTGTTTTTCGAGCCGGCCCGAAAAATTTTGAAAATATTTTCCTCATCCCCGGTTTTCGAGAAACCTGAAAATAGGCATCAAATTTTTAGAACTTGAACTTTCGCGCCCAAGTTTTGATTTTTCGAGCCGGCCCGAAAATTTCTGAAAACATTTTTCTGAACAAAAATTTTGAAAATCTCAAAATTAACATTTTTTGCGCCAACAGCCACATTTCTTTTTCGAAAAAAAATTTCAAATTTTTTCCAAACATCATTGTTGTATTATGTTCAAACCCTTTTTTTGCAAAAAAAATTGGATCACAGAAATAATGATCGTTTTGAAGTTACATATTTTGACCTACCATGCCAAATTTGACCAAATTTTTCGAAAAAATTCCCATTTTTCAACTCTTATCGTCAACGGATTATTGTTTTTATCATTTTCATTTTCAGAAAGTGTCTTTTTTTCTATAAAACCTTTCAACATTGAAATGTCTTTCAGGGTAACAAATATGGTGCTTCGAGGTTTGGACGAGGAACCGTTTTATTTGAAAATTGATGGAAAATGGGTTTATGTGGATGAGGAGGTTTTGAAGAAGCATCCGGGTGGAAGTGCTATTACCACCTATCGGAATATGGATGTGAGTTTTTCTGGTTTTCTAGGCCACGGACTAGGTTTTGAGATTTCTAGGCCAGGGACTATTTTCTTGAAGTTTTAAGTCACGAATGATTTTGGAGAATTCCCTGCCACGGACTAGTTTTGAAGATTTCTAGGCCATGGACTAGTTTCGTAGTTTTCTAGGCCAAGGACAATTTTTTAAAAGATTTCTAAACCATGTTGATCGTACTATGAAACAGAAAGTTTTCCAGACATTTCTCATCAAACCCTATAATGTTTTATTAGTTTCTTGTTGATTTATGTATTTCTCCGCCAGGCCAGCACCGTCTTCCACACCTTCCACGTCGGCTCAAAACCGGCCTACAAATGGCTGACCGAGCTCAAAGCCAAGTGTCCAACACAGACGCCAAAAATCGTCGACTACCGCGAGACGCCGTTAAAGGGACACGACGATGTGAACATTGGCACGTTCGACATCAGCGCCGAAAAATCGGACGAGATTCAGAAGAACTTTGAAAAGTTGCGACAACGCGTTAGGGCCGACGGTTTGATGGATGGTAGTGCGGCGTTTTATAGTAGAAAGGTGGGCCGAAAAATTGAGATTTCAAAACTTTTTGTCCGATTCTGCAGGTCATCGAGCCGATGGTAACCATCGCGTTGGCAATGTATCTACAGTATCATCAGTATTATTTTGTGGCCGCCGTTTTGATGGGTATCGCGTGGCAACAGTTGGGATGGATGGTTCACGAGTTTGCGCATCATCAAATGTTCAAAAATCGATATTTTAATGATTTGGCCAGGTTGGGTTTGGGGTACTGTAGTTTGGCAGAAAGTTGCGCGCGAAAAAATCGGGGGGTCACGTTTTAGATGAAACTAGCCCGACAAAAATTTTGATGAATGGACTAGTTTTTCGAGATTTCTAGGCCATGGACTAGTTTTTGAGATTCCTAGGCCACAGACTGGTTTTTGAACTTTTCTAGGCCAAATACTAAATTTTGAGATTCCTAGGCCACAAATGATTTCTAAGATTTTCAGGCCACGGACTAGTTTTCGAGATTTCTAGGCCACGCACTTTTGAAACTCTCCATTTTCCAGTTACTTTGTCGGCAACTTTCTGCAAGGTTTCTCATCAGGCGGCTGGAAAGAGCAACACAATGTGCATCACGCGGCCACCAACGTTGTCGGCAAAGACGGCGACCTCGACCTAATGCCATTCTACGCCACCGTCGCACAAGACCTCAAAATGGCCGACAGTTGGCTGTTGTCAATGCTTCGCTATCAACACATCTACTGGACCGTCATGTTGCCACTTCTTCGACTATCGTGGCTGTTTCAATCGATAATGTTTGTGCGCGCAATGCCAACACATTTTTATAAATATTATCGGGATACGGCGATTTATGAGCAGGTAGGGGGGGAGAAGAGAAAAAAAAGAAAAAAAAATTTGACGCAGAGCGGCGTCGAACCCTCCACCCCTCGCGTTATATTCTCACGCCTAACCTGCTGAGCTGTCACCTGATTTCTTTCAACACTTTAAATTCCCTTGAAATAGCAGACGTTTTAGACGGGTCTCATGCTTCACTGGGCCTATGTATGTATTCAATTGTACTGTCTTCCCGACATGGCAACTCGTCTCATGTTCTTCTTCGTCTCTCAACTTGTTGGTGGATTCCTCCTGGCTCACGTCGTCACATTCAACCATTATTCGGTCGAGAAATTTACATGTAAGATATATATATTTTCTCAAAGGAAATTGCAACAAAAAAAATCGATAAATTCCAGTGAACTCGAACATTATGTCAAACTTTGCGTGCCTTCAACTTTATACCACAAGAAATATGCGACCGGGAACGTTTATCGATTGGTTGTGGGGTGGATTGAATTACCAGGTGATTTTTTTGGGAGTTTCTTGGACCTTTGAAAAAGTTTTGAGATTTCTAGGCCATGGTCTAGTTTTCGAGATTTCTAGGCCATGTACTAGTTTTTCGAGTTTTTAGGTCATGGACTAGGTTTTTGAGATTTCCAGGCCATGGACTAGTTTTCGAGATTTCTAGGCCGTGTACTAGTTTTTCGAGTTTTTAGGTCATGGACTAGGTTTTTGAGAATTCTAGGCCATGGACTAGTTTTTTGAGATTTCTAGGCCACCTTTAAATCTTCGACCCTTCTGATCTTTTCCAAAATAATTTTCGTGACATTTTGAAGAACACCCTTTGTTCATCACGTGATAAGATAACAAAACCATATCAGCAAACTCTAAAAAAATCACGTAGAGACCAAAAAAAGTTTGTTTTTTTCCCAGATCGAGCATCACCTGTTCCCCACAATGCCACGTCACAATCTCAACACTGTCATGCCGATGGTCAAAGAATTTTGCGCGGAAAACGGCCTCCCCTACATGGTCGACGACTATTTCAGCGGCTTCCAAAAAGAGCTGCAACAATTTAAGAATATTGCGAAGATTGCGGATAAACTCGCTTTTAAGGTTATATGATTTTGTCGAAATTTATATATTATTTTTATTTGCTTTTTTTTTCTGTCGAATAAAGTTGTGAAAATCATGTGACGGGTTTCGTTGAAAATTGCGCTTGAAGCTTATCGTTGAAGCAAAAAAATTTGATTAGAGGTGAACTGGGAGGAACACTGTGAAAGGATCAAATGAGCAAAGGTCAAAGTTTTCTTGTTTGGAGAAACGAGATTCTGGGCTCAAAAAATTCTGAAAAAAAGACAATTTTCGGGCCGGCCCGAGTTTTTGAAACGCTGATTTTTACAGATATTTTTCTATTTTCCAAAAAACTTTGGAAAATGGAAAAGTGGGCCAAAATTTGCAGGTTTTAAATATTTCGGGAGGGCCCCAAAACCTCTAAATTTCTGGGCTCAAAAAATTTTGGAAAATAGAAAAAAGGCCCAGAAGTCACCTTCGGCCCGGCTTTTTTTCTTTGTTTTTTGAGATTTTTTCGTCCCCAAAAAATTTTGAAAATTCCCGGGCCGGCCCGATTTTGTGGTACTGTAAGAAAACCTCGAGCCCAAAAAACTATCATTCTCTGGTCCAGACCCAATTTCCAAAACACCCCTAACAACTTTATCAAAACCGTTTTTTTTTGTTCGCCCCTTTTTTCTCTAATCACATCTCACAGTTCAAAATCGTCGACAAAACAGTGTGTGATGTGGTGGAGAGTGTTAGAGATGCAAACACATACACACACACAGCGAACAGGGGAGAAAAAAAATCAACCAAAGGTGGTAGGTGGAGGAAAAACGGGCCATTTTATCGGCAGCCGACGCGCCTAGATGACAATCAGAGCGTCGAAACCGCCACACCAGAAGTCGTTTGAGGAGGAGATGAAGTTGAAAATGAAAGTGAGCTATTGGGGGGGAAGGGGTTTGTGGGTTTTGTTAGGGTCTTAGATTTTTTTCGAGAAAAAAAATTTGATTTTCAAAAAAACTTAGAGATTGTGTTGAAAGTTATGATAAGCCTAAGCCTGAGGCTTAGCCAATGTGAGCTCAGGAAATTAAAAATTTTCCTAAAAAACTAACTTTCAAAAAACCTCCAGAAACTGTGTTGAAAGTTATGATAAGCCAAAGCTCAGAGTTTTTCTTGCGACAACCCTGCGACAGTGTTGCTCGCCTTGCGACAAGGGCTCTAAAATTTTTGAGAAAATTTTTCGTGCTCTAGAATCTGGGCCACATTTCAACTTCAAAAATTTTCTACCTCATTTTTCTCGGGCTCTCAGGGTACTGTACTTTTCACAGCCATGTTTGGCCTGGCCCAGATTTCGAAATTGTCAATTTTTTTTGATGATTTTCAAGATTCCAAAATACACTTTCATTGTTTGATTATAAATCAGAGATATCGTTCTTCTCCAACTTCTTATCACTCAAAAATACATATTAGGTTAAAAAAAATGGAAAGTTCGTTAAAAAAACACATCACACCATTTTCTCTGCCTGCTCTCTCTTCCATTGACACACTATCTCGTCGCAACCTATTTGTGTGCACTTTGAACACGGCCAAAAATGTGTTTTTTTTTCTACAGATCGATGATATTTGGCTGAATCTGAGTGACGATGTGATTCGTAAACATCCCGGTGGCAAGGTCATCACTCAATACACCGATTCGGATGCCACGCACATTTTTCACGCGTTTCACGAAGGCTCCGAACGAGCCTACAAACAATTGGCGAATCTCAAAAAAACCGCCTGGCTACGGTGTGATGAGTTAGATGAGAATTTGAAGCGGCGGACTGACAAGGCTGATGTCAACGTGGCCACCTATGACATTAGTGTGGAGGATGAGAAGAAGATGTGTGAATCGTTTGAAAAATTGAAAAAGACACTTGAACGCGATGGATTGATGAAGGAGAATCGCAATTATTTCATTTTTAAGTCAATTTCGACGCTGATGATTTTGTTTTTTGCATTTTATTTGCAGTTTGCTGGATGGTTAGTTTTCGGATGTTTTGAAGCGAAAAATTCTGACCAAAAAATGTTAGCTTCGTTTGTTCAAAAAAATAAAACGCCTATCTACAAAAAATGCGTCAATCTATATAATGATGGTGTAAAAAACTGTGACTCAAAGTTTTTGAAGAAAAATTCTGGCCCGAAACTTTTTGTGACAAAAATTCAGGCCCGAAAATTTTAAAGTGAAATTTGGGGCTCGAAAAACTTTCTGAAAAAAAATTCTGGCCCGAAAATTTTAAAATGAAATTTGGGGCCCGAAAAATGTTTGAAAAATATCTGGCCCGAAGATTTTTCAAGTGAAATTTGGGGCTCGAAAAATATCTGGCCCAAAAATATGTGTAAAAATTCTGGTCCGAAAAATTTGGAAGTAAAATTCTGGCCCGAAACTTTCAAAACTCTGGGATATTTTCAGAATTTTCCAAAAAAAAAATCAATAATCAGAAGAGAGATAATTTGAGGCTTAGCCTAAACACTCCCCCTAAACACTACTCTATACAGGTATCTAACATCAGCGTGTGTTCTCGCTCTAGCATGGCAACAATTCGGCTGGCTAACACACGAGTTCTGTCATCAGCAACCAACAAAAGATCGCGGTCTGAACGACTACGTCTCGCTGATCTTCGGCAACGTCATTCAGGGTTTCTCACGCGACTGGTGGAAGGACAAACACAACAATCATCACGCCGCGACGAACGTCATCGATCACGACGGCGACATCGATCTCGCCCCACTGTTCGCCTTCATTCCCGGCGATTTGTGTCGATATAAGGCGACTTTCGAGCGTGCTCTCCTCCGCATTATACCCTATCAACATTTGTACTTTACCGCAATGTTGCCAACGTTACGCTTCTCGTGGACGGCGCAGTCGATTCAATGGGTGTGGACCGAGTCGTCGATGCACTACACGGTGTATCGTAAGAACTCGTTCTGGGAGCAGGCCACCATTTTTGCTCACTGGTGTTGGGTGGTTTATCAGCTCTACCTGCTGCCAACCTGGTCGATTCGTCTCGCCTATTTTCTCATCTCTCAACTTGGCGGCGGTTTTCTGATCGCGCACGTCGTCACGTTCAATCACAATTCGGTCGACAAATATCCGGCCAACTCGCGAATTCTCAACAACTTTGCCGCACTTCAGATTCTCACCACCCGAAATATGACGCCGTCGCCGTTTATCGATTGGCTTTGGGGTGGTCTCAACTATCAGATTGAGCACCATCTGTTCCCGACGATGCCGCGTTGCAATTTGAGCCGTTGTATGAAGTATGTGAAAGCGTTTTGTGCCGAAAACAATTTGCCGTATTTGGTCAACGATTATTTTGATGGTTATGCGTTGAACTTGCAACAATTGAAAAATGTTGCCGCGTTGGCACAAGCTCATTGATAAAAGCCTTTCACGAAATAAACACTTTTCAAAAATTTCTCATTTCTCTGATATTATTGAGAACAGAAAACATCGATACAGTGTGAAAGTGGTTAAGAGCAGCGTGTGTGACGCGGAAGCTATCGAGTTCGTTGCCCCCACACGGCAAACTTTTTTATTTTTTATTTTTTTTTCGAAGAAATTCTTCGAAATACGATTCCTTCCTGCTAAACAAACATGAAGAAAAAAAACTAACATATAAAAAGGGATGAAAAACTTTTTTTGTTGCATGCTTTTCCCTGCCCCTCCTTTAAAAATGCATAAGTACGTACTACTTCTCACATGACAAGAACAAAACGATGTTAGACGCGACGCGCTTCGACGAATTTATTGAAACTATTCATCTAATCCCTGGTATTAGTAACCAAGATTTTTCTTTGAGCCAAAAACATTTGGATCAAATTTGGACACATGTTGCGCATACATTCGGCATTACAGGTAAATAATTTCGTCCTCGAGAACTACACCGGCTTAGGGGGAAGTTAGTTTTTTCGTATTTTTCAAAATTAACGTTTTCAGAATCTGAAGCTATACAACAATGGCAATATCTAATTCATCTTCATCGTCTGATGCATCCGAATCTCAACAAATCATGTTTCAAATTTCCAGACAAATTCTGTGACCCAGCCTGGTTTAGCTGTGAATCCCAGATCGCTGAAACTCTTTCACCATACTTTAGAAGTCAGCTTGATGAAATTTTGTTGAATACAAATAAATAAGGTGGTTTACAGCCTAGAGAAAGAGAGAGTGATTGTGAGAGACGCAGAGATTTCTATACGATTTGTCTATTTTTGATAATCCAAACCTTGTATAACCTACTCAATTACATTTATTGGAAGATGACATTCGTTGTCAATGGAGCGAACATTCTCGTCTAACTTATTTTTCTTTGAGTTTTTTAAAAACTTAATTTCACAAACTTTTACAAAACTGGTATTTTTTCAAAAAACGAAAAAAAATTATTTATCACACGTCCTCTCCTTGATCGAACTTCGGATGATGTAGTTCTGCAAAAAAAAATCTGCAAGAAATCGTGATTAGAATTTAATATTTAGCCCAAATTTTATCTTTTTTTCGCGGTGCGCATGCTTTTTTTCTTTTTGTTGCTCAACTACAACTTACCATATTGAGAGGGGCTTCTTACTACGGTTGTTGGCTCGGAGCAGGTTTACAAACACACACAAACACAGAGAGAGAGAACCTGCTCCTACCACCTTGTCGCCAACGGTGAGGCCAACCTTTTGACAAGGCCCCCTCCCATATCCGGGTCTGGAAAAGGGGACCTAAACATTGACTCATCCCCAACTCCGGCAGCCGGGAAATCATCTCCGCTCTGATCAGTAAGGAAGAGAAAGAGAGAGAAGGGAAGAGAGAGAGAGAGAGAGAGAGAGAGAGAGAGAGAGAGAGAGAGAGAGAGAGAGAGAGAGAGAGAGAGAAGAAGAAAAACTTAAACAAAAAGTTAGTCACACAAAACATAAACACAAAAAGTCGCTCCATCGATCCGTCTTGTCCATCCTGTGTATCTAGAAAAAACGCGCGTCTAAAGCCCTCCAACCATCCCATATTTTTTTTATATTTATATTTTTGAAAAGTTGAAAAAACTCGCCTGAAGTCCGTCGAAGAAGATAAGACGATCTCAAAAATGAAAAACAAAAACGAAAAATGAAAAAAAATTTAAAAACATAAAAAAATGGTTCGCTCCATAACTTACCCAAAACATAAACCTGCTGAAAGACAAAGAAATAAAAAATAAACTAAGCTCTGTGTCCCGATGTTGTCGTCGATGTTGTCGTCTCGAAAATGTCAGCGAATTGTCAGCGAGGCCTCTTTGATTGCAGCATCCACGAGAAGAACGGTAGTCTGAAATGATCACTGTGTTTTCGCTTTGAAAAGATCGGGATGGAACTAACCTCAACCTTTCCAAGTGTTGTAATTTGTCGTCCTTTGATGTTTTCTCCGATGTTGTTGTTGTCTCCTGGTGTCGTCTTTCAATCTCGTCGTCCGATGTTTTTGTCGTTGTCGTCGTTGTCCGATGTCGTCCTTTGATGTCGTCGTCGTTGTCGATGTAGTCCTTTGATGTTGTCGTCGTTGTCGATGTTGTCCGATGTCGTTCGATGTTGTCGTTGTTGTCCCATGTAGTCCGTTGATGTTGTCGTTTTTCGATGTCGATGTAGTCCACTGATGTTGTCCGATGTAGTCCTTTGATGTCGTCGTCGTTGTTGTCCCATGTTGTCCCATGTTGTCCGATGTTGTCGTCGTTGTCGATGTAGTCCTTTGATGTCGTCGTCGTCGTCGATGTCGTCCTTTGATGTCGTCGTCGTTGTCGATGTAGTCCTTTGATGTCGTCGTCGTCGTCGATGTAGTCCTTTGATGTTGTCGTCGTTGTCGATGTAGTCCTTTGATGTCGTCGTCGTCGTCGTTGTTGTCCCATGTTGTCCGATGTTGTCCCATGTAGTTCGCTTGTCGTCCTCCACCGATGTTGTCGTCGCTGCCCAATCTCATCCTCCACCAATGTTGCCCTCTGACGTTGTCGTCTGAAAAATTCTCGCTTGTTGTTGTCTTGAACATTTTTCTAACCAACCTTCTTCGCCACTGATGTTGTCCGATGTTGTCCGATGTTGCCCACTGAAGTTGTCGTCGTTGTCCAGTGTCATTCGATTTCGTCCGATGTTGTCGCCTGAAACTGTTTTCTCTTGTTATCAGCCAAACTATTTTTCAAACCAACCCGATGTTGTTCCACAATGTTGTTTTCTCACGATGCTCGCTCCACAGTTGCACATCACATACCTACAAAAACTTATAAGCAAACTAACTGTTCTATCCATTGTTGTCGTCTGATCTCGTTGTCGGATTCCTTGATCTTCTGAAAAATCTCATTTTGTCATCATCTAGACCATTTTCCAAACCAACCTTCTTCGTCCTTCGTTGCTCCGCGAGCCCACCCATCCACCAGTCATCATTCCAAAAATGACTGGCGTCATCTCGGCTTCACAACGGTTTCACCCCCAAACCGCCTAAGACCACTGTTCAATAGATGCACAACTTTTTTGTTTGAGTTTTTTTTTGATAAAAAAAATGGTGTTTTTAATTTGAACCACTCTCTTTCCTCCTCACGGTTTCCCCATCTCCCCGGTGGCCACCATTTTTAAGGGATCCGGATCTCCTCAGCAAAACCGAAACTCCGTTGCCAACGTTTAAAATTTTATGAACAACGAAGTCGCGTTTTCACCGAGTTGTGAATCGGTCCGAAAAGTGGGTGGGTCAATAGTTTATGAGCAACTATTGACCCGGAAAGGGCTGGAACATTGAGTAATGTGCCAACAACTATAGTTCTAAATAGGTATTCTAATTTCAATACCTGGTGCAATTTCGAAAAGTGGTTCCGGGCAGCTTGGTTGGACTCGGCACAAACGATGAGCATCACAATTTGAACCTGAAAAATCAGAATATTGAGAGGTTTAGAGAAATTTAAAAACTCACCAAGTCGTGGGATAGTCTTGCCACATATCCTCATGGATATTTCGCCCAACCGCCAGGAAAATGTGAAGCCGAGCACTGACCCTTTGCTCGGTAAAACCATTGTTGTTGACCTGAAAACAAAAATATTAACATTGAAGTTGAGAGAGAACGAGACGCAGAGAAAAATCAAATTATTATTTCAAAAAAACGAGAGACGCTCCCGCCGTCTACCCGTCTCTTTTGTTTTCCTCTCTCTCGCTATCTCTGTTTCTCTGTGCACTCCTCAGGTCACACACTTTCTATTTTTTCCTTTTTTTTGGATAAAATTGAGTTTTTTTTAACTTAAATTTTGAAAAAAACGTACCTTTCATAGGCATTGCTGATCGTTTTCTTCACACCAAAACAGTTGGACCATTGTCGTTGACCTGAAAACAAAAAAATTTCGGAGTGGTACGGTAGAATTAAAGAACGTGAACATTTCTAGAAAAACATTTTGCGTTTGATCGAAAAAATTTTGATCAAAAATACCCACAAAAAAAGGAGGTCAAAAAGTTTTAAGGAAAAAACGTGCCATTGATCGTTTCCAATGATTTTCCACCATTGTTCGAGCATTGTTGTTAACCTGAAAACTAAAAAAAAAAGTTGATTAAAAAGGAGGTGAGTAAACTAACCATAGAGCAGCAGCAGTGAGCATATAAATTGGGTTGGCCCCTAGAAGTGCAAAGGGGGTTCGACAGCTAAGCCACCACTTCGGCAGAGCTTTATGTAGTCGAAATGAGCACTCCCAAGGTGCGACCTACCGAAGTAGGAGGGCACAATGAGGCAAACCATTCTGCGACTACTGCTACGTTTCGTAGTCTGGGCATCGAGTAACCTCCTCTGTCAGAAGCGGACCGAAGTCCGCAACTGACACGTTAATCCGCGGCAGGAATACTTCTACCGGAGTAGATTGTCCGAAGAGGGCCTGACTTCATCGCTCCGCCACCACATCGGCATTGCTCCGCCAGATTGAGCACATCCCACTGCGTAACAGTGAGGAAAACCATTGTGCGACTATGCTACGTTTCTAGTCTGGGCATCGCCTGGGGAGGCTATATAGTGTAGAAATAATAAGACCCCGGAAAGTCCGATGCCACTCCTATGTGAACATCGGTCTTTAGGGCTCGGCGTCAATCACCTACTCCATTCAGCTCAGCCTGTTTGAGCAATTCACGCTTCACTTCTCAGGGCATCACGCTGCTGCACCAGACGAGAGATACTCGATCGTCCTATAGTGCAGCCTTCTCCACCAAACGTTTGCACATTTGGTGGGTTGTGGGACGAAGTGGGTGTGGACTTCTACGAGACACAGCTCCTTTAGTGCCCCTCCGTCTTGATATTGGCATTCGTATTAAGAAAAATCGCCTAGTAATAACCATAACCACACGAAGATACTGAAAGAAAAACATATTTTGAAAAAAAATTATGACGAAAAACTTACCAAGCCACATGGTGCAATAATTGAACCTCTTGAGGTGAGCCACCACTTGCTCAGCTTCGGGTTTCCCAAGTGCAGCCAAAACAACGTGACCTGCAAATCAAAAATAAGCGTGAAAAAAGTAGAACGGTTATATTTAAAAAAAGTAGTCGAACAGTAGAGGAAGAAAGAGAAAATGAGGCAAAAAAAGTTATATTACTGGAGTTTCTTTAAAAATGAAGAGAAAAGAAAAAAGAGACAAAAATAAACCAATAAAAAAATACAATATCAAATTCAAATATTAGGAAAATAATCAAAAAAAAAACGTGAAAAAAGTAGAGCGTGGAAACTGTAGAGAAAATAAAAAAGAGCCAAAAAGTTGTAAAGAAAAGGTATATTACTAATCGAAAATAATGAGCAAAAAAATGCATATGGGAAGATAGACGTAAGAACAACAACAACAACGCCAAAAAGAGGAGTCCCGAGCAGCGTCTTTTGACAAAAAAGGGACGCAGAGAAACAGAGAGGGATAGCAAAACAGTGTGAATAATAAAAAAATGATAAAAGAAGACAGAAAGAGGACGCGTCTCTCCTTGTCTGACTCATGCGCAAGAGAAGAGAAAAGGGGCGTGGTCAAAACAACAGTGCCGCAGTTGCAAACAAATAATAAAACACTCTTTGTGCAGTGGGGCGCGTTTAGCAAACTGAACAAGTTGTAAACATATGACAAACCTTCCCAAAAAGGAGTAAGTCCCTCTACCCGAGCAGCGTCTTTCGATAGAAAAGAGACGCAGAGAAACAGAGTAATAAAATAATGATAAAGGAAGAGAGGAAGAGGGAGGAGGCCTCTCTCACCTTGTCTGACCCACTTTTTTTGGGAAAGAGAGGGAAGAGAGACAATATATACTCTCGTAAATGTTAAAGGGACCAAGATGGCCAGACAAGAAAAAAAACTATGCAACAGAAATAAAAATGGAAGGAGAACAAAAAATTTGGAAAAACCTCAAAAAACGGCCAAAAATTTGGCGCCAAAAATTCAACCTATTTTTTGAAGTTTCGGACCGGCCCGGATAATTTTCTGAATCCAAAGAAAAATAAGTTGCTCCCTAGTAATCAGCATGCTCTGAAACCATAGAGCAACATTTCGAAGCTCAATTCTGCAAGAGAAACGATTTTTTTCAAATTCTGTGACCCAGCCTGGTTTAGTTGTCAATCCCTGATCGCTGAAACTCTTTCACCATTCTTTAGAAACCAGCTTGATGATAAATAATAGTCCAACAGTTGTTAAGAGCAACGATTAATTGTTTTACAGCCTAGAGAGAGAGAGAGAGAGAGAGAGGGATTGTGAGAGACGCAGAGATTTCTATACAATTTGTCGGTTTTTGATGATTCAAGGAGCGAATTTTTTGGCAAAATTTTGAAAATCAAAAAATCCCCAATTTTATTAGTCTGCGACAAAGCAACCAAACACTTTAAATTCCCCAACAACAATATTTCACCGCAGTTTTTGTCATCGTCACAAAAATGAGAAAAATATTTCTGACCCTCTTTCTAACCTGTCAAATGGTGCAGGCCCGAATGCAATCGGTCAACATTAGCGGAACGTTTTTGTGCCATTCTCAACGAGTCATGCACCAACAGGTTGAACTATGGGAATATGATTTGTGTAGGCGTTTTGGGGGTTGAGAGAAATTAGAGATGTTTTTAGTGAATGCCAATGATTTTCTCAATCAAACACTGACCAATGATCAAGGAGAGTTTTCGTTGATCGGAAGACAGGATGAATTTCTGTCCATCGAGCCTTACGTTCAAATCATTCATGAATGTGGAGCGGAACCTGTAGGTTTATCAAAAAAAAAAAAAAAAAATTGCCGCCCTGAGGTTCGAACCCAGACAGCAAAACTCCCTCTAACTTTGAAGACACGCGCCCTACCACCTACACCACACGAGCAGATGTTGTTTTTCACTGTTAAACGCCCTTTTTACAGGGTTGTGTAAAGCAGACAAGCTACCCAGTACCCAAAGAGCACATCGATCGGCATTACGACATGAGCCTTCTCTCGTTAGACATTTTCGTCGAAGGTGAAAAAACGCTATGTGGAGATCAAGTTCCTAAACAGTATAGAGAAAGTATGAGCAAGCAGAAATAAATGTTTTTTTCTTTTTTTTGGAAAGTAATGAGTCATTTTTCTTTGAACCTGTTCTGATAGTGTCACGACCCTTTAGAACAACAGAAAATTGCAAGTCGCGCCAGACGCGGGGAAGAAAAGATAAAAGGCTAGAGAACGAGAGGTCGTGGCGAGAAATTTTGATAAACGCTGTGGCGCCAAATTTTATAAAGGCAGAGTACGAGTGTTCGTCGCGATATAATCTTTGTAAAGTTTGGCGCCACAGCGTTTATCAACATATCTCGCCGCGACCTCTCGTTCTTTAGCCTTTTATCTTTTCTTCCCGGCGTCTGGCTCGACTTGCAAAAAAAAGGGTCGTGGTGTGACCGGTATATAAACGAAGATAGTTGACCAGCAACGGAAAAATGAAACTATTTCTGGCGCTGACTTACTTTTTCGTTTTTGCTGATGCTAGTTTACAAAATATAACTGTGAAAGGTGTTGCGGTTTGTAATAAGAGACGGCTGGCTAACGCAAAAGTTGTGTTGGTGGAAAAAGATCGATGTGAGTTTTAAAGGTACATTGTCACTCAGAAATACATTTTTCGTTTTTGCCAAAATCTCAAGACTTCAACTTTCGATGTGTGAAATGTCGTCCGCAAACACCGTTTGTGTGTGTGCGTGCGGGTACAGTAACCCACGACAAAAATTTGTTTTATTTTTTATTTCAAAAACCACATACATTGAATGTTGAAGTTTTCAATTTTAAGATTTCTATTAAAAAGAAAAAAAAACGATTTCTGAGTGACAGAGTACTTTGGAGAGACGCAGAGAAACACAGAGGGACATGTCTTTAAAGAAAGACTATTGAAAAACGAGAGATTTAGAGAAACATAAGTTTTGCAGTTGATCCAAACGACGAACTCGCACACGTCGAAACCAACAGTGAAGGAGAATTCGAAATTTTCGGACAAGACAATGAAATTTTTACCATCGAACCGATAATTCGAATAACTCATGCATGCAACACTGAAAAAAACTGCAACAGAACATCCGAATATCGTGTACCTAAATCGTTGATCGGTTCGGTTTACAACATGACTTATGTGACTCTAGATGTTGTTGTTCATAACGACAAGATCAAATGTAAATAATTGTTGTCTCACTGTAATAAAAAATTGATTGTTTCTCACACAAAAAAAAGTTATAATGCTTATAAAACAAGATGTCAACCAACTGAAATCATCACAAAATGTTGTTGCCGCTTTTGCTCAGTGTTTTGAGCGTTTCTGCCGACAACGTAACTGTTCAAGGCGTTTTTGCCTGTAATGGAAAACCGCTAGAAGGTGTTAACATCACCTTGTATGAGTATGATTGTAAGTTTTTCCACAACTTTCGATGTATGTGATTCAAAACACCAAGAAAAAAAATGAATTTCTTGTCGTGGGTTACTGTACCTGCCGACACACACAGACGGTGTTTGCGGACAACAATCTTTTTTTTTGTTGAATTTCACACATCGAAAGTTGAGATTTTTTAACCATGTTCCTTTAAGGGGACCCGGATGATCTTCTCGCCACGACCGTCACAAAAAGTGATGGAAAATTCGAAATCCGCGGAACAGAATGGGAACTTACTGGCACTCTAGAACCCTACATCATCGTTGAACATACGTGTAATGTGCCGGTGAGATTTTTTTTTGCATTCTTTTTGGATTTCTAGGCCACGTAAAACTTTCAGAGCGGGTGTAGAAGCGTCGCGAAGTATAAGGTGCCGAGATATTTCGTCGATAAGGTGTATAACATGACAGTTATAGTTTTGGATATCCCTGTTATTCTGGAAAAAAGATATTGTTCATGATAATAAAGTTTAATTGGGTCAGTTTTGTCTATAGAGAGTGAGAGAGAGAGAGAGAGAGAGAGAGAGAGAGAGAGAGAGAGAGAGAGAGAGAGAGAGAGAGAGAGAGAGAGAGAGAGAGAGAGAGAGAGACGCAGAGAAACACAACTTTTATCGATTCAAAAATCGTGAAAAATACTTTTTAAAGTTGTAAAAAGAAAAAAAACTCGAAAATAGTCGAAAAAAAACAAAAAAAAAACTATTTCTGAGTGAAAGGGTGTTTTTGAGAGACGCAGAGAAACACAACGACCCCGTGAATTGTTTGCAATACAATTTGATGACTTTGACACACTACGTTGTCCGACTTTACAGGTTTTATCGACTTTTCTTTTGGTGACAAACAATGTGACCAAACGAAAAAATCAATCTCTGATCATCTGGCACATTGCCAAACATCTTCACATGACCAATCCACCTCCGCTTATTAACAACTGACGACCACGCCCCTCACCCACCAACATGTATAAATAATGAGTTTCGAAAATTTTCTAAATCAGAAAATGAGATCACTCTTTTTCCTCGCTTGTATTCTGGCCACTTGGCTTGGTGCCAACGCAAAACTTCAAAATGTGACTGTCAAGGGAATTGCGATTTGTAACAAACGCCGATTGGCCAACGCCAAGGTTGTACTAATTGACAAGGATACTTGTGAGTTTGGGGAATTTCAAAAATGAGGTTAAATTGAATTTTAGTGGATCCCAACGACGAGTTGGCCAGTATCCACACCAACAAGGAGGGTGAATTCGAGTTGTTCGGGGAGGAGGACGAAGTCGGTAAAATCGAACCATACCTTCGTATTCATCACAACTGTAATGCTAAACCGGTGAGTTGCACATACAGTAGCCTACAGTAACCTCCCACTTTTTCAGGGATGCACAAAACGTTCAGAGTATCAGATTCCCCAGGATAAAATTGGATCAGTTTACGATATGACTTATGTTCCGTTGGATATTGTTGTTCACAATGAGAAAATTACTTGCTAAATTTGTTTTGTTTTTGTATATTTTTATGGAATGATTAAATTTGTTTATATTGTGAGAGACGCAGAGAAAAAAAACTCCGAGAGAACTACAGAATGTGTCAAGAAACAACGGAAAAATTCCATTTTTTATTCACCGACAGTATACAGGTACGCACACTGCTATTATTTGCGTGTTGGCCATGCTTACATCCCTAAGCCTTAGTTTTTGAAATTTTGCGGTTTTGAAATGTCGCGGTTTCGAAATGTCGCAAACCTGGGAGAAAACATATGAAACAGTTCATTATTCAAAAAAAAACCAGACAAAAAAGCAATCTACTTGCACTTTTCCTTTTCTCCGTGAACTTTGATGTCCAAAGTGACATAAGTCATGTCGTATGTCGAACCGAGCTTCTCCTTTGGCACAAGATATTCTCCGATACGGTTGCAGTTCTACAATTTTTCCAGAAATACCCTAAAAATTCAAAGAAAACTCACTGGTTTTGATGGGTTACAATTGTGAGTGATACGAAGGTATGGAGCGATGGCGTGAGTTTCGTCTTGTTCACCATAGACGGAGAACTCTCCTTCCGAGTTGGTGTGAATTGTGGCGAGCAAATCGTCGGGGTCAACTGGAAAATCGCACATTTTTGTGGGCAGAAATAGGGAAACTCACGTGTATCCTTCTCCCACAGTTCGACTTGAACATTGGCCAGGCGCTTCTTGTTACAAACCGCGACACCCTTCACAGTCACATTTTGAAGATAGGCTGAGCATTCGAAAATGCACAACGCCGCCAACACACAACAACCCACTAATTTCATTTTGTCGATGACTGGATGGGTCGCCTTCAGGCCATTTTATATTGAAGTCAGTTTAAACAGTTGTTGTTGAGAGATAATGTCGTAACAATAAACAACACACGTATGCACTTTCAATCAAAAATGAGATGAGTCAAAATGAATGTCAGTTGTGCTGAGAAATGTTGAAAAAAAATAAAGAGGAATGATACAATTTTTGAGGTGTAAAAATATGGCATCTTTCCCAAAAATGAGAGGATGTCGCACCATCTGTTATCGATCAATAACAACACATAGTTTTGATGTCATATGTTTACAACTTGTGTACTTAGTTTGCTAATCGATAAAACGCGCCCAACCGCACAAAGAGAGAGTAAACCACTCACATTTGTGTGTCGCGGCTTTTGCGTCGCGTGTGTTATCATTAGAGCGCATTTTACCCATTCGATATTATCTCAAAATCGAATCGATAAAACGCGCTCTATTGATAATGTTGTGCTTAATCTAATGAGAAGTGATTTTGATATCAGAATCTGATTCTACGTGTCTGAAATGTCTTGAAAAAGCATACAGAAACAAGAGACGCAGAGAGAAGATCTTTTAATAATATAATTGATAAAAATCTATACGTGAACGCAGAAAAATCGAAAAACTCACTCTCCTCAGTTCTAGAAAATTGTTGTTATAAGAAAAGAAGATTGTCTAGGATGGATAATAATGAAGTTTCACTAAATTGGATCAAAGAAAGAGTTCACGATCAGAAACATTTTACGGCTCGATGGTTGGAGACGGCATCGCACGCGTCTGGACATAGCGTGGAGAATGTCGCCAAAGTTGTGATAGCCAGCGTGTTTTGTCTACTCGTTGTCGCTGATCATCAGGTAGATATTGATATTTCTCGAGAAAAAAATCGATAATTGTTAGGCTCACTTTTTTGCCAATCTGATTTTGGTGTTGATACCGTTTCTGCTGATCTTTGTCTATCCGGATGAGCAACCTTCGGATCGTTCACTACTTGTCTACTTTATCACATTCGGATTTCTCACCGTTTTAGATCGAAACCTTGAAAAACTACCATTTTATTATGCTTTGAAACTGGTCATATTGTTGCTTTTGTATCTTCCACCATGGAGTCTTGCCGAATGTATCGAGGAGAATGTGAAAAAAGTGGTAAGAGTGAAACGTATTTCTCACTGGTTTTTTTTTTGGGATTTCAGGTGCAAGAGGAAAAACCGCAGTTATTAGAGCGAAATGATGATGAGCATGTCGAGAGAACTTCGAAGAAAAATAGCAGATCTTCGGTGATTCGACACGATCCACCTCCACCACCACCACCACAAGATCCTGCACCATCAACATCTCGTTCAAAACGCGAAGAACAATCGGTACCGCTCAAAGATCTCGATCTAGTCACCGCAGTCTCCACCGCACAAGACGCATCGAGTCAGACGCCGACGAAAGGAAAACGCGATCGACAATCGGCGGCGTTGACCGAAGTGATTGCTCCTCCTCCTCCGCCGGTGGTCAACGATGACAGTTTTAAACGATCGCAACGAATGGATCTTCCACAATTTGTGTCGACCGCCCAACCGGTGGCCGTTCGACAACGAGCAATGTCGTCGAGAAGTGGGTCTGATTTGGCTGACGGATCGTCGCGAAGAATGAAGTTTGGTCAGAATCCTATGGCGATTGGATCGTTTCATCAGTTGAAGTCTGATGCAGAAGGGTTTAACTCGAATTGTAAGTTGGGTCAGGTCTTCCTTCATCGGCTGAAAAACAACTTTTGGCTCTTCGCAAAATTTCCGGTCCCGACCAAGCCTACTGTAATCCAGGTGGCACAGCGAAAGTTTATGAGGTGTTGAAAAAGGTCTAATTAGGTCACATCTGTTGTTATTGTAGTGTTGATATCATCATAAACAACAACAACAGGTGTGACCTTTGCTCCAATTATTTTTGATCGCAAAAAAATGTCACATAAGAACAAAAACGAAAATTTGAGAGAAAATGTCACGGTACTTTTTCACTCTTTAGTAATCGGCCCTGGCAACAACCTGCACGATCTCATCTTCTTCCCAATGAACTCGCTCGTTTTCAACGCCCCATTCGATTTTGACAATTTGACATATCACATGAAAATCCACAACAACTCACATCATCGCATCGCCTATGCTGTCAAAGGAAACGCCGTTCCACGTGTCATGGTCTATCCGACTGTGGGCATTTTTGAGCTGCGCGAAACGAAAATGTTTGCGGTCACCGTGCAAAAATTCGACTACAATTTCACGGATTTTGAAAAGGATCGCATCGCGTTTGACTATGTCATTTTGCCGGACAGTGTGAAGGATCAGCATTTTTCGATGAAAATGTTTCAGCACGCCGATTCGAAGCGAAGAAAAAATATCAAAATTGTGTACAATCCATAAACTTTTGATTTTTCTCTCACTAAAAAACTATACTTTTTCTCATCCCAGACATGAAGCTGAACAAAACAGAGGTAATTACCGTCTATGATAAATGTGTTGTTCTCGAAGAATAGTGACAAAAACAAACAGCAACTGTCACAGCTACTATAAAACCGCCCCAATTCTACCTCAAAAAACACACAATCATGCGTTCTGTTGGTATTGCTTTGGTCTTGGCCGCGTTGTGCATTTTCGAATGCTCGGCAAAACTTCAAAATGTGACTGTGAAGGGGGTCGCCGTTTGTAATAAGAAGCGTCTGGCCAATGTTCAAGTCGAACTGTGGGAGAAGGATACTCGTAAGTTGTCTCTCTCTCTCTTTCTTTTTTTTTTGAAGCCCCAGTTTTTAGTTGACCCTGATGATTTGTTGAACACTGTCACAACCAACAGTGAAGGAGAGTTTGAGATTTATGGAGAAGAGGACGAGACTCACGCGATTGTCCCATACATTCGCGTCACCCACAACTGTAACCCATCAAAACCGGTTAGTTTGAAATATCACCTAGCAAACCATAAATTCTCAAAAATTTAGAACTGCAACCGTATTGGAGAATACATGGTTCCAAAAGACAAACTTGGAGGAACTTATGATATGACCTACCTCACCCTTGACATCAAAGTTCATGGAGAAAAGGAGAAATGCAAGTAGATTTCACGTTTTTCCGTAATAAATGGTTATTATTTTTATTTTGAGACATCTCAGAAAACCCGTTTTTTGTCATATTTACTTGGATAACAACGATTCGCCTGGCTCTTGTTCATCTTCATCGTCTTCATGATTTTCGTCCTCTTGACATTCTTGGATTTCGTCTTCGAATCTTTTCGGAGATCTGAAATTTGTTTAATCAAAAAAAAAAAAAAAAAAAAAAAAATGTTGTAGACTTACGAGTTGGGATCTTCTAGCTTCTTCTGTTTAGCTCGTTCGTGTCTCACAGAAATATTCCGAATATCATTCTTCGAAATATACTTCAGCTTGCACTCATATCCTTCATACTCTTCTCTTATATAGTAAAAGATTTGATCAGAATTCCATCCGAGATCCAACAACTCTCTCACATAGTTCTCTTGCGACTCGGTGAACCAAAGGAGTTTGTGATTGAGCTCGTGGCCAATGTGACTAAAACAACCGGTCACGTACAACGTAGAGTCGGGATTCAGGTAAACTTTGAGAAACGCCGTACAACATTGATCAAGTTTTCGAGGCTTTGATTTGCGCTTTTTCGCCACACTGTTATATTTTCCAACCATATGACAGCGATAGAACGTTTCTCCGGCGTGTCCGGTTCTTTTGGTGAGCGATGTGCACGTATCTTCTTGACGTCGATCAAACCAGTTCTGAAAATCCATACCTGGCCTTAGAGGAGAAAAAGTACCGTGACATTTTTTAGAAAAATATGATTTTCTCTCAAATTTTCAGCTATTTTTTTTTACATTTTTTTTGTTTTTGTCCTTATGTGCCATTTTTGGATCAATAATATTTGGTCGAGCATTGGAGAAAAGGTCACACCTGTTGTTGTTATTTATGATGTTATCAACACTACAATAACAACAGATGTGACCTAATTAGACCTTTTTGACACCTAATAAAATTTGAACGTTTCTTTGTGCCACATGGATTACTGTACAACAGGCTTGGTCGGAGCCGGAAATTTTCAAAAAAAAAAACTAACCTTGAAACTTTGAGCATCTTGAAACCCTACTCGTTCCATAATATATTTCGTATCGTCGGTTTCATGCTCTGAATGACAATGTCTGACCAAGTCTTCATTTGTATCGACCGGTTTTTTACACAATGGACACGAAATTGTCGATTGTCGAAAACGCGAAGATCCCACAGTGACGAGGGGAAAATCTTGCGATTTTTGATTTTCGACACTCCTCTCGTTTTTCAAATCATGTCTCTCCCGTTTTTCTGGCGGGTCGACGACACATATTTCTCCTTCTTCAATTTCATCTTTCGATGTTGATGCTGTTGGTTGCATTTCTAGAACTTCTTCCTCGATATACACTGGGTCAATGATTTCGTCTTCTTCTCCGTCAAACTTATTGGCTGGCGAATGATAAAGCTGTTGTTTCTCTTGACGAGTTATACAAATTCGTTGATGCACAACTAACGACATCATGTTTTTGAACGATACTCCACACATATCACATTCGAAACTGTGCGGACCGTTCACTAATTTTTTCTCTGATTTTATCATGTTGATCAGTTGCTTGCATTCTTCTCTGCTCCAGTTATGCTGATTCCAAAGATGGCGGTATATGTTTTTTTGTAAATAACTTCTTCCGCATTCCGGACAACCAACTAAATCGACAAGTCGAACCTCTTGTGGTTGTTGCTGTTGTTGTTGTTGCTGTTGCTGACTGTTGGGAAACACTTTTGACATCTGAAACTCAATTTTTAGATAAAACTAATTTTTAAAGATAAAATAAAAAAATTAGGTAGGATTTACGGGTGTAAAACGAATTTTAGGGAGACAACCGCGCCGCAACCGCGCTGTGTTGCTCTACTGAGAAATTTTCCGAATTCAAAAATATTAATTTTTGCTGAATTTTTTTTATTTTCGTAAAAATCCGCCTGAAACTGGTTTTCAACGTTGTTAACACATGGAACATTTTTTACAGGTTGAATATGCCAACGTTTAAATTAAGTGACGATGAACCAAGTTCCGAATATATGGGAGATAGTGATATGTATTTCCGACAGTGGCGAGTGAACTCTATGAAACCAGTACTCGACGAAAAGTATGTTTCTGTTAAAGTTTTCTATTTTCTACCAACGTTTTTTATTAGGTTAGACAGAGATTTCGCTGAATCCCAAACAAGACGAGAAAACAAAGAGAGAGAAATAGAAATTCGTAGAAAACTGCACTCGGACAAATTTGACGAAAAATTGAAGAAGCTTTCACAACAATTTCGCAGTGTTACTCTCGCAACCGGCAATGAAAAACCAACTACATCGTTGTTGAATCGAAAATCAACCGAAGAAGAAAAACGACAAATGCGAGAAGCGGTCGAAAGAGAGTTTGCCAAACCAAGTTCAACTGCAACTATGATTCCGGCTAGTAAACAATTTGCACCAAGACCAAGAAAAAATCCAGTGTTTGGCAATGCTATGGCTTCCTGTGAGAATATTGTCAAACCAAAACCTCTGCAACATCTCGAAACAGGGACGAGCACATCGACACCAACAAATTTGAATAATAGTCAAGATTCGGTGTTTTTCCCACAAGAGCATAGTTCGTTTAATTTGGACGGGTATAATGGAGCGCGACCATCTTTTATGTTTTCTAGAAATGGTGCCACTTCCACGCCAGTTTCAAAGTGAGTTTTTAAGATTTTAAAAACCTTCATTTCAATAATTTACAGAACATTCTTCAAACTTACATGTGACCCAGGAACCCTCGAAAACATCTCTTTTGATAGTTCAACCTATATTACCGCATTAGAATCACCTACAAAAGAACAGACACCCGAAGAACGCGAAAGGGACAGACAAAATTTAATGGAACTTCAAAGACGTCTAGATGAAAACGAGAGGGAAGCGATGAAACTGAGAGCCAACGATGAACGAGAAAAAATGTGGAACGAAGCGATTCGTAAAGTAAGAGAAGAAAGACGAGCTGAATCGGCTATGGCTGAAGAAGAGAGGAAACGACAAGAAATGTATCGAGAAGCTGAACGACAGGAAATAGAAAGACAACAAGAGTTGGCAAGACAGGCAGCGATTCGAGCAGCACAGAAGGCTGAAATCGAGAAAAATCGAGAAGAAAGTAAGGATTTTGAAGATAGTAAAGAAGAAAACAGTGCTATCGAAGATGTGGAAAAACGACCTTTCTTACTGTTCAAAAAGTTTGTGGATTTGAAATCTCGTATTGATAAGAACAAAATCGAGTATGATGCTAAAGCTGAGGTATTTTTTATTTTAAAAAATGTTCTCTAAAAAATTTCTGTCACTCTTAACGACGATCAAAAAAAAAATGTAACCCCCTAGTAGGTCCACCCTCTGTTACACGAAGAAAAAACAAAGAAAAATAGGTGAAAATTATGAAAAGAGAGCCAATATGACTTATAGTAAAAAGTTGAAGACAACCGAAAAAAAACAAGATAAAAAAGGAATGAGACAAAAAAGAAATAAAACAATAATAGAAAACTGAGCGGAAGGTGAATGAATGAATGAATGAACACAAGAAGAGGTGCTCATCTTTGGCCCCGCCCATTTTTGCAACCCACGCCGCTTACAAAAAAGGGGGCGGAGTCAACACTCTATGTGCCTTCTTGTGTGCATTCATTCATTCATTATTCTCCTTTTGCTCAGTTTTCTAATATTGTTTTCTTTCTTTCTTCTCTCGTTCTTTTTGATTACCTTTTTTTGTTTTGCTCTCGCACTCACGGCTGTTTGATATAAAGGGAGGAGCGGCAGTGAGCGATGACGTCATAGTTTTTCAAAGCAAAACTTACGGCTCGGCATTCGGCTCATACAGGACATAAAATGAAAAACTAAAAACACAGCGATAATCTACGTATCCGAATCTCTTAGAATAAGTATAACCCGGTTCACGTACGTGCGTTTAAAGAAATCACATATCGTGGCGAGACCCATTTACGCGCATGGAACATGTTTCTTTGTGTGTGTGTTTCGCGGAAGTTCGAAATTTTTATTTTTTTTAATTTTTCTTCATTGTGAGGTGTTACAGTAGGATTTTTTTGTTTAAAATAAAAAGATTAGTCTGAATGATGAAAATGGTAACCCAATGAAGAAAACATTCCCATTACAACCCTTTATCGCTTCTTCCCGTATCAACTTCATTTCCCAACTCATTTCTTCCTCAACTTGTTCACGAATAATTATCTACAACTCTCTGCGAAGTCGATATCACAACTCGTGCACTATCATCTACACAACGTCCGATATTCAATTTCGTATGGACCATTCTACACTATCTCTTTCCACCTGAGAAATAATAATTACGGAAAAATGAAAACATTGCACAGTATTTTCAAACATAAACATCAAAAAATTCAAATTGCTGTAAACTGTTTAAATCTCTGCCATTTTTGTTTGATCCCCTAAGAAAAGAAATAACTAAAATCTCGAAAAATCAAAATATTTAAAAGAATTGCTAAATAATTTTCAACAATTAAAAACTCTAAAATTCTCTGAACCATATGGATCTCCGCCTTCTAAAAAAATCTGAATCTCCACCTTCTAAATTTGTTTCATTTGTGAAAAAAAGTTTCACCGTACAACAATAATTGGTCATAAAAAACTTTATTACAGAAAAAATAATAAGAATGAAATATGAAAAATTGTTGCGGAATATTTTGCGAATAAAAAAACTAAGGAGAGTTTTAGATGAGATTCGAATTCGACGCCAAAACCATGCACGAGTGAGTCTTTCCGTGAACGCAAATCTGAAAAAAACCTTTTAGAGAAGATTTAAGAAGAACATTGCTTTGAAAACAAAATTATACTATAAAGCAACTGAAACCATCAAGAAACCAAGATCAAGTTTCACTAAGAAGCGGAAAAGAGCCAGATTTCGAACATTAGGAAGACTGCGAAAGGCGCGAGGTGAGTATTAAAACTATTTTTTGAACCTATCGTTTTCCTGATTTTTCAAGGAACTCGTAAATTTTTTTCCCTACGAAGGATGTCATTTCGATAAAAAATTTCAAAAAAAAATTATTAATAACACAAAAAATGGGGCATCTTGATTTTTATTATAGTTTTTGTGGAACTGGATTATTGTATGGAACTTTTGGATGAAATGGTAGTTTCATTAAATAGGCAATAAATTTTTTTAAATTTATTAACGTCGAAGTTTATTTTATATTTTTTGAAATTTTACAAAATGTGCTCAATACGATTTTTCACATACCTCGATCAAAAACATGGAAATCCTTATTTTCAGAATCGCACTCGCGATTTTTCACACAAAAATTCTTCAAAAATTTTGTGCTGTCTCATTTATCATATGACTTTTGTGCTTAAAATATTGTGCCACGTGGAATTCTACGTTTTCGGCGAGGTATGATTTTTGGTATTTTTGAAAAAAAAATTCAAAGTTCATTAAAAAAATTACAAATAATGACTGAAACAGAATAATTTTTTGAACATGTTTTGATGAATTTTTGAATGATAAAATGCAATTTACCTGAGATTGTATTTTTTGTTATCGTCTCGCTTGAACTTCAGAGATTAGCCAACCACTACCGAGCTTGGTTTTGGCTGACAACAGGATGGAGATAAATGAAGGCGAAGTTTTGGTTGATGAGCCGAATGGTGAAACACCTGGAGACGAACGATTGGTTGATGACCCGAATGAAGTATTTGACCCTGAAACAAGTCGCAATGAAAACTTAGAAGAAATTGGTGATTTTCAAATGGATTTTCTTGATGTTGACGGAACATCTTCACAACAGGCGACACTTGAAAAAATTTCGTTCAAATGTCAGGGATGTTTAACTGAAGTTGCCACGAAACAAATTTCACACGTGCATTACGAGAACAGCGGCTTTAAATATAGAGCACTGAGCGATTCTGGAGATCGGGTCAGGAAAACAATGATCAGAACGAATGAAAGATGTATAGTATTGTTGCTGAGAAAGAGAGACGACAGGAAAATGCCAGAAATTGAGTGTTATGTGGACAGTGATAATGATGAAGAAGATGATGATGATGATGAAGATTTGCAATTAAATAATTAATAATGTCTCAATTTTGAATATTAGAAAATTTCTTGTTCTACGTTTTTCACCTTTTGTAAATATTATCTATCTATATAATATTCAACTTGATCTAGGAAATTTTTGCTTGTATTTTTCAATTTAATGATAGAACATTTTAATAATCTGTCTGCTCAGTTATTTTAATTTACAATAAAACCAGTAACACATTATATAGAAATGAGTTTGTTTTATGGGCTTAACTTCTTAATAAATAGATGTAAAGACAGCTAACGCCCTCGGACTAAGTCTCCGCAAATCAGTTCCTAAAGAAATTACTGAGAATTATGAAGAGAAACAGCAAAAAACAAACAAACAAACCGACAAAAAAAAATAAATTATTTAAAAAAAAAAAATAAATTTTTGAATTGAAGTCTGCAAAGTCTCGTCGCGGTGTACGCACAACCGAGTTGCGTACCGTATACCCAAAATTTTTATTGCCGAGCTTAAACAGGCGTGCACTCATCATTGAATGGTACTGTTGTATTCTTTCTTTCAAACCAAAAAATTTTTTTCAGCCAAAAGCGCGATCTCTCCTAAGACGAACAATCACCGAAAAAATCACCATATTCACTCATAAAAACACCACCGAAACGGAGAAGAAACATATTATCGAATTTTTCCGGACACTTCTCAAAAAACTTCCTGTTGATGGGTGAGTTTGACAATTTTTTTCTGAAAATCCAAATTTTTTTAGGTATTCTCTCAATCAAGAGTCAAAAGAAAAACTTCAATTAGCGACTTCGGAAGATGTGGAGTATTCGATTTTCTGTATTGTCGATAAATATTTGGTTGGTTTTTTTTGAAAATACAAAACTTACTGTATTTTTTTCAGTCACTCGTTGCCTTGAACATTCCAACGTCTATAGATGAACTGTTGGCACCAACTGAATCTAGTTTCACTTCAACTGTTGGTGATTTGATCTCAAGAGTAAGTCAAACATTTCTGAATCATCACATCGCATAATTTCAGATCTCTGCAAGTGCCAAAAAAATGGAAACAATCTTCATCGCCCTTATAATGAATCAATCTGTTGTGTTGCGACAAAAATCGGATGAATGTATCAAAGTGTTTGAAGAGGATTCGAAAACGCTTGATGTTTCGGAACAGACGATGATACTGAATCGCGAAAAATGTTTAGTCGAGTTGTTTATAACAGTTTTTGTGAAAAGTGGGTTTATTCTTCTCTATAGAGAAGAGATCTTTAACATGGTGAAAATGGTTGTTTTCAGATGCCTATTTTGCGTCGAGAAACATCAAACTGAACTTGACCAATGAGCTTTTGTGGGAATATGCGGAACGTGTGCTGAATTGGTGTGTAGAAGTTCCGAAGTCGTCTATTCTTTTGGCCTACTTGTTAACGGTTAGTTGTTTTTAGGAAATCCCAAAAATTGATTTCTCAACGCTAATTTTCTGACATTTTTGGCTGCAAAATTTTGAAAATTCATAAACCCCGTTTTTGTCAGATCGCCAAGCCTCGATTAGAAGAACAAAAAGACAGATGGCTAGAGTTTGTCGACTATCTCAAGAACGAAGCATTGCCAACAATGCTCGAATATGAGAACGAAAATCAACACGTTCACGACAGCAGTGTGACGATTCTAGAGGAGATTGTGAAAAAATTGAAACTTTGAACAAGTATCATGTTATATTGTCGTTTATGTCAAATACGTTTTTTTGTTGTTGTTTCTGCTGTGAAATAGAGATATGAACAATTTTCCTGTTACCTAGTTCACTCGTCTAACCCATTTTTCTGTCGTTAGTGAGAAAGGATAACACACAAAAAAAAACGAGGCCCTGACCTAATTTCGATTAGCAAGTTTTCATTCTCGCCCATTTTCACACACTGATCATGATGGACGTGTGGAGAGTTTCGACGATTGTCGGAAGTGTTTTTTCGACGTTTGCCGTGTTGACAGTTATTGTCGGTTTGCCGCTTTTGCACAATCATGTTCAAAAGATCACCACTATTATGCTCACCGAGGTTGAGATGTGTAAGGTGAGTATTTTTCCCGCGCAAAAAAAATTACCCCAAAAAAACATTTGTAGAGTGAAAGTCAGGACATTTGGAAACAGATGACTTTTGTCGCTTCGAGACCCGCCAACAAAACCAAACGTCAATCACCATACGGAAACTACGGAGCGGTGCCTTCGAGCGCGTGTTGCGCGTGTACGCAAGGTCTACCGGGTGCGCGCGGTGAGCCAGGACCCGACGGCGAGCCGGGTCGCGACGGATTCCCGGGACGCGATGGCAACAACGGTGTCGCCGGCAAATATCTGCCCGCACCACCGCCGGGCACCAACGCGTGCCAAAAGTGTCCACCGGGGCCGCCGGGTCCGCCCGGTCTACCCGGACCGAAAGGGCCGCGCGGACCGTCCGGACAAGAGGGCAAAGCCGGACGATTCGGCGAGGACAATCGACCAGGGCCACCAGGACCACCGGGTGTACGCGGAGAACCGGGAGCGCCCGGCGAGAAGGGACCGACCGGTGATCGTGGAAAGGTGTTGAACGGCGCGCCGCCCGGACCACCGGGACCCACGGGTAAGGTCGGACCGCGCGGACCACCCGGTGGCAAGGGACACGACGGAAAGCCGGGGCTTGGCGGACAGCCAGGAGTGAGAGGAGCTGTCGGAGCGAGAGGTGACGCCGGAAATCCCGGACTTCCAGGACCACAGGGACCAAAGGTTGGTTTAGGGGTATGCGATGTGCAAAGTAAAGAACGAGCTAAAAATACGTGTTTTTTTCAACAAAAAAAAAACCAATTTTTGTGCATTTTCATGTCACCGTGTTCGCGCATGTTGCGTACCGTATACCTATTCGCGTTTATTCCAGGGTGAACCCGGCAACCCAGGAACATGCTCCCACTGCCAATCAAAATCACCTGCCGCCGCTCCAATCTCCCGGCCATCTCCTCCTCCACCACAAGCCGATCAATACAGACCGGCTCAAGAAACCTACCCATCAAGCAATCAATATTTGTGGATTCATTGAAGAAAATAATTTTGCTAATAAATACTTGTTTCTTGATTATTTACTATTTTGTGAAAGTGACAACGAGTTTCTCTTTTTTTTTGCTGATAAGATATCTAAACCAGTAGAAATGTGAAATATAAAAGAAGCTGGCTTTGGCAAATTATCCAAGAAACAAAAATAAAAGAAAATGTTCAAGATCTTCGTCTTCTTACTTCTCGTTCAAGTAGCTTCCTCACTTTTCTTCCCATCGGTTAGCCCTAGTGGAGGATGTGGGTGCGGTTGTGCACCACCACCACCGCCTGTGTGAGTTATTTCAAAATTTAAAATTCCCCAATCTCAAAAAATACAAAAAATTGCAGTTGCGGTTGCGGAGGTCGTAAAAAACGTGACATCGGTCACGTTCGCGGTCATCTCACTCATCTCAAAAGCAACTCAACCAATGAGATGAACAACCAATGTAATAGTCAAGAGCTGTCCGAGGTTATTCTCAAACATCTCTCAAAGACACATCTCAAGGAATCAAGAGAGGCAATCTACAAAGAGTTGGACGCCGCCTATCCGGATAACATGTTCACTGTTATCTGTATGGCTAATGGTACGGCGTCTTTCCAAGCCGACGCGTTGCATTATTGTCTTGAGGGGGATAAGAATGGGCATTGTTATGTTTTCGGCTTCTAATTATTAATTTCATGTTCCTTTAATAATTATTTTCTTTTTTAATAAATAAATAAATGTTAGAACTTATCACAATCTCAATGTATCAATGCAATTGGGTAGTTTGAAAATCGGCGTTTGAAAAGATGCGCAACAAAAACGCCGCATCATCATACGCATCAAACGTGCACGGAATGATGACATACGCTCCAGGTGCGACGCGGAACCGCGCCGTCACCTCGCGCATATTAATGAAAACCTTGGTTCGAGCCACCGGTTTTTGTGAGCGAATCGTCGATTCGGTGAGCGGTTGTGAACCGTCGGAGCGATATACGGCGAAGCCGATCGCGAGATTGTCCAGATTTTTCGGGCGCAATTCACGCCGATATTTTTGGAGCACGGCGGCGATGACGGTGCATTTTCCGTCGGCTTCTACTGATGTTTCGGGAACTTGGAAATAGGTGCCGTATTGGGGATTGGTGTAGTAGGTGTCTGGACAATTTTTTCGAAAATAATTTCGAGCTCGAAATTTTCAGCCTACCATTATTCTGACATCCTCCAGCCGTTCCATTTCTACTGCTCCATTCTCCATTCTCCGACTTTTCGACCCATCGATGTTTCTGTTGTTCGGACACTGCAACACCGGTCATTTCGGAAATCTCGTCCATCACATCAGCCGACAAATTGCAAACTTCCATTTGTGTGAAATTTTGCATAAAATCATCAAACGACATCCAAAATTCGCCGTCTTTCGCAAAATTGACACCCATCTGTTCGCGCTGCGCCGCGTCAATCGCGCTCCATTCCTGACTTCCGTCACTCCACGCACCCGTCCACTCTTTCGAATTGCCCCACGGATTTCGAATTCGCAACAACGGCACCGCGCCACGATAGGTGTTGGCGGTGTGAAGTGCGGTGATACTGTAGGCGTGTCCGCGGACGAGTCCGTTGGTCAGCTGAGCCTCTTTGACGTTCTCGTCGGCGTCGATGGAGCAGCCGAACAGTGAGCCCATTTGCATTCCGCGCACCAGCATTGCCAAAGTTGTTGCTTTGTCGGCTTTGGTGAGATCGAAGAATTCGGTTAGGCCACCGGTGAAGTCTTCGAGCGCTTCGGCCGTCGTACCGCCGTCCAGGTTTTCGTAACCACCGTAGAGCCTGGAAAAAGGTTTCCATTCAAGCGGTTTTTCATTTTTTTTAAAGTGAGTTTTGGCTCTTCGGAAAATTTTCGGCTCCGACCAAGCCTGTACAGTAATCCAGGCGGCACAAAGAAATTTTATTAGGTGTTGAAAATGTCTAATTAGGTCACATCTGTTGTTATTGTAGTATTGATATCATCATAAACAACAACAACAGGTGTGACCTTTGCTCCGACCAAGCCTGTTGTACAGTAATGCAGTCGGCACAAAGAGAGTTCATATTTTATGAGGTGTAAAAAGGGTTAATTAGGTCACATCTGTTGTTATTGTAGTATTGATATCATCATAAACAACAACAACAGGTGTGACCTTTGCTCCGACCAAGCCTGTTGTACAGTAATGCAGTCGGCACAAAGAGAGTTCATATTTTATGAGGTGTAAAAAGGGTTAATTAGGTCACATCTGTTGTTATTGTAGTATTGATATCATCATAAACAACAACAACAGGTGTGACCTTTGCTCCGACCAAGCCTGTTGTACAGTAATGCAGTCGGCACAAAGAGAGTTCATATTTTATGAGGTGTAAAAAGGGCTAATTAGGTCACATCTGTTGTTGTTGTTGTGTTGTGACCAATTATTTTTGACCAAAAAATGTCACATAAGGACAAAAACAGAAAAAAATATGAGAAAAATAGTAGATGTGAATTTTTGCGAGGAAACAGAGAACAATGGGAAAAAATGAATAGGTCTTTCTGTGCGATCTGGCATATCGAGCAACGTTGACTCAGGGTAGTCGGGTTCGGCCCCGGTAGGAAGCAATTTTTTTTCTTGTTTTTTTTCAGAATTTCAAAAATCTTACTTGGCATATGCTTTTTCCAGCAAAGCACTCCAGAACTCGTTATGTTCGTTGGATCTCATATAATACAACTCTCCATCCACAGTCGGCAATCGATCATCAATAACAACATCAACCCATTGACCATATCTCCAAAATTGAAAATGAAAAATGCCCGCATAATTTTCGATAAACGACTGATCCGGCGGCACAACACGATAAAACAGCTCGTCGCGAAGTGTCAAATTGGCAACGGCGGCGAGCAGCCAACAATCACCCAACGCTCCCTGCTTTACGTCGAAACGCGATTGTTGTCCGACAATCAATTGGGGATCGGAGAACAGTTCGCCGGGACGTTTCCAAACGATTTGCTCGTCGGGCCGAGTTTTGAACCAGATGCTACGATCGTTGGCCGGGAATTGGGGGTCTTCGAAGAGGACGCGTTGATCGAGACAACGTTGACGTTCTTGTTTGAAGTCGATAGGTTGGAAGTTTTGGGTGAATTGACCGCCTCCGCCACCGCTTCCAGGAACGAATGGATGAATCTGAACAACTTTTTAAGGAATTATTTCGCTTAAAAACCCTCACATCTCTTCTAAATTTCCCGCTGATAATGTTATCCAGCACAACTTTGCCAATATCACTCAACGAATTGTGTTGACCGCCCATACGGAAGATCAAATTTCCCGCGATCGCGCCAATAATGGCGCCTGTCGCCGGATTGATGCCGAAAAACTGGTGAGACGCCGACGATATTAAATTGCCTACCAACGATTCCATACCGCCGGATGAGAAGACGTTCGTCAGACCTCCGCCGTTTTGGTTGACGAGATTGCCGATTTGACCGACGACGCCGTCGAGTCCGCCACCGCCGAAACCGTCCATTGCGCCTTTGAAGAGACTGGAGAGACCGTGCGACTCGTTGGTCGAATCGTCGGCACCGTGAGCGATTGAGGCTTGTGCTTGGCCGTATTCTTCGTCATCCTCGTCTTCAACGTCATTTTCTTGGTAGTTGTCATCATTGTAATCACCTTGTTCATCTCCGTAATCTTCACCGCCATTGTAATTGTCTTGGTAGTCATTATCACCTTCATAATTATTTTCTTGATTTTCATATTCTCCAGCATCACCATAATTTCCCTCTTGATAACCACCTCCTTGATCACCGTAATCACCAGCATCGCCATAGTTCCCTTCATGATAACCTCTACCTTGATCACCGTAATCACCAGCATCGCCATAGTTCCCCTCTTGATAACCACCTCCTTGATCACCGTAATCACCAGCATCGCCATAGTTTCCATCTTGATAACCTCCGCCTTGATCATATTCGCCACCATCTTCATAATCACCTTGATCTTCGTCGTAGTACTCTTCGTCCGACATTTTTTCTGAAATATTGATCTATTTTACCGATTAACAAATGGTTCAGAACATAAAAAGTTTTTTTTTGCATAAAAAAACTAGAAATAAAAGTAAAAATGCAATATCGCTCTAACGAACAATAATTTCACGTCTGCGTCTCTCATTTTTGTGTGCTCTTAATATTTTATTTTATTTTAATTTATTTTTTTATTTAAAAAATCGAAATCAAGACAAAAATAGACAAACAAAATGTTTCGCAATAATTCCGCCTAGTTACACGAATACTAAATAATGTTTGACTGACCAGAAAACCACAAACAAAGAGAGAAAGTCAATAGAAACGTAGAGAAATCTGAAAACACTGTTTGTGAAAAATAAAATCGATGACCACATGGAGAAAAAGAAAGGAAAGAACACAGTGCGAGAAATCCGCGCTCCCCTTCCTCCTTTTCCATTGTTTTTTTTTTCGAATCCCTCTCTTTCTCTGCGTTTCTCACACGCGTGCACAATTGGCGACGAGAGGTCGCAGGTTCGATTCCCGGCTGGTGTATGAAGCTGGATTTTTGTTTTGTTTTTTTTGTATATTGGTATAGAAAGATAGTACGGGTCCCAGGCATACCAGAAAACATAAAAACATGGCATCTTGACTACTCTGGAACTTTTTATAACCAAAAACAGATGAAAATAGGCCATTTTTGGCCCAAAACCCATCATAACTCGAGAAATTTTTAGTCACTTTTTTTTATACTTTGCAATATCAAAGAAAAACATGTTATAAACCGAAAAAATAACATATGATCTGGAGTGAATCACTCTAACAGTACCAAAATCGGCCAAATGTGCCCTAAACTACGGTTTTTAAGCCATTTTTGGTCCAAAACCCATCATAACTCGAGAAATTTTTAGTCACTTTTTTTTATACTTTCCAATATCAAAGAAAAACATGTTAGGAATTGAAAAAACAATATTTGGTCCGGAGTGAATCACTCTAACAGTACCAAAATCGACCAAATATGCCCTAAACTAGCGGTTTTAGGCCTAAAACCCATCGTAACTCGAGAAATTTTTAGTAACTTTTTCTTAAACTTCCTAGCAATGAAGAAAAACATTCTAGAAACCAAAAAAACAACATTTGGTCCCTAGTGAATCACTTTGAGAGTACCAAAATCGGCTAAATGGGCCTTCAACTATGATTTTTAGACCATTTTTCGCCCAAAACCCATCGTAACTCGGAAAATTTTTAGTCACTTTTTTTTATACTTTCTAATATTGAAGAAAAACATGTTAGCAACCAGAAAAATAACATTTGGTCCGGAGTGAATCATTTTGAGAGTACCAAAATCGACCAAATAAGCCCTAAACTACCGGTTTTAGGCCATTTTAGGCCTAAAACCCATCGTAATTCGAGAAATTTTTAGTCACTTTTTTTTATACTCTCTAATATTGAAGAAAAACATGCTAGAAACTAAAAAAACAACATTTGGTCTGGAGTGAATCACTTTGAAAGTACCAAAATCGGCTAAATGGGCCCTCAACTACGGTTTTTGAGCCATTTTTGGCCAAAAATTTATCATAACTTGAGAAAGCACGGCCAAAAAAGGTTGGTTTTAGGTTTTCTGATACCCCAGTCAATATTAGAACTAATGTTAAGCAAAAACTAAAAGAAAAAAAACCATTTCGCCACAGCCGGGAATCGAACCAGCGACCTTATGCGCGCTGGTAATGCAACGGTACCACTACACTAGCGGCCGTCAACGCGCCACGACGTTTGAAAAATTCGAAAAAAAACGGAGTGTCGTAGCGCGGATTTCTCGCACTGTGAGAAATAGTTTTCACTTTTATGACAATGTTTGTCCGGTAGAAACAGAAAAACATTTTTATTTCGAAAAAAAGGTGTTTAGGAAGATGATGCATTTCTAGATGGTTCTTCCTCGATTTTGGCAGCGCAAATTGGCAAAAAAGGTACAGCTCTTCGATAGTTATCGATGATTAAAATGATTGGAATTGGATCAATCGCTGGATACATTGCATAAAGTATCGTTGCAATATGCCCCGCACTATGAACGTTGATATCAACATCCATAACTCCCAAAAATAGAAAAACTGACACCGGAATGTACATGAAAATCATTGGAATACATGTCTGAAATTGTCTTGATTTACTGTAATTTATTGCGAATATAAAACACCTGAAAAATCAGCGCCTTGTAAAGTTGTTTTTGTAGATTTTTGGTGTATGATGATTCTCCTTGTTGAAGTAAAACTCGAATTTTTGAAAAGCTCTTCGTCCCAAAGATCACAACAACAAGAACAGATGTAAAAATCAACGACCCCATAATAGACATTGGTAGAAGATGTTCTCGATTCATCACCTTCGTACCATTACCAAGATCAGTGTACCAATGTGATCCAACATATAATGTGTCACTAACATTCATCCCATAATTCTCATACAAACTCAATCGCAACGATTGCGATGTTGCCGGTGTTGGGGGTAGTAGAGTGTAAACGGTGACGGTCCAGATGATTCCGAAAAAGATTGGGATTGTCAGCCAACCGGCGAGCCACCATTTTTCGAAGTATTTGATACGACCACGTCGTTCTATGGCGAAATAGCGGAAGACGAAATGGATAGCGATGATTGAGAGGGTCATTGAGAAGCATCCGCAGAGAACGTTGAGAAGGAAATAGGCGATGCGTTCGGAGAGAAATGAGTCGCGAAGGTTCATGAGTACCACGTATGTAGAGCCAGTTGTCAGGAAGTACTGGAAGTTTTTTTTTTTTGAAATGTTCTTATGATTCTTTAGTTTTTTTTTTGAAGCTTTATTAGGACATTTCGAAACCGCATGAAATTTCTGGTTCTTAAAATGTTTTTTTTTTCTAGTTTTGATTATTTTACCATGTATTTGATGAAACTAGGAAAAGTTTTTTGAACCAGAGAATGTCACATTTAAAAATGAGCTGTGAAGAGAAAACAGACTGTCTCCCGAAACCCGTGAGATGTCGCGACATGCGATATTTTTCAAAAATGTATCGCACTCAAAGACAAGTGCCCTTACTTTCTGATGATTCAGAAAAAGTGTGATTTCTTCTCTTCCCAAAATGTAGCTACAACTCTTGTTCCATCGAATTGAAGAAAAGATTACCTTTTCAAAATCTGCTTCAAAAAACTCGGGAAAAAATTGATTTTTTTTAAAGTTTTATTTTCCGTTAGAAGGCAAAATGTTTTCGCCTATAATGAAAGATGAGACTTTGATCTAGAAGAGTGCTCCTAGGAGAATAGTCTCGTGATTGTGTGATCATCCAAAAAAAAAAAAATACATTGTTCGCTCGCCGAATCACAGACTTGTTACTCATTCAAGGATCAGCGAAAAGCACATTTTCATGATGATAATTTACTCGATTTGTCATCAAATGTTTTGCCTACATGATCTTTTTTTCTTCAAAACTCACCGGTTTCAATGTCACATCAACGCACGAGAAAAAAATGGAAAAAACGGAGAAGTAAATCATCAAATATTTGTACGATCCCATTTTCTTTGGCGATTTTGTCAAAACCAAAAATATTAGCAGCGAATTGAAAATCAGCGAGAAGATGAGCGATGTTATTTGCACGATATTCTTGAAAACTTCGAAATTCATGTCTCTGAAAATCGGTTGAAGAAATAAATGACAATGAGTTGTTAATCTTCTCTAGAAGACTCCGCCCACTTGTGCAACTAAGTAAGTAATAAATTGGAAAACAACTAGTCATCGGGGAAAAATATCATGACTTTGAAAAAATGTTTTCCTCAACTCTTAAAACTCAGAAAACTAGTTTGACATTAATGAAAATGAAAAAAAACGTAGTTTTATTTTCGCTGAATAAAAAGTTAGTGTCATTGTTTCTGCTCGACTAATTAGTAAAGTTTTTGAAACAACTGAGCATGAAGCATAATGATTTGAGGGGCTGATTACGTTTTGGTGAAGCTTGTTCGTCAAAAATTGAAAGATCTCATTTTTCCAGGTAATCCTAAAACTCAAAAACCACCCCACCCTCAACAAAATATGGATTAACAACAGATTAAGTCATTTTCTAAAGCCTCAAAAAAATGATCTGAACAATCATAAGACAACTGAAAAAATGGGGGGAAAAACCAAAATATTTTGTCAACAAAGAAATTCGAATCTACATACATAGATGCCAAATATTATCCTAATTATCGTTTTGTTGTTCAAAATAAACGACAATAATTGTGGGGTGTCGTTTTGTGGTCTAGTCTTACTACATATGAGAAAACTTTGAAAAATATTGTGGACTTCTAAATAATTGGCGGGAAAAATTGATAATTTTCTCTATTTCTCTCACTTTCTAATGATCTCTCGTCGATTCAGGTTATCCAAATTTGCATTGACACTTAGGCTCCGCCCCTTCTGCAACCATGGCGTGTTTATAAAATATCAAAAATCAATTTTTTTTTTCCAGCAAACTTTTCAAGAGAACATCATCGCTATAATTCATATTCATCGAATAAATCAACATACTAATTATTCTATAACTTTCTGTATAAAAGTATATTCCCCGCCGTTTTTTTTTTGCTCCTCAACCAACTCGAAAAGGTTACCAACCAAAAAAGAAGAAGAGGAAGATTTGGTCCATCTCTTCTAATTATCGTCGACGATCCAAGTACCTCTTTTATTTATCGATGAGCGCCTTTTTTAGACACTTGTGCGCGCGCGAAAAAAGCAAAAAACACAATTTGTTGTGTTGCTCAAAAAATAATTGTATAATTACAAAATCGCATTTAGTTGCTCATGCTCTTTTTTTGCTCCTTTTTGTGTGCCTCCTTTTTAATAGTGTTAATTTTTTTGTTGCTTTCTTTTTATGAAAAACTATGCCAAAAAATCGGATTTTAGAAGAAATTTTTGAAAAAAAAATTTTCGCCCTGCATGGGGATCGAACCCGGGTGAGCAAAACATCCCACATTTACGGCACGCGCTATACCGGTTGCGCTAGACTAGCAGACATCCAGACGAGAGGAAATTGCGTTTAAAAGGGAAGGCATCGCACCTGTGACACTTTTTAAAACGTGTGCATTTTTTTCAATTCTCCTATGTTCCTTTAATCAAGTACTGTATCAATTGTATCGTTTTGTTTGCAGTCATTCCTTCGTTTTTTCTAAGAAATTGGAAACTTTCTATGAAATATGAAACAGAAATGAACTCCCCCAATTATATATTTTTTCTCGAAGAGTTATTATATTTTTTTTTCTTTTCAGATAAGGTCAAAAATTAGGCATTTCCTTTTTCCGTTCGATATTTCCGATTGAAGAGAAGAAGAAAATACATTTCCTCTATTTTTGTTTTCCTCCTCCCCTGATATATTTTATTCCTCCACCGCCAACTTCTGACGTGTTCTTCTCAGACCATTTTTGGACCTTTAAACAACATTTCTTCACCGGTTATTATTCTCATGAAATGATGCGGAAAAAGTGCGGGTACTTTTGAAAGGCTTAAAAGTGTCAGAGCATTTTTTTGCGTTTGTTGTTGAAGCGGGAAAAAAACAAAATTCAATTTTCTATACTAAAAAATTCTAGAGATTTTTTTATTATCAGATGTGACTCGGTAATTTGAAAAGTTTTATGGGTCGTCAGCAAATTTCAGTGTTCCGAAAAAAAACTTTTTTTTTACGAAAAAATGTAGAAAAATTTGGAATCATAAAAACTACAGTAACCCAACAGACCTCAACGAGATCATTTCCCATTTCTCCAAAACCAGAGCTTCCAAGTCAATTCCCCACCGGATGCTCTGAAACCGACACCATTTTTTTTTCATTTTTGCTCGCACCCCTGCCGCGAAATTCGACCCCCTCTAAAATGTTTCTAATGGAGACTGATTTTTTATTTTTGCCATGCTACACTATTTGGTGTGAAAAAATGTGTTTTTTTTTTGTTGCTTTTTTTTGAAAGGCGAAATTAGTGGGGTGTTGTTGTGGGTCGAGAAAAAGTGCTCGACTTCCTGATAAACTGAGAAAAAAAAACGAATTCTGATTGGGTGAAAAAAAAACTGGTTTCTTGTTTTTTGATTTTTGAGTCACAGAGTTTCTTTTAATTTCCTCGGAATTAAATTGTTTTTTTTTTGGCGCCAAAATTTCGAAATTCAAATTTTCAATTTTTTCGCGCCAAAATCCTGATTTCGAAATTCAAAATGAAAAAAAAAATTTGGCGCCAAAATTTTGAAAATTCAAATATTTTAGTTTTTTTGGGCCGAAATTTGAAAATTCAAATTTTTGGCGCCAAAATTTTAAAATTCAAAATTTCGAAAAAAAATTCAGATAAAATTTAAAAATTTGAACTTTTCAATCGTTTTTTTTTTGGCGCCAAAATTCGAAAATTCAAATTTTTGAGCAATTTTTCTGGCGCCAAAATTTGAAAACTCAAATTTTTGAAGCAATTTTTTTGGCGCCAAAATTTGAAAATTTGAAAATAAAAAAATATTTTTCTGTGCAAACATGAAAAATTCAAATTTTGAACCATTTTTTTTCAAAATTTGAAAAAAAAACTTCGGAGACAAAATTTGAAAATTCAAACTTTAAAGCAATTTTTCCGCGCCAAAGTTTGAAAATTTAAACTTGGAATTTTTTGCTCGAAAATTTGAAAATTCAAAATTTAAATTTTTTTGCGCCAAAATTTGAAAATTCAAACTCAGAAGTTATTTTGGCGCCAAAACTTGAAAATTCAAAATTTAAATTTTTTCGCCAAAATTTGAGAATTTGAAAATTCAAACTTTTAAAGAAAACTATTTTGGCGCCAAAATTTGAAAATTTAAACTGAAGTTTTTTTGGCGCCAAATACTCGAAATTTTAAAAAATTTGCTTTTTTTTATTAAAAAAAAAGTTATTTTTCTCTGAAAATATTTGGCGACTGACAATTCCAGACAAAATTTCTGTAATGCGATTTATTTTGCAATTCCAGCATGCTTGCTTGTTTACCAACATTAACATTTTAATACTTGTTTTCCGACAAATTCCAAATTTTTCTTTTTTTCCTCATTTTTTGTTTTTTTGAATCTACTTCACTCTGCTTTTGAATTATAGGACACACAAAACATATCACTAGACCTCCCGTGAATTGTTTGCATCTTTTTTTTCTGCAAGAAAAAAAGGTGTTTTCCATTTTTCGCCAACTATTTTTGATAATCACATAGTAACCATCAGAAATTTTTTTTGTCTTTATATTTGAAAAAAAAAATAATATTTTTACCAATTTAATTAAACGAGTGGGCCTGGGATGAAAATGTGAATAATAAATGAGATAAGAACAAAAAAAAATTTTTAGTAATTTTTTTTTTAATAAAAATATTATGCGCCGAAAAACACACACACACGCGACACGCCTAGTTATTGTCATTGTCTTTTTTTCAGACTCTGCTCTGCTTATATTTTTTTTGTGGCCGGATGAATAAAAATGTCGAGTTTTTTATGTGCTTGTGGTCGGTCTGTTTTTTTTTCTCTGTGTTGGTTTTTTTTCGGAGTTTAATCAAAACTAGTTATTCAAATTGTTTTTGCAGTGAGAGAGAGATTTTTTTGGTTTTTTTATATTATGGTGGGTTTTTCTGAGGCTTAGGCTGAGGCTTAGGCTGAAAAGCTCGATTTTTAGACTCGAAAATTTTCAGATTTTTTTTCGAATTTTTCTGAGGCTTAATGGACAATTCTCTGACTCGATTTTTTTTTGAGTTTTGGGGTGAGAGAGTGAGAGAGTGCGAGACGCAGAGAAGTTCCCTTTTTTTCCAGCTCAAAAACTTTGGCTCCAAAAAAAAAAATCTTTTTCAAAAATCTCATAAAAATAAGAAAACCCGTAAATCTGAACAGGTTGACATTTTAAGAAGTTTGTTGTGTGTGTGCTCCGGCGGAAATCCTGCTCACACTTTTTTTTTCTGAGAATACAAATACACACAATTTGCTATCAGAAATAGAAGAAGCTTCTTCTTTTTTTTTCTAATCCTTCACTGAGATCGGATTAGGAGGAAGAGGAGGAAAAATATCAAATTTGATATTTTTCGATTTGTTTTTTTCTCGTTTCTGGCCTTTCGGTACCCTTTTTGCTCGAGTTATTGATTTTCTCAATTATCTTGTTTTTTGTCGCTCGCTTGGGATTTTTTTCAATTTTTTTTGACTCAAAATATGATTTTTTTGGTCTAATCCTCGAACTTTTCAATAGAAATTTCTTATTCATAGAAATCCATGTCATTGGATTACTGTAGTTTACGCAAAAAATCCAGGTTTGGATTTTTTTCCAGAAAAAACTTGAATTTTTGATCAAAAAATAAACAGCAAAAAAAGTGTGCGGTGTGTTTGCCAAAATAAGCTCCGCCCACTTTCTCTGCTATTAATTTAGGTAGCCCATTTTTTTGCTGTCAAAAAAAAGCAAAGAAAAAAGTGCGCCATATGTTTGCCAAAATAAGCTCCGCCCCTTTCCTCTGTATTAACTTGGAGAAAAGTTTGCGGTATGTTTGCCAAAATAAGCTCCGCCCATTTTCTCTGCTATTAATTTAGGTAGCCCACTTTTTTGCTGTCAAAAAAAAGCAAAAAAAATTGCGCCATATGTTTGCCAAAATAGGCCACGCCCCTTTTTCTCTCTCATCATTTTCCACAAATCCTCTTGGCTGCTAACATAAAATAAATATCGAAGAAAAAAGTGTGCCGCGTGTTTGCCAGAAAAAGCTCCGCCCACTTTTCCCTGTTGTATTATTTTCAGATTTTCAAAAATCAAAATTTTTATTTTCCTCAAAAAAATTGAAGATGTTTGATCACTTACTTATAATTGAACTTCCCATAATTATATCTACACCCTTTTCTGAATTTTTGACATAGGCTTAGGCTTAGGCTTCGGCTCAAAATCACATTGAAAAGAGCACCTGATCCCAAAAATATGCGCATAGCTTCATTATTTTTCAGCTTCTAAATAATTTGCTCTGAATAATTCATCGCATAAATTCAGCCAACACCTCCACCTAGCTCTTCTTCTACTACTACTACTCCTGTGTATATTTGTCTACTCGTTTTCTCCCCAGGCTCCGCCCACTTTTCGGTGTACGTGTTTTTTTTTTTTTTGCAGATTTTTTGGACCTCAATTTTGCTATGATATGCGCCCCAACGGCGCTTTTTCTTGCGCTTCTTACGTTCGTCGTCGACGGCGGCAAACAGGTGGGCGATTTTTCGGGGCGGGAAAAATTTTAGAGATTTTCAGCTTTTTTTTGAGGAAGTTCCGCTGGCTGTGGGTGAAGTGTAGAGAGATTTTTGGTTTTCTAACATTTTTGATTTTTTCAAAACCTAACATTTTTTTCTCAAAAAATTTTTGGGGTCAAAATTCTGGGGGTTTTTTCAGATCACAATTCCTGGGCAAATAATACTTGGTGGACTTTTTCCGATCCATGAAGCTGGTCGAAATGGAACACATCAATGTGGCAAGATCAAGGTTAGGAGTAAGCCTAAGCCTCAGAAAAATCGGGCCATTTTTCTTGCAGGCTGATCAAGGTGTTCAACGAATGGTGGCAATGTTGTTCGCGTTGGAACAAGTGAATCGTGACACCGAAATTCTTCCACAAGCCAGTCTAGGCGCTCAGATTCTTGACACCTGGTTCGGATCTAAGCCTCAGCCTAACACCCTTCGAAATTTCAGCTCAGTCGACAGCTACGCTCTCGAACAAACTCTCGAATTCATCAAATCGGTCATGTCGAACGGCGACGGTGTCACGTGTGCCGACACGTCGACAGCCTCCTACAGACGTGATCCGGTTGTGGCGGTTGTCGGCGCGGCCGGAAGTCAGGTCAGCGTCATGGTCGCCTCCATGCTTCAACTCTTCAAGGTACACCAGTAATTTTCCCGTCCCAGAAAAAAAACCGTGTGCCTCCAGATCCCTCAAGTCAGCTACAGTTCAACGGGCGCTGAGTTGAGCGAGAAGCCGAGATTTCAATTTTTCTCGCGTGTCGTACCGCCGGACAATCTGCAAGCGCTGGTTATGGCCAAAGTTGTGAGTCTCATTTTCACAGACTTTTTCTGGTGTCGCCGATTAAAGTTTTATGAATAATAGAAAGGGGTTCTCTATTTCAACAACAACAACAATAACAGCAAAAATCTGAAGAAAAAAACCTTTTCCGGTTTAAAATATCTATGTATACATACCGGAAGTGATTTATGAACAGCGGAGAGAGAGAGAGACGCAGAGAAACTCTGAAATTGTCTGCAATACATTTCTAGTTTAAATACTAGAAAGAGAAAAGTCGCTCTAATGCTAAAAGAAATTGAAGAAAGAGAGACACAGAGAAAGAAAGAAACCCGGCGAATGTTTGAAATAAGGAAAGAGGGAGAGAGAGACGCAGAGAAAGAGTGCCCCTAAAATGTTTGTGTGAGAAAAAAGATGTATTTGGAGAGAGAGACGGAGAGAAAAAAGGAGGCCGAGAAAAAAAGAGACGTCGAGAAAAAGAGACGCTCAGAAAGAGAGACCGAGAGAAAGAGACGCTGAGAAAAGGAGACGCCGAAAAATTGAGACGAGGAGAGAAAGAGACCCCGAGAAAAAGAGGACGATGAGAAAAAGAGAACGCCATTGGAGTTGGTTGATAGAGAGACGCAGAGAAACCCACATTTTTTTTGCAGATCAAAGATCTTGGCTGGAACTACGTGCACGCGATCGCCGACACCGGTTCATACGGCGAACGTGGAATGGACTCGTTCAAAAGCACGGCCGCCTCCGAAGGTATTTGCATCGACGGCGACGTTCACAAAATCTCTCGACGACACAGCGATCAGGCGTTCAAGTAGGCCCAAAAACTCCGGGGAAAACTAGGGAAAATGCTATTTCAGAGATATTTTGCTGCGCATGCGAAAGGGTCGAAAGGCTCGCGGGGTGGTGATGTTTGTCGACGAGGACAATCTGAAAAGACTGCTGAAAAATCTCGATCAACTGATTCGCGATGGACATGACGAGCTGGATCGACACTTTTGGTTCGTCGCCTCCGATTCGTGGGGCATCAAACAGTCGGTGGTCAAAGATCTGCCGCATCGAACGTATGGTACGATAACGATCGCGCCCACTGTTCGCAGCGAAGACGGCTACATTGAGTACTACAAAAATTTGTCGCCAACCGGCTACGTCTTTCTCGAAGAGTTTTTCGAATATCTGGGATGCGCTGATCAGCCAAACGTCAGGACGTTCGGCGATTGTTTTCAGCTCAAAAATTTCACATTGGAACAGGAGAGCTATGTGCCGTTTGTGGTGGATACGGTTAAGGTGATCGCCAAGGCGATCAGTCGATATATTGATGATTATTGCGGAGATTTGCCGTTTTATAAATGTGATTTGAACGGTGGTGGATTTAAGGGAGAGAAGTTGCAGAGCTATTATCGCAATATGTCGTTGAAAGGTTGGTTGGAAACAAAAAACATAGAGAGAGTGAGAGAGCGCAGACAGTTTTGGCATTTTGCCATATGCCCATTTTTGTCACCTGCCAAAAAAAAATAGAGTCTCTCTCATCAGATCGATATAGTAGCAGAAAAGTGTGCCAGTGTTTGCGCAACAAGCTCCGCCCACTTCTTTGTTATTCACTATGGCAGATAGCCAAAAATGACTGCTTTTTCATTTTTCTACTCGTCTGAAAAAGGGGCGGAGCTTTAAACGAAAACCCTGGCACACTTTTTCTTTCCCATTACTTGAGGTTTCATTTTCCTGCTTGTCAAAAATATGGTTCTTCTTTTATTTGTCTAATATAATAGCAAAAAAAGTGTGTCAGAGTTTGCACACGACAAGCTCCGCCCACTTTTACCACCTGCCAAAAATATAATGTCTCTCTCTCTCTCTCTCTCTCTCTCTCTCATCAGCTCAATGTACCAATGTTTGTTTTTTTTACTTTTCTGTCTAAAAAAGGAAAAGGGGCGGAGCTTATTTCTGCAAACCCTGGCACACTTTTTCTTCGTAATTAATTTAGGGCTCATTTTTCTGTCTCTCAAAAATGATGGTACTTTTTATCTGTCTAATATAATAGCAAAAAAGTGTGCCAGGGTTTGCGCGACAAGCTCCGCCCACTTTTACCACCTGTCGAAAAGGATAGGGTCTCTCTCATCAGCTCAATGTACCAATGTTTGTTTTTTTTTTACTTTTCTGTCTAAAAAAGGAAAAAGGGGCGGAGCTTTTTTCTGCAAACCCTGGCACACTTTTTCGGCATTAATTTTCCCTTTTTTCTTTTTACCCTTTTACACGTGATTTTTCAACATTTTTTTATCTCCAGAAAACGAGCCACCTCTAATCGACGCCAACGGCGACGGTTTCGGCAAATACGACGTCTACCAACTCGACGAGCACGGCACCTATCAACGTGTCGGCAGTTGGCGATCCACCGACAAAAACAACACATTCCTCCGCATCGCCAAAATCAAAGAGGCCTTCAAAACCTACGCCAACGAGGAGGCGGTGAGCGTTTGCTCGGTGGACTGTGGCCGCGGCTTCTATCGAACCTACCAAGATCAGACGTGCTGCTGGGCGTGTATCCCGTGCGATCCCTTGACAAGTATACACAACATGACGGCTTGTACACAATGTGAACTGGGCAAACAGCCCGACTCGAGCCTGAGCAGATGCATCAATTTGACACCGGTCTCGATGCAATGGGACACAACGTGGTCGCTGATTCCAGCAGTTTTCTCGGCGCTCGGCATAGCGCTGACTGTATTTGTGATCTCGGTGTTTTTGCGCTTCTCAAACACACCGGTTATTATGGCGTCGGGAAGAGAGCTGTGCTATTGTATGATGGCTGGTATAGCGATGTGTTATATTTTGACATTTTTGCTCGTTTCGAAACCCACTGCGACAACTTGCGCGTTGACTAGAGTGAGTTTTTGTTGTTTATTGTCTAAAATTTTCAGGCCGGACTGATTTTTTTGAATAGGTTTCAGAAGAAGTTTTTCTTTTTTGGAAAAAATGTTCAGTTTTGAAAATTTGAAAAAAATCTCGACAGAATTTCAGAAAAAAAAATTTCGGTTTTTTTTCAAAAATTTCCGGGTCGACCTGGATTTTTTTTTGCGAGATAGTTCAAAAATTTCCGGGCCGGCCTGAAATCTGAAAAAAAAATTATTTCAAAAATTTCCGGGCCGGCCTGAAATCCAAAAAAATACTTTCAAAAATTTCTGGGCCGGCCTGAAATCTCAAAAAAAAAAAAGTCTAAAATTTCGAGACCAGCCTGAAATTCCGAAAAAAAAACTTTATCAAAAATCTTCCGGGTCATTTTAGGAGAAAAAAATGTTGAGAAATTCCAGATCTTGATGGGTTTATCAATGTCAGCCATCTACGCCGCAATCATCACCAAAACTAATCGACTGGCCCGAGTTTTCAAACCCGACTCAGCTCAACGTCCCCGTTTCATCACACCAAAAGCCCAGGTCGGCATCTGTCTGGCCATCGTCTCCTTCCAACTCATCGGCACCCTCGCCTGGTTGATCTTCGATCCACCCGGAACACAAATCATCTACCCGTCGCGAAGTATCGCTGTGCTCACTTGCAACGCGACAACGTCGCATCTTCTCATCTCACTATCATATAATTTGTTGCTGATTGTCGCGTGTACTGTATATGCGTTCAAGACAAGGAAAATTCCGGAGAATTTTAATGAGACACGTCACATTGGTTTTACAATGTATAGTACGTGTATTTTGTGGCTGGCGTTTGGACCAATCTATTTTGCCACGCAAAGTGATTTTAGGGTGAGTTTTGGGCATTTTTTTTTGGATTTCAAGTTTTTCGGGTCAAAAAGTAGTCCTGGGAAAATTTTTCAGTTTTTTTTTTTTTAAAATTTTTGGCTCAAAACTTTGGGCCTGAAAAATTTTTGAAAAATTCCAGATTTTTGAATTTCAATTTTTTTTGAAAAAAATTTTGGCGCTAAATTTCGGGGCTGAAAAATTTTTTGAAAAAAAATTTTTTTTTTCGAAAAATTCCACATTTTTGAATTTGAATTTTTTTTTGAAAAAATTTTTGGCTCAAAACTTTGGGCCTGAAAATTTTTTTCAAAAATTCCAGATTTTTGAATTTCAATTTTTCGGTCCCGAAATTTTGAAAAAAAAAACTCAAAAAAAATGAGATTTTTCAAAAAGCCAAAATTTTTCAAAAAAAAAAACTCAGAATAAAAAAATTGGCTCCGCCCACTTTCTCCACAAAAAAAATTCCCAAACTTTCTCAGATCCAAATAACATCACTCTGTATGTGCATTTCCCTCTCGGGTACTGTAGCTCTCATCTGTTTCTTTGCTCCAAAAGTCTACATAGTTTTGTTTCAACCTTACAAAAATGTGCGAACACGTCAATCAGCTGTCGGTCGACTGGTCAATCAACAAATGCGTTTTATGAGGTCAGCCCCTTCCCCCCCCCCCCCCCCCCCTTTATCGATTTTTTGTTGCCCCGCGCATGGTGTGCATCAACCCCCTTCTCTCTTTTTGTATCAAGCATGTTTTTTAGCCAATTGACCTACAATCCTGATGGATGTAATAACTATCAACCAATGTCATCGAATCAATCCTATAAACCGAGTAGTAAGATTTTTCTTCTTTTTTTTTTGGTTTTGAAAATTTTGTCAATTTTAGCCGAGGAGAGTTCTCACACGAGCAACGCTCCGGTTGCACCTCGAGCGATCCCTCCGCAAGTCATTGAGCAGCTCGCCTCAAAGTTACCTGTAGAAAAAAGTGAAGTTGGTAAGCGATTTTTTATTCGTTTTGCGTGAGTATTTAAAATAAAATGTCTCGTTGAGAAACATGTGGCGTGTGTAGCTCAACAGGTTGCGCATTTGAATTCAGAGTGAGAGGTCGAGAGTTCGACTCCGCGCATTGTCAATTATTTTTTCTTTTTTTTTCAGCTAAAAAACTGTCCCTTCAAGACAAACCCAACAACAATAATAAAAGCTCGCAAGACGAGTTGCGTCGTCGAAGGCCGAGTAGTATGTTCGCGGTGACGGCACACATTCCAAATGGTATTGGCGATTTGCCAAACACGGCGATCGTTCGGCAGGATACGGTGAAAAGTCGCGCGAGTCTGATCGCCGATGAAGGCACACCGCAACAAGTCGATTTGATATTGGAGGAGATTGCGGCTGATACAAATTCCACGTTTTTGTAAAAAAAAAATTGATTGGCTTGGCAAAGTTTCGGCTATAATTTTTTGGCCACGATTTTTTTTTGAGAAAAATTCAAAGCTCATCCCTTTGCCAAGTCAAATTGTTGTTTCATACGTGTACGTTTCATGTGCCTTTAATTTTTTTCTTTTATTTCTGATCTCATTCCCCGTGAAAATCAAAAAAAAAAAAAAACAATTCCCCGTGTTCCAATTTCCACAACTCTTCTATAAATAGTCATGTCTCACGCGTCAATTTTCATTTTACAAAATCGCACAAGAAACAAAATTTTGATCGTTCTAGTTTATTGCAAAAATAAGAGAAATGGCCACAAAAACAACAGCGAACAACAACGACGGTCTACACGACGCAGGACCTTCCGAACTTGCCAATAAACCCAACGAGCCCGCGTTCAAACTCGGATTGACGGTCAATAAGGTTGCGTTCAAATGTAAAAACGATAAGAAACCGGTGAATGTGGCCGCCACGTTGTTCAACAACACTAATGATATTGTTAGTTTCAAGGTGAGTTGTTGGGGGCACACTTTTGTGGGCGGGGCCTAAATCGACAGAGTAGCGAGGGAGAGAGAGAGACGCAGAGAAATAGAGACCTTCTCTGCACTCTCTCTATTTTGTACAGTCTTTAGTTTTCCGAGTTTTTTTCAAAGTGATATTTGGGATATTTTGAGATCTTGGAAAAATTATTGGAAAAATGAGACAGAGAAAGAGAGAGAGAGAGAGAAAAGACGCAGAGAAATGTTTTCATCCAGATCCGCTGCACTTCCGCCGACATTTTCCGCGTTCAACCACCACTCGGCGTCATCAAACCCAACTCACGTTGCGACGTCACAATCTGGTATCAAAATCAGGCGAAAATCGAGACGATCGTTCAAAAACACTACTTTGCATTCTATCACACGAAAGGCGACTCGAGAACGGCCAAGGAGATTTGGTCAAACGCCAAAATCGAAGGAGTTCGACGTATTCCGGCAACATTTGAACAAGTTTCTTAGACACAATAATGAAAAATTAGAATGAGCAATGTTAAAAATACGGTTGTTGTCGCAGATTTTTGAGAAGAGTTGTCGAAAAATCGCTGTGTTGTTGGAGGTGGTGGTTGAGATGGTTCAGGTTGTTGTCCCACCAGTTTGGGAACTGTGCAACAACAAGAATCTAAAAGAAAAAAAAATCAAATTGCCTGTGAGAGGAATCGAACCAATGACCTTGCGAGCTGAATTTAAACGCCTAACCGAGTGAACTATCAAACCACATTTTTGATGCAGCAATTTGTTGGTGATAAAAAAAGGGAATCACTTACTAACGCACACAGCATCAACGCTATACGGAGTACATTGATAGTCTTGCGCACAACCGACGTTCAATTGGAAGCCTCCGTTAATGCATATTGGATAGAGATAGCATGCTGGAACGAATTTTTCGATTTTACCTCCCTTTAAAAACTCACGAAATTCGGAATAAAATCGATAGGGATCAGAGCCACAAATGTAGGGATACCTACTCGTAATATTATTGCCAATAAATCTCTGTTGTTGTTCAAAACTACTTGGAATCTTAAAAATCATTAAAAACAATAGAACAAACATTTTATTACACGAAAATGGAATGAAATTTCGATGCGAAAAAAATTCCAACTGAACACCTGCGCAAATATACAAATCAACATCGGCTCGGTTTTTGTTGGCTATTTGTGACGGTTACTGTAGTTGTGGAGAGTGTTCGTATTTTGGTGGGGAACAGGCTGCGATAGTGGAAGATGACTACAATTAAGCTGAAAAAAAAGTTGATTGTTTATTATCCCGCTCTTTCGAGGGGATTGCAAAAATTCTCAAATACTCATAGAGTGTCCCTTTGCACGGAAATCTTTAGTAAAAGGCGAAAGATTTTCACGGTTAAATGCAATGGAACCAGAGATACCCAACACCTTCCCTTTTGCTTATATGCAATGTTGTGTAACGACACTATCTGGTTTTTGCGAGGTGCTATCTAATGTGTGCAAAGGGGCGGAGTCAGAGACAAATGAAGATTATTTTTAAAAATAATGAAATTTGGAAACATGACTGCTTGGCGCAATGGTAGCGCGTTCGACTCCAGATCGAAAGGTTGGGCGTTCGATCCGCTCAGTGGTCAAACTTTTTTCTTTTTTTTTTTCATTTTTTTTGCTTGTTGCTCACCCGTCCAAAGAATGTGCACCAATCCATACCATTGTAACCATCGAAAATTGCCACCAAAGATTATCCGAAATCAATGTGAAAATGTGAAAACTGAACAGACAGACACAAAAAATAATGCATTGTGTGAACGCCTGTGTGAATAGTCGCACCTCATTATGTCGCCGTTTCGCAGCTTGCGCGGCTGTTTGCGTTCCCATTGTCTGAAACTAGACAAAACACAATTTGGTAGAAAACGTTAAAATTTTACTAACACTATTAACAGTTCTCAAGCTGAAAAGTGTCATCAAATCAATCAAAAATGCCGAAGTATAGAGCGCAACACCAGTGACAAAGTCAAAGCTGAAAATTTCTCTTTTTTTTTGTTGGGAAACAATTTGGTTCATACTTTGACAAAAATTGCCCGCATGTCGTTGCGGCGTAGGTCCATTGAAACGTATGTGCGTTGAAAGCCACGTAACATGTTTGCTTCCAAAAATAGGGTACTGTAATTAAAAACGCGGCTGTCCAAAATCCAGCCAAAGCATACTTCGTGTTTTGTGTTGTGAACAATTTCATAGCCTGCAAAGAGAAAATTGGCCCGGGAAAACTATTTTTCTCTGCGTCTCTCTCTCTCCCTCTCTCTCTCTAACTCACTTTAACCGGATAGACGATCGAAATATAACGATTCAACGAGATTGCACAATGAGCAAACATGCAACTATACCAGAAGAAAATCGTCAATTGCCCAAATAGTTTACCAACATCACTATGTGCCAGGTCATTATTCTGACTCTGAACCATAACAACAGGCCAACTACAAAAACATGTCAAAATGCCGATGTTCGACACAAGATGAGAGAAGCAGATGAAACCGAAAGTGTTGTGAAGAGCCGCGTTTCGTATAATGATCAACATTGATATTGAATTTGCAACTAGTCCGATTGACCCGACTGATAACATGTATACTGTAGCCATTATTATTGTCGATGAAGAATTATTTTCCATAAATTCTGAAAATTCCGAGGAATTGAGGTGTCGCGAAAAGAATTGGAGGCTTTTATACAAAAATTTGTGTTTTTGCACTTTTGCCTAGACACGTCATGTGAATCAAAACAATGGATACCTATTTTTCCTTCATCGTTTATTAGGATTATATGAGTCAGAAAATTACAAACCTAAGATCTATGATATTAGAGCAATTTTTTCAAAAATTTCAGACATAAAAAGAAAGAAGAAATGTTTAGACAAAAAAGACAAAAAGAACTTTGATGTTGGGCGGAGCTTTTCTCTAAACTTCCAAAAAACCTCCCCAATCTGATTTGAAAGAAAAAAAAAAGTTTGACCACTGAGCGGATCGAACGCCCAACCTTTCGATCTGGAGTCGAACGCGCTACCATTGCGCCAAGCAGTCATGTTTCCAAATTTCATTATTTTTAAAAATAATCTTCATTTGTTTCCGTGCAAAAGGACACTCTATGAGTATTTGAGAATTTTTGCAATCCCCTCGAAAGAGCGGGATAATAAATTATGAAGTTCACTGGAGCAAAATGGCACTTTGTCATCATTTTTTGACAACATTGTAGTACTAGTGGGCAGAAACTAAAAGAGCTTTAAAAATGAGTTTCCAGCAAAAAAAGTTCTTTGATTCGATCAAACAAAAAATTTCATGTCGTAACAAATTTGTTTCATGTCGTAACAAAAACAACCAAATTCAAAATCACCAAAGCGTAAAAATGAGTCAGAAGAGTTAGAACAGTTTCAATCCACGAACAGCATTCTTGACCTCCTCTTTCGGATAGGGTTTGAGAGCGATGCAAACCGGCATACCGTCTTCGATCCATACTTTATGATCGATATTTTTACTCTCCAATTTTTCGGCGATTTTTTTTATCTCCTCTTCAGAATCACATCCCAACGTCACTTTGTGCATCGAGTCGAGTTCGCTGGTGTATTTTTCAGTGTTTGGATCATTTCTGAAATCATTTTTTTCGGGTTGAATGAATAATCAAACATGGTTTTTGATCACATCTGTTCTTTAGAAAACAAAATCGACTACAATGAAATCTTCATTCTGATTTCCTCGTTTAGCATTGTAGTTTGAAGACTTGTGCATGTGAGTCACGCAAGATTTTTGAGCGGGGAAAAATGCAAAAAAAAAAAATTAAATTTCCACCCTACGACACTCCGCCATTACACTTTTGTTAAACAAGAGGCAAAGCGGAGTGTCGTACACACGACTAATTTCCTATTTATGTTTTTTGTTTCTTAACCTGAACAGCCAAATTGCAGCACTTGCAGCATGCGCAGCTTGTGTACAAACAGCCCCCATAGGCCATCCTAAATCTCGTCGAAGTATAAGATACATCACATAACTTGTCGCTGCGGTCATTCTGAAACTCACTTTGGTCAAAAAACACCTGTTTTGAATGAAAATATCGTTTCAGGGCGATTCGATCCACTATAATTTTGAAAAATAAAAACTCAGAAACTCTGAATATATTTTATGCCGAATAAATCGAATCAAGAAATTTGTCACAACATCGGACACATTGATGATAGACCTGCACAAACATCGCGCTTCCACTGTTGTAATAGGGATCAGGAACTTCGCGCTCGCCTTCTGGGTCGAATTCTCCCAACAGTCCTAGTTTTGCGCGTGCTTCCGAACCGGATTTTTGTTTGATTTCCGACAAATCGCTGATGTTATCATCGTCCATGCCGAAAATATAGTCGAATTTTTTGAAATCATCTGTGGTTGTCTGAAAAAACAATAAAATCTTATTTACGAGGCCAAAAAAAAAGCTTACAACTCTGGCCTTGTGCTGATATGTCGTTATTCCAAATTTCTTCAATGTTTCCATTGCTCTGTGATCCGGACCTTTTCCAGTGTGATAACCAATTACAGCACTGCTATCGACAATCCATCTGAATCTCTTTGTTATCTCAAACAATTTGAGAAATCTTACTCTTCACGTTTACCACGTTTTTCCAAACAGTCGATGAAAACTGCTTCAGCAATTGGCGAGCGACAAATATTTCCTGAAAAAAAAAACATACCTGACCATTGGAGAAAAGGTCACACCTGTTGTTGTTATTTATGATGTTATCAACACTACAACAACAACAGATGTGACCTAATTAGACATGTTTGACACCTCATAAAATTTGAACTTTCTTTGTGCCGTGCCGCCTGGATTACTGTACAACAGGCTTGGTCGGAGCAAAGGTCACACCTGTTGTTGTTATTAATGATGTTATCAACACTACAACAACAACAGATGTGACCTAATTAGACATGTTTGACACCTCATAAAATTTAAACTTTCTTTGTGCCGCCTGGATTACTGTACAACAGGACCCTGTTAGGTCACGTATGGAAAAAAACTAACTTTTAAAAAATTTCAAAACTTACCCAAACAAACAAAAAGCGCACTTTTCTTCTCTTTTCCAGACGACATTCTAATATTTTCTGTGATTTTTAAACTTTCAAATTCTCGATAGTACATGAGACAAAACTCTTGTTCAAAATTATATTCATATCAGTACATTCTCTAGTTTTATAGATCATCTAAAAACGTTTTAAACAAATCAATCGAAAGTCGGTTTTTGTCCTGGTTGCCATCCTTGAACTTTGGTTCTGGTGGTCGAGTATGGAATATATTTTTTGTCACTGAAACATATTTCAGTTTTCTTCGAAAAATTGACAACAACAAAAAAACGCACGCATAAATGCTGGTGTTCTCCTTGTGATCCAACGAGAATTTCTGTGTCAATGGAGCTTGAACAGTTGGTGGGGTGTCGGTGATGTGGTGAAGCCAAGAGTGCCATTCTGGCGGCACTTGTGATGCATCGTAATCCAACCAGACTTTGTCGGGGAATTCGACCCAACGATTTCTTGGAACGAAGTATTCGTTATTTTCGTAATAACGGTTTCCAAATTTATCGTTTCCGACAAGAGTTCCAACACGTGTCACGTCCATCCTGAAAATTATTTTTGAAAAATCTCTGTGGGTCTCGCGACGAACTTACAAGTATCGTTTACGAAGAACAGCGCGAACGCCTCCGATCTCTTTCACAATTTGTTGGAATTTTTGCAACTTGTCAACACCTAGCCAAGCTTTCCACGACATCTAAAAACTTTTTTACCTCAAGAATATTGCCTTTTTATATTTAAAAATATTTGATTTGGTTTATCAACCAATTCAAAAAAAAAATTAAACGGTTGGATTGATAACCACAATTTATACAAACACCAATAAATTAAATTTGAGCTTAAGCTTGTCGGAGAGCCAAAGCAGCATTCAAAAGATTGGCATCTTTCAACGTCACAGTTTCATCCTCAATATCTTTTCTTGGATATGTGGTCACGATGACGAATGGCTGATAAACAAGCTCTGGGTGGGCACTGTAAAATTAATACTGTGTTTAAAAAAAATAAAATAAAAATTTTACGTGCAAATATAGTTTCTGACAGCGGAAATTGTGTGAGATTGATTGAAAGTTCCAACAAGACGTTGATTGTTCAGAAGGCGAATTTGGAGCTAAACAATTTTTTCCATATTTTTTTTTAAATAAAATATTACTCACATTAGTTGTTGGTTGAGTTGAATCTACGGCCAATTCTTTTTTGGCATTTTCCAAATTTTTTGCAGCTTCTGAAACGGTCCGAAATTGAAAATGATAAATTTTTAAAATGTTCTTACCATCAGCCGAGGGCGCTGGAACAATCGGAGCAGAGCTTGACTCTCCGACAACCGATGGCACAACATTTCCCAAACGAACTCCGGTTCCTTCGAATGGTTGTTTCTTTGGTGGAGTATATTCACAACCTTTTTTCTCCATGTGGAAATCGATTTTTCGGCCACGATGGAGTTGTTCGATTTCAGATGGGACACGACCTTGCATGATCGATTTCAAAAAGGCTTGATTCACGGGATCATCCAATGTTCTTAAAGGTCCGTTGTCGATGGAAAATCCATTTGTCCACATGTACATGCTTACACGCTACAATATTTTTAATGCATAAGTTTCTGTTGAATTTAAAAAAAAAACTTACAACAACGTCTCCTGGTTGTTGGGCTGTCAAATCATCAGAATTAAGCGCGTCGGCTCCGTTAGCTCTTGCCGAGTTCATAACTTCTCCAAACACATCATTCGGTCGTCTTCCACTTGCTGGTGGGCCTTGAACTTGTTGACCACTTCCAACATAAAAATCTTGTGGTCTCGAGCTTTCTGCTCCACTATCGTCGCTTTGACCACCGTCGTCGCCGTTTAAATCGTTGAACGTGCGAATACTGAGAAAAGCCACGTTTTTAAAGTTTCAATACTATTTAAAACTCACTTTCTACTCATTTTTTAGTACAATTATTCAGTGAAATTCACGACCGCCGGAATGACAAAAAATAAAAATATGCGCCAACAACAACGAGAACTGTGTCAGTGCTTTGAGGCTGACGCGTTTTTTGTAGTTTTGAAATTTTAGCTTTAAAGTACCATGCTGTTTTCTGAGGCTCTGATTTTCAGATGAAAAGTCATGAATTCAAGTTAACATAATTGAAAAAATTTTTTAAACTATTGAAAAACGTTGTTAAACAAGTTTTGATGAAAAAGTAGTACTGTAGTTTTTAAAGGCACATTTTTTAAAACTTTACTTTTTTTTAAAACAGAAGGAGTTTGTAGTTCTCTCGGAGTGAAAAAAATATTTTTTTTTTCTTTTGCAAGAAGCTGAACTTTCAATTGCAGGTGAATGGATCCGAGCAAGTTTACATTCAAACCAAAAAGCAATGAACCAACCGAAAAACTTTCTTTTGCCGAATTGGTAGCAAAATCGTCGTCTATTGGAGGAGCCACTAAACCATCACCTTTTGGTCAACCTCCAAGTTTTCCGATAGCAAAAAAAGTAGAAGAACCAAGTGGCGAAGCCAAACGTTCAGTTCCAAAGTTTGGTCAATCGGCGTTCAAACGCAAACCTGACGCTTCATCAGTTCATCATCCGAATTTCGGGCAGACATTCTACGATAGGAAGAAATTGGAACAAGCAAAATCTTCATCCACATTGCCTGTTCAAAATGCTGCCGATCGAGTAACAATGAAGCGTGCGACAATGAAGCCCTATGAAGTAAAAGGTGCAAAAAGTGTTGGCGAACGACTCACCAAGCGGCCAATTTTCGATACCAGCAAGTTCAAATTTGTCAGAAAACCAGACGCGCCAGCAGTAGCAGCAGCGCCACCTCCTGTTGGAGTGGACGAAGCCGATGATAATCCATTCAAACAACTGAAACCTCTCAGGACTATCGGATCAGCGCCAAGTTTGGAAAACAATACAATCCCCGAAGAAAAATCCTGGAAACTAAAAGTTCCGTTTCAGTCAAGAATCGAACAGATCAAAACCCGAGAGCCTTCTGTTCCTCGAAGTTTCTCTCCTGAATCAAAAGACGATGCGAAGCTCATCAAAAAACTAGCCGAGTTAGAAGGAAGAGAATGTTCAGGCGAGTATGAGAAATACTCGGTGTTAGATGAACGAGACAAAATTCTATATCAACTTCGTGAGATCAACAGTCCAGTCATTCAAAGATTGCAAAGATGTGAAGAAATGTGCACAGAGAAAGAACGATACATGCGAATTGTTCAGAAAAGATCATCGCCTTTCGAATGCGACGAGGCAACATTCGAAGTGTCACATCAAATGATGGTCAAGGTGAGTTTTCTGAAAAGCTAAAAAAATATTCAACATCCATTCAGGAATACGCCCGCTCAGCCGCTGATCAAGAACGACCTCTACCCCACGAGCTACGCTCTGAAAAAATGATGGAACATACAATGTCTTATCTTCTACACAGCGTTAGTCTAACCTACCACCTAAATTTTATAGAAATTAGTTTTTTGCAGGTTCTCGACAAATTTCCCGAAACAGCCGAACAACGTACCGGTTGGTACAATTTTCTATGGAGTCGTACTCGAGCGGTGAGAAAAGAAGTAACACAATTATCCATGTCGGATCCACTGGCCCTCGAACTTGTAGAACGGTAAAATTATCTTCTTTATTTTTTCTATTTTTTTCTTCAGATGTACAAGACTTCATATTCTATTTGGCTACATTTTATGCGACCTCGAAGTAGATCATTTTGATCAAAAAATGAATAACGAAAATCTTGGTAAATGTCTTCAAACTCTTCGACACCTGTATGAAGATTTCGAACATCGCGGTATCATATGCCCGAACGAGCCGGAATTTCGATCCTATGACGTCATGATGCATATGAGTGATAGCAATGTTTTCTCACAGGTTTTTTTAAACAACAAATTTTCTTCTTTTTCACATTTTATGTGCTCTAGGTGCTCTCGTATCGCAGCGAAGTTCGTCAATCTGAAGCAGTTTGTCTTGCTCTACAATTGTCGACAAGTTTTCAAAACAACAATTATTGCAAATTCTTCAGGTTGTTAAAACAACGCGCCACGTTTTTGCAATGTTGTATGTCACACAAACTTTTTAATGAGGTTGGTTTTTTACGTTTTTTTTGGTCGAAAACTCACAGAAAAGGTCACACCTGTTGTTGTTGTTATTTACGCTGTTATCAACACTACAACAACAACAGATGTGACCTAAATAGACCTTTTTCACACCTCATAAACATTTGAACTTTCTTTGTGGTGCCGCCTGGATTACTGTACCTTGGTCGGAGCCGGAAATTTTCCAAAGAGCCAAAACTCACTTTAAAAAGAGTTCGTCGAAAAATTTCTCTATTTTTTATTTTAGATTCGATCAAACGCGATAAATGTGATCACCTCGTCCTACGGTCGAAATGCAGGCTATCCACTCGACAAATTCTGCGCGCTCCTCGCTTTTGACTCAATCGACGATGTCAAATCAGCGCTAGAAATCTATGGCCTTCGAGTTGATATCGATGTCGATCAGGTCGTTTTAAATCGTGATTTTTTGACACTAAACGATCCGATACCTATGAAACCATATGAGTGGATAAATTCGAAAAAATCTGGAAAGTTCAGTCAAGTTGTGTACGGCCCGAAGACGTTTAATTTCTTTGCCACGTTTCGCGATGTGACAAACTCTTTCGATCATCATAACTTGTACACAAAAGATCCTGTTCTTCAAACTATCCTGGGTGTTCATGAGGTGGCTGCCGTAGCGGTGAAGGCTCCTCCACCTCGTCCGACAACTATGGAAATTACAATCGAACAGAAACGACGGATGGATGAGAAACGGAAGTTGGATATGTCTATCGAACGGATGATGAACAATGTGATAGATCAGGTTGTTTTTGGAATCGTTGAAGAGGAGACAATAAAAGAGAAGATGAAACGAAAACTTGAAGCTGGAATGAAAAGAAAAATGGAGGAAGAACGAATTCGAATGGAGAATTTGCGCAAAATGAAGGAGATGGAACAACGAATTGCTAGGAAAATCCAAGAAAATCTGGAAAAACAAATCACTGAAGATATTTTACAAACTGTTATACTAACTGAAATATGCGAGGAGAGACAACGACGAGAAGTCGAGGCGGCGAAGAAAATCATGGAAAAAGTTTGGGAAGAGACAATCATGAAGTATGTGGACGATCATGTTATGCGAATTTGTGTCGAGGTTGTCGAAAAACAAAGTCAGATTCACTCGGTGTTGGGAAATTTGAAAAATGCATTGTCTCGCGATTGGCTTCTTCAGTTTTGGAATCGTTGGCGTGATGTTGTTTCGATAAAAAAGGCGGAGAGAAAACGAAAACGTGAAGGAATCAAAAAATGTCTGCCAAAATGGGACACTGTTCGAGGTGGGGATTTTGTACCGCGCGTGACCTCAACATTTTCGCTGAACGTAAAAAACCCCCATTTTCAGAAACAACCATTATGCAAAAGTACAATAAAGATGGAAACCCTACGAAACGATTATTGGAACCGCACGAAACGGAACTCTTTGTACGTCAAAAAATCGTCGAAAAACGCCGCAAAAATCGGCTAGCTCGCAAAGTTTTCGATCAATGGCGACGTTTCGCCGCCGAGCGCAAAGAGGTTCGTCGAATTTCGACGCAGATATGTCGGAAGCAAGACGAATTTTTCGAGACATTTGGAAAGTTGGAAATTTTGAGAAAACGAACGTTCACATTTGAGAATCCCGAAGTTATTGCGGTGAAAAGGGATCGAAGACCGTTGAGAGGTGAGTTTTCTCTATTTTTCAGTTTCAAAGAGATTTGGATTTTTTCAGAAACACAGTCGTTATCCGTATTCGAACCATCAACCAGCTTTAATACGAGTATTACGGAAGCAGGTGGGAATTTTTTTGTTGAAAAAACATCTAAAATCGTGTGTTTTAGACGTGGCCTAGCTCAATTTTTTCTAGGCCACAAAAAATTTCCCTCCCTCCTCTCTCTTTGTGCGGTGTAGCGCGTTTTATCGATTAGCAAACGACACAAGTTGTAAACATCTCAGGCATTCGAAAACTCTAGAACCTCCCTAAAACGGTCATAGAAAGTCCCCAAAACAGCGAAAAAGTCTAGAGCGAGCATAAAATGTTCACAGAACGGGCCGGAAGAGAGCGGCAGCGAGATCTCGATCCCATTTGTTCCTAGAACGTTCTAGGAACACTCAAAAGAAAACGTGTCCATTTCCCGAATGCTCTAGGAAAACTCTAGAACCAACAAACAGAAACACTGAATAATAAATGTGTGCATTTTTGTGTCGCGGTGTACACACATTTGTGTTGTCATGAAAAAAAAACATTTGAATTTTTTTGTTTTTTGTTCTCTTTTTTTCAAGATAGGTATTTTCAGCCAGAAACAATATTTTGTTTCGTTTTAATTGAATGAGAAGATTATGAATGAAGGTTAGTTTCTTCTGTAAAACATTGATCTATTGAATATTTTTCAGAAAGAAAGAATCGAATGAACAAGTATCTTGGACTTGCATATGGGTTTCGTGGAGAAGGGGATGAATTTACACAATCAAAAATTGTGGAGCAACCCACATCTACGACGGCTAGCGAGATACACGATATTGGAGTAGATTATGAAGCATCAATGGAACAGATCGCTTTTTGATAAAGCGATTGACAAGGGCTTGTGAGTTTTTTGTTTCAACTTTAAAAATATGGAATCATTTCTCAGTAAGCAAATCCATAAACTACGCCGAGAAAAAGACCGACAAGAAGAAGAAAAGCGCAAGGAAGAAGAAAAGCGTCAAGAAGAAGAAAAGCGCCAAGAAGAAGAAAAGCGCCAAGAAGAAGAAAAGCGGCAAGAAGACAAGCTACAGAATGAATTGAATATTCAAAAAAAATAAAAGTACTCAGGCAAAGTCGGGCGGCTGTGAGGCGCCGCCGCCAAAAATGGCGGCTGTGAGGCAGCGCCGCCTATGAAAAAGCGGCGCCGCCTCACTGTCGCCGAACTTGTTCAATCATTTGAGAATCGGCGGTTGTCGGCGGTGCCGCCATTCTGCATACAGAACGACATAAATTTGCAGATGTTTTTGGGATTTTTCATTTTCTTTTTTTTTCGAAAAATTTGTTTTTCCTATTTCAGCAGCGGTTTTGCGCTTTGCAGATGATAAAAAGTTGGCAACAAGGTGAGTTTGGAAGACCGTTTTCTTTCAATCACAAACTTTTTAGCAAAGATATTGGTGAACTGATTTTAAGCGACCATCAACAATGAATAAAAGAAAAATATGATGGGTGCCGCCAGAAATCTGCTGACAAATGGAGAAGTTTTGTATTCGATGAAGAGTACGCAGTTCTCGACTCTGTTGAAGATAATGGTTACCTTGAAGTCGATAACAGTGTAAGTTTTTTCTATTTGTTCTAGTCTAACAATGAATAAATCTAGAGCAGTTACTGCAGTTCGAAAACCGGGAATCAGCAAGGTTGAAGATATTGTTATTACACAAAAATTGGGAATACTTCGAATTGGTTTATTTGGAATGAGTTATTGTTAAAGACATTTTCTAGAGGATTGTTTGGAAAACGTCAGAACTCGACAAGAAAATATGGATCGGCTGGGTGAGTTAACTTTTCATATTGACTATTTCATTTAAATTTTGGTTTCCAAATAACCTGTCCATAAGACCCTCTCCAATTTCAGTTATAACTGTGACTGGAAACTAAAAATTCCAATTAAAAAAAACAAATTCTTTAAGATGAACATTTTTATAGTCACTCTATTATAGAAACAAAAAAATTTGGCGACTGAAAAGAAATATAAATTCAAATTTTGAAAAGAATTTCTGTAGAAAAAACTCTTTGCCTTTTTGTGTGTATTCGCGGCGAGATACATTGGTCTCGTAGCGAACAAACACAGACAGTCACTGCCGCGAACTTTTTGTTACATTAACCTGTTTTAATTTTTCCCAGTGGTCATTTTTTGCCCCTATAATACAGTAAATAGCGGCTGAATGAATTACAAAAAAGTAGCAACGTTTATCGTAAAACTTCTTTTGAAAATCGATCTAACAGACTGAAAATTTTGCGAGATGAGTCTAAAAATCTAAAAAATTATAAAGACAAATTATACAACAAAATTTGTGTATCAGTACTTTCTGAAAAGATGCTTTGTAGCAGTTATTGCACATTTGATTCAAATTTAATATTTGGTATACATACTAATACTTATCTCTATTCTTTATAGAGAACTGAATACGTCAAGGATCACAATGAAAGATGGGATCGCTGGAAGATACAACGAATGGTAAGTTAGTTTTTCGGGCATATGCTGAATTGTTCTTTTGGATTTTCGAATTGATTTAGTTCACTCATAAAAACAAACACCCTAAGTCAAAACACCCTAGTCCAGAGAAAAAATTGAAGAAATCGGGACCGGTTTTGAACATGTCTGAAACGGGCACAGCTCAAAAATCGCATTGTTCCTTGTAATTTTAGACTTTGGCTATAGTTAAGTTTTGTTGTTTGGGACCGCATGAATTTTTTTGGGCACATTTTTTCGGACTTTTTTCTATCAACTTCATTAATTTCAGCATTCGAAAGAACCTCCGCCAAAATTACAACAGTTTGCGGTAAAATGGAAGCAGTTCAACACAGAGGAGGTGCGAGAATTTCGAACGAAACGGTTTTTTAATTGTTTTGATATGTCATAAATTCTTCTCTCAAACTTTATTTCTCTATTGGGCAAATTGATAAGTCATTAAACAAGGAGGGGTTCTTTTCATAATGTGCATAATTTTCCTAGTACCTAAAAAATGAAGCTATCCGTCGCCTATTACCGCCGCATGCCGCCGAGTATTACTGTTCTTGTCGCCGAACGCCGCCTTCGACTGCCTCATCATTTCTTACTCAACGCCCACCGCCGCCTTTTGTCGCCCCAGAATTAGGCGGCGCAGCCAAGCGCCGCCTGTCGAAATTCGAATCGCCGCTAGTTGTCGCCTACCGCCGCCGCCAAATGAGGCTGCGCCGCCATCAATCGCCAGTGCAAATTTTCACAGGGGGCGACGCCGCCGCGGGGACGCCGGCGGCGCCGCCTGAAAATTTGCTAGCGGCGCCGCCTCACAGTCGCCCGCCTTTGCCTGAGTAGGTTTTACATTACCGCTTTTTTGTTTTATCCCCCTTAAGATTTCTGAAAAGTCTGTAAAATATGACTAAAATCATAAAATAATGCGAAAATATTTTCAAAGAAAGTCGAAACAATTCGGAAAATAAAAGTTTTGTTCTACACTCCTCCACATAAATATAGGTTCACTTGTAAAAAATCGAAAAAATCAAAATTTTCTGAACTTTTCAAAAAGTTTTTTCGTGCAAAAATGTTAAAAAGGGTATTTAAAAAAAAAATCATCAATTATTGACCCATCAAAAACTTAAAAAATCGAGTAAGAGAAGAAAAATCCGTGATATTGTCAGTTTATTTAGAAACTGAGCTCCTAAAAATTGTTTCATGGTTTTTTTGATTTTCAGTACTGTATTGAGGTATTATTCGAGTTTTCTGACAAATTTAAACGTCTAAAATCTTGAAAATTGCAAAAAAAGTTCACGTTTTGAAATTATTTTCGAAAAATTACCACGAAAATGCCTAAATTTTCTGTTTCAAAAAGTTGTTATCACGTTTTTTAGCTTCAAATCTCCAACCTAACATGAAAAAACTAATAACGTAAGCATTTCAGAAATCTGCAGTGGCTTTGATGAAAAATAAAAGGTCAAACTGCTTGGGAGAAAATCAGAAAAATCAGTATCTAGACATTTTCGTGGCAATTTTTCAAAAATAATTTCAAACCATGAACTTTTTTTGAAATTTTCAAGATTTTAGAAGTTTTAATTTGTCAGAAAACTCGAATAATACCTCAATACAGTACTGAAAATCAAAAAAACCATGAAAAAATTTTTAGGAGCTCAGTTTTTAAATAAACTGACAATATCACGGATTTTTCTTCTCTTACTCGATTTTTTAAGTTTTTGATGGGTCAATAATTGATGATTTTTTTTTCAAAATACCCTTTTTAACATTTTTAAATGATATTCAATCAAGTTGTGTCATAATATCAAAATATCATACAGACTGTTTGTGTTTCTACAGATGCGATTTTTTCATTGCAGCACTTTTCAGAACATCTTTTTTCAGAGTATTTTTTATGATTTTTTTATCTTTCTTGTTGGAACACTGAATATCTCTGATTTTTTACCAATTTTCTGTAATTTTTTTATAATCCAAATTTCATTGTTCGTTATCCCTATCGTTTTTTTCAATATTCTGCAGTTTTATTATAATAAAATGATTTTTTTCGACCGTTGAACCCAAGCGAAATGATCCAGAGTTTCCCAAAAATGGAAACAGAATGTTCTGTGAACGGGGCAAGAATGGCCCCAAAGTGTTCCAAGAATGACCCCAAAGTGTTCCAAGAAAAAATCTAGAGCTGGCTCTAGAGTCAATTTTGGGGACTTTCTATGACCGTTTGAGGGAGGTTCTAGAGTTTTCGAATGCCTGAGATAACCTCCCCCTCCAAAATGGGAAAATGTAACACCTGTTATTATGTAGATAATCAATCAATAACAGCGCATAGCTATGCATAGAGGTCAGAGTATAGAAAGAGAGAGCTAGATAGAAATGGGATGACCGACAAAATAAAGAAAAAGACACATGTTTTTCTAGATTTAACCGTTGCTCGTGATCAAATTGAAAGCTGGAAACACGCAGGAATGCCAAATGAGTTGAAAGAAAAATTGAAACGGCGACGAGAATCGTTTGAAAAGCAGCAAAATGAGCACAATTTGAAGAAAAATAAACAGGAAGAAGTTATGATTAAAGGTTGGCAGAGTTTCTTTTTTCTGTGAGCATCATATTTTCGGCAGAAATGAAAGCACAAACATCGAAAATGGATCAACTGTCAGAGGAGACGTCGAAATTGTTGGAAGACACAAAAAACTTCGAAAGCGAGATGCGCGAATTTATTTCAAATTTGAAAACAACGAGACGAACACTACTGTAGAAATTTGTTATCATATTTTTTATTTATTCAAATCTTGTCGGGTTATTAATTTTTCAACAACAACAACAACAACAAAGAATTAACTTTTTTCACGCCTTCATTTGTCGTTTGAGCCACATTAGGCCTTCGAAAAGACCCTCTCCAGTTTTGGCGTTTGTTCCAACGATATACCACTGAAAAATAGATTTCAGATTTTCAGAAAAAATTTCTCAGACAAACATTTCGATTGCGAATTGATGCAAGATCAAGTTGTTTGGCCAACTCGTCGGGGTGGATAGCGTTGGGAAGATCTTGCTTATTAGCGAAGATGATCAGATGAGCATCGCGAAGTTCGAGCTCATCGACGAGTCGATGTAGCTCATCTTTTGCTTCTTCCAAACGTTCGGTGTCGGAACTGTCGACGACGAAGACGAGAGCTGTCGTGTTGGGAAAGTAGTACTTCCAGAGACCGCGAATCTTCTCTTGACCACCGACATCCCACACGGTTATTGTGAGCTTTTGAAATGAGACTGTCTCGACGTTAAAGCCTGAAAAATACTTTAAAAAAAAAAGAACTTCGCCACGGAGAGGAAACGAACCCTCCACCTCTCGTTTCTCTCTCAAACACCTAACCGGTTAAACCACACCCGTCACACCCACCTATTGTTGGAATTGTGTTAACGGTCTCGTTCAACTTGAGCTTATACAAAACTGTCGTTTTGCCGGCTCCATCCAATCCAAGCATCAGAGTGCGGCATTCGATGTTGGGAAATACGAACGATAACATGCGTGTATAGAAATTACCCATTTTTCAATCAAAAAATCGAAAGCAGTTGAGAAGAGAAAAATTTTGGGAAATAAATAGTCATCCACCTTCCAACTCATTCTAGAGGACACGTTGACAAAAACAACGACGCGTGAACAAAAAAAATGAGATGTCGAAATTTTTCGTGTTTTGTTTGTGTATATTGGCATTGTTGATTTACTGTGTTGAGGGGTTTGACAAAAAGAAGATTGAAGGCAGTCTCGCAACGTTCACCAAAAATTGTTGTGTTCCTTGAAATTAAAGTACTGTGTTAACTTGTTTTTGAAAATAAAAGGAGTTTATTCAAATTTAAAGGCGCACTTGCGATGGGAGTTTATTTATAAATATAAACAATTTATGACTGTGCAATGACAGTTCAACAGGTTAGGCGTTTGTTTATAGAGTTAGAGGTCGAGAGTTCAATTCCTCACCGAGGAAATTTTTTCAAATTTTTTTTTCTGAAATTCCATTCAAAAGTACTGTTTTCTCAACCCAGAAAAATCCAACCCATACAATTATAAATCGTCGTTTTTTTCCCAATGCCCTTTTCGTTCTCACACATGTCAACCATCCCATTTCCCATCCGCCAAAAAAAAAAACACAACAACCCATCAATTGGTGGGTGGAGCCGTTCACCTTTTAATATATGGCGCGCGCGTTCCTTTTCTCTCTACCACTCTCTCACTATCTCGCTTTCATTGTGGCGCCACGCCTTCGCCCACACATACACCCACAATATGTGTTTGGCGAGCAGGTGACCGTGTCTATTCTTCTTCTGCTATTGTGTGTTTGAGCCAAACTTACAAAGACGTTCTGAGCACGACGCGAAATTGTACTTGTTGAGAGAAAAGAGAGATTTCGAATCGTTGCTTAGGATGACTTTGTATGATTTTTGGTGACTTTTTTCTACTTGGAAAGTAGGTTAGTTTCAGAAAATTCAGAAAATTTTCAGGTCGCACTGACTATTTTTTTGAAGTTCAGAAAATCTCTAGCTTCAAACACTTTCGGACCAGGCTATTCTGCTAGAGCAATTGCTAAGCCTAAGCCGAAACCCGAGATTTTCTGAAAAATTCATTTTTTTGGTAGATTCTGCCCAATTTTCTGGGTACTGTAGTTTTTTTTGAATCACAGAAAATGGTAAGCCCGGGTTTTTTCGAAGGAGAAAAAAATTTTCAGTTTTTCCGATTTTCTGGGTACTGTAGTTTTGCTACCCCAACAAATATACAACAATAATAAAATAAATAAGAAAATTTTTGCACATTTATCAATGACGTGGCAATGTGTGTGCACCTTTGACAGCACCGCGAATGATTCATCAACTACAGTACCCCTCTTCTCTCTCTCTCTCTCTCTCTCTCTCTCTCATTTGCATATATACATACATATATTTATAAATTACACCCTGGCGGTCACCTTGGCGCCAGTTAGCCAACGAAGAAAAAAAAACACCTGGTAGCATACATGTCCTTGATGAAAATGGCCAATTTGTGGAAGGGGAGATGAGAAACGAGTTTGTGTTTTTTTTTGGAGAGGATTTTGGAGATTTCGAAAAAAGGTGACTTAACGGAGAGCTGAAAATTTGGTTTTTCAAGGCGCATACGATGAGTTTGAGAGAAAATGGAATGAAAATAGTGTCCAAAACTACAGTAATCTTGAATCGCAGGTTTTTGAATTCTGGAATTTTTGAAAGGTCCCTGAAGGTCTTTCTCCAACAAAACCCATTTTTGGATTAGTCCCTAATCAAGAAATAGTGCTCAAAAATGAGAGATTCCGACAAGAACAAACCACAATTTTTTTCTTCTTCAAATATTTCGCCGAAAATAATTGATAACTCTTCGAAATTCTCTAGCTTATCACAAATAAACATTAATAGGCTCATAAAATGAAACGTGACCCATGTGGTCCATATAAAACATGACAACTCTGATAACTTTTCCACGAACCAACCCAACAAAAAATGTTTAGTTTTGTCATTCTTTCCTTGTCACTCACTTTAGTATTGGCACTGCCAACAAGTAGTAAGTCGTCTATTTGGAACATTGCCAAGTTGTGTGTTATGTTCAGAGTTTGCCACGTTCAACGATGACGTGGCGCGTAACAAAATGTTCCCTTTGGCCGCCGCCGCCTATTCATCAACACCGCAAACGTGTCTCACCAACAAGTTTACCAACGCACAAGTGAGATGAGAAAAAGGGCTCTGAACATTTTTGTGTTTTTTGTAGCTTCGTCGTCAGGTTAATGTGAATTGTAGTGGTGAGATTTGTTCGGGGTATTCGGCAGTGTTGAATGCCGAGCAAGCGATTGTTTTTGGTTTCAGGTACATGAGAAGAGGGGGAAAAGACGCAGAGAAAACTAGAGTACGCGAAACAGAGAGAGCGCAGAGACATGTGGGAAGGAAAAAAAAGGGCAATCAATAAATAGAATGGAAAAGAGGCGGGGCTAAGAAATGTGTGCCAGAGTTGGCAAGAAACAAATAGGCCCCGCCCATATTTCTGTGCCAAAAAAAAAATTCCAGAGGAACCCAAGGATTTCTCCAACTAATCGAGGAAGCCAATGAAAGTGTGTTCTCATCCCAACTTTCTTGGATAGCCGGCGGAAAAGTTTCAAAATATTTCGCCGACGCGTTTACTCTTATTTGGACAAGCGGTATGAAGGACGATTTTACCACTCTGATCCACAAATATCCAACCTATCAAGTCTGGGTGACCGGTCATTCGTTGGGCGGTGCAATGGCATCGCTAGCCGCTTCGTATATTGTTGCCAATCAACTAGTCGATGGTGATAATGTGCAATTGATCACCTACGGTCAACCACGAACAGGTGATAGTGATTGGGCGACGGCTCACGATGCTCAGCTGGCTAATTCATTCCGGTTGACACACAATCGAGATATTGTGCCGCATATTCCAAACGAGGGATTCGAAGGTTATAAACATCACAAGACTGAAGTATGGTACAAGGAGTCGATGGACACGTATGTTGTTTGTGCTGATCAACAAGAGTCGAACAAGTGTTCAAACGGGTTGTTGATCACAACTAGTATTGATGATCATACACATTATTTTGGGAAAGAAGTCAGCGAATGGGGAATCGCTGGATGCACGTAGAACTATTTCTATTGCTAAATTTTGAAAAAAAAAATAAATAAAATCTATTCAAGAGTGTTGATGATTCTTTGAACTTCGCCACCGCCTAGACAGATGTTGTTCTTGTAGAAAACGCACATCTGAAAAATCGAAAAATTTCAGATTTTTAAAATCCCCCCGAACCTGTCCCGGCGAAGCTGCGCGTAACGGAATCTTTGGAGACACCATGATTGTGGAATCTAGAATCACTGTAGAACACGGAACAGCTGGATGTGTACGTTGAATTCGACATGTTAGCAGGGGATCTGAAATTCGAAGATTCTCAGGGATCACTTTTAAAGAAAAAATTGAATCAGCCCAAATGACCTATGAAAAGAGCAAGAAGCTTATTTGATTTTCTTTCCGTTTTTTGCTAAAAAAAAAAAGAATGATGACCTAGAAACCGACAAACACGGCCGTCGCTCTCTCTCTCTCGTCGTCTGGCTGTGTGATGAGATATAAACATAATAATGTGAGAGTGAAGACATGTAGCAACTTGACCGAGTGGCTAGCGCGTTTGACTAACAATCAGACGTTGCTGGTTCGAGGCCGGGTCGGTGCGAACAACTTTCACCCCAAGTTAAGACCCCACGAAGAACTGTGTGGCCGTCATGTTGTGGTTTCATGACTTAATACGTATCCCCCGGTGATTGATTGTTTGACCAACCTGCCTCAAGCTGGAGTGGGAGCGCTTGCTTGTGGGCGTTGGGAGATCTTTGTGCCGGTTCATTTTTGCGTTTTTTTTTCACGAAAAATTGGATTTTTCGACCCAGAAATGTTTTTTTTTTTCACGAAATGAGAGATGTTCTCCGGAAGATTGACGTCTGCAAACACCATTTGTGTGTGTGTGCAGATACAGTAACCCATGACAAAACATTTTTTGTGAAAAAAAAACCGAAAAGTATTAATACCATTCAGAAAGCTTATCTCCTCGCCAGAAATCCATTGAGGTTTCTGAATTTCAAAGCAAGTTGCATAGAGTTTAGGATGATGCGATCCTTCGACAGCCAGAATCTCACTAGTCCGGTTGTTGACATCAGCGACAAAATAGCCGAAATGGCTCAACGTGTTGAGATATTTTCCGTTGATTCGTTTACCAATTGTGAAGTGATGAATTCCATGATGCTCTCCAATCACTTGATCGTTTATCGAATTGCGTATTTTTCCCGATTTCTCTTCAATGTACTGATCGATAAATTCGTCAAATTTCGCTTTTTTTCCAACAAAACAAATTCCCATGCTCTGCAATTTTTTATTGATTTTTTTCTCAAAATATCAGAAATAGAAAAAACCTCAGCTTTCTTGGCAACAGTATGTAAACCTTGAACTTCGGCAATTGTTTTGACCTCGGTTTTCAGTAAAGATCCAAGCGGAAAAATTGACCGTTTCAATTGTTCTTGTCGCACTGTGCACAGGAAATAGGTTTGATCTTTCAGCGGATCTTTTCCGCATAAAAGTTGGATTTTTGAATCTCCCCGATTTTGTTGAAAATCACCGAATGAAGTTGTGGCATAATGTCCTGTTGCAATATAATCAGCTCCGAATTCTTTGATCATTCTATTGTGAAAATGCTCAAACTTTATCGATCGGTTACATTCAATGTCAGGAATTGTGGTTCTTCCAATTTTATAATTTTCCAAAAGTTTTAGAAATACTTCACTCCAATATTCTTTGACAAAATTGACCGTGTGAAATGGAATCTCTAATTTTTTACCTCAACAAATTATCGGTTAAAAAAAAACAAACTTTTTTTACTCACAAACATCACGCGCATCACTTTCATCTTTTGTTCTCGAACAATTTGATGTTCCCTCTTCTATCGGATCCCAATTTACCTGAAAAAATTTCGGTCAAAAAAATAATAGTTGTATATGTTTACCATGTGCACTCCGATAACATCAAATTTTCGTTGTTTCAATAGATATGCTGAAACTGCGCTGTCCACGCCACCAGACATTCCAACAACAACTCGGGGGATTCTCATTCTCAATGGATTTTTTTTGTGACAAAACAAGATCTTTGACATTAGATAAGTTATCAGTAAATAAAACTTTGAATGAATATTTGAAAAATTTGAGCAAAATTTATGGTTTTTTAAATAACCCGTTAAAAAAACTACCTAACTATATAAAAATCTGATCTAATTTTTTTTATTTTTCTGTTCAGCGGCTTGCTTGAAAGCCTCTTTCGATGTTTTTTCCATTTCTCCGATTTCTTCAAGCCGCTTGTTCAATCGATCGTGCTCTTCCTGACGAAGCTGAACAATCGCTTCACGAACTTTCTGCTTTTCATCGGCTTCAAGCTGAAAAATTTCAAATTGTTTTCAAAAAAAAATATTGGGCTTACCCTTTGATACTCATCGAAGAACTGTTCATTCTTCCCAACTTTTCGAATATTTTCTCTCAGACCTTTTGCTTCATCCATAATCATGCGTTGATCAGAATATCCTTGTACATGATCTTGCAACGCTGCCAGGGCGTGTTTATTAACAACTTTTTGCTTGTCCTTTCTCTCAAACGGTCGGAAATACTCGAAAATATTGTCTAGAGTTTCCGAATTGACACGCGATGAAACTGCATGATTATCAATGTATTCTAAAGATCGTTCTCGTTGCTTTTGAGTGGTCTCAGAGTTTGGAGGAGTGTCGAGCTCTTGACGAGCTCGTAAATATTCCAAAGCTTCTCGGAACATGAGTTTATCTTTTGGTATTCGTTCAACTGGTGGCTCATAAAATCCATATTCCCAAATCGGATCATTTCTATGCAAAAACTCCGATTCTCTTGTTGGAAGATCTTTCGTTGAGGTCCATCGTTCAACCGGATCGTTTGAGGTGATTTTCATTTTGTTCATATTTCCAATAAGAGTGTCATGTTTTGTATCGAGCTCTTTTTTCACATCATCACTTATATCTCGTGTCTTTTCCGTCGGATATTTTGGAGCAAGGATCTGTAATTTTCATCGAATAAAAAATATTAGAAGTATTTTTTTTACCTTCGCTTCACCTTTCTCGATTTTTTCCACATAATCTACTGCTTTCTTCTGGAACTGACCATTTTTGACACTTCCTCCTATTTTGTTCCAAAGTCGCTTCATTCTACAAACATTTTTAAAATTTAAAATTTTCAAACACACAAAATTAAAATAAAAAAATTCTTCTACCGTTTCAAGGAACATTAAAAAGTTGCACGAGTCTCGAACGGAGTTACGGTTTTGTTCAAAGGCTCACTAATAAATTGAGAATGGTCTTGTTTAGAATAATATTTTTTGAAGTTCACGTGAAGAATTTATTTTCATTTCCACATTTTTCAATGTGTTTTTAATTTTTTTCAATTAAAAAATTAAAGATATTCTAAATTTTGTGAATGATGCAAGCACTCAAATTTAATTTCGCAAAAGCTCAGGCTGTTTCAAACACACAACACTGAATGTTCGCTCTAACGCACACCAAAAACTGATCAATAACTAAAACCTCGTCATTGCTCTATTACTACATTTTGTACTTTTTCCAGGAATTTTCCATCGATTTCAACTTTTTTCTGTTGTTGTTGCAGAAATGACAGCAGACGCCAATCGTAGTGAGTCACTGTTATGTATGGATAGAGCGCGGGAAGCTATTAAAGTGAGTGTAACGTTTCTAACTAGCCAAACAATGTTTAATTAAAGACGGGCGATGCGGATAAAGCTCGGCGGATGTTGCAGAAAGCGAAAAAATTGGATCCTGGACAAAATATAGATTGTAAGTACATTTTTTGTCGATTTCAAAAAAAAACAGTTGTTCTTAGAAGCTTGAAAAAGTACAATTTATTTCTTTCAAAAATTCAGACTTGAACAAAAAAATCGACGAGATGAATAGCTCATCACAGTCATCTAGTCGCGGGTCAGAAGAGCGAAGTTATGCACACGATGATCATTATGAAGAGCCAAATTTGAGACATCGACATAGAAGTCCCACAAAAGCGCAGAATGGTGAGCCTTTTTTCTAAATTTTTCAAAATAAAATTCTTAAAGGGTCAGCTAAAAAAGAGGCCAAACCACGCTCCGAATCTCGAACACCAAAACTTGGCGTAGATTATACCAAAGATCAATTAGATCTTGTTGAACGTATTCGTCACTGTAAAGATTATTACGAGATTTTAAAAGTGGACAAAAAAGCGTCGGATGAAGACATCAAAAAAGAGTATCGAAAAATGGCTTTGAAATTGCATCCCGATAAATGTAAAGCACCACATGCCACTGAAGCGTTCAAAGGTTTGCCGAGTTTTTCAATTTTTTAAAAATTTTAATAAAAATTTCAGCATTGGGAAACGCTTATGCTGTATTGTCAGACACTGAAAAACGATCACAATATGATCGATTTGGCAGTGAAGTGACTGCGAATGGAGATACTCCAACTAGAAGAAGACATGGTGGTGGATCATTTTTCGAGCATGATTATGCGCATGGTTTTGAAGGTAGTTTTTTTGTGTTTAAAGTTTTTCGTGGATTATTAGCCTATCTTGTAGAGCTTGAAACAGGTTTCAAAATGTGCTATATGACATCTCTGACAAGGTCTGAAAACCGGACCTAAAACTTTTTTTCTGAAAATTTTTTAGCCCTGATTTCAGGTACAGAAAAAATATCTCCCCAAATTTTGAGAATTATACATTTTTTATTCAACGATTTAAAAAAAAATTCTGAAAAATTTATAATTTTTGCTACAAATTTTCAAAAACAATAAAATTCCATATTTTTTTTTCAGCCGAAGTCACTCCCGAAGAAATTTTCAACATGTTCTTTGGTGGCGGTTTTCCGAGTGAAGGTCTTCGTCGAAGAGCAAGATATCAAGCACAACAACAACACCAACAACATTATCATTATGATAATCAGAATAATGTCAGAATTTTTTTTCGCGAGAAAAATATTTTGAATTAAATTTTTCCAGAGTCCGTATGCACCAATTCTCCAACTCCTTCCACTTATCGCTATATTTGTACTCGGGTTATTGGCACAACTTATGGTCGGTGAACCACCATTCTCATTGCATCAAACATCGTGAGTTTTTATTTTTTTTTCTGGAAAAAATAGTCGGAAAACCAAAAATTCCCCATTTTCTAGTAAATATACAGTTCATCGGGTGACGCATGACCTTCGTGTGCCGTACTTTGTCAAATCGGACTTTGAATCGTCGTATCGTGGAAGGGTGAGAAATGTGGAGCAACAAGTTGAAGATGATTATATACAACAATTACGAATGAATTGTTATAAGGAACAAAATTTGAGTAAGTTTTTCTGAAAATTGCGCGCATACCTGGCATGATTTTCTCTCAAATTTTCAGCTATTTTTTTCTATTTCCTTCGTTTTTGTCCTTATGTGACATTTTTATTGATCAACAATAATTGGTCAAGCATTGGAGAAAAGGTCACACCTGTTGTTGTTATTCATGCTGTTATCAACACTACAACAACAACAGATGTGACCTAATTAGACCTTTTTCACACCTCATAAAACTTGAACTCTTCTTTGTGCCGCCTGGATTACTGTACAGGCTTGGTCGGAGCCGCAAATTTTTCGAAGAGCCAAAACTACTTTTCTTGATAAAAGTATGAATTTTTACCGCTATTTTCAGTTTATTATTTTTTTATTAAAAAAACTAAAATTTTTGAATTTTTCAACGACACTCCGATTTACACTTGCGTTAAACAAGAGGCAAAACGGAGTGTCGTTTACACCGCATGTAGGAGAAATTGTTTTGTTAATTTTTTGCTCAAACTCGCTTACGCCACTCCGCTTTGCCTATTGTTTAACGCAAGTGTAAAGACGGAGTGTCGTAGGGTAATAATTGAAAAACTGTTTCGATGTCTATGTTTTGCATTGAAAATAGCTCTAAAAATGAGATTTTTTTCCAGGAGAAACAAAACTTTATCGAGCACGTTGGATGCGCGATGAAGCGCTAATTCAGGAAGCCGAAAGAACACCAATGCCAAGTTGTAGACGATTGAACGAAATTTATTCGAAATGAAAATAATCGTTGATTTATCTATGTAGCGTCCAAAATCAGAAAAAGTGTTTTTTTTGATTTTGGACGCCGCATTATTTATCACCCAATTTAGGCTCCGCCCCCTCCCTCCCTCTCTCCCTCCTCAAAAATTCCTTTTCTACATACAACATACGGGATTGTTTTTTTTCTTGTTTTTTTTTTTTGATATTTAGTCTAGCTCTTTTCTCTATTTGAATGTCTAATCTAACGATTCTTGTCAATTGCCACGTTCTTGTTCGAAACTCTATTTTATTTTTCCCCTCATCGCAGCAGCACAAAATTCGGCTCAAGATTCTGTGATTATTCTCGGTTTTAGTTTCTGTGTGTGTGTGTGTGTCACAACAAATAAATTCTCTATTGCTAGGGCGAATGTGGTGTCAGTTGGCACCGTGTTTCCTTTTACCTTTTAATCATTGCTGCATACAATCATAAAATGTATACGCGTATGCATGTTTGAACATTGCATTTATTCTTGATTGTTTGTTTGTTTTCACACGACAACACATTGATGTGCCCCGATTTGTGCGCGTTTTGTATATATTTATCATCATCATCATACCGGTAATGTGTTGGCTCGTTTTTTGGGTTACTGTAGTTTTTCAATTCTCCGGTCCGGTTTTATTTTTTGAAACTTTTTCTTGCTTAGTTTTTCTGGATCCAAGCCTGAAAATTTTTGAAAAAAAGTACTGTAGATTTTTTTGGTTTAAAATAATCAAAAAATCCCGGGCCATACCCAAATTTTTTTTCGAAAGTACTGTACTTTTTGCGGGCCCGATTTTTTTGGGTTTTTTTTCTAGTTTCCTCTCTTTTTTCGAAAATTGTCTTTTTGTTCTTGATTTTTTGAGATTTTTCATTTTCAAAAATCGAGTTTACCGGTTAGCCCAGGTTACTGTAGTTTTTGGAAATTTCTAAAACTTGACGGAAGGTCAAATCAAATTTTGTGGCCTCCAAAAAAATCTAATTATCGTAAAAGTTATTTTTAGACAAAAAATTATAATTCGACGAAAAAAAAACCCGCTGATAAAAAGTGTTGATATTTTTGGAATAATCCATTTTTAGAACATGTTGTAGGACGGTTTTACGAGTTCAATGAGGGCAATATAAAAATGAGAGAGGAGAAAATTTGTGAGACACACAAAAAAACGTGGATTGTTTACTTTTGCGACGGACGCAAGGCACACAAATCTACTAATATTTTTTCTAGCTGGTTTTTTTTACCTGATAAATTGTCTCATTTTTTCTCATGTTTCGAAATGTTAGTTTTTTGTTTTTTTTCCGAAAAAATCGGACCGATATTTGAGGCGTACTGTAGTTTTTCAGGCCAAGATTTTCTAGGTACCAAATTTTTCCGTGAGCTTTTTTGTTTGTCAGAAAAATTTCCTCCCTTTCAAGCCACCCGAGAATTTCAGGCAATCTTCAAGGCTTCGGGGTACTGTAGTTTTTTCAGCCCGAAGTTTTGGGGGTTCAGGGTACTGTAGTTTTTGGATTTTTTCCCCGAATAATTCTGAATTTCCACGTCACATTTTTTCGACCCGGAAAATTCTGAATTTTTTTGTATTTTTTTTCAAGCCAAGATTTTCGAGGTACTGTAGTTTTTTCTGAACATTTTCCAAATTTTTCCCTGAGGTTTGCCTGTCAGGCAAATTCCTGAACAAAAAAACTGTGGCCGAGAATTTCGTGCCAGTCTTCAAGGCGTCGGGGTACTGTAGTTTATCAGGCCGAAATTTTTTTCAGAATTTTTTAGGTACTGTAGTTTGATAGGATCAGAAAAAAAAGAAATGTTTCACAAGTAGATAAATCGGGCCGGCCCCATTTTTTGGCTCCCCCTAGCCCCGCCTCCTCAAAAGAACTTTTCCTCAACCGACCACCAAAGTAAATAAATGTTAACTCCTTCGAGTATTTTTTCAAAATACATGTTCCTGTCAAAAATTCATTTTTTTTTCATTTTTCAACAGAAAATGACTCATCGATGTGTCAAGCATTTTTTTTTTGAAAAGCAAATATTTAGTACTATCTGCTGTACACATGAATCATCATGTTGCATATTTTACCGGACAAGACTGGAGATTTTTTCAAAAAAAAAAAATGTTTTTCGACCAGTTTAAGGCCCTTGGTATGTAGAAAATTTGCGTTTTCCCATCCCAGGAAATAAAAAATTCATTTTTTCTCTTTTGTCATCGTAGTGAGTCACCGTACAATTCGGGCGAAATTGATTTTTTTTCTTCCCGTTTTGTTATTTTTATTATTAAAATTATACATTCATTCGAGACGAGCAGAGTGCAATACTAAAAAAAACTATCAAATTTCGCGTTTTCTTTTTTTTCTGGTTGTTTGTCTTACCTGGGAAATGTTTTGTTCTCTTTGTTTTTGTTTTTAACGGATTACTGTAGTTTGGCTCATTTTTTCGGAAACTCTAGTTTTGGCGCCAAAAATGTAGTGATAATTTTTTTTCGAAAAACTTTTCGGCCCGAAAAAACTGGATTGATTTTTCAAAAAAAGTCAGAATTTCTGAAACTTTTTCACGAACCTTTTTTTGACCCGGAAAACTCTGAAACCATTTTTTTCAGAAAATATAAATCAGAGGTTTTGAAAACTCAAATTTTCAGCGCGAAAATTTGGGAATTTTTGAATTTTTTGGCACCAAAAATTTACGTCATTTCTGACTGGGAAAAGTTGTGGCCCGAAAAATTCTGATTTTTTTTTCAAAATTTAAATCTTCAGTTTTGGCGCCAAAACTTGAATTATTTTTGGCCCAAAAAACTCTGAAATTTTTTCTAAAATTCAAATCTTCAGTTTTGGCGCCAAGAAAATGAAATTTTTTCGGCCCGAAAAATTCTGGAAATTATTTCAAAATTCAAATTTTCAGTTTTGGCGCCAAAACTTGATTTTTTTTGGTCCGAAATTCTCAATTTTTTGCAAAAATTCTGAATTTCCACGCCAAGAATCTGAAATTTTTTTCTTAAAAATTCAAGTTTTCAGTTTTAGCGGCTTACAAAGTATGTAATCAGTTATCGGCGACAAAAATACAAACAGTTCCAAATGATGATTCATCTCTCCTTTTCTTCTTTTCCCCCCCATCTGTGCCCCTACCTTTTATGGCTCGAACAAACAAAAAAAAAATTCATTTTTCGACCATTCATATCAATAATATTTTTGTCGTCGTCTTTGTCGATAACACCCCATACACACTTTACGACCAACTAATAAATTGCTCAATTTTTTCGTTGTTGCAGGTGAAATGTTGAGCCGTCTCACGAGAAGCTCAATATTTCTCATATTTCTACTGTTTCGATTAGATGACGCACAAGTTCAACAGTCGAACTCGGCCAATATCAATCAGAATGTGGGTGCTGGTGATGCGGGAACATTGTACACGGGTACGGGAAACAATATGTATTATGGTGTGAATTTGGTGCCGTTCGGGCCGGAACAGGGGGATCATGAAGTGAATCCGGGACTGCTGACCGCTGGACAAACTATTGATCTTCACATGTATTTTCCGTTTTATGGAGGATTGTATAATTATACTACGGTGAGGCTTAGACTGAGGCTTAGGTTCAGAGGGAGAAAACATCTCGCGGGTTTGGTCGAGCGGTTTAAAAAAAACCCTACCCAAAAATTTCAAACCCTATTTTTTCAAAAATTGAGTTTTTCGTGCTTCGAGAAAAAAAAAACCCAAATTTTTTTCAAATCAAAATCGGGCCGGCCCGATTTTTTCAAAAATTTTCCAAATTTTTTTTTTCACAAAGTTTCCGGCCCGATTTTTTTTTAAAAATTCAGAATTTTTTTTTTCCATACGTTATGTTTTGAGAAAACTTGCGGGGTGGAATTTTTCGAGAGAAAAACCAGGCCCGATTTTTTCAGAAATTTCAAGAAAAAAATCCAAAAATTTTGATTTTTCAAAATTTTTTTTGAAAAAAATTTCATTTTTTTTTCGATTTTTTCAAAATTGAAATTTTCAGGCTTCGGGCCAATTTTTTTGAAAAAAATTTTTGGTAATTTTTCCAAAAAAAATCCAAATTTTTTTCAAAATTTCAAATTTTTCGGTCCGGCCCGGTTTCGAAAAAAGTTCGCGCCATAAAACTTTCGAAATTTTTTCCAGCTCTCTGTCAACGGTTACATTGGTTTCGCGACAGTTCTCGACCAGGGTCCAACAATCAACGTCGGACCCGACATGACCGATTGGCCACGTCACGAAGATCCGGCGATGATCGCGCCATATCTCTGTAAACAACAAATCCCGCAAAATCTCAATCCGGGAATGCGTGCCGGCGTTTTCTATCGTCTCGTCATGCGTCAATCGTTGTTCGGTCGCAGTTCGGGCAGCAACACGAATCTCGGCGGAGCCAGCAGTTATAGTTCCGCCTTTTTCGGCTCGTCCGCCAATAACGTGTGCCCGGGCACGCCGGACTCGTATGTCCGGTGCGATTCGCAAGCCGACTACTTCTTGGAAGAAATGCAGCGGTGGTTGACGGAAGGTGTTGCCGGTGCGGCGGCGTTTCGCGCCGACGCAGCCCTCGTTGTCACCTGGTTCAACACAGCGTCGGCGATTTCCGGACGTTCTGATATTGACGCAGGCCAGTTGGCAACATATCAAGCGATTTGGCTAACCGATAAGGTGAGTACGAAATACACATACATGTACATACATATTGATTCGAAAAGCCTTATCTTATCAAAATACTTTCCATGAGGCATTATGTCAATAAAGCATCTATTTAGCACCATATTAACACTTTGTGTACATAAAAATAGAAGCATCAAACAAGGGACTTTTTCAGACGGCTCGTTTGTCGTACGTTATCCTCAATTACGAACGACTTGGATTCGACGCAGCCGATTTCCGGCTCAACTCGCGATCTGGTAGATGTCAGGTAATATTTGCATTTAGATGAGTCAAGCGTACAATGTTTGTTTACCGGTGTTTGTTGAGAGAGTTACAATGAGAAAAAAAATAATTGAAAAAAAAACGAAAAAAAAAATCCTAGTGATGCATGTTCGCTCTATTGAACACAATAGAAATGGGAAGAATGGGGAGACGCAGAGAGGCAAACAAAAAATAATTTCTCCTAATGATGCAAGTGCGCTCTATTGAACACACATTAGAAATGAGAAATTAGAGAAGGCGAGACGCACAGAAAAAAACTGCTTAAACACTTTTTTTTCCTAATGATGCAATAGAAATGGGAAGAATTGAGAGACGCAGAGAAGCAAACAAAAAATAATTTTTCCTAATGATGCAAGTGCGCTCTATTGAACAAGCATTTTTTCACTAGAAATGGGAAGATTGGAGAGACATAGAAAAACAAAAAAAAAACAACAAATTGAAAATAGTGAATGACGCAAGTGCGCTCTATTGAACACCATAGAAATGGGAAGAATGGAGAGACGCAGAGAAACAAGCTAAGATTGCAGGCTCTTTTCAATGGTGGAAATCATACCGGATTGGTGCCAGTCGATCCAACACAAAGTTTCAAGAACACGCCGAAGGTACTCGCTCAAAGATCCGGAGTTCCACAAATGGTTCGAGGTCGCTACATGTTCAGAGTGGATGATGTTGTCAGACCGGCCGGATGTTCCAACAAAACTGGAGGAACTTGTAAGTCAAAGTTCCAGCGAAAACTCAAATCATGTTTTTATTTAGATCCAATGTTGATCTACCCAAACATTGTCAACATGTTGGGTGAGATGACGGTCGATGTCAATGCGATTTGCCTCGACAAGGCGCAAACCTACATTCTGATGATTGAGCAACGTCAAACTGCCACGTGCACAGTTCTCACTTCGGCAATCGCCAGATGTAGTCTACCGAAAATTTACGATTGGGGAACAAAGACCGTCTATTTCCAACCGCAAAGCGGTGGAGCTAATGATGAGAAGGCGTTCGTTGGCTACATTTATTTTGTGCCACCTACTCTTGATCCGATGCGTTTGGACATTGGTAACGTGTACGATTGGTTCAAGAATCCGCTGCCCTATACAACAATGCCGCTGACGTGGTATCCGAGAAATTTCACCAATCCAGAAGCGACGACGAGAATGGATCAGGTGCGAATCAACGACGACTCGTTGTACAGTGTTCAGTTGGGCTTGTATGTTGTCGCGTATCGCGAATACAAGGATGATAACGTGAGTTCAAAAAAAAAAAAAAAAAAAAAAAATTGCGCGCGCGAAGGGATTGAACTCGGGACAGCAAAACTGCCGCTAGATTTGTTGGCGCGCGCCTTACCGGCTCGACCAGACAAGCAGATATTGTGTAATGTGTTTTTGGCGCTTATAAAAAAGAGATTTTCAGATCAAAAAATTCCGGCCACAACATCGAATCATTGCTCGACTTGGCACCTACAGCAACAGAAACACTTATGAATATCGTTGGAAGCCGCAAGAGGAGCGCATCAATTTGTATCAGGTAGAACATTGGTATATGACAGAGTGGGAGAGGAACCACGAGTTGTTCCAATATCGATTCGGTTACCTGAAACTCGCTCCAATCACCGCCACCTCCGACACCAATCTCGAATCGCTGACCGGACTCGTCTCACATCCCATCTCACTTCACTTCCTCTGGACAACCAACAATCCGCAATTCACCACCACCACCTATTCCACCCAGGATCAGGCGGCTCGCAGCGAATTCATCAAGAAAAAGTCGTTGGAGATGTGTCACGATTGGTACGACGAGGACGGCGCACAGTGGAACTTTATTCGCGACACCGAGACCAACTCGTCGTGTCCGTGTATTGAACGTCAGGCGATTGCGGATATCGGGCGGTTCATGCCACATCCGCGATGTTCGCAAGCGTTTCGTGATATTACGTGTACCACGTCGATTGGGTCGAGAAATTGTTACATGTCATCGCAGAATGTTATGACCACCTATTCTGGACGACGCGAGCAACATCAAAATCCGAATGGACAGAACAACTTTGGGCAAAACTTCGCGTAAGTTCGTTCTCCTTTTTCAAGTCGTGTCAATAAGCTAAGGAGACGCAGAGAAAATGAGCTCTCTGCGTCTCGTACTCTCTCAACTTACGCATTTGTTTTCTTCATTATTATATTTTTCTTAATGATGCAAGTGCGCTCTATTGAACACACATTAGAAATGGGAACTTAGAGATGGTGAGACGCAGAAAAAAAACTTTTTTTTCCTAATGATGCAATAGAAATGGTAAGAATTGAGAGACGCAGAGAAGCAAACAAAAAATAATTTTTCCTAATGACGCAAGTGCGCTCTATGGAACAAGCATTTTTTCACTAGAAATGGGAAAATTCGAAGATGAAGAGACGCAGAGAAACAGAAAAAACTAATTTAAAAAAACAAAAAAAAAATCCGAATGATGCAAGTTCGCTCTATTGAACAAAATAGACATGGGAAGAATGGAGAGACGCAGAGATACTTCTACTCTATCACATTTTTCTTACGGCTCCCGCTTGTAGATTTACGGTAAACAACAGGCAAAGCGGAGTGTCGTACACACCGCATGTGAGAGACAACACAAGAAGAAGAGAGCGCGCCAGAGAAGTGTGAACACACCTGTTTTTTTTTCCAGTCGATTCCCAACTCATTATGGTCAAGTATGTTGTTATGACGATCAAGGACATCTGATGCAAACATCATATCAACCAGTCATCAAAGTCACCCCGGACGTTCCCTACAATCCCGGCTTCCCGATGAGAGCCTACGAGTTTGGCACAACACCCTACATGGGTCAATACGAGGTGCCCGGATTGTCGGCGTTCCACAACGACTACATGCCCTATTTCCTGTGCTGCAAATTCGCCGACTTCCGATGTCAAATGTTCTACTGGCGACGTCCTTCGTCGGGATGTCAAGAGTATCAACCGCCGGCGTATGGTGAGGTGATGGGTGCCGGCACGTTCAACACCATCGACAACGACAAGTTTGTGTTCAACGAACCCGGCGTGTTCAACGCGCTCTACATTCCGCAAACCTCTTCAACCCCTGAGGTCAAGGTTCAACTCAGATTGGAGCGATATCCGAACAGACGGGTGGATTTCAGTCTACTTGGTAGGTATATGGCACAACAGGATTTGGTACAACCGACCAATGCGACAGTGGTTACTGGTGTCGTGTTGGAGGCAACCGGCACTGATCGAGTCCATGTTCTGTCGCGTAAAGATACTCGTCGATTCCGCTACCGTACGTCGATCATTGTCGGCAACATTTTGCGCTATTTCGACACTATGCGTATTCAAAGATTCCGCGGATGTATGGTCTATGTGAACAATGTGGAACGTGGTCAACCGGAGATCTATGTGGTATTGGAGGAGGCTCAAATCGGTATTCGAGTTCGAGAAAGTTATGCGATTGATATTGATCGTCTCACCGATTATCAAGAAAGTATGGGAATGTTGAATGTCGCCATCTCAGTTCCACCGCAATATGGAGTCGTAAGTCAACAGGTCATGAGAAATAGGCTTAAGTTGTTTTACAGCGTCCGGATGGTGATAAGACTCGCGAACAAGAACTTCGTCAACGCTACAATTTGCCACGTGTCAGCGGACTTTTCCGGCCGTATCCTGATCAAACATCGGGAAGCAGTTATACAACCACCATGACTGTTCAGGACGTCAACTCGGAAAGTATTCGACAACAAATTATTGCGAATTGTAAGTGATCTGAACCTAAAACCTTCTACGATGATTTTTCTAGACCGCGTTCAAGGATCTGGCGAAGCTGGAAGTGATCAGAACATCAACGCCGGCAATCAATTCAATCTGCCAACGGAGAACATGTTCACAACGAGTCGTGATGAAGACAAAAAATTCGAAGTTTTTCCTGAAGCGTATATGAAGAGTGGACCGATTTACAAGACGGCTCCGAAGTACGAGACTGGCGCTTATCGATTTGTCCCGGTCACCGGCACTGTTATGATTCAACGACTCAACACTTGTCGCGATATGCAACAAGCCAATACGAGTGAGTGACTATTTTCCACTTTGCCCCTTGTTTAACGCAAGTGTCAAAGCGGAGTGTCGTAGTTTATCAAGATTTCAAGTCGTAACAAATTTATTGCAATTTCTAGGAAAAAACTTAAAGCAACTCCTACTGCTATTTTCTACAGACAATGTGTACGACACTCCGCTTTGCCCCTTGTTTAACGCAAGTGTCAAAGCGGAGTGTCGTAGTTTATCAAGATTTCAAGTCGTAACAAATTTATTGCAACTTCTAGGAAAAAACTTAAAGCAACTCCTACTGCTATTTTCTACAGACAATGTGTACGACACTCCGCTTTGCCCCTTGTTTAACGCAAGTGTAAAAGCGGAGTGTCGTAGGGTAAATATGTTTTTGAAATTTTTCTCTCAAGATTTCAAGACATGAAAAATTTGTTACAATTCCTAGAAAAACATTTTTTAAAGCAACTTCTATTACCTACAGACAATGTGTACGACACTCCTTCTTGCGCTTTGTTTATGAAAAATGTGAAATCGGAGTGTCGTAGGGTGGAAATTTGAAAAACTCAAATCAACTCCTTCACCTATTTTCCACAAGCGAGGTGTACGACACTCCGCTTTGCCCTTTGTTTAACAAGCGGAGTGTCGTAAATTTTCCAAATTTGCTATTTTTTTTCCAGTCAACATGCAACCAATGCAATCGGCGCTCACGTCGGAATACGGTCAAACACAATGTCCAGACAACCCGGCGGCAGTGATTCAAGACTGCGGTGACTCTGTGCCGTGTCTCTACGATTATTTTTCGTTGAACGCAAAGATTCTTGGGCTGAATGTCAAGAATGAATGGAACGTTTTCAGCACCGAGAGATTTGACGCTTCACGACAATGTGAGTCATAGTTTAGAAAAAAAACAACAATAAAAAATAATTCTAGACAATAGTTGCGGTGTGATCAACATTGAATATCCGGAATATTTGATGAAGACATCGTCCCTGGCGTCGGCTTACATGCAAGGAGATGTGGCCAGGTTTGAATGTTTCCAATCTCATTGGATCAAAGGTGTTCACGAATATAAATGTGAGTTTTTCGAAAAACAACAAGCGTTGTCATTAGAGCGCACTTTCTCGTCTTTATATAATTATTTCTGAATTTGCAGGTGGGATCGTTGTTGATTACAATCGTCCAAATGAATGGAGATACGAATGGAACAAAGGTGAACAACCGTGGTGTAGATCAAGAGAAAAGGAGAATTTCCTCATCTGGCTTTCGATTGTTTGCGGTATCCTTGGATGTATTCTCGCGGTGATGTTCTTATTCCTCTGCTGTTGGGTCGTCAAACAGAAGAAGCTCGCTGAACGTCGACAAAACGGCGTGGATCTTCAAAGTCGACGCAGCTCAATGAGTCGCGATAACAAAAAGTATCCGATGATCGAGTCAGAACCTCTCAACGATCGCGAAAAACCGTATGACTTGGACCTGGACACCTATCGCGACGACTTCTATCCGCCGGCTAAAGAATATTCGGCCAATCCGAATCCAGACACTTTTGGTTTAAAAACTTCGGTTTAGACCGAACAACAATATACCCTTTAACATCATATGGTCTCATTTTTCTCTCCAAAAAAATGCAAGTTGTATCAATTTGTTCTGTGATTGTTTTGTGCCTTGTCAAACTTATTATTCTGCCCCTGCCATGACTCTGATGATTGTATGTATTTATTTTATGAAATGAAACATTTTCGGATGAAAACATTGATAATTTTCTGATTTATCGCATCGAACATGGGAAGAATTTCAAAGTGATGTTGGACAGCATGTTGCATTGATTGTTTCCACAGTCTTTGGAAATTCTGAAAATTTTCCCGTGTTTACGACACTCCGCCTTGCCCCCTGTTTAGCGCATGTGGAAAGGCGGAGTGTCGTTTGGTGAAATATGTTTTTGAAAATTCTGTTTCTCAAGATTTCAAGTCACAACAAATTTCTTGTCATTCCTAGGAAAAAAACTTAAAGCAACTCCTACAGCTATTTCCCACAGGGCAATGTGTACGACACTCCGCCTTGCCCCTTGTTTAGCGCATGTGTAAAGGCGGAGCGTCGTTTGGTGAAATATGTTTTTGAAAATTCTGTTTCTCAAGATTTCAAGTCACAACAAGTTTCTTGTCATTCCTAGGAAAAAAACTTAAAGCAACTCCTACAGCTATTTCCCACAGGGCAATGTGTACGACACTCCGCCTTGCCCCCTGTTTAGCGCATGTGGAAAGGCGGAGCGTCGTTTGGTGGGAAAATGTTTTTTTTTTTTTAATTTGAAGAAAATTATTTCTCTGTCGTCTCTGATAAACCGCGCGCAACGCGGCGCAGCGCATCTAAAAACATAATTTTTTCAGCGAAAAATATTTATTTTCAATTTGATAATATATTTTTGTAATCTTAAAATTTTAGAGGCCACACAAAAACATGATGCGCTCTCACAGGTGGCGTGTACAACACTCCGCCTTGCCTCTTGTTTAGCGCAAGTGTCAAGGCGGAGTGTCGTTAGGCACTTTTTTGTTTAAAATAACCTGAAATTGAAATCTGTGACGAAACACCTCATTTGTCTACCATTTTCGTGTGTACGACATTCCGCCTTGCCTCTTGTTTAGCACAAATGTAAAGGCGGAGTATCGTTAGGCGCATGTTTTTTGTTCAAAATTACCTGAAATTGAAATCTGTGATGAAACAGCTGATAGAGACGAGGATCAATAATCACTTGGGAAATTTGTCTACCATTTTCAATTCGATCAAACATGAACTTGAAAAATGAATAACACTGATGATAAATATACGAATCTCCGCGAACATGTTTTTTCTCATCTTCGGTCATCATCAATTTCCTTTTCCTCAATAACAGACCAGGTGTCAGAACATCGAAAAAATTCGGCACTTCCTCGACGATCAGGTCTCGCTGAGAAATTTAGAGATTTAAAAAAAAAAGAAGGGTGGAGCTTGTTGGTCACCTGAACTGTGGGCATGTATTTTTCGAAGGCTTCGAATAAACTTTGCTGACTGACACATGTGTTGTCGTAAATGCCCATGAGTTGAGTTCGCAGAATTGATCTCATTTTTTCTCTGAAAATGTGGAGCCAAAAATCTGGAAACTTTATGCAAAAATTTTTTCGGGCCGAGACCCATTTTTTATCTAGAAAATTTTGAGCGCTTAGAGCCGGCCTACAGTACTTTGACCCAAAATTTCTGAAATACCTCTCCACATTTTCATTGCTCTCAACTTTCGTCATCACCGGTTTTGGTCGAACTGGAGTCGCCGACTTTTTCTGCTTCCTCGACCGCATTTTTTTCCGCTCTTTCAATCTCTGCCGCGTCTCCGCCGCACGTTCCCGACCCAATTGATAGTTCTGTCGTTTTTTCGTCAACCAAAGTTCTTGTTCTTCAGGTGTCTCATTTTTCAAATCATCGATTTTCCTTTGTTTTCTGATAAGATATCTTTCTCGAGCTCTAATTTTTTCTTGCTGTATTTTTCAAAAAAATTTTAGATGAGAAAAATCGAGAAATACCTTCTTCTTTTCTCGCTTTTCAATAAGTGTTTTGCACATTTCATCAATTTTCAAAATGAAAAAGAAATTTGACGTGCGAAAAAAATTTGATCTACAAAACAAATCGTAAATTTCACTTTTTAAAAAACTCAAAAATTTTCGCTCAATTTTTCATTCCCTCATTTTCCCCACTACTAACGATGGTAAAGGTGACCAAAAAGCCAACAAATTCTCACCCAAATATGGTGACCCATAAGAAGTTCAAGGTGAAAATTGGGCTCTCCACGGAGGACACGCCGATGGTCTCACTGAAATCAGGAACAGCTGTGCCGGAACAAAACTACAGTGAGTTACTCTTTTTTGTGCTCAAGACTTGACCTCAACTTTCAGGAGATTTCATCCGGCTGACAACCGATCGAAACGAGTTGATCCACAACGAATCGGTGTTCTATAGTTTCGCCGAGTTTCAAACAGTTTTTGGGAAATGGAAGAAGAAGTATTTGCATCCGATGAGAGTTGCTTCTTCCGAAGTTCTTCGAGAGACTAATGGAACTGTCAATCAACAGTTTCAATATCGATATGTCACTTTTCATTGTACTCATTATGGCGAGCCAAGAATTAGAGGTTAGTACTTTTTTTTTGGCTATCCTAACATTTGAAAACTCACAAAAATGTGCTCTCCTTTCTCGTGTTGTCTCTCACAGGCAGTGTGTACGACACTCCGCTTCGCCCATTGTTTAGCGCAAGTGTAAAGTCGGAGTGTCGTTAGGCGCAATTTTTTGTGTGTAACTCTCTAACTTTTTTCTCTGCTCGCCGCCTTGATGAAAGAGAAAAAAAAAGGAAACTAGCACTGAAAGACAACGGGAAAAGGAGAGACACAGAGAAAAAACATTGTTTCTCTAAGTCTCTGTTCGCAGATGGTGAGAGAGAAAAGGGGAAGAAAGAAAACTGAGCGTGAGAGACAGAGATAAGAGGAGAGACGCTGAGAAAAGTCACAAAGTCTGCTTCTCTGACTCTCTAAAAAACTAGAACCTTGACATTCGCATAGCATTCTCATGTATGAGAGAGAAAAAGAAAAAAGGAAACTGGCACTGACGAGAGACAATGGGAAAAGGAGATGCGCAGAGAAAAAAGAAGGTCGCGGTTTCGAAATGTCTTCTAGTCTAAGCCTAAGCCCAAACCTTGAAATTGAAAAAAAAAACTTCCAATTTTGCAGGCAGCGGCTTACGCCCAAATCAAAAATATCTTCCATGCGGCTGCCGCTCAATGCTCCGCCTAGCGTTTGACTTCAAAGCCGGATGCCTTCGTGTCACCACGCTCAACCCAATCCACATGGGCCACACGATTTCCGAAGGTATTTATCGAGACGTGACAAGAAAGTGTAAGCAAAATGATATGCGACGATTGGAAACGTCGCAAATCGTCGAAGAAGAGGAAGGAGACGCAGAGACACCGACGCCACCGCAACAAGAACCTTCGGCACGAGATCTGATGTTGGCCAAATATCGAATGATCAAAAAATCGCTCACCGAACAGCTTGAAACGCTGCAAATTCAACAGAATTTCACCATTCTACCACAGACTAACCACAACATTTTTGACAATATATTGCATCGTTTGACACCGAAAAATCTTGGAAAAGAAGAATTTCTCAAAGAATTTGTTTCGGAGTACATGATGTCACCGGGTTTTGTTCGACCACAAAATGTTGGTTTTTATTTTCTCATTTTGGTGTAGAAAAAAGTTTTTTTGTTGCAGAAATCTGATTTGAACGGGTTGTTCGAATATGTCGATGATTATTGGGCAAATCGAGTATAATTTATTGAGTTAATAACTTTTTTTTTATTTTTTCATTATTATTTTTCTAATAAATTGTTTTGTAATTGAAGAAAAATGTGGTATATTGGTGTCAGGGAAATTTGGCCGAAAAATTTTAGAGAAAAAAGTCGGATTTTTTCGATTTTGGGGCTTCAAATATAAAAACAAAACTTTCAATTTCGATTTTGGCCCGTTTGCGGTCCAAATCCGAGAAAAGTTAGGTTTCAGGGCATGCTGTTTACTATGGAGCAACTTATTTTTCACGTAAAATAACCTCTACTCACGTGTAATAATTTTTTTCTCATTTTTTGTGTTAAAAAAAGCGTTTTTTTACGAAAAATCAATAAAAATCATTTCTCTTGCGAAAGAGTGATGACCTAGAAACCGACAAACACGGCCGTCACTCTCTTTCTCTTCCGTGGTCTGGCTGTGTGATGAGATATAAACATAATAATGTGTGAGGGAAGACATGTAGCAACTTGACCGAGTGGCTAGCGCGTTTGACTAACAATCAGACGTTGCTGGTTCGAGGCCGGGTCGGTGCGAACAACTTTCACCCTTTTTGTCATTTTTTGTGTTTACTAATGTCGTATTTTTGGGTGAAAAATCAATAAAACTCGTTTCTTTTGCAGAATTGAGCTTCGGGATCATGTTTAATGGTTTCAGGACATGCTGATTACTATTGAACCGTTTACTTTACACGTAAAATAACCCCCACTCACGTGAAATACATTTTTTGTCATTTTTTGTCATTTTTTGAAAAATCAGTAAAACTCGTTTCTTTTGCAGAATTGAGCTTCGGGATCATGTTTAATGGTTTCAGGACATGCTGATTACTATTGAACCGTTTACTTTACACGTAAAATAACCCCCACTCACGTGAAATACATTTTTTGTCATTTTTTGTCATTTTTTGTCATTTTTTGTCATTTTTTGAAAAATCAGTAAAACTCGTTTCTTTTGCAGAATTGAGCTTCGGGATCATGTTTAATGGTTTCAGGACATGCTGATTACTATTGAACCGTTTACTTTACACGTAAAATAACCCCCACTCACGTGAAATACATTTTTTGTCATTTTTTGTGTTTACTAATGTCGTATTTTTGGATGAAAAATCAACAAAACTCGTTTCTTTTGCAGAATTGAGCTTCGGGATCATGTTTAATGGTTTCAGGACATGCTGATTACTATTGAACCGTTTACTTTACACGTAAAATAACCCCCACTCACGTGAAATACATTTTTTGTCATTTTTTGTGTTTACTAATGTCGTATTTTTGGATGAAAAATCAACAAAACTCGTTTCTTTTGCAGAATTGAGCTTCGGGATCATGTTTAATGGTTTCAGGACATGCTGATTACTATTGAACCGTTTACTTTACACGTAAAATAACCCCCACTCACGTGAAATACATTTTTTGTCATTTTTTGTGTTTACTAATGTCGTATTTTTGGATGAAAAATCAACAAAACTCGTTTCTTTTGCAGAATTGAGCTTCGGGATCATGTTTAATGGTTTCAGGACATGCTGATTACTATTGAACCGTTTACTTTACACGTAAAATAACCCCCACTCACGTGAAATACATTTTTTTTCATTTTTTGTCATTTTTTGTGATTTTTTGAAAAATCAAAAAAACTCGTTTCTTTTGCAGAATTGAGCTTCGGGATCATGTTTAATGGTTTCAGGACATGCTGATTACTATTGAACCGTTTACTTTACACGTAAAATAACCCCCACTCACGTGAAATACATTTTTTTTCATTTTTTGTCATTTTTTGTGATTTTTTGAAAAATCAACAAAACTCGTTTCTTTTGCAGAATTGAGCTTCGGGATCATGTTTAATGGTTTCAGGACATGCTGATTACTATTGAACCGTTTACTTTACACGTAAAATAACCCCCACTCACGTGAAATACATTTTTTTTCATTTTTTGTCATTTTTTGTGATTTTTTGAAAAATCAAAAAAACTCGTTTCTTTTGCAGAATTGAGCTTCGGGATCATGTTTAATGGTTTCAGGACATGCTGATTACTATTGAACCGTTTACTTTACACGTAAAATAACCCCCACTCACGTGAAATACATTTTTTTTCATTTTTTGTCATTTTTTGTCATTTTTTGAAAAATCAATAAAACTCGTTTCTTTTGCAGAATTGAGCTTCGGGATCATGTTTAATGATTTCAGGACATGCTGATTACTATTGAACCGTTTACTTTACACGTAAAATAACCCCCACTCACGTGAAATACATTTTTTTTCATTTTTTGTCATTTTTTGTCATTTTTTGAAAAATCAATAAAACTCGTTTCTTTTGCAGAATTGAGCTTCGGGATCATGTTTAATGGTTTCAGGACATGCTGATTACTATTGAACCGTTTACTTTACACGTAAAATAACCCCCACTCACGTGAAATACATTTTTTTTCATTTTTTGTCATTTTTTGTCATTTTTTGAAAAATCAATAAAACTCGTTTCTTTTGCAGAATTGAGCTTCGGGATCATGTTTAATGGTTTCAGGACATGCTGATTACTATTGAACCGTTTACTTTACACGTAAAATAACCCCCACTCACGTGAAATACATTTTTTGTCATTTTTTGTGTTTACTAATGTCGTATTTTTGGATGAAAAATCAACAAAACTCGTTTCTTTTGCAGAATTGAGCTTCGGGATCATGTTTAATGGTTTCAGGACATGCTGATTACTATTGAACCGTTTACTTTACACGTAAAATAACCCCCACTCACGTGAAATACATTTTTTTTCATTTTTTGTCATTTTTTGTCATTTTTTGAAAAATCAATAAAACTCGTTTCTTTTGCAGAATTGAGCTTCGGGATCATGTTTAATGGTTTCAGGACATGCTGATTACTATTGAACCGTTTACTTTACACGTAAAATAACCCCCACTCACGTGAAATACATTTTTTTTCATTTTTTGTCATTTTTTGTCATTTTTTGAAAAATCAATAAAACTCGTTTCTTTTGCAGAATTGAGCTTCGGGATCATGTTTAATGGTTTCAGGACATGCTGATTACTATTGAACCGTTTACTTTACACGTAAAATCACCCCCACTCACGTGAAATACATTTTTTGTCATTTTTTGTGTTTACTAATGTCGTATTTTTGGATGAAAAATCAACAAAACTCGTTTCTTTTGCAGAATTGAGCTTCGGGATCATGTTTAATGGTTTCAGGACATGCTGATTACTATTGAACCGTTTACTTTACACGTAAAATAACCCCCACTCACGTGAAATACATTTTTTTTCATTTTTTGTCATTTTTTGTCATTTTTTGAAAAATCAATAAAACTCGTTTCTTTTGCAGAATTGAGCTTCGGGATCATGTTTAATGGTTTCAGGACATGCTGATTACTATTGAACCGTTTACTTTACACGTAAAATAACCCCCACTCACGTGAAATACATTTTTTTTCATTTTTTGTCATTTTTTGTCATTTTTTGAAAAATCAATAAAACTCGTTTCTTTTGCAGAATTGAGCTTCGGGATCATGTTTAATGGTTTCAGGACATGCTGATTACTATTGAACCGTTTACTTTACACGTAAAATCACCCCCACTCACGTGAAATACATTTTTTGTCATTTTTTGTGTTTACTAATGTCGTATTTTTGGATGAAAAATCAACAAAACTCGTTTCTTTTGCAGAATTGAGCTTCGGGATCATGTTTAATGGTTTCAGGACATGCTGATTACTATTGAACCGTTTACTTTACACGTAAAATAACCCCCACTCACGTGAAATACATTTTTTTTCATTTTTTGTCATTTTTTGTCATTTTTTGAAAAATCAATAAAACTCGTTTCTTTTGCAGAATTGAGCTTCGGGATCATGTTTAATGGTTTCAGGACATGCTGATTACTATTGAACCGTTTACTTTACACGTAAAATAACCCCCACTCACGTGAAATACATTTTTTTTCATTTTTTGTCATTTTTTGTCATTTTTTGAAAAATCAATAAAACTCGTTTCTTTTGCAGAATTGAGCTTCGGGATCATGTTTAATGGTTTCAGGACATGCTGATTACTATTGAACCGTTTACTTTACACGTAAAATAACCCCCACTCACGTGAAATACATTTTTTGTCATTTTTTGTGTTTACTAATGTCGTATTTTTGGATGAAAAATCAACAAAACTCGTTTCTTTTGCAGAATTGAGCTTCGGGATCATGTTTAATGGTTTCAGGACATGCTGATTACTATTGAACCGTTTACTTTACACGTAAAATAACCCCCACTCACGTGAAATACATTTTTTTTCATTTTTTGTCATTTTTTGTGATTTTTTGAAAAATCAAAAAAACTCGTTTCTTTTGCAGAATTGAGCTTCGGGATCATGTTTAATGGTTTCAGGACATGCTGATTACTATTGAACCGTTTACTTTACACGTAAAATAACCCCCACTCACGTGAAATACATTTTTTTTCATTTTTTGTCATTTTTTGTCATTTTTTGAAAAATCAATAAAACTCGTTTCTTTTGCAGAATTGAGCTTCGGGATCATGTTTAATGGTTTCAGGACATGCTGATTACTATTGAACCGTTTACTTTACACGTAAAATAACCCCCACTCACGTGAAATACATTTTTTTTCATTTTTTGTCATTTTTTGTCATTTTTTGAAAAATCAATAAAACTCGTTTCTTTTGCAGAATTGAGCTTCGGGATCATGTTTAATGGTTTCAGGACATGCTGATTACTATTGAACCGTTTACTTTACACGTAAAATAACCCCCACTCACGTGAAATACATTTTTTGTCATTTTTTGTCATTTTTTGTGATTTTTTGAAAAATCAAAAAAACTCGTTTCTTTTGCAGAATTGAGCTTCGGGATCATGTTTAATGGTTTCAGGACATGCTGATTACTATTGAACCGTTTACTTTACACGTAAAATCACCCCCACTCACGTGAAATACATTTTTTGTCATTTTTTGTCATTTTTTGTCATTTTTTGAAAAATCAATAAAACTCGTTTCTTTTGCAGAATTGAGCTTCGGGATCATGTTTAATGGTTTCAGGACATGCTGATTACTATTGAACCGTTTACTTTACACGTAAAATAACCCCCACTCACGTGAAATACATTTTTTGTCATTTTTTGTCATTTTTTGTGATTTTTTGAAAAATCAAAAAAACTCGTTTCTTTTGCAGAATTGAGCTTCGGGATCATGTTTAATGGTTTCAGGACATGCTGATTACTATTGAACCGTTTACTTTACACGTAAAATAACCCCCACTCACGTGAAATACATTTTTTGTCATTTTTTGTCATTTTTTGTGATTTTTTGAAAAATCAAAAAAACTCGTTTCTTTTGCAGAATTGAGCTTCGGGATCATGTTTAATGGTTTCAGGACATGCTGATTACTATTGAACCGTTTACTTTACACGTAAAATCACCCCCACTCACGTGAAATACATTTTTTGTCATTTTTTGTGTTTACTAATGTCGTATTTTTGGATGAAAAATCAATAAAACTCGTTTCTTTTGCAGAATTGAGCTTCGGGATCATGTTTAATGGTTTCAGGACATGCTGATTACTATTGAACCGTTTACTTTACACGTAAAATAACCCCCACTCACGTGAAATACATTTTTTGTCATTTTTTGTCATTTTTTGTGATTTTTTGAAAAATCAAAAAAACTCGTTTCTTTTGCAGAATTGAGCTTCGGGATCATGTTTAATGGTTTCAGGACATGCTGATTACTATTGAACCGTTTACTTTACACGTAAAATAACCCCCACTCACGTGAAATACATTTTTTTTCATTTTTTGTCATTTTTTGTCATTTTTTGAAAAATCAATAAAACTCGTTTCTTTTGCAGAATTGAGCTTCGGGATCATGTTTAATGGTTTCAGGACATGCTGATTACTATTGAACCGTTTACTTTACACGTAAAATAACCCCCACTCACGTGAAATACATTTTTTGTCATTTTTTGTGTTTACTAATGTCGTATTTTTGGATGAAAAATCAATAAAACTCGTTTCTTTTGCAGAATTGAGCTTCGGGATCATGTTTAATGGTTTCAGGACATGCTGATTACTATTGAACCGTTTACTTTACACGTAAAATAACCCCCACTCACGTGAAATACATTTTTTTTCATTTTTTGTCATTTTTTGTCATTTTTTGAAAAATCAATAAAACTCGTTTCTTTTGCAGAATTGAGCTTCGGGATCATGTTTAATGGTTTCAGGACATGCTGATTACTATTGAACCGTTTACTTTACACGTAAAATAACCCCCACTCACGTGAAATACATTTTTTGTCATTTTTTGTGTTTACTAATGTCGTATTTTTGGATGAAAAATCAATAAAACTCGTTTCTTTTGCAGAATTGAGCTTCGGGATCATGTTTAATGGTTTCAGGACATGCTGATTACTATTGAACCGTTTACTTTACACGTAAAATCACCCCCACTCACGTGAAATACATTTTTTGTCATTTTTTGTGTTTACTAATGTCGTATTTTTGGATGAAAAATCAATAAAACTCGTTTCTTTTGCAGAATTGAGCTTCGGGATCATGTTTAATGGTTTCAGGACATGCTGATTACTATTGAACCGTTTACTTTACACGTAAAATAACCCCCACTCACGTGAAATACATTTTTTGTCATTTTTTGTCATTTTTTGTGATTTTTTGAAAAATCAAAAAAACTCGTTTCTTTTGCAGAATTGAGCTTCGGGATCATGTTTAATGGTTTCAGGACATGCTGATTACTATTGAACCGTTTACTTTACACGTAAAATAACCCCCACTCACGTGAAATACATTTTTTTTCATTTTTTGTCATTTTTTGTGATTTTTTGAAAAATCAAAAAAACTCGTTTCTTTTGCAGAATTGAGCTTCGGGATCATGTTTAATGGTTTCAGGACATGCTGATTACTATTGAACCGTTTACTTTACACGTAAAATCACCCCCACTCACGTGAAATACATTTTTTGTCATTTTTTGTGTTTACTAATGTCGTATTTTTGGATGAAAAATCAATAAAACTCGTTTCTTTTGCAGAATTGAGCTTCGGGATCATGTTTAATGGTTTCAGGACATGCTGATTACTATTGAACCGTTTACTTTACACGTAAAATAACCCCCACTCACGTGAAATACATTTTTTGTCATTTTTTGTCATTTTTGTCATTTTTTGAAAAATCAGTAAAACTCGTTTCTTTTGCAGAATTGAGCTTCGGGATCATGTTTAATGGTTTCAGGACATGCTGATTACTATTGAACCGTTTACTTTACACGTAAAATCACCCCCACTCACGTGAAATACATTTTTTGTCATTTTTTGTGTTTACTAATGTCGTATTTTTGGATGAAAAATCAATAAAACTCGTTTCTTTTGCAGAATTGAGCTTCGGGATCATGTTTAATGGTTTCAGGACATGCTGATTACTATTGAACCGTTTACTTTACACGTAAAATAACCCCCACTCACGTGAAATACATTTTTTGTCATTTTTTGTCATTTTTGTCATTTTTTGAAAAATCAGTAAAACTCGTTTCTTTTGCAGAATTGAGCTTCGGGATCATGTTTAATGGTTTCAGGACATGCTGATTACTATTGAACCGTTTACTTTACACGTAAAATAACCCCCACTCACGTGAAATACATTTTTTTTCATTTTTTGTCATTTTTTGTGATTTTTTGAAAAATCAAAAAAACTCGTTTCTTTTGCAGAATTGAGCTTCGGGATCATGTTTAATGGTTTCAGGACATGCTGATTACTATTGAACCGTTTACTTTACACGTAAAATAACCCCCACTCACGTGAAATACATTTTTTGTCATTTTTTGTCATTTTTTGTGATTTTTTGAAAAATCAAAAAAACTCGTTTCTTTTGCAGAATTGAGCTTCGGGATCATGTTTAATGGTTTCAGGACATGCTGATTACTATTGAACCGTTTACTTTACACGTAAAATAACCCCCACTCACGTGAAATACATTTTTTGTCATTTTTTGTCATTTTTTGTGATTTTTTGAAAAATCAAAAAAACTCGTTTCTTTTGCAGAATTGAGCTTCGGGATCATGTTTAATGGTTTCAGGACATGCTGATTACTATTGAACCGTTTACTTTACACGTAAAATAACCCCCACTCACGTGAAATACATTTTTTTTCATTTTTTGTCATTTTTTGTGATTTTTTGAAAAATCAAAAAAACTCGTTTCTTTTGCAGAATTGAGCTTCGGGATCATGTTTAATGGTTTCAGGACATGCTGATTACTATTGAACCGTTTACTTTACACGTAAAATCACCCCCACTCACGTGAAATACATTTTTTGTCATTTTTTGTGTTTACTAATGTCGTATTTTTGGATGAAAAATCAATAAAACTCGTTTCTTTTGCAGAATTGAGCTTCGGGATCATGTTTAATGGTTTCAGGACATGCTGATTACTATTGAACCGTTTACTTTACACGTAAAATAACCCCCACTCACGTGAAATACATTTTTTGTCATTTTTTGTCATTTTTTGTGATTTTTTGAAAAATCAAAAAAACTCGTTTCTTTTGCAGAATTGAGCTTCGGGATCATGTTTAATGGTTTCAGGACATGCTGATTACTATTGAACCGTTTACTTTACACGTAAAATAACCCCCACTCACGTGAAATACATTTTTTTTCATTTTTTGTCATTTTTTGTCATTTTTTGAAAAATCAATAAAACTCGTTTCTTTTGCAGAATTGAGCTTCGGGATCATGTTTAATGGTTTCAGGACATGCTGATTACTATTGAACCGTTTACTTTACACGTAAAATAACCCCCACTCACGTGAAATACATTTTTTGTCATTTTTTGTCATTTTTTGTGATTTTTTGAAAAATCAAAAAAACTCGTTTCTTTTGCAGAATTGAGCTTCGGGATCATGTTTAATGGTTTCAGGACATGCTGATTACTATTGAACCGTTTACTTTACACGTAAAATAACCCCCACTCACGTGAAATACATTTTTTGTCATTTTTTGTCATTTTTTGTGATTTTTTGAAAAATCAAAAAAACTCGTTTCTTTTGCAGAATTGAGCTTCGGGATCATGTTTAATGGTTTCAGGACATGCTGATTACTATTGAACCGTTTACTTTACACGTAAAATAACCCCCACTCACGTGAAATACATTTTTTGTCATTTTTTGTCATTTTTGTCATTTTTTGAAAAATCAGTAAAACTCGTTTCTTTTGCAGAATTGAGCTTCGGGATCATGTTTAATGGTTTCAGGACATGCTGATTACTATTGAACCGTTTACTTTACACGTAAAATAACCCCCACTCACGTGAAATACATTTTTTTTCATTTTTTGTCATTTTTTGTGATTTTTTGAAAAATCAAAAAAACTCGTTTCTTTTGCAGAATTGAGCTTCGGGATCATGTTTAATGGTTTCAGGACATGCTGATTACTATTGAACCGTTTACTTTACACGTAAAATAACCCCCACTCACGTGAAATACATTTTTTTTCATTTTTTGTCATTTTTTGTCATTTTTTGAAAAATCAATAAAACTCGTTTCTTTTGCAGAATTGAGCTTCGGGATCATGTTTAATGGTTTCAGGACATGCTGATTACTATTGAACCGTTTACTTTACACGTAAAATAACCCCCACTCACGTGAAATACATTTTTTGTCATTTTTTGTCATTTTTTGTGATTTTTTGAAAAATCAAAAAAACTCGTTTCTTTTGCAGAATTGAGCTTCGGGATCATGTTTAATGGTTTCAGGACATGCTGATTACTATTGAACCGTTTACTTTACACGTAAAATAACCCCCACTCACGTGAAATACATTTTTTGTCATTTTTTGTCATTTTTTGTGATTTTTTGAAAAATCAAAAAAACTCGTTTCTTTTGCAGAATTGAGCTTCGGGATCATGTTTAATGGTTTCAGGACATGCTGATTACTATTGAACCGTTTACTTTACACGTAAAATAACCCCCACTCACGTGAAATACATTTTTTTTCATTTTTTGTCATTTTTTGTCATTTTTTGAAAAATCAATAAAACTCGTTTCTTTTGCAGAATTGAGCTTCGGGATCATGTTTAATGGTTTCAGGACATGCTGATTACTATTGAACCGTTTACTTTACACGTAAAATAACCCCCACTCACGTGAAATACATTTTTTGTCATTTTTTGTCATTTTTTGTGATTTTTTGAAAAATCAAAAAAACTCGTTTCTTTTGCAGAATTGAGCTTCGGGATCATGTTTAATGGTTTCAGGACATGCTGATTACTATTGAACCGTTTACTTTACACGTAAAATCACCCCCACTCACGTGAAATACATTTTTTGTCATTTTTTGTGTTTACTAATGTCGTATTTTTGGATGAAAAATCAATAAAACTCGTTTCTTTTGCAGAATTGAGCTTCGGGATCATGTTTAATGGTTTCAGGACATGCTGATTACTATTGAACCGTTTACTTTACACGTAAAATAACCCCCACTCACGTGAAATACATTTTTTTTCATTTTTTGTCATTTTTTGTCATTTTTTGAAAAATCAATAAAACTCGTTTCTTTTGCAGAATTGAGCTTCGGGATCATGTTTAATGGTTTCAGGACATGCTGATTACTATTGAACCGTTTACTTTACACGTAAAATAACCCCCACTCACGTGAAATACATTTTTTGTCATTTTTTGTCATTTTTTGTGATTTTTTGAAAAATCAAAAAAACTCGTTTCTTTTGCAGAATTGAGCTTCGGGATCATGTTTAATGGTTTCAGGACATGCTGATTACTATTGAACCGTTTACTTTACACGTAAAATCACCCCCACTCACGTGAAATACATTTTTTGTCATTTTTTGTGTTTACTAATGTCGTATTTTTGGATGAAAAATCAATAAAACTCGTTTCTTTTGCAGAATTGAGCTTCGGGATCATGTTTAATGGTTTCAGGACATGCTGATTACTATTGAACCGTTTACTTTACACGTAAAATAACCCCCACTCACGTGAAATACTTTTTTTTTCATTTTTTGTCATTTTTTGTCATTTTTTGAAAAATCAATAAAACTCGTTTCTTTTGCAGAATTGAGCTTCGGGATCATGTTTAATGGTTTCAGGACATGCTGATTACTATTGAACCGTTTACTTTACACGTAAAATAACCCCCACTCACGTGAAATACATTTTTTTTCATTTTTTGTCATTTTTTGTGATTTTTTGAAAAATCAAAAAAACTCGTTTCTTTTGCAGAATTGAGCTTCGGGATCATGTTTAATGGTTTCAGGACATGCTGATTACTATTGAACCGTTTACTTTACACGTAAAATAACCCCCACTCACGTGAAATACATTTTTTTTCATTTTTTGTCATTTTTTGTGATTTTTTGAAAAATCAAAAAAACTCGTTTCTTTTGCAGAATTGAGCTTCGGGATCATGTTTAATGGTTTCAGGACATGCTGATTACTATTGAACCGTTTACTTTACACGTAAAATAACCCCCACTCACGTGAAATACATTTTTTTTCATTTTTTGTCATTTTTTGTCATTTTTTGAAAAATCAATAAAACTCGTTTCTTTTGCAGAATTGAGCTTCGGGATCATGTTTAATGGTTTCAGGACATGCTGATTACTATTGAACCGTTTACTTTACACGTAAAATAACCCCCACTCACGTGAAATACTTTTTTTTTCATTTTTTGTCATTTTTTGTCATTTTTTGAAAAATCAATAAAACTCGTTTCTTTTGCAGAATTGAGCTTCGGGATCATGTTTAATGGTTTCAGGACATGCTGATTACTATTGAACCGTTTACTTTACACGTAAAATAACCCCCACTCACGTGAAATACATTTTTTTTCATTTTTTGTCATTTTTTGTGATTTTTTGAAAAATCAAAAAAACTCGTTTCTTTTGCAGAATTGAGCTTCGGGATCATGTTTAATGGTTTCAGGACATGCTGATTACTATTGAACCGTTTACTTTACACGTAAAATAACCCCCACTCACGTGAAATACATTTTTTTTCATTTTTTGTCATTTTTTGTGATTTTTTGAAAAATCAAAAAAACTCGTTTCTTTTGCAGAATTGAGCTTCGGGATCATGTTTAATGGTTTCAGGACATGCTGATTACTATTGAACCGTTTACTTTACACGTAAAATAACCCCCACTCACGTGAAATACATTTTTTTTCATTTTTTGTCATTTTTTGTGATTTTTTGAAAAATCAAAAAAACTCGTTTCTTTTGCAGAATTGAGCTTCGGGATCATGTTTAATGGTTTCAGGACATGCTGATTACTATTGAACCGTTTACTTTACACGTAAAATCACCCCCACTCACGTGAAATACATTTTTTGTCATTTTTTGTGTTTACTAATGTCGTATTTTTGGATGAAAAATCAATAAAACTCGTTTCTTTTGCAGAATTGAGCTTCGGGATCATGTTTAATGGTTTCAGGACATGCTGATTACTATTGAACCGTTTACTTTACACGTAAAATAACCCCCACTCACGTGAAATACATTTTTTTTCATTTTTTGTCATTTTTTGTCATTTTTTGAAAAATCAATAAAACTCGTTTCTTTTGCAGAATTGAGCTTCGGGATCATGTTTAATGGTTTCAGGACATGCTGATTACTATTGAACCGTTTACTTTACACGTAAAATAACCCCCACTCACGTGAAATACTTTTTTTTTCATTTTTTGTCATTTTTTGTCATTTTTTGAAAAATCAATAAAACTCGTTTCTTTTGCAGAATTGAGCTTCGGGATCATGTTTAATGGTTTCAGGACATGCTGATTACTATTGAACCGTTTACTTTACACGTAAAATAACCCCCACTCACGTGAAATACATTTTTTTTCATTTTTTGTCATTTTTTGTGATTTTTTGAAAAATCAAAAAAACTCGTTTCTTTTGCAGAATTGAGCTTCGGGATCATGTTTAATGGTTTCAGGACATGCTGATTACTATTGAACCGTTTACTTTACACGTAAAATAACCCCCACTCACGTGAAATACATTTTTTTTCATTTTTTGTCATTTTTTGTGATTTTTTGAAAAATCAAAAAAACTCGTTTCTTTTGCAGAATTGAGCTTCGGGATCATGTTTAATGGTTTCAGGACATGCTGATTACTATTGAACCGTTTACTTTACACGTAAAATAACCCCCACTCACGTGAAATACATTTTTTTTCATTTTTTGTCATTTTTTGTGATTTTTTGAAAAATCAAAAAAACTCGTTTCTTTTGCAGAATTGAGCTTCGGGATCATGTTTAATGGTTTCAGGACATGCTGATTACTATTGAACCGTTTACTTTACACGTAAAATCACCCCCACTCACGTGAAATACATTTTTTGTCATTTTTTGTGTTTACTAATGTCGTATTTTTGGATGAAAAATCAATAAAACTCGTTTCTTTTGCAGAATTGAGCTTCGGGATCATGTTTAATGGTTTCAGGACATGCTGATTACTATTGAACCGTTTACTTTACACGTAAAATAACCCCCACTCACGTGAAATACATTTTTTGTCATTTTTTGTGTTTACTAATGTCGTATTTTTGGATGAAAAATCAACAAAACTCGTTTCTTTTGCAGAATTGAGCTTCGGGATCATGTTTAATGGTTTCAGGACATGCTGATTACTATTGAACCGTTTACTTTACACGTAAAATCACCCCCACTCACGTGAAATACATTTTTTGTCATTTTTTGTGTTTACTAATGTCGTATTTTTGGATGAAAAATCAATAAAACTCGTTTCTTTTGCAGAATTGAGCTTCGGGATCATGTTTAATGGTTTCAGGACATGCTGATTACTATTGAACCGTTTACTTTACACGTAAAATAACCCCCACTCACGTGAAATACATTTTTTGTCATTTTTTGTGTTTACTAATGTCGTATTTTTGGATGAAAAATCAACAAAACTCGTTTCTTTTGCAGAATTGAGCTTCGGGATCATGTTTAATGGTTTCAGGACATGCTGATTACTATTGAACCGTTTACTTTACACGTAAAATCACCCCCACTCACGTGAAATACATTTTTTGTCATTTTTTGTGTTTACTAATGTCGTATTTTTGGATGAAAAATCAATAAAACTCGTTTCTTTTGCAGAATTGAGCTTCGGGATCATGTTTAATGGTTTCAGGACATGCTGATTACTATTGAACCGTTTACTTTACACGTAAAATAACCCCCACTCACGTGAAATACATTTTTTGTCATTTTTTGTGTTTACTAATGTCGTATTTTTGGATGAAAAATCAACAAAACTCGTTTCTTTTGCAGAATTGAGCTTCGGGATCATGTTTAATGGTTTCAGGACATGCTGATTACTATTGAACCGTTTACTTTACACGTAAAATAACCCCCACTCACGTGAAATACATTTTTTTTCATTTTTTGTCATTTTTTGTGATTTTTTGAAAAATCAAAAAAACTCGTTTCTTTTGCAGAATTGAGCTTCGGGATCATGTTTAATGGTTTCAGGACATGCTGATTACTATTGAACCGTTTACTTTACACGTAAAATAACCCCCACTCACGTGAAATACATTTTTTGTCATTTTTTGTCATTTTTTGTCATTTTTTGAAAAATCAATAAAACTCGTTTCTTTTGCAGAATTGAGCTTCGGGATCATGTTTAATGGTTTCAGGACATGCTGATTACTATTGAACCGTTTACTTTACACGTAAAATAACCCCCACTCACGTGAAATACATTTTTTTTCATTTTTTGTCATTTTTTGTCATTTTTTGAAAAATCAATAAAACTCGTTTCTTTTGCAGAATTGAGCTTCGGGATCATGTTTAATGGTTTCAGGACATGCTGATTACTATTGAACCGTTTACTTTACACGTAAAATAACCCCCACTCACGTGAAATACATTTTTTGTCATTTTTTGTCATTTTTGTCATTTTTTGAAAAATCAGTAAAACTCGTTTCTTTTGCAGAATTGAGCTTCGGGATCATGTTTAATGGTTTCAGGACATGCTGATTACTATTGAACCGTTTACTTTACACGTAAAATCACCCCCACTCACGTGAAATACATTTTTTGTCATTTTTTGTGTTTACTAATGTCGTATTTTTGGATGAAAAATCAATAAAACTCGTTTCTTTTGCAGAATTGAGCTTCGGGATCATGTTTAATGGTTTCAGGACATGCTGATTACTATTGAACCGTTTACTTTACACGTAAAATAACCCCCACTCACGTGAAATACATTTTTTGTCATTTTTTGTGTTTACTAATGTCGTATTTTTGGATGAAAAATCAACAAAACTCGTTTCTTTTGCAGAATTGAGCTTCGGGATCATGTTTAATGGTTTCAGGACATGCTGATTACTATTGAACCGTTTACTTTACACGTAAAATAACCCCCACTCACGTGAAATACATTTTTTGTCATTTTTTGTCATTTTTGTCATTTTTTGAAAAATCAGTAAAACTCGTTTCTTTTGCAGAATTGAGCTTCGGGATCATGTTTAATGGTTTCAGGACATGCTGATTACTATTGAACCGTTTACTTTACACGTAAAATCACCCCCACTCACGTGAAATACATTTTTTGTCATTTTTTGTGTTTACTAATGTCGTATTTTTGGATGAAAAATCAATAAAACTCGTTTCTTTTGCAGAATTGAGCTTCGGGATCATGTTTAATGGTTTCAGGACATGCTGATTACTATTGAACCGTTTACTTTACACGTAAAATAACCCCCACTCACGTGAAATACATTTTTTGTCATTTTTTGTCATTTTTGTCATTTTTTGAAAAATCAACAAAACTCGTTTCTTTTGCAGAATTGAGCTTCGGGATCATGTTTAATGGTTTCAGGACATGCTGATTACTATTGAACCGTTTACTTTACACGTAAAATAACCCCCACTCACGTGAAATACATTTTTTGTCATTTTTTGTCATTTTTGTCATTTTTTGAAAAATCAACAAAACTCGTTTCTTTTGCAGAATTGAGCTTCGGGATCATGTTTAATGGTTTCAGGACATGCTGATTACTATTGAACCGTTTACTTTACACGTAAAATAACCCCCACTCACGTGAAATACATTTTTTGTCATTTTTTGTCATTTTTGTCATTTTTTGAAAAATCAGTAAAACTCGTTTCTTTTGCAGAATTGAGCTTCGGGATCATGTTTAATGGTTTCAGGACATGCTGATTACTATTGAACCGTTTACTTTACACGTAAAATAACCCCCACTCACGTGAAATACATTTTTTGTCATTTTTTGTCATTTTTGTCATTTTTTGAAAAATCAGTAAAACTCGTTTCTTTTGCAGAATTGAGCTTCGGGATCATGTTTAATGGTTTCAGGACATGCTGATTACTATTGAACCGTTTACTTTACACGTAAAATAACCCCCACTCACGTGAAATACATTTTTTGTCATTTTTTGTCATTTTTGTCATTTTTTGAAAAATCAGTAAAACTCGTTTCTTTTGCAGAATTGAGCTTCGGGATCATGTTTAATGGTTTCAGGACATGCTGATTACTATTGAACCGTTTACTTTACACGTAAAATAACCCCCACTCACGTGAAATACATTTTTTGTCATTTTTTGTCATTTTTGTCATTTTTTGAAAAATCAGTAAAACTCGTTTCTTTTGCAGAATTGAGCTTCGGGATCATGTTTAATGGTTTCAGGACATGCTGATTACTATTGAACCGTTTACTTTACACGTAAAATAACCCCCACTCACGTGAAATACATTTTTTGTCATTTTTTGTCATTTTTGTCATTTTTTGAAAAATCAGTAAAACTCGTTTCTTTTGCAGAATTGAGCTTCGGGATCATGTTTAATGGTTTCAGGACATGCTGATTACTATTGAACCGTTTACTTTACACGTAAAATAACCCCCACTCACGTGAAATACATTTTTTGTCATTTTTTGTCATTTTTGTCATTTTTTGAAAAATCAGTAAAACTCGTTTCTTTTGCAGAATTGAGCTTCGGGATCATGTTTAATGGTTTCAGGACATGCTGATTACTATTGAACCGTTTACTTTACACGTAAAATAACCCCCACTCACGTGAAATACATTTTTTGTCATTTTTTGTCATTTTTGTCATTTTTTGAAAAATCAGTAAAACTCGTTTCTTTTGCAGAATTGAGCTTCGGGATCATGTTTAATGGTTTCAGGACATGCTGATTACTATTGAACCGTTTACTTTACACGTAAAATAACCCCCACTCACGTGAAATACATTTTTTGTCATTTTTTGTCATTTTTGTCATTTTTTGAAAAATCAGTAAAACTCGTTTCTTTTGCAGAATTGAGCTTCGGGATCATGTTTAATGGTTTCAGGACATGCTGATTACTATTGAACCGTTTACTTTACACGTAAAATAACCCCCACTCACGTGAAATACATTTTTTGTCATTTTTTGTCATTTTTGTCATTTTTTGAAAAATCAGTAAAACTCGTTTCTTTTGCAGAATTGAGCTTCGGGATCATGTTTAATGGTTTCAGGACATGCTGATTACTATTGAACCGTTTACTTTACACGTAAAATAACCCCCACTCACGTGAAATACATTTTTTGTCATTTTTTGTCATTTTTGTCATTTTTTGAAAAATCAGTAAAACTCGTTTCTTTTGCAGAATTGAGCTTCGGGATCATGTTTAATGGTTTCAGGACATGCTGATTACTATTGAACCGTTTACTTTACACGTAAAATAACCCCCACTCACGTGAAATACATTTTTTGTCATTTTTTGTCATTTTTGTCATTTTTTGAAAAATCAGTAAAACTCGTTTCTTTTGCAGAATTGAGCTTCGGGATCATGTTTAATGGTTTCAGGACATGCTGATTACTATTGAACCGTTTACTTTACACGTAAAATCACCCCCACTCACGTGAAATACATTTTTTGTCATTTTTTGTGTTTACTAATGTCGTATTTTTGGATGAAAAATCAATAAAACTCGTTTCTTTTGCAGAATTGAGCTTCGGGATCATGTTTAATGGTTTCAGGACATGCTGATTACTATTGAACCGTTTACTTTACACGTAAAATAACCCCCACTCACGTGAAATACATTTTTTGTCATTTTTTGTCATTTTTGTCATTTTTTGAAAAATCAGTAAAACTCGTTTCTTTTGCAGAATTGAGCTTCGGGATCATGTTTAATGGTTTCAGGACATGCTGATTACTATTGAACCGTTTACTTTACACGTAAAATAACCCCCACTCACGTGAAATACATTTTTTGTCATTTTTTGTCATTTTTGTCATTTTTTGAAAAATCAGTAAAACTCGTTTCTTTTGCAGAATTGAGCTTCGGGATCATGTTTAATGGTTTCAGGACATGCTGATTACTATTGAACCGTTTACTTTACACGTAAAATAACCCCCACTCACGTGAAATACATTTTTTGTCATTTTTTGTCATTTTTGTCATTTTTTGAAAAATCAGTAAAACTCGTTTCTTTTGCAGAATTGAGCTTCGGGATCATGTTTAATGGTTTCAGGACATGCTGATTACTATTGAACCGTTTACTTTACACGTAAAATAACCCCCACTCACGTGAAATACATTTTTTGTCATTTTTTGTCATTTTTGTCATTTTTTGAAAAATCAGTAAAACTCGTTTCTTTTGCAGAATTGAGCTTCGGGATCATGTTTAATGGTTTCAGGACATGCTGATTACTATTGAACCGTTTACTTTACACGTAAAATAACCCCCACTCACGTGAAATACATTTTTTGTCATTTTTTGTCATTTTTGTCATTTTTTGAAAAATCAGTAAAACTCGTTTCTTTTGCAGAATTGAGCTTCGGGATCATGTTTAATGGTTTCAGGACATGCTGATTACTATTGAACCGTTTACTTTACACGTAAAATCACCCCCACTCACGTGAAATACATTTTTTGTCATTTTTTGTGTTTACTAATGTCGTATTTTTGGATGAAAAATCAATAAAACTCGTTTCTTTTGCAGAATTGAGCTTCGGGATCATGTTTAATGGTTTCAGGACATGCTGATTACTATTGAACCGTTTACTTTACACGTAAAATAACCCCCACTCACGTGAAATACATTTTTTGTCATTTTTTGTCATTTTTGTCATTTTTTGAAAAATCAGTAAAACTCGTTTCTTTTGCAGAATTGAGCTTCGGGATCATGTTTAATGGTTTCAGGACATGCTGATTACTATTGAACCGTTTACTTTACACGTAAAATAACCCCCACTCACGTGAAATACATTTTTTGTCATTTTTTGTCATTTTTGTCATTTTTTGAAAAATCAGTAAAACTCGTTTCTTTTGCAGAATTGAGCTTCGGGATCATGTTTAATGGTTTCAGGACATGCTGATTACTATTGAACCGTTTACTTTACACGTAAAATAACCCCCACTCACGTGAAATACATTTTTTGTCATTTTTTGTCATTTTTGTCATTTTTTGAAAAATCAGTAAAACTCGTTTCTTTTGCAGAATTGAGCTTCGGGATCATGTTTAATGGTTTCAGGACATGCTGATTACTATTGAACCGTTTACTTTACACGTAAAATAACCCCCACTCACGTGAAATACATTTTTTGTCATTTTTTGTCATTTTTGTCATTTTTTGAAAAATCAGTAAAACTCGTTTCTTTTGCAGAATTGAGCTTCGGGATCATGTTTAATGGTTTCAGGACATGCTGATTACTATTGAACCGTTTACTTTACACGTAAAATAACCCCCACTCACGTGAAATACATTTTTTGTCATTTTTTGTCATTTTTGTCATTTTTTGAAAAATCAGTAAAACTCGTTTCTTTTGCAGAATTGAGCTTCGGGATCATGTTTAATGGTTTCAGGACATGCTGATTACTATTGAACCGTTTACTTTACACGTAAAATCACCCCCACTCACGTGAAATACATTTTTTGTCATTTTTTGTGTTTACTAATGTCGTATTTTTGGATGAAAAATCAATAAAACTCGTTTCTTTTGCAGAATTGAGCTTCGGGATCATGTTTAATGGTTTCAGGACATGCTGATTACTATTGAACCGTTTACTTTACACGTAAAATAACCCCCACTCACGTGAAATACATTTTTTGTCATTTTTTGTCATTTTTGTCATTTTTTGAAAAATCAGTAAAACTCGTTTCTTTTGCAGAATTGAGCTTCGGGATCATGTTTAATGGTTTCAGGACATGCTGATTACTATTGAACCGTTTACTTTACACGTAAAATAACCCCCACTCACGTGAAATACATTTTTTGTCATTTTTTGTCATTTTTGTCATTTTTTGAAAAATCAGTAAAACTCGTTTCTTTTGCAGAATTGAGCTTCGGGATCATGTTTAATGGTTTCAGGACATGCTGATTACTATTGAACCGTTTACTTTACACGTAAAATAACCCCCACTCACGTGAAATACATTTTTTGTCATTTTTTGTCATTTTTGTCATTTTTTGAAAAATCAGTAAAACTCGTTTCTTTTGCAGAATTGAGCTTCGGGATCATGTTTAATGGTTTCAGGACATGCTGATTACTATTGAACCGTTTACTTTACACGTAAAATCACCCCCACTCACGTGAAATACATTTTTTGTCATTTTTTGTGTTTACTAATGTCGTATTTTTGGATGAAAAATCAATAAAACTCGTTTCTTTTGCAGAATTGAGCTTCGGGATCATGTTTAATGGTTTCAGGACATGCTGATTACTATTGAACCGTTTACTTTACACGTAAAATAACCCCCACTCACGTGAAATACATTTTTTGTCATTTTTTGTCATTTTTGTCATTTTTTGAAAAATCAGTAAAACTCGTTTCTTTTGCAGAATTGAGCTTCGGGATCATGTTTAATGGTTTCAGGACATGCTGATTACTATTGAACCGTTTACTTTACACGTAAAATAACCCCCACTCACGTGAAATACATTTTTTGTCATTTTTTGTCATTTTTGTCATTTTTTGAAAAATCAGTAAAACTCGTTTCTTTTGCAGAATTGAGCTTCGGGATCATGTTTAATGGTTTCAGGACATGCTGATTACTATTGAACCGTTTACTTTACACGTAAAATAACCCCCACTCACGTGAAATACATTTTTTGTCATTTTTTGTCATTTTTGTCATTTTTTGAAAAATCAGTAAAACTCGTTTCTTTTGCAGAATTGAGCTTCGGGATCATGTTTAATGGTTTCAGGACATGCTGATTACTATTCAACCGTTTACTTTACACGTAAAATAACCCCCACTCACGTGAAATACATTTTTTGTCATTTTTTGTCATTTTTGTCATTTTTTGAAAAATCAGTAAAACTCGTTTCTTTTGCAGAATTGAGCTTCGGGATCATGTTTAATGGTTTCAGGACATGCTGATTACTATTGAACCGTTTACTTTACACGTAAAATAACCCCCACTCACGTGAAATACATTTTTTGTCATTTTTTGTCATTTTTGTCATTTTTTGAAAAATCAGTAAAACTCGTTTCTTTTGCAGAATTGAGCTTCGGGATCATGTTTAATGGTTTCAGGACATGCTGATTACTATTCAACCGTTTACTTTACACGTAAAATAACCCCCACTCACGTGAAATACATTTTTTGTCATTTTTTGTCATTTTTGTCATTTTTTGAAAAATCAGTAAAACTCGTTTCTTTTGCAGAATTGAGCTTCGGGATCATGTTTAATGGTTTCAGGACATGCTGATTACTATTGAACCGTTTACTTTACACGTAAAATAACCCCCACTCACGTGAAATACATTTTTTGTCATTTTTTGTCATTTTTGTCATTTTTTGAAAAATCAGTAAAACTCGTTTCTTTTGCAGAATTGAGCTTCGGGATCATGTTTAATGGTTTCAGGACATGCTGATTACTATTCAACCGTTTACTTTACACGTAAAATAACCCCCACTCACGTGAAATACATTTTTTGTCATTTTTTGTCATTTTTGTCATTTTTTGAAAAATCAGTAAAACTCGTTTCTTTTGCAGAATTGAGCTTCGGGATCATGTTTAATGGTTTCAGGACATGCTGATTACTATTCAACCGTTTACTTTACACGTAAAATAACCCCCACTCACGTGAAATACATTTTTTGTCATTTTTTGTCATTTTTGTCATTTTTTGAAAAATCAGTAAAACTCGTTTCTTTTGCAGAATTGAGCTTCGGGATCATGTTTAATGGTTTCAGGACATGCTGATTACTATTCAACCGTTTACTTTACACGTAAAATAACCCCCACTCACGTGAAATACATTTTTTGTCATTTTTTGTCATTTTTGTCATTTTTTGAAAAATCAGTAAAACTCGTTTCTTTTGCAGAATTGAGCTTCGGGATCATGTTTAATGGTTTCAGGACATGCTGATTACTATTGAACCGTTTACTTTACACGTAAAATAACCCCCACTCACGTGAAATACATTTTTTGTCATTTTTTGTGTTTACTAATGTCGTATTTTTGGATGAAAAATCAATAAAACTCGTTTCTTTTGCAGAATTGAGCTTCGGGATCATGTTTAATGGTTTCAGGACATGCTGATTACTATTGAACCGTTTACTTTACACGTAAAATAACCCCCACTCACGTGAAATACATTTTTTGTCATTTTTTGTCATTTTTGTCATTTTTTGAAAAATCAGTAAAACTCGTTTCTTTTGCAGAATTGAGCTTCGGGATCATGTTTAATGGTTTCAGGACATGCTGATTACTATTGAACCGTTTACTTTACACGTAAAATCACCCCCACTCACGTGAAATACATTTTTTGTCATTTTTTGTGTTTACTAATGTCGTATTTTTGGATGAAAAATCAATAAAACTCGTTTCTTTTGCAGAATTGAGCTTCGGGATCATGTTTAATGGTTTCAGGACATGCTGATTACTATTGAACCGTTTACTTTACACGTAAAATCACCCCCACTCACGTGAAATACATTTTTTGTCATTTTTTGTGTTTACTAATGTCGTATTTTTGGATGAAAAATCAATAAAACTCGTTTCTTTTGCAGAATTGAGCTTCGGGATCATGTTTAATGGTTTCAGGACATGCTGATTACTATTGAACCGTTTACTTTACACGTAAAATAACCCCCACTCACGTGAAATACATTTTTTGTCATTTTTTGTCATTTTTGTCATTTTTTGAAAAATCAGTAAAACTCGTTTCTTTTGCAGAATTGAGCTTCGGGATCATGTTTAATGGTTTCAGGACATGCTGATTACTATTGAACCGTTTACTTTACACGTAAAATCACCCCCACTCACGTGAAATACATTTTTTGTCATTTTTTGTGTTTACTAATGTCGTATTTTTGGATGAAAAATCAATAAAACTCGTTTCTTTTGCAGAATTGAGCTTCGGGATCATGTTTAATGGTTTCAGGACATGCTGATTACTATTGAACCGTTTACTTTACACGTAAAATAACCCCCACTCACGTGAAATACATTTTTTGTCATTTTTTGTCATTTTTGTCATTTTTTGAAAAATCAGTAAAACTCGTTTCTTTTGCAGAATTGAGCTTCGGGATCATGTTTAATGGTTTCAGGACATGCTGATTACTATTGAACCGTTTACTTTACACGTAAAATAACCCCCACTCACGTGAAATACATTTTTTGTCATTTTTTGTCATTTTTGTCATTTTTTGAAAAATCAGTAAAACTCGTTTCTTTTGCAGAATTGAGCTTCGGGATCATGTTTAATGGTTTCAGGACATGCTGATTACTATTGAACCGTTTACTTTACACGTAAAATAACCCCCACTCACGTGAAATACATTTTTTGTCATTTTTTGTCATTTTTGTCATTTTTTGAAAAATCAGTAAAACTCGTTTCTTTTGCAGAATTGAGCTTCGGGATCATGTTTAATGGTTTCAGGACATGCTGATTACTATTCAACCGTTTACTTTACACGTAAAATAACCCCCACTCACGTGAAATACATTTTTTGTCATTTTTTGTCATTTTTGTCATTTTTTGAAAAATCAGTAAAACTCGTTTCTTTTGCAGAATTGAGCTTCGGGATCATGTTTAATGGTTTCAGGACATGCTGATTACTATTGAACCGTTTACTTTACACGTAAAATAACCCCCACTCACGTGAAATACATTTTTTGTCATTTTTTGTGTTTACTAATGTCGTATTTTTGGATGAAAAATCAATAAAACTCGTTTCTTTTGCAGAATTGAGCTTCGGGATCATGTTTAATGGTTTCAGGACATGCTGATTACTATTGAACCGTTTACTTTACACGTAAAATAACCCCCACTCACGTGAAATACATTTTTTGTCATTTTTTGTCATTTTTGTCATTTTTTGAAAAATCAGTAAAACTCGTTTCTTTTGCAGAATTGAGCTTCGGGATCATGTTTAATGGTTTCAGGACATGCTGATTACTATTGAACCGTTTACTTTACACGTAAAATCACCCCCACTCACGTGAAATACATTTTTTGTCATTTTTTGTGTTTACTAATGTCGTATTTTTGGATGAAAAATCAATAAAACTCGTTTCTTTTGCAGAATTGAGCTTCGGGATCATGTTTAATGGTTTCAGGACATGCTGATTACTATTGAACCGTTTACTTTACACGTAAAATCACCCCCACTCACGTGAAATACATTTTTTGTCATTTTTTGTGTTTACTAATGTCGTATTTTTGGATGAAAAATCAATAAAACTCGTTTCTTTTGCAGAATTGAGCTTCGGGATCATGTTTAATGGTTTCAGGACATGCTGATTACTATTGAACCGTTTACTTTACACGTAAAATAACCCCCACTCACGTGAAATACATTTTTTGTCATTTTTTGTCATTTTTGTCATTTTTTGAAAAATCAGTAAAACTCGTTTCTTTTGCAGAATTGAGCTTCGGGATCATGTTTAATGGTTTCAGGACATGCTGATTACTATTGAACCGTTTACTTTACACGTAAAATAACCCCCACTCACGTGAAATACATTTTTTGTCATTTTTTGTCATTTTTGTCATTTTTTGAAAAATCAGTAAAACTCGTTTCTTTTGCAGAATTGAGCTTCGGGATCATGTTTAATGGTTTCAGGACATGCTGATTACTATTGAACCGTTTACTTTACACGTAAAATAACCCCCACTCACGTGAAATACATTTTTTGTCATTTTTTGTCATTTTTGTCATTTTTTGAAAAATCAGTAAAACTCGTTTCTTTTGCAGAATTGAGCTTCGGGATCATGTTTAATGGTTTCAGGACATGCTGATTACTATTGAACCGTTTACTTTACACGTAAAATAACCCCCACTCACGTGAAATACATTTTTTGTCATTTTTTGTCATTTTTGTCATTTTTTGAAAAATCAATAAAACTCGTTTCTTTTGCAGAATTGAGCTTCGGGATCATGTTTAATGGTTTCAGGACATGCTGATTACTATTGAACCGTTTACTTTACACGTAAAATAACCCCCACTCACGTGAAATACATTTTTTGTCATTTTTTGTCATTTTTGTCATTTTTTGAAAAATCAGTAAAACTCGTTTCTTTTGCAGAATTGAGCTTCGGGATCATGTTTAATGGTTTCAGGACATGCTGATTACTATTGAACCGTTTACTTTACACGTAAAATAACCCCCACTCACGTGAAATACATTTTTTGTCATTTTTTGTCATTTTTGTCATTTTTTGAAAAATCAATAAAACTCGTTTCTTTTGCAGAATTGAGCTTCGGGATCATGTTTAATGGTTTCAGGACATGCTGATTACTATTGAACCGTTTACTTTACACGTAAAATAACCCCCACTCACGTGAAATACATTTTTTGTCATTTTTTGTCATTTTTGTCATTTTTTGAAAAATCAGTAAAACTCGTTTCTTTTGCAGAATTGAGCTTCGGGATCATGTTTAATGGTTTCAGGACATGCTGATTACTATTGAACCGTTTACTTTACACGTAAAATAACCCCCACTCACGTGAAATACATTTTTTGTCATTTTTTGTCATTTTTGTCATTTTTTGAAAAATCAATAAAACTCGTTTCTTTTGCAGAATTGAGCTTCGGGATCATGTTTAATGGTTTCAGGACATGCTGATTACTATTGAACCGTTTACTTTACACGTAAAATAACCCCCACTCACGTGAAATACATTTTTTGTCATTTTTTGTCATTTTTGTCATTTTTTGAAAAATCAGTAAAACTCGTTTCTTTTGCAGAATTGAGCTTCGGGATCATGTTTAATGGTTTCAGGACATGCTGATTACTATTGAACCGTTTACTTTACACGTAAAATAACCCCCACTCACGTGAAATACATTTTTTGTCATTTTTGTCATTTTTTGAAAAATCAGTAAAACTCGTTTCTTTTGCAGAATTGAGCTTCGGGATCATGTTTAATGGTTTCAGGACATGCTGATTACTATTGAACCGTTTACTTTACACGTAAAATAACCCCCACTCACGTGAAATACATTTTTTGTCATTTTTTGTCATTTTTGTCATTTTTTGAAAAATCAGTAAAACTCGTTTCTTTTGCAGAATTGAGCTTCGGGATCATGTTTAATGGTTTCAGGACATGCTGATTACTATTGAACCGTTTACTTTACACGTAAAATAACCCCCACTCACGTGAAATACATTTTTTGTCATTTTTTGTCATTTTTGTCATTTTTTGAAAAATCAATAAAACTCGTTTCTTTTGCAGAATTGAGCTTCGGGATCATGTTTAATGGTTTCAGGACATGCTGATTACTATTGAACCGTTTACTTTACACGTAAAATAACCCCCACTCACGTGAAATACATTTTTTGTCATTTTTTGTCATTTTTGTCATTTTTTGAAAAATCAGTAAAACTCGTTTCTTTTGCAGAATTGAGCTTCGGGATCATGTTTAATGGTTTCAGGACATGCTGATTACTATTGAACCGTTTACTTTACACGTAAAATAACCCCCACTCACGTGAAATACATTTTTTGTCATTTTTTGTCATTTTTGTCATTTTTTGAAAAATCAATAAAACTCGTTTCTTTTGCAGAATTGAGCTTCGGGATCATGTTTAATGGTTTCAGGACATGCTGATTACTATTGAACCGTTTACTTTACACGTAAAATAACCCCCACTCACGTGAAATACATTTTTTGTCATTTTTTGTCATTTTTGTCATTTTTTGAAAAATCAGTAAAACTCGTTTCTTTTGCAGAATTGAGCTTCGGGATCATGTTTAATGGTTTCAGGACATGCTGATTACTATTGAACCGTTTACTTTACACGTAAAATAACCCCCACTCACGTGAAATACATTTTTTGTCATTTTTTGTCATTTTTGTCATTTTTTGAAAAATCAATAAAACTCGTTTCTTTTGCAGAATTGAGCTTCGGGATCATGTTTAATGGTTTCAGGACATGCTGATTACTATTGAACCGTTTACTTTACACGTAAAATAACCCCCACTCACGTGAAATACATTTTTTGTCATTTTTTGTCATTTTTGTCATTTTTTGAAAAATCAGTAAAACTCGTTTCTTTTGCAGAATTGAGCTTCGGGATCATGTTTAATGGTTTCAGGACATGCTGATTACTATTGAACCGTTTACTTTACACGTAAAATAACCCCCACTCACGTGAAATACATTTTTTGTCATTTTTTGTCATTTTTGTCATTTTTTGAAAAATCAGTAAAACTCGTTTCTTTTGCAGAATTGAGCTTCGGGATCATGTTTAATGGTTTCAGGACATGCTGATTACTATTGAACCGTTTACTTTACACGTAAAATAACCCCCACTCACGTGAAATACATTTTTTGTCATTTTTTGTCATTTTTGTCATTTTTTGAAAAATCAGTAAAACTCGTTTCTTTTGCAGAATTGAGCTTCGGGATCATGTTTAATGGTTTCAGGACATGCTGATTACTATTGAACCGTTTACTTTACACGTAAAATAACCCCCACTCACGTGAAATACATTTTTTGTCATTTTTTGTCATTTTTGTCATTTTTTGAAAAATCAGTAAAACTCGTTTCTTTTGCAGAATTGAGCTTCGGGATCATGTTTAATGGTTTCAGGACATGCTGATTACTATTGAACCGTTTACTTTACACGTAAAATAACCCCCACTCACGTGAAATACATTTTTTGTCATTTTTTGTCATTTTTGTCATTTTTTGAAAAATCAGTAAAACTCGTTTCTTTTGCAGAATTGAGCTTCGGGATCATGTTTAATGGTTTCAGGACATGCTGATTACTATTGAACCGTTTACTTTACACGTAAAATAACCCCCACTCACGTGAAATACATTTTTTGTCATTTTTTGTCATTTTTGTCATTTTTTGAAAAATCAGTAAAACTCGTTTCTTTTGCAGAATTGAGCTTCGGGATCATGTTTAATGGTTTCAGGACATGCTGATTACTATTGAACCGTTTACTTTACACGTAAAATAACCCCCACTCACGTGAAATACATTTTTTGTCATTTTTTGTCATTTTTGTCATTTTTTGAAAAATCAGTAAAACTCGTTTCTTTTGCAGAATTGAGCTTCGGGATCATGTTTAATGGTTTCAGGACATGCTGATTACTATTGAACCGTTTACTTTACACGTAAAATAACCCCCACTCACGTGAAATACATTTTTTGTCATTTTTTGTCATTTTTGTCATTTTTTGAAAAATCAGTAAAACTCGTTTCTTTTGCAGAATTGAGCTTCGGGATCATGTTTAATGGTTTCAGGACATGCTGATTACTATTGAACCGTTTACTTTACACGTAAAATAACCCCCACTCACGTGAAATACATTTTTTGTCATTTTTTGTCATTTTTGTCATTTTTTGAAAAATCAATAAAACTCGTTTCTTTTGCAGAATTGAGCTTCGGGATCATGTTTAATGGTTTCAGGACATGCTGATTACTATTGAACCGTTTACTTTACACGTAAAATAACCCCCACTCACGTGAAATACATTTTTTGTCATTTTTTGTCATTTTTGTCATTTTTTGAAAAATCAGTAAAACTCGTTTCTTTTGCAGAATTGAGCTTCGGGATCATGTTTAATGGTTTCAGGACATGCTGATTACTATTGAACCGTTTACTTTACACGTAAAATAACCCCCACTCACGTGAAATACATTTTTTGTCATTTTTTGTCATTTTTGTCATTTTTTGAAAAATCAGTAAAACTCGTTTCTTTTGCAGAATTGAGCTTCGGGATCATGTTTAATGGTTTCAGGACATGCTGATTACTATTGAACCGTTTACTTTACACGTAAAATAACCCCCACTCACGTGAAATACATTTTTTGTCATTTTTTGTCATTTTTGTCATTTTTTGAAAAATCAGTAAAACTCGTTTCTTTTGCAGAATTGAGCTTCGGGATCATGTTTAATGGTTTCAGGACATGCTGATTACTATTGAACCGTTTACTTTACACGTAAAATAACCCCCACTCACGTGAAATACATTTTTTGTCATTTTTTGTCATTTTTGTCATTTTTTGAAAAATCAGTAAAACTCGTTTCTTTTGCAGAATTGAGCTTCGGGATCATGTTTAATGGTTTCAGGACATGCTGATTACTATTGAACCGTTTACTTTACACGTAAAATAACCCCCACTCACGTGAAATACATTTTTTGTCATTTTTTGTCATTTTTGTCATTTTTTGAAAAATCAGTAAAACTCGTTTCTTTTGCAGAATTGAGCTTCGGGATCATGTTTAATGGTTTCAGGACATGCTGATTACTATTGAACCGTTTACTTTACACGTAAAATAACCCCCACTCACGTGAAATACATTTTTTGTCATTTTTTGTCATTTTTGTCATTTTTTGAAAAATCAGTAAAACTCGTTTCTTTTGCAGAATTGAGCTTCGGGATCATGTTTAATGGTTTCAGGACATGCTGATTACTATTGAACCGTTTACTTTACACGTAAAATAACCCCCACTCACGTGAAATACATTTTTTGTCATTTTTTGTCATTTTTGTCATTTTTTGAAAAATCAGTAAAACTCGTTTCTTTTGCAGAATTGAGCTTCGGGATCATGTTTAATGGTTTCAGGACATGCTGATTACTATTGAACCGTTTACTTTACACGTAAAATAACCCCCACTCACGTGAAATACATTTTTTGTCATTTTTTGTCATTTTTGTCATTTTTTGAAAAATCAGTAAAACTCGTTTCTTTTGCAGAATTGAGCTTCGGGATCATGTTTAATGGTTTCAGGACATGCTGATTACTATTGAACCGTTTACTTTACACGTAAAATAACCCCCACTCACGTGAAATACATTTTTTGTCATTTTTTGTCATTTTTGTCATTTTTTGAAAAATCAGTAAAACTCGTTTCTTTTGCAGAATTGAGCTTCGGGATCATGTTTAATGGTTTCAGGACATGCTGATTACTATTGAACCGTTTACTTTACACGTAAAATCACCCCCACTCACGTGAAATACATTTTTTGTCATTTTTTGTGTTTACTAATGTCGTATTTTTGGATGAAAAATCAATAAAACTCGTTTCTTTTGCAGAATTGAGCTTCGGGATCATGTTTAATGGTTTCAGGACATGCTGATTACTATTGAACCGTTTACTTTACACGTAAAATAACCCCCACTCACGTGAAATACATTTTTTGTCATTTTTTGTCATTTTTGTCATTTTTTGAAAAATCAGTAAAACTCGTTTCTTTTGCAGAATTGAGCTTCGGGATCATGTTTAATGGTTTCAGGACATGCTGATTACTATTGAACCGTTTACTTTACACGTAAAATCACCCCCACTCACGTGAAATACATTTTTTGTCATTTTTTGTGTTTACTAATGTCGTATTTTTGGATGAAAAATCAATAAAACTCGTTTCTTTTGCAGAATTGAGCTTCGGGATCATGTTTAATGGTTTCAGGACATGCTGATTACTATTGAACCGTTTACTTTACACGTAAAATCACCCCCACTCACGTGAAATACATTTTTTGTCATTTTTTGTGTTTACTAATGTCGTATTTTTGGATGAAAAATCAATAAAACTCGTTTCTTTTGCAGAATTGAGCTTCGGGATCATGTTTAATGGTTTCAGGACATGCTGATTACTATTGAACCGTTTACTTTACACGTAAAATAACCCCCACTCACGTGAAATACATTTTTTGTCATTTTTTGTCATTTTTGTCATTTTTTGAAAAATCAGTAAAACTCGTTTCTTTTGCAGAATTGAGCTTCGGGATCATGTTTAATGGTTTCAGGACATGCTGATTACTATTGAACCGTTTACTTTACACGTAAAATAACCCCCACTCACGTGAAATACATTTTTTGTCATTTTTTGTCATTTTTGTCATTTTTTGAAAAATCAGTAAAACTCGTTTCTTTTGCAGAATTGAGCTTCGGGATCATGTTTAATGGTTTCAGGACATGCTGATTACTATTGAACCGTTTACTTTACACGTAAAATAACCCCCACTCACGTGAAATACATTTTTTGTCATTTTTTGTCATTTTTGTCATTTTTTGAAAAATCAGTAAAACTCGTTTCTTTTGCAGAATTGAGCTTCGGGATCATGTTTAATGGTTTCAGGACATGCTGATTACTATTGAACCGTTTACTTTACACGTAAAATAACCCCCACTCACGTGAAATACATTTTTTGTCATTTTTTGTCATTTTTGTCATTTTTTGAAAAATCAGTAAAACTCGTTTCTTTTGCAGAATTGAGCTTCGGGATCATGTTTAATGGTTTCAGGACATGCTGATTACTATTGAACCGTTTACTTTACACGTAAAATCACCCCCACTCACGTGAAATACATTTTTTGTCATTTTTTGTGTTTACTAATGTCGTATTTTTGGATGAAAAATCAACAAAACTCGTTTCTTTTGCAGAATTGAGCTTCGGGATCATGTTTAATGGTTTCAGGACATGCTGATTACTATTGAACCGTTTACTTTACACGTAAAATAACCCCCACTCACGTGAAATACATTTTTTGTCATTTTTTGTCATTTTTGTCATTTTTTGAAAAATCAGTAAAACTCGTTTCTTTTGCAGAATTGAGCTTCGGGATCATGTTTAATGGTTTCAGGACATGCTGATTACTATTGAACCGTTTACTTTACACGTAAAATAACCCCCACTCACGTGAAATACATTTTTTGTCATTTTTTGTCATTTTTGTCATTTTTTGAAAAATCAGTAAAACTCGTTTCTTTTGCAGAATTGAGCTTCGGGATCATGTTTAATGGTTTCAGGACATGCTGATTACTATTGAACCGTTTACTTTACACGTAAAATAACCCCCACTCACGTGAAATACATTTTTTGTCATTTTTTGTCATTTTTGTCATTTTTTGAAAAATCAGTAAAACTCGTTTCTTTTGCAGAATTGAGCTTCGGGATCATGTTTAATGGTTTCAGGACATGCTGATTACTATTGAACCGTTTACTTTACACGTAAAATCACCCCCACTCACGTGAAATACATTTTTTGTCATTTTTTGTGTTTACTAATGTCGTATTTTTGGATGAAAAATCAATAAAACTCGTTTCTTTTGCAGAATTGAGCTTCGGGATCATGTTTAATGGTTTCAGGACATGCTGATTACTATTGAACCGTTTACTTTACACGTAAAATAACCCCCACTCACGTGAAATACATTTTTTGTCATTTTTTGTCATTTTTGTCATTTTTTGAAAAATCAGTAAAACTCGTTTCTTTTGCAGAATTGAGCTTCGGGATCATGTTTAATGGTTTCAGGACATGCTGATTACTATTGAACCGTTTACTTTACACGTAAAATAACCCCCACTCACGTGAAATACATTTTTTGTCATTTTTTGTCATTTTTGTCATTTTTTGAAAAATCAGTAAAACTCGTTTCTTTTGCAGAATTGAGCTTCGGGATCATGTTTAATGGTTTCAGGACATGCTGATTACTATTGAACCGTTTACTTTACACGTAAAATAACCCCCACTCACGTGAAATACATTTTTTGTCATTTTTTGTCATTTTTGTCATTTTTTGAAAAATCAGTAAAACTCGTTTCTTTTGCAGAATTGAGCTTCGGGATCATGTTTAATGGTTTCAGGACATGCTGATTACTATTGAACCGTTTACTTTACACGTAAAATAACCCCCACTCACGTGAAATACATTTTTTGTCATTTTTTGTCATTTTTGTCATTTTTTGAAAAATCAGTAAAACTCGTTTCTTTTGCAGAATTGAGCTTCGGGATCATGTTTAATGGTTTCAGGACATGCTGATTACTATTGAACCGTTTACTTTACACGTAAAATCACCCCCACTCACGTGAAATACATTTTTTGTCATTTTTTGTGTTTACTAATGTCGTATTTTTGGATGAAAAATCAACAAAACTCGTTTCTTTTGCAGAATTGAGCTTCGGGATCATGTTTAATGGTTTCAGGACATGCTGATTACTATTGAACCGTTTACTTTACACGTAAAATAACCCCCACTCACGTGAAATACATTTTTTGTCATTTTTTGTCATTTTTGTCATTTTTTGAAAAATCAGTAAAACTCGTTTCTTTTGCAGAATTGAGCTTCGGGATCATGTTTAATGGTTTCAGGACATGCTGATTACTATTGAACCGTTTACTTTACACGTAAAATAACCCCCACTCACGTGAAATACATTTTTTGTCATTTTTTGTCATTTTTGTCATTTTTTGAAAAATCAGTAAAACTCGTTTCTTTTGCAGAATTGAGCTTCGGGATCATGTTTAATGGTTTCAGGACATGCTGATTACTATTGAACCGTTTACTTTACACGTAAAATAACCCCCACTCACGTGAAATACATTTTTTGTCATTTTTTGTCATTTTTGTCATTTTTTGAAAAATCAGTAAAACTCGTTTCTTTTGCAGAATTGAGCTTCGGGATCATGTTTAATGGTTTCAGGACATGCTGATTACTATTGAACCGTTTACTTTACACGTAAAATAACCCCCACTCACGTGAAATACATTTTTTGTCATTTTTTGTCATTTTTGTCATTTTTTGAAAAATCAGTAAAACTCGTTTCTTTTGCAGAATTGAGCTTCGGGATCATGTTTAATGGTTTCAGGACATGCTGATTACTATTGAACCGTTTACTTTACACGTAAAATAACCCCCACTCACGTGAAATACATTTTTTGTCATTTTTTGTCATTTTTGTCATTTTTTGAAAAATCAGTAAAACTCGTTTCTTTTGCAGAATTGAGCTTCGGGATCATGTTTAATGGTTTCAGGACATGCTGATTACTATTGAACCGTTTACTTTACACGTAAAATAACCCCCACTCACGTGAAATACATTTTTTGTCATTTTTTGTCATTTTTGTCATTTTTTGAAAAATCAGTAAAACTCGTTTCTTTTGCAGAATTGAGCTTCGGGATCATGTTTAATGGTTTCAGGACATGCTGATTACTATTGAACCGTTTACTTTACACGTAAAATAACCCCCACTCACGTGAAATACATTTTTTGTCATTTTTTGTCATTTTTGTCATTTTTTGAAAAATCAGTAAAACTCGTTTCTTTTGCAGAATTGAGCTTCGGGATCATGTTTAATGGTTTCAGGACATGCTGATTACTATTGAACCGTTTACTTTACACGTAAAATAACCCCCACTCACGTGAAATACATTTTTTGTCATTTTTTGTCATTTTTGTCATTTTTTGAAAAATCAGTAAAACTCGTTTCTTTTGCAGAATTGAGCTTCGGGATCATGTTTAATGGTTTCAGGACATGCTGATTACTATTGAACCGTTTACTTTACACGTAAAATAACCCCCACTCACGTGAAATACATTTTTTGTCATTTTTTGTCATTTTTGTCATTTTTTGAAAAATCAGTAAAACTCGTTTCTTTTGCAGAATTGAGCTTCGGGATCATGTTTAATGGTTTCAGGACATGCTGATTACTATTGAACCGTTTACTTTACACGTAAAATAACCCCCACTCACGTGAAATACATTTTTTGTCATTTTTTGTCATTTTTGTCATTTTTTGAAAAATCAGTAAAACTCGTTTCTTTTGCAGAATTGAGCTTCGGGATCATGTTTAATGGTTTCAGGACATGCTGATTACTATTGAACCGTTTACTTTACACGTAAAATCACCCCCACTCACGTGAAATACATTTTTTGTCATTTTTTGTGTTTACTAATGTCGTATTTTTGGATGAAAAATCAATAAAACTCGTTTCTTTTGCAGAATTGAGCTTCGGGATCATGTTTAATGGTTTCAGGACATGCTGATTACTATTGAACCGTTTACTTTACACGTAAAATAACCCCCACTCACGTGAAATACATTTTTTGTCATTTTTTGTCATTTTTGTCATTTTTTGAAAAATCAGTAAAACTCGTTTCTTTTGCAGAATTGAGCTTCGGGATCATGTTTAATGGTTTCAGGACATGCTGATTACTATTGAACCGTTTACTTTACACGTAAAATAACCCCCACTCACGTGAAATACATTTTTTGTCATTTTTTGTCATTTTTGTCATTTTTTGAAAAATCAGTAAAACTCGTTTCTTTTGCAGAATTGAGCTTCGGGATCATGTTTAATGGTTTCAGGACATGCTGATTACTATTGAACCGTTTACTTTACACGTAAAATCACCCCCACTCACGTGAAATACATTTTTTGTCATTTTTTGTGTTTACTAATGTCGTATTTTTGGATGAAAAATCAATAAAACTCGTTTCTTTTGCAGAATTGAGCTTCGGGATCATGTTTAATGGTTTCAGGACATGCTGATTACTATTGAACCGTTTACTTTACACGTAAAATAACCCCCACTCACGTGAAATACATTTTTTGTCATTTTTTGTCATTTTTGTCATTTTTTGAAAAATCAGTAAAACTCGTTTCTTTTGCAGAATTGAGCTTCGGGATCATGTTTAATGGTTTCAGGACATGCTGATTACTATTGAACCGTTTACTTTACACGTAAAATCACCCCCACTCACGTGAAATACATTTTTTGTCATTTTTTGTCATTTTTGTCATTTTTTGAAAAATCAGTAAAACTCGTTTCTTTTGCAGAATTGAGCTTCGGGATCATGTTTAATGGTTTCAGGACATGCTGATTACTATTGAACCGTTTACTTTACACGTAAAATAACCCCCACTCACGTGAAATACATTTTTTGTCATTTTTTGTGTTTACTAATGTCGTATTTTTGGATGAAAAATCAATAAAACTCGTTTCTTTTGCAGAATTGAGCTTCGGGATCATGTTTAATGGTTTCAGGACATGCTGATTACTATTGAACCGTTTACTTTACACGTAAAATAACCCCCACTCACGTGAAATACATTTTTTGTCATTTTTTGTCATTTTTGTCATTTTTTGAAAAATCAGTAAAACTCGTTTCTTTTGCAGAATTGAGCTTCGGGATCATGTTTAATGGTTTCAGGACATGCTGATTACTATTGAACCGTTTACTTTACACGTAAAATCACCCCCACTCACGTGAAATACATTTTTTGTCATTTTTTGTGTTTACTAATGTCGTATTTTTGGATGAAAAATCAATAAAACTCGTTTCTTTTGCAGAATTGAGCTTCGGGATCATGTTTAATGGTTTCAGGACATGCTGATTACTATTGAACCGTTTACTTTACACGTAAAATAACCCCCACTCACGTGAAATACATTTTTTGTCATTTTTTGTCATTTTTTGTCATTTTTTGAAAAATCAATAAAACTCGTTTCTTTTGCAGAATTGAGCTTCGGGATCATGTTTAATGGTTTCAGGACATGCTGATTACTATTGAACCGTTTACTTTACACGTAAAATCACCCCCACTCACGTGAAATACATTTTTTGTCATTTTTTGTCATTTTTTGTCATTTTTTGAAAAATCAGTAAAACTCGTTTCTTTTGCAGAATTGAGCTTCGGGATCATGTTTAATGGTTTCAGGACATGCTGATTACTATTGAACCGTTTACTTTACACGTAAAATAACCCCCACTCACGTGAAATACATTTTTTGTCATTTTTTGTCATTTTTGTCATTTTTTGAAAAATCAGTAAAACTCGTTTCTTTTGCAGAATTGAGCTTCGGGATCATGTTTAATGGTTTCAGGACATGCTGATTACTATTGAACCGTTTACTTTACACGTAAAATAACCCCCACTCACGTGAAATACATTTTTTGTCATTTTTTGTCATTTTTGTCATTTTTTGAAAAATCAGTAAAACTCGTTTCTTTTGCAGAATTGAGCTTCGGGATCATGTTTAATGGTTTCAGGACATGCTGATTACTATTGAACCGTTTACTTTACACGTAAAATCACCCCCACTCACGTGAAATACATTTTTTGTCATTTTTTGTGTTTACTAATGTCGTATTTTTGGATGAAAAATCAACAAAACTCGTTTCTTTTGCAGAATTGAGCTTCGGGATCATGTTTAATGGTTTCAGGACATGCTGATTACTATTGAACCGTTTACTTTACACGTAAAATCACCCCCACTCACGTGAAATACATTTTTTGTCATTTTTTGTGTTTACTAATGTCGTATTTTTGGATGAAAAATCAATAAAACTCGTTTCTTTTGCAGAATTGAGCTTCGGGATCATGTTTAATGGTTTCAGGACATGCTGATTACTATTGAACCGTTTACTTTACACGTAAAATCACCCCCACTCACGTGAAATACATTTTTTGTCATTTTTTGTCATTTTTTGTCATTTTTTGAAAAATCAGTAAAACTCGTTTCTTTTGCAGAATTGAGCTTCGGGATCATGTTTAATGGTTTCAGGACATGCTGATTACTATTGAACCGTTTACTTTACACGTAAAATCACCCCCACTCACGTGAAATACATTTTTTGTCATTTTTTGTGTTTACTAATGTCGTATTTTTGGATGAAAAATCAATAAAACTCGTTTCTTTTGCAGAATTGAGCTTCGGGATCATGTTTAATGGTTTCAGGACATGCTGATTACTATTGAACCGTTTACTTTACACGTAAAATAACCCCCACTCACGTGAAATACATTTTTTGTCATTTTTTGTCATTTTTGTCATTTTTTGAAAAATCAGTAAAACTCGTTTCTTTTGCAGAATTGAGCTTCGGGATCATGTTTAATGGTTTCAGGACATGCTGATTACTATTGAACCGTTTACTTTACACGTAAAATAACCCCCACTCACGTGAAATACATTTTTTGTCATTTTTTGTCATTTTTGTCATTTTTTGAAAAATCAGTAAAACTCGTTTCTTTTGCAGAATTGAGCTTCGGGATCATGTTTAATGGTTTCAGGACATGCTGATTACTATTGAACCGTTTACTTTACACGTAAAATCACCCCCACTCACGTGAAATACATTTTTTGTCATTTTTTGTGTTTACTAATGTCGTATTTTTGGATGAAAAATCAACAAAACTCGTTTCTTTTGCAGAATTGAGCTTCGGGATCATGTTTAATGGTTTCAGGACATGCTGATTACTATTGAACCGTTTACTTTACACGTAAAATCACCCCCACTCACGTGAAATACATTTTTTGTCATTTTTTGTGTTTACTAATGTCGTATTTTTGGATGAAAAATCAATAAAACTCGTTTCTTTTGCAGAATTGAGCTTCGGGATCATGTTTAATGGTTTCAGGACATGCTGATTACTATTGAACCGTTTACTTTACACGTAAAATCACCCCCACTCACGTGAAATACATTTTTTGTCATTTTTTGTCATTTTTTGTCATTTTTTGAAAAATCAGTAAAACTCGTTTCTTTTGCAGAATTGAGCTTCGGGATCATGTTTAATGGTTTCAGGACATGCTGATTACTATTGAACCGTTTACTTTACACGTAAAATCACCCCCACTCACGTGAAATACATTTTTTGTCATTTTTTGTGTTTACTAATGTCGTATTTTTGGATGAAAAATCAATAAAACTCGTTTCTTTTGCAGAATTGAGCTTCGGGATCATGTTTAATGGTTTCAGGACATGCTGATTACTATTGAACCGTTTACTTTACACGTAAAATAACCCCCACTCACGTGAAATACATTTTTTGTCATTTTTTGTGTTTACTAATGTCGTATTTTTGGATGAAAAATCAATAAAACTCGTTTCTTTTGCAGAATTGAGCTTCGGGATCATGTTTAATGGTTTCAGGACATGCTGATTACTATTGAACCGTTTACTTTACACGTAAAATAACCCCCACTCACGTGAAATACATTTTTTGTCATTTTTTGTCATTTTTGTCATTTTTTGAAAAATCAGTAAAACTCGTTTCTTTTGCAGAATTGAGCTTCGGGATCATGTTTAATGGTTTCAGGACATGCTGATTACTATTGAACCGTTTACTTTACACGTAAAATAACCCCCACTCACGTGAAATACATTTTTTTTCATTTTTTGTCATTTTTTGTCATTTTTTGAAAAATCAATAAAACTCGTTTCTTTTGCAGAATTGAGCTTCGGGATCATGTTTAATGGTTTCAGGACATGCTGATTACTATTGAACCGTTTACTTTACACGTAAAATAACCCCCACTCACGTGAAATACATTTTTTGTCATTTTTGTCATTTTTTGAAAAATCAGTAAAACTCGTTTCTTTTGCAGAATTGAGCTTCGGGATCATGTTTAATGGTTTCAGGACATGCTGATTACTATTGAACCGTTTACTTTACACGTAAAATAACCCCCACTCACGTGAAATACATTTTTTGTCATTTTTGTCATTTTTTGAAAAATCAGTAAAACTCGTTTCTTTTGCAGAATTGAGCTTCGGGATCATGTTTAATGGTTTCAGGACATGCTGATTACTATTGAACCGTTTACTTTACACGTAAAATAACCCCCACTCACGTGAAATACATTTTTTGTCATTTTTGTCATTTTTTGAAAAATCAGTAAAACTCGTTTCTTTTGCAGAATTGAGCTTCGGGATCATGTTTAATGGTTTCAGGACATGCTGATTACTATTGAACCGTTTACTTTACACGTAAAATAACCCCCACTCACGTGAAATACATTTTTTGTCATTTTTGTCATTTTTTGAAAAATCAGTAAAACTCGTTTCTTTTGCAGAATTGAGCTTCGGGATCATGTTTAATGGTTTCAGGACATGCTGATTACTATTGAACCGTTTACTTTACACGTAAAATAACCCCCACTCACGTGAAATACATTTTTTGTCATTTTTGTCATTTTTTGAAAAATCAGTAAAACTCGTTTCTTTTGCAGAATTGAGCTTCGGGATCATGTTTAATGGTTTCAGGACATGCTGATTACTATTGAACCGTTTACTTTACACGTAAAATCACCCCCACTCACGTGAAATACATTTTTTGTCATTTTTTGTCATTTTTGTCATTTTTTGAAAAATCAGTAAAACTCGTTTCTTTTGCAGAATTGAGCTTCGGGATCATGTTTAATGGTTTCAGGACATGCTGATTACTATTGAACCGTTTACTTTACACGTAAAATAACCCCCACTCACGTGAAATACATTTTTTGTCATTTTTGTCATTTTTTGAAAAATCAGTAAAACTCGTTTCTTTTGCAGAATTGAGCTTCGGGATCATGTTTAATGGTTTCAGGACATGCTGATTACTATTGAACCGTTTACTTTACACGTAAAATCACCCCCACTCACGTGAAATACATTTTTTGTCATTTTTGTCATTTTTTGAAAAATCAGTAAAACTCGTTTCTTTTGCAGAATTGAGCTTCGGGATCATGTTTAATGGTTTCAGGACATGCTGATTACTATTGAACCGTTTACTTTACACGTAAAATCACCCCCACTCACGTGAAATACATTTTTTGTCATTTTTGTCATTTTTTGAAAAATCAGTAAAACTCGTTTCTTTTGCAGAATTGAGCTTCGGGATCATGTTTAATGGTTTCAGGACATGCTGATTACTATTGAACCGTTTACTTTACACGTAAAATCACCCCCACTCACGTGAAATACATTTTTTGTCATTTTTTGTCATTTTTGTCATTTTTTGAAAAATCAGTAAAACTCGTTTCTTTTGCAGAATTGAGCTTCGGGATCATGTTTAATGGTTTCAGGACATGCTGATTACTATTGAACCGTTTACTTTACACGTAAAATCACCCCCACTCACGTGAAATACATTTTTTGTCATTTTTTGTGTTTACTAATGTCGTATTTTTGGATGAAAAATCAATAAAACTCGTTTCTTTTGCAGAATTGAGCTTCGGGATCATGTTTAATGGTTTCAGGACATGCTGATTACTATTGAACCGTTTACTTTACACGTAAAATAACCCCCACTCACGTGAAATACATTTTTTGTCATTTTTGTCATTTTTTGAAAAATCAGTAAAACTCGTTTCTTTTGCAGAATTGAGCTTCGGGATCATGTTTAATGGTTTCAGGACATGCTGATTACTATTGAACCGTTTACTTTACACGTAAAATCACCCCCACTCACGTGAAATACATTTTTTGTCATTTTTGTCATTTTTTGAAAAATCAGTAAAACTCGTTTCTTTTGCAGAATTGAGCTTCGGGATCATGTTTAATGGTTTCAGGACATGCTGATTACTATTGAACCGTTTACTTTACACGTAAAATCACCCCCACTCACGTGAAATACATTTTTTGTCATTTTTGTCATTTTTTGAAAAATCAGTAAAACTCGTTTCTTTTGCAGAATTGAGCTTCGGGATCATGTTTAATGGTTTCAGGACATGCTGATTACTATTGAACCGTTTACTTTACACGTAAAATAACCCCCACTCACGTGAAATACATTTTTTGTCATTTTTTGTGTTTACTAATGTCGTATTTTTGGATGAAAAATCAATAAAACTCGTTTCTTTTGCAGAATTGAGCTTCGGGATCATGTTTAATGGTTTCAGGACATGCTGATTACTATTGAACCGTTTACTTTACACGTAAAATAACCCCCACTCACGTGAAATACATTTTTTGTCATTTTTGTCATTTTTTGAAAAATCAGTAAAACTCGTTTCTTTTGCAGAATTGAGCTTCGGGATCATGTTTAATGGTTTCAGGACATGCTGATTACTATTGAACCGTTTACTTTACACGTAAAATAACCCCCACTCACGTGAAATACATTTTTTGTCATTTTTGTCATTTTTTGAAAAATCAGTAAAACTCGTTTCTTTTGCAGAATTGAGCTTCGGGATCATGTTTAATGGTTTCAGGACATGCTGATTACTATTGAACCGTTTACTTTACACGTAAAATCACCCCCACTCACGTGAAATACATTTTTTGTCATTTTTGTCATTTTTTGAAAAATCAGTAAAACTCGTTTCTTTTGCAGAATTGAGCTTCGGGATCATGTTTAATGGTTTCAGGACATGCTGATTACTATTGAACCGTTTACTTTACACGTAAAATAACCCCCACTCACGTGAAATACATTTTTTGTCATTTTTTGTGTTTACTAATGTCGTATTTTTGGATGAAAAATCAATAAAACTCGTTTCTTTTGCAGAATTGAGCTTCGGGATCATGTTTAATGGTTTCAGGACATGCTGATTACTATTGAACCGTTTACTTTACACGTAAAATCACCCCCACTCACGTGAAATACATTTTTTGTCATTTTTGTCATTTTTTGAAAAATCAGTAAAACTCGTTTCTTTTGCAGAATTGAGCTTCGGGATCATGTTTAATGGTTTCAGGACATGCTGATTACTATTGAACCGTTTACTTTACACGTAAAATCACCCCCACTCACGTGAAATACATTTTTTGTCATTTTTGTCATTTTTTGAAAAATCAGTAAAACTCGTTTCTTTTGCAGAATTGAGCTTCGGGATCATGTTTAATGGTTTCAGGACATGCTGATTACTATTGAACCGTTTACTTTACACGTAAAATAACCCCCACTCACGTGAAATACATTTTTTGTCATTTTTGTCATTTTTTGAAAAATCAGTAAAACTCGTTTCTTTTGCAGAATTGAGCTTCGGGATCATGTTTAATGGTTTCAGGACATGCTGATTACTATTGAACCGTTTACTTTACACGTAAAATCACCCCCACTCACGTGAAATACATTTTTTGTCATTTTTGTCATTTTTTGAAAAATCAGTAAAACTCGTTTCTTTTGCAGAATTGAGCTTCGGGATCATGTTTAATGGTTTCAGGACATGCTGATTACTATTGAACCGTTTACTTTACACGTAAAATCACCCCCACTCACGTGAAATACATTTTTTGTCATTTTTTGTCATTTTTGTCATTTTTTGAAAAATCAGTAAAACTCGTTTCTTTTGCAGAATTGAGCTTCGGGATCATGTTTAATGGTTTCAGGACATGCTGATTACTATTGAACCGTTTACTTTACACGTAAAATCACCCCCACTCACGTGAAATACATTTTTTGTCATTTTTTGTCATTTTTGTCATTTTTTGAAAAATCAGTAAAACTCGTTTCTTTTGCAGAATTGAGCTTCGGGATCATGTTTAATGGTTTCAGGACATGCTGATTACTATTGAACCGTTTACTTTACACGTAAAATAACCCCCACTCACGTGAAATACATTTTTTGTCATTTTTTGTGTTTACTAATGTCGTATTTTTGGATGAAAAATCAATAAAACTCGTTTCTTTTGCAGAATTGAGCTTCGGGATCATGTTTAATGGTTTCAGGACATGCTGATTACTATTGAACCGTTTACTTTACACGTAAAATAACCCCCACTCACGTGAAATACATTTTTTGTCATTTTTGTCATTTTTTGAAAAATCAGTAAAACTCGTTTCTTTTGCAGAATTGAGCTTCGGGATCATGTTTAATGGTTTCAGGACATGCTGATTACTATTGAACCGTTTACTTTACACGTAAAATCACCCCCACTCACGTGAAATACATTTTTTGTCATTTTTTGTCATTTTTGTCATTTTTTGAAAAATCAGTAAAACTCGTTTCTTTTGCAGAATTGAGCTTCGGGATCATGTTTAATGGTTTCAGGACATGCTGATTACTATTGAACCGTTTACTTTACACGTAAAATCACCCCCACTCACGTGAAATACATTTTTTGTCATTTTTTGTCATTTTTGTCATTTTTTGAAAAATCAATAAAACTCGTTTCTTTTGCAGAATTGAGCTTCGGGATCATGTTTAATGGTTTCAGGACATGCTGATTACTATTGAACCGTTTACTTTACACGTAAAATAACCCCCACTCACGTGAAATACATTTTTTGTCATTTTTTGTGTTTACTAATGTCGTATTTTTGGATGAAAAATCAACAAAACTCGTTTCTTTTGCAGAATTGAGCTTCGGGATCATGTTTAATGGTTTCAGGACATGCTGATTACTATTGAACCGTTTACTTTACACGTAAAATAACGCCCACTCACGTGAAATACATTTTTTGTCATTTTTTGTCATTTTTTGTCATTTTTTGAAAAATCAATAAAACTCGTTTCTTTTGCAGAATTGAGCTTCGGGATCATGTTTAATGGTTTCAGGACATGCTGATTACTATTGAACCGTTTACTTTACACGTAAAATAACCCCCACTCACGTGAAATACATTTTTTGTCATTTTTTGTGTTTACTAATGTCGTATTTTTGGATGAAAAATCAACAAAACTCGTTTCTTTTGCAGAATTGAGCTTCGGGATCATGTTTAATGGTTTCAGGACATGCTGATTACTATTGAACCGTTTACTTTACACGTAAAATAACGCCCACTCACGTGAAATACATTTTTTGTCATTTTTTGTCATTTTTTGTCATTTTTTGAAAAATCAATAAAACTCGTTTCTTTTGCAGAATTGAGCTTCGGGATCATGTTTAATGGTTTCAGGACATGCTGATTACTATTGAACCGTTTACTTTACACGTAAAATAACCCCCACTCACGTGAAATACATTTTTTGTCATTTTTTGTGTTTACTAATGTCGTATTTTTGGATGAAAAATCAACAAAACTCGTTTCTTTTGCAGAATTGAGCTTCGGGATCATGTTTAATGGTTTCAGGACATGCTGATTACTATTGAACCGTTTACTTTACACGTAAAATAACCCCCACTCACGTGAAATACATTTTTTGTCATTTTTTGTGTTTACTAATGTCGTATTTTTGGATGAAAAATCAACAAAACTCGTTTCTTTTGCAGAATTGAGCTTCGGGATCATGTTTAATGGTTTCAGGACATGCTGATTACTATTGAACCGTTTACTTTACACGTAAAATAACCCCCACTCACGTGAAATACATTTTTTGTCATTTTTTGTGTTTACTAATGTCGTATTTTTGGATGAAAAATCAACAAAACTCGTTTCTTTTGCAGAATTGAGCTTCGGGATCATGTTTAATGGTTTCAGGACATGCTGATTACTATTGAACCGTTTACTTTACACGTAAAATAACCCCCACTCACGTGAAATACATTTTTTGTCATTTTTTGTCATTTTTTGTGTTAACTAATGTCGTAGAGGGAAGACATGTAGCAACTTGACCGAGTGGCTAGCGCGTTTGACTAACAATCAGACGTTGCTGGTTCGAGGCCGGGTCGGTGCGAACAACTTTCACCCCAAGTTAAGACCCCACGAAGAACTGTGTGGCCGTCATGTTGTGGTTTCATGACTTAATACGTATCCCCCGGTGATTGATCGTTTGACCAACCTGCCTCAAGCTGGAGTGGGAGCGCTTGCTTGTGGGCGTTGGGAGATCTTTGTGCCGGTTCATTTTTGCGTTTTTTTTCCACGAAAAATTGGATTTCTTGACCCAGAAATGTTTAAAAATTGGCTTTCTTGACCAAGAAATGTTTAAAAGACAATCTGAACATGATTAATGAACAAATAGAACTACTCGAAATTTTGCAATTTCAGCAGGTCTGAACTTAGAGCTAAAACTTCTGACTCTAAATTAGTAAACCTCTGAACTTTTCAAATTGTTAATTTTGAGCAAAAATTAAATTTCGAAGTTTTTTCAACGAAAATATCGAAAACTGTGAAATTTAGAAAAAGCAAGTTTCAAAAATCAGAGGTCACGTGTAATAATTATTTTCGACGAAGGGTGGTTCGGCTCAAGAGGTCGAGGGTTCAAATCGAGGCCGATGAAAATTTTTTTTTTTGGAAAACCAAAAATCTACATTTCAAAATCTTTATTTAAAAAATAAATATTCACATTTGTTGTGGATAGATTGGGAATTGTGGCACCAATGTTTTCAACGACTCCATGATCGCAACCAAGTCAACACTTCCAGTTGGAGTGAAAGACGATGCTGTCGGCGCCCACGGTCTAAACGGCATGAATGCGGAAGCTGGTTGTTGTGGAGCATAGTAGTTTGTCGGGTGTGGCAGAATAGTAAAGCGCTTCTGAATGTCGTCGTCGTCGTCGTCGGCGGCGGCGACGATCGCAACTTCCGACTGAGCTGGCGGTGATGGTGATGGTTTGACTTTTTCGAGCTCTTCTTTTTTTTGAGCCGCCAACATTTGCTCGCGAATCGCTCTGTATTTGGCCAACATCAACTGTTGCGCACTTGGCTCTTTGACAACTTCTACTGGTTCTGGTTCGGCGTCGACGTCGGGTTGTTCAACAGGCTCCTCCTCCTCCTCCACCTCCTCGTCGTTGTGTTTACACTTCCGGGTCACACCGCGATAAATATCTTCGGAAATTGTGTGGCCCATGTGGATTGGGTTGAGTGTGGTGACACGGAGACATCCGGCTTTGTAGTCGAAGGAGAGGCGCAGCATTGAGCGGCAGCCGCATGGAAGGTATTTTTGATTTGGGCGTAAGCCGCTGCCTGGAAAATTGGAGGGGTTTTTCTCATTTTTTAGAGATCGCGACATTTCGAAACCTCGAAGTTTCGAAACCGCAACATTCCGAAACCGCGACATTTTTTCGATTCTCACTGAGGCTCCGCCCATGGTCAAAAAATCCTTGACAAAATTTAAAAAACTTCTTTAAAAATGTTAAGCCTCAAAAACCGAAAATTTTCTCTGCGTCTTGTTTTCTCTCAAAATTAGATTTCTCTAGGTAAAATTCATATTTTCAGCCACGATTCTAACTTAAAAAGTTTCGGGCCCGAAATTTTGGAAAAATTTAAATCTCTTTTTCGATTGTGAGTTATCGAATTTTAGGATTATAAAAAACACGAGAAAAAAATTACACCTAACGACACTCCGCCTTTACACTTTCGCTAAACAAGGGGCGAAGCGGAGTGTCGTACATACTGCATGTGAGAGACAGCACAAAAACGGAGACTTTAAGGATTGAGCACACTTTTGTGAGTTTTCAAATTTTAGGATTATAAAAAAACCTCAAAATGAGCCAAAAAAAAATACTCACCTCTAACTCTTGGCTGTCCATAATGTGTGCAATGAAAAGTGACATATCGATATCGAAACTGCTCATTGACAGTTCCATTAGTCTCTCGAAGAACTTCGGAAGAAGCGACTCTCATCGGATGCAAATACTTCTTCTTCCATTTCCCAAAAACTGTTTGAAACTCGGCGAAACTATAAAACACCGATTCGTTGTGGATCAACTCGTTTCGATCGGTTGTCAGTCGGATGAAATCTCCTGAAAATTAGAGGTCAAGTCTTGAGCACAAAAAAGAGTAACTCACTGTAGTTTTGTTCCGGCACAGCTGTTCCTGATTTCAGTGAGACCATCGGCGTGTCTTCGGTGGAGAGTCCGATTTTCACCTTGAACTTTTTGCCAGTCATCATGTTCGGGTGACTAGATGATCCAGATCCAGATGCAGATTTCTTCGACGCTTTGACAACCTTCTTCTTGATGTTCTTGTTTTTGGCTTTGAAAACTTTTGCCATTTTCTGCAAGAAAAAGTTGTGGTAAAAACAAGAAAATATAAATGAATGAATGAATGGATGAGCACCAAACAGGGTGGCTCACAAAAGTGGGCGGAGCCTAGAGGGGCGGAGCTTAGGGAAGTACTGTGGATGGTGTCAAGTTTTTGTGACACCCAAATAGGTTGGTCGAGGAAATAGCGTGGGATAGGGAGAGATTCAGAGACATACTTTTACAACAAACTTTCCAGCCTGATTGCGGGATCGGACGTGAGTCTAAGCCTAAGGCTTGGCCCGACCTAACAGATTATGGAGAGAGTGAGAGACGCAGAGTTTTATGTCACGTGAATTTTTCAAAAATTTTGGCGCCAAAATTTGGAGAATTCAAAAATTTTGAAAATTCAAATTTTAAGTTTTGGCGCCAAAAATTGAAACTTTTTTCAGGCCCGGTACTTCTGAAATTTCAGATTTTCAGAACTTTTGTTTTAGGCTCCAAAAAATGGAGTTTTTTGGCCCGGGAAATTTTGAAAATTCAAATTTTAAGTTTTGGCGCCAAAAATTGGAACTTTTTTTTAGTCCCGGAATTCCTAAAATTTCAGATTTTTTTCGAGTTTTTTCGCACAAAAAAATTTTCCCAATTTTTCTCTGCGTCTCTATCCTGTAAATTTCCTGTAAACTTTGCACATTTGGTTGTTGTAAACAACAGGTGTGTACAGGACAACAACAACAACAACAACAACAACAACAAAACAGTGAATATGGGAAAGTCAGGTGTGATCATAAAAGTGACAAGGTGCAATCTGGTGGCGAAACAACAACAAAACATGGACAGGAGAGCACTTGGCCAATTGCCAAATTGTGAGCGGCCAATTTTCTTTGAAGTTATAACAAATGAAGAGTTTTGAAAAATTTATTGGAAAATGGAGTACTGTACTTTGGATTTTTTCGGATAAAAAACAGGAAAAAATTGGCAAAATTTTTAGGAAAAAAGGAGTACTGTACTTTGAAACTTGTCCGGAAATAAATTTTGAAAAATTAGCAAAATTTTTGGAGAAAAAGGAGTACTGTACTTGTTCCGAATTTTTTCTTTGAAAATTTCGAAAATTTAGAGAAAAAACTACAGTACTTCAAAACTTGTCGGAAAAAATTTAAAAAAAAAGCAAATTTTTTTAGAAAAAAGGAGTACTGTACTTATTCGGAATTTTTCTTCTTCCCAAAAATGTTAGAAAATTGGCACTGTTCCCAAGTGAAAAGTTCAATAACCTTGATTCGATCAAACACCGTTTCAGACACAACTGAATGCCAAACTTGTTCGAAATTCTATAAGTAGAAATATCGATTTTTTCCCGGGTTCTCAAAAGTCACCTCGATAGGAAATCTGTCGCGAAGTTTGGACAATGATATTTGGTGACTTTTCGAATTTTCTCGATATTGATCGAGTTGAAATTGACAGAATTTCAACAGTTGACTTTTGATGAAAATCGCATCGTCGACGATGATCTGTTCAGCTGCGCACATTTCTGCTTTGATTTTTCTGATGAGAAATCCGGAAACTAGAACATCGAAAAAGCGCGGAATTTCTTGCTCGATTATTGATCTCTGAAATTGGAGGGGTTTTGGAGAGGCTCTGAGATTTTCGACTGACTTCGAGGTCCACTTTTTGTTGCATGATTTTGATGAGATCGTCCTGACTGATACAACTGTTTTGGATCATGTTGGTGAGATGGATTTGTAGGTAGGTTTTTTCTACTCGTCTGGAATTTTTTTGGGGTTTTTCGGGTCGAATTTTCTGATTTTTTGGGAGGTTTGGGTCCTTAAACTCATTGAAAAACCAAAAATTTTGAAAAATGCGAAAATATAACGATTTTCGCTTGAAAATGTTGGAAAAATGAAATTTTTTAAGCCAAAAAAGTTGGAAAACTGTGAAAAATTACATTTTTTGACCTAGAAATGTTGAAAAATTGGATTTTTTGACCCAGAAATGTTTAAAAATTGGATTTCTTGACCCAGAAATGTTTGAACCACTTTTCACGTTCTAAAAAATGAAAAAAGTTCCAAATCAAAAAATCCAATTTTTCGTGAAAAAAAAACGCAAAAATGAACCGGCACAAAGATCTCCCAACGCCTACAAGCAAGCGCTCCCACTCCAGCTTGAGGCAGGTTGGTCAAACAATCAATCACCGGGGGATACGTATTAAGCCATGAAACCACAACATGACGGCCACACAGTTCTTCGTGGGGTCTTAACTTGGGGTGAAAGTTGTTCGCACCGACCCGGCCTCGAACCAGCAACGTCTGATTGTTAGTCAAACGCGCTAGCCACTCGGTCAAGTTGCTACATGTCTTCCCTCACACATTATCATGTTTATATCGGAAATACAAAGTCTGGACCACCTTTCCAGTTCTAAAAGTGGGATTTTTTGGTCAAATTTTCTAATTTTTTGGGTATTTTGGGTCAAAATTTTTGTTGTTGTTTTTTTTTGAGATTTCTGCGAAATTTTTCCCTAGTTTTTTTCTCAATTTTTTAGGATTTTTCGGGTCAAAATTAAAAAAAGTTTTTGAATTTTATGTTTTTTTTTCTGAAGATTTTTGGGTTAACTTTCTATAGGATTTTTTGAGTCAATTTCTGCTCGATTTTCTAGCATTTTTTTAAGAGTGATTTTTGGTAAAAAAAATTTTCTTGAAACTTTTCTAAATTTCGGGGCAAAATTTTGGCGCCAATTTTTCCGGGAAAAATGGAATTTTGAAAAGATTAATGTATTATGAATTATTTTCCGGAAAAAAATTTAGCAAAATTTGTAGAAAAAAAACTACAGTACTTTAAAAACTTTTCAACATACCTTCTCTCCTCGTGCTTATCTTTCTGAGCTTCCAATTTTTTTTGCTCCATCTTCTGCTTTTGTTTCAAATAGTATCGTCTGTTGCACTCTTTTCTGCGTTTCAGACGATCCTGCATTTTTGATTTCTGAAATTTCGCGCCTTTAAAAATAAGCCCATGTTTTTGCAAAACTCACCTCCTTCTCGAGATCATCTGGAGGGCTCGAAGGCTCCATTTTTTTGGTCCAAGATTTTTTCACCGAAAAAAATTGACAGAAAACTATTTTGGTGAAAGGTAAAAAGAAAAATAAAAGAAGAAAATTAAACAGAAAATTATTTTTTCTCACCGTTATTAAATCTTTCAAAATGACTAATTGATTTTCTTCTCGTAAAATGAATTTTTGTGAAATTTTTTCTCTCACCAAAAAGATATTGGAAAAACAAACGCGCTGCACACGTGGTCGGCTGGCGCAGCAGGGTAGAGTGGTGACTAGTAGGGGTAAGGCTATAGGTTCGATTCCACATGGGGTCAACAATTTTTTGTTTTTTGCAAAAGTTCAAAAATTAAGATTTATCACATTCCAAACTGATTATTCTGCGAAAATTCGGGAAAAAATTGCGCAACAATATCCTTGTTAAACACCGGCGTCAATCGAACACCATCGGCCCAATCGCGCGACAACGGCTTGTTCAAAATATTCGAATCCTCCAACATTCCCGGCGGTCGCAGAATTTCCTCAATCGATTTGGTGATTTCGAGCGGAAGTTTGGGAAAGTTCAACTCGTTGGGTCGATAGTAGTGTTGCTGCTCGAAATCCGGGTTAAACTGCGAGAGAGGATGAGGTAGTGGCGAGAGATCGGGCGGTGAGAATTGCAGATTTTTGCGCGTCGTCACCAACAAATCCAACACTTCTGGATTGACTATATCTACGAGAATATTGTGGAACGGGTCCTTCGACTCAACACCTCGATTGTAGCAAGAGCTCAGCAGACTTCTCATCAACCCGGAGAGCACTCGTGTCTCGTAAACGAAATGAGTTATCGAGCTCATATAGCTAGCCGAGTGTATTGATGTTTTACCGCGGCTCGTTTTGATGACTTTGAACAGGAGTTCAGATAACGTGTCTCGTTCCTGAGCAAGACTTTGATTCATCCAATTTGACAACAGTGTGCTTTCTACAAAAAACCTTTTTTGTGTGAAGCCTAAGCCTCAGTCTAAGCCTCACCGGCGGTTGAGATGATATAGGCCTTGACTATCGAGTATTCGACGATTGACGGCGGCTTTTTTGTGAAAATTTCGAAGACGTCGTTCAGTTTTTGAGCAATGAGAGAGATGTCCCTGCAAAAATTTGGATTTTTGAATTTTGGCGCCAAAAATTGGGATTTTTGGGTCGGGAAATGCTGAAATTTCAGATTTTCAAATTTTAAATTTTGGCGCCAAAATTTGGAATTTTTCGGGCCCGAAAAATTATGGAATTTCAGAATTTGGAATTTTTTGAATCATTAAAAACAGAAATTTTAGATTTTTTAATTTTCAATTTTGGCGCCAAAATTTGGAATTTTTCGGGCCCGAAAAATGCCAAAAGTTGATTTATTTCTGACCCGAAAAATTTTGGAATTTCAGATTTTTAGACTTTTCAAATTTTAAATTTTGGCGCCAAAAGAATATTTCGACATTTTTCTGACACCTCTTTTTTGACCCAGGAAAGAATGAGTTTTAAAAAAAAATCGATAATTTTTGACAAATCTCGAGAGAGTAAGAGACGCAGAGTTTTGTGTCATGTATCTAACTCACATTGGCAAATGTTTAAACGACTGTTTCATGTCTTCCAACCCATTCGGACCTTTTGTAGTGTGTCGAGCAATCGACTCCAAAATCAGTAGAGGTATCATCGAGTTACTAATCAGAGAGCTCTGCAAAAAACCTCCCTCCAGGCTCAGACCAAGTCAAGGTTTTTACCTTGTCTTCCACACTGAACTTTCTACCCTCAACTTCTTCGATCATATTCAAATATCGATCGGTGTAGTCGACGACTTGGACGATTTGAAAAATCGACAAAAATTGATCCGTCTCATTTTTCGAGATCAAGCCACTTCCGAGATTCGATTTTCGAGCCAGGGCACGATCGGCGATCAGAGCTTTCAAACTGAAATCGGCGATGCCTTCGATGTTTTTGTCGAGACTTTGGGTTTCGTTGTCGATCCGGCCCAACTCGCACAACATTTTTCGCTGCGCCGATGATAGAAGTGAGGTCCAATCTGATGGATCTTGAAGACGATTCGACATGCTTCTGGTCACCGATTTTTTCTTGGATAATTGTTTTTTGCATTTTTCACGATCTGGCCGAACATCTGAATCAGAACCATGAAAAGTGATAGATATAGAGACGCAGAGAAAAATATTTGCATTTTTGAATTTTCAAATTGGGCGCCAAAATTTGGGATTTTGGCCATTTTTCGGGACCAGAAAATTCTAAATTTTTTTTTGAAAGTCTTCAATTTTGGCGCCAAAATTTGGGATTTTTTGGCACCGAAAAATTCTCAAATTTCGGATTTTCAAAATTTAGTAAAAAATTGGCTCTAAAAAATCCAGGCCTAGATTTTGTCCCTTTTTCGGGACCGGACAATTTTGATTTTTTTTTTTAATTTTTGGCGCCAAAGTTTGGATTTTTGGGGCCGGAAAATTCTGAAATTTTTTAAAAAAATTTTGGCGCCAAAAAAAATCTCAAAAAACACGATTTTTTGACTCACAATCCGGATTCATCCCAACTAGAAGGCACTTCCTAAACCTGCAATATCGACACGAATTTCTCTCAACTGAAAAATATCGATTTTTTGCGACCTGAATAATTTCGCTCACATTTATTGACTTCACACGATTTTTCAAAGCGACAAACATATTTGTTTCTTCCATCTTTGACAGCTCGACGAAAGAAACCTTTACAACCAAAACACGCCAAAACTCCGTAATGAATCTGAAAATAAAAAAAAATTTAAAAAATTTGGCAAGGCCGTGGATCGAACCCGCGACCTCTTGCTCAGAAATCTTGGCGCACTACCACTACACCAGGCGTGCGCTGTAAAGTTGAGGTGAAAATTATCTTACCTTTGCCGGGGTATCTCCACAAACTGCACAATTTCTCACATAGTTTTGTTGCATTTTTTTGCTGTTTCCTCACATAAAACTGTTGATGGTGAGTTAATCGAAGACGATGGTCTCTGAATGATCTTTTAAGCTAACAAATAATTGAAAAATGAAACATCATTTTTTTTTTCAAACAGTGAAAAAGAACATTTGCATGAATTGAATTGAATGAAATAAAAATATAGATTTTTTTATGATTCACAAAATAACTGGTGGCAAACTTTAAAATTGGGAGAAGAGAAAATATATTGAAAAAGAGAAAGAGTAACTGTGTTTGTCTACCATTTTGTTATTTGGACAATTTGGCTGATCAAAAGTTCAACGGTTGAAACATCGTTATACATGGGATTAAGCGATCAACAAAATTTTGGTCATTAAAAATGACGAGTTGCAAACAATTTCCGGGTTCTGCGTCATGTCATTTTATCAGACAAAATTTAACACCTTTTTGTTTTTGCTCAATAAAGATAAAAATTGGAATCGCCCCATAATATCAAAAAATCACAAACATTCACATCAAACTCAAAAAAGCTCTCTGAGAGAAAACAAAGAAATAAATAAAAACACACACACAAAAGTATGCACACTTGTTGCAAAAAGGGGCGGGGCTTAGCAATGGGCGGAGCCTGTTGTTATTTGTGCGAAAGTAATGTTTTTGTTTGTTACCTATCAACACTTATTTGTAAACACTTCTAGTCTGACCTTTTTTGTTTGAAACTCGCCGCCCTCTTAGCATAGATCATCAACAATTTGGACAACAGAAAAAGCTATAAAATTCGTTAATGTCTTTTTTTTTGATAAGCCCTATTCATAGTTGCTACCACCTTTCATCCTCAATTATGGCCAAGTTGGCAACTCAGGTGAGTAAAAACCTTTAGGTGCCCCGCGATTTTTGTGAATTTCAGATTCATCATGTTTGCACAATTAGTTTGTATATTATATTCATCTTGTGTGTTTTTATGAACTTTTATGTTTTGTTGAGTAGAGAGGATACTATTTATTATTTGAGGCTTTATCATTGTGTAAGTTAACTATCCGTTGGGTTATACTTTTTTTGAAACTTAAAGGTAGTTGCCTTGTTAATGTTGACTTGTGGAATCGTTGAGATCGAATTTCTCATCAGAACACGTCGACTACCAAAACTTGACGAGCCTCACTCGATACCTGACCCAGCGTTGATCGGTGCGATCGCTCTAACCCTCGGTATTATGCTTGGCTACCTCTATTTCATTGTTTTTCAATACGCGTTCGAATCATGCGACAAACTTGTCGACGCGCTATATCCATCGGAACGATATTTGGAAGCGTTCTACGATTTGTTGATGGCTATTTTCTCGGGACTCTCATTGATCTATATTTTGCATCGCCGATTTTATGGGGCGATTGGCACGAATTTGGATAAAGTTGCACGACTTTTCATCAACATTACTTTCACTGTTGTTTGGATGAATGTGGTTATATTCAAAGGTTATTTAAGTCATCAGGTTAGTGTTCTAATCAGTGTTACGTCATACTTATCATTTTTCGCTCAAAAACTAATTTTCTAATTATTCCATTTTATCAGGAACTTTGTCAACGCAAAGAGCTCGAAGGCTATTGGTGCCCGGTGACCAAACGACACTACGAATGTGATCCCTATACAGAGTTACACGGCACGCAAAAAATGTGGTATTACATTAACAAAGGACTTCTGAGCTCGTCGATAATCTCGTGTGCATCGGAATTCTTTCCGGTGTTATTGGTGACGCATTGGCTGGCGTGCGGCGGAGCCGAGGAGCGGGCCGAGAGTATCGAAAAACGGATGAAACGCAAGGAGGGTGTCCGCGGTATGATGAGAGAATTTATGAAGGACGTTTCACGCGTCTACGTTGATCATCATAATGAGCAAAGTGCGCCGCTCAAAGTTTCGAAAATTGTTGAACACTTCTTCTGGATTATCACCCCGCTTGTGATGTTTCTCTCAATTTTGAAGTACATGTTCTACTTCTATTACACTCTTGATTTCGACAACCTTGTGGCTCAGCATTACATGACAAACGACTACATCAACTTGGCGGCAAACATTTTTCAAATCGTATTTTTCGGAGCGTTGTACATCTACACGTTGTCTATTAAAAACGAGAGACTTGACGCGCATCACAAGGCTCATGCCAGAGGAGATATCTCGATTCTTTTTGGTTGCTGTATTGTTCTACTGATCAAGCTGATTCTCCAATCGGTTGAGATTGAATATCAGAGATTGGATGGATTTATTATACCGGCTGACGCGATTATTCAAACTGTTTCATTGGTTGTTGTTCAGGTACGCTAAAAAGAAGAAAAATAAAAGAAAAATAAATTCAATGTGTGTGCTTTCGCGTCTTTGTGTTGTTTAAAACACAATAGTTGACGCACAAATGCACAAACCAAAAAATTTTGTGGTCTAGTGTGAACAAAAAAAAATACAATTTTCTAGATAACCCAATGGCTTCAATACTTTGCCATTCGACGTCTCCTACCGCTCTCCGACAATGATTGCCGAGCAACTCGTCAATTTCTACCGCTCGCCGCGTTAGCTGGCCTTCTCATCGCGTGGGTTCACTTTGGTGTGACGTTTTTCGAAACTTCTCTCATCAAATATCAACTGACTGATGAGACGTTTCGCTACTCGAGTACCACCCTGATCTGTATGATTTTCACGCAAACACTCTTCCCGGCAGACTATCTATTCGCGTTCACAGTTAGCGGTTGTTATTTGGAGTTTCTGCAGAGATACCTGAACATGGGATTCTTCCAACTTGGCGAACCTCGAATGATCGAATCACACCCACAAGGACATCATCATAATCATAAAGAAAAGCATGAAGAAAAGGTAATTTCTTTATCATAACACAAACTTGCACATTATTCTTTTTACGAGCAAACCATTTCAACATTTTTTCCAGGAGTTAGATGCTAGAGATAAGATAGCTTCGATGCTCTATGCAGCAAGTGTGCTCCATCGAAAACGATTCGAATCAGCTTCTTCAACAACCGTGTCTTCCGAGGAAACTGTCAAAATTTGACAATTGTACATAAAACTTTCTGAAATTCCAAATTCTCGAAAAAAAAAGAAGAAAAATCCATCCTTGTTCAATTGAGCACAGCGAATTTGGCTCAATTATTGTTCAGTTGAGTGTGATGTTTTGTTTTTGGCACCTTCTTTTTTTCTGGTTTTTGTCAACAATACATTTTTCTTTGTGCCATAGAGCGCGTTTACTCCTGTTTCTATGAAACATTTTTTTTTGTTGCTCTTTTTTTCCATCCCCGCTTAATACTCTTGCACTTGCTTCTCCGGAATATATACAAATTAGAAGAACAAATCATCATTCGAAAAAAGATGATTGAAGAGTTGAAAAGACAATTGTTTCCTCTTTTTTCATTTTTTTCTCACTTTATTGTTATGATTTTCATTTTTGGGAAGGGTTTTGAGAAATTTCACGTTTTGAGAAAATGAAATTTGTCATTGAAAAACGTGGCAAGATTCGGGCCACAGATAAAAATTTGTCTCTGACCCGGTTTAGACACATTTCTCACCTGAAAGTTGTCAAATTTTGTTTTTGTGAAAAGTGTAACTTTTAGCCAAATATTTTTGCATGACGTGAAAAAAGCCAATTCTCTCTGTCTCCGTCTTCAACCAAAACATATATATATATTCAAAAGATTTCTTTGTATTCCTCCGTTTTCGGCAAAACTTTTTTTTTTTTGAAAAAATACTTTTTTTTCGTTGCTCTCTTACAACAAAAAATCACTCGAAAAGTTGTCAATCATCATCTCTTTTTGTTGATTTTGCCGCCAGAAATGTTGTCATCGACCGGTGGTGCACGCAACTTTGCCGCGTTGGATGGGTCAAACGGGACGAGTTCGAGGAGAAACCCTTTTATTCAAGTTACAGGTTTGAGTTTTATAAGAAAAATTGAGGGAGAAAATGGAAAAATTGTATCTACCGAAGAGTAAATACAATTTTTCGAAAATTCTTCTTACGAAAAAAAAGTCAATTTTTTTTTGAAATCTTTTTTTTTTCCTTTTTCACAGTCTTTGTTTCGGTGAAAAAATATTAATTTCAAAAAAAAAAAAAAAAAAATTACATCAAACGAGAATCGAACCTAGGTCTGCAATTTATAAATCACACGCCTACCCTGTTTCACCATCTGGCCACATTTTTCTCTTGTCGTTTTTTAAAATATATAGTTCACGTTTAGAGATCAAATTAACCAAAATGGTTCTTTTTGAAGGCGAGACAAAAATGTGGCCCAGATTTTTCTCTAATTCTCTTCTTGTTGAACACTATTTCGTTGGTTCAGTCGAAAAATGGCGAAAATTTATTCCGAACAATGAACAACGAAAACAAATTACTCTTTGTTTAGTAATCAGGCGAAGAAAATCGCCTAAAAAATGGAAAATTTTCTTCAGGTTCAGCTGAATCCACGTCCACCACCTCTCAAACAACACCCATCTCATCAAGAGTGCGCGCTGAAAAATTGATGAATTACATGGAACGATCACCACCGACATCATCAGCTGTGGTACCAGGGTGAGTAGATGAGAAAAGAAAGAGAAGGGCATGTGCATAAATTTTTGTTTGGTGTTTGAGCTCGAGTAATTTTTATGAGCTCAATATACATACATACGTCATGTTGAGGTTTTATATGTGTCTAACAATGTTTATGGCCCTCCTAAACAACACCAAAAAGGGGCGGGGCTAATAAATGTGTGTGCCAGATGTTGCAAGAAACAACTAGGCTCCGCCCACATCCTTGTGTGGCTCAATATGTGTGTCTATGTCTATCATAATTCATTTTTATTTGTATTTTTTTTGGATATTTTTGTTTAGACCTGTTTTTTTTTCTGAGAACTTTTTGTCAGCCTATTTTTTGTCTATTTTTTCTAATTTGTCTATTTTTTTTCCAGGTCGGCCCGAGAATTTTCAATTTTTTTTCTTTTTTTTTTGCCTGTGCTCGATCCAGCCCTCAAGAAAACGTGTTTCGAGCCGGCCCGAAAATTTTCAGAATTATTTTGGGCTTATTTTTATGTCTGGGCCCGATTCAGCATTTTGCATTGTCTTCAAAAAAACATGGGCATATTTTCGGGCCGGCCTGAAAGTTTTCAAAATCTCAACTTTTCTGGCAGTCTGGCCAAAACTCTGACAAAAAAATTGGCTATTTTTCTATTTCGTCTTTTTTCCAGGCCGGCCCGAAAATTTTCAGAATTATTTTGGAGCCATTTTTCGTGAACATAATTTCGGGCCGGCCCGAAAATCTCTCAAAACCCAGGCCTGCAAAATTTCATCTCAATTTTTTTCCAACTCTTTTATTCTCCCCCTCCCCATTTTTCCAATTTCAAAACAAGAACCTTCTCCACAACAATTTACAATTTACTGACCACTTTTTTGCCTCTTCTAGCTGTATACATTTCTGGTCAATGATTTTTCATGATTCACTGGAAAAATAAATAAGTAGAGATAATCTAACTGCACCAACAAGAAAAATTTGTCTACAAAAAATTCATAAACAATTTCCCCCCTCCTCCCATATATATTTTCTTGTGTTTTCTTGTGTGCGTTTTTGACGACGACAAACAAGAGAGAATATAATTAAAGGTGGTATCTCTGTTCTCTCTTTTTCTCTGTCTCCAAAGTTTGAAACTCGTTAATCTAATCAGCGGATTAAATCATATTTTTGATATGTATGCACACTTTTTTTTCGTGAGCTATAGATTTTTTCTTGTTTTTTTTTACATCGTGTTACGTAGCAGTTGGTCGGTGTAATTTATTTGAGGAGTTGAGTAAAACATGTCTTGTGATTTGACAGAAAAATTATCTGGTCAATAGCGGAAAAAATTGGAAGGAAAAAGGAAAAATCTGCGTCTCTCACTCTCTCAAAAATTGTTCTTGTTGTCTAAACTCTCCTTCTCTCTCGAAAAAAAATTCCACAAAAAATGTACTTTCTTCGGTAGATACATTTTTTTGGCTTTTCGTAATTTTCCAAAAGTACACTTTTATTTTCAAAATATCAAAATATATCACTCAATCATCCTCTCTTCTGTTTGAACTCAATGTGCCACTTTTCAAAAAGTTGGCATCCACGTTTTTTCGGGCGAAATGGAAAATTGAGATGAAAACTACGTGACCTGCTAATTTTCTAATTTTTTCAACAAGGGCAGACAGCGCAATTTGAAGTGAGGCTTAGAGTGAGGCTTAGGTTTTTGGGGTCAAAAGAAGATTTAATCGAATCAAAAAAAAATTACAATTTCCTAGATTATTTTTTGTCCGAAATCACTTGTCTTTTTTTTTTGTGCGCCGCTGAGCTAAATATCATCTTTCCTCTCGATTCATCCAATTCATCAAATTCATCATCTGTCGCTCTCTCCTCGTTGTCCTACACTATTTCTCGTTTCGTGTGTTCAGAAATAATATGGTTAGTCGAGTGATTGAACTGGGCGGGACGCCGACGTATCGTCGTCCGATTCCTCCTGTCACAACAACAACATCGTCGTCGGTGGTGGCAACAACTTCGCAACACATCGTCTCGAACAACAATTCGAACACGCATCAGAAGTTGGTGTCGGCGCCGTCGAACGCTTCGTTGAACTCGAGACTTTCGGTCGGATCGAATAGAATTATGATACAGTGAGTTTTTTTTTTTAATTTCTGTTTGTGAGTAGCGACAATTTTTCTCGTAGTAGCTGAGATTTGATTCGTAAAGTTTGGCAAAATTCCAAATCCTAGTCCTGAGATTTACAGTATTCTGGACAAAAATTTGGTCTGAAAAACTGAACTAGCTTAAAGACACCTTGTCACTCAGAAAAAATTTCTCGTGTTTATCAAAATCTCAATATGAAGACTTCAACTTTCGATTTGTGAAATTCAAAAATCGAAAAAAATACCTTAAAGGTCAAAAAAAAAACAGTTTTTGAATTCATTCTCAGGAAGATTGTCGTCCGCAAACACCGTTCGTGTGTGTGTGCGGGTACAGTAACCCACGACAAAAAAATTTTAAAAAAAAACTTGCGGCCGGGCCACAATTTTTTATTGAAGGAAGAAAAATAATTTTCAGGCCCTCTTTTCGGAATAGAAAATCGGGCCGGTCTGAAACGGCTCAAATAAATTTTGCGAAAAATAATTTTTTCAAATTTTCAGACTTTTTTTGGATCTTGCGGAAATTTTCGAACAATTTTCATCAAACTTTTTCAAATATTTTTTTCACAGAAAAAAAAAATGAAAAATCTCTTTTTTTTTTGTAACCCTGCTTGGCCCCAAGTAATAATAGAAGTAGAGCAAAACAAACCAAAAAATAGAATTTTGTTAATTTTTCATGCTCATTCATAATGAATTCATACACACCGATCCAAGCTCCGCCCCTTTTGCAGCTATGGCACTTTTTTTTTTGCATTTTTCTCGCATCAAAATTTTTTCTGAATTTCGTTTTTTTGTGGTGGCTTATAAGGAAAAATGAGATTTTCAAGGAGAAATATATTATTTTAAAGAGTTTTGAAATTTGAACTCTATAAAGATCACGTTGTCAGATTTTGTAAAACTTTTTCGTAGCCGAGATTTCGAGATTTTTTTGAAAAATGAAAATCAAATAATATTTTTCAAAAATGCCCGAAAAAATTCCTCAGGCTCCCAAAATTTCTCACATTTTAGATCAAAAATAAATTCCAAAAATGTAGGTCAAACCAGATAGTAATTTTTGAAGCTAAATTTTCTGGTATTTTCAGTATTTTTTTTCCGCTCAAACTTCAAAGCCAATTTTTGAGGTTCCCAGAAGAGTTTCGCAGATTCTGAGCGTGTCAGTGTTCGCCAAAGAGATGCACTAATAATCCTCATGAATTATTCAAGAACACAACTTTTTAAGATGAATTCAAGCCTGAAAATAACAATTCCAATCGAAAGGACACTCTGAATTATTAATTTATTATTATTTTGTTTTGTTCTTCGACAAACTCAAGGAGTCGTGGGAACTTTCTCCTCTTTTTTCTGAGCAAAAAACTAATCTCATCAATCAATCAAATTATTATAATTTTTTTTTGAGTAAACGCCAAAACATTGTGAATAATTAATTGGTATTTTGAACCTAGCCATTCATTCATTCAAATCATCGTAATACTGACGATCTCTGGTTGTTCTATTTTTGTTGAATTTATCGAATCCCATCAGAAACAGAACAACTGGTGGACATTGTTCTTTGCTCTGTTGATCTTTAAAAAAACTCATGTAATCAGTTGTTTTATTTTACGAACATGTTTTTGTCGCGGAGAGTATCATCATTCATCAGATGAGAAGTCTGGAACAAATACGATTTTGTTTACTAGACATTATTTTTATCTTTTCTTAGTTTTCAAATCATCTGGAGATTGGTAAACTTTCTGTAGCCGGGAAATTTGAATTTTTTCAATTTTCCGGGCTCGCCAAACTTGTTAAAGACACCTGGTCACTCAGAAATTAATGTCTCGTTTTTATCAAAATCTCAATTTTGAAGACTTCACCTTTCGATGTGTGAAATTAAAAATTTGAAAAAAGTACTTTGTAAAGGCGAAAAAAAAGAAAAAAAAAACTTTTTGAATTCGTTCTCAGGAAGATTGTCGTCCGCAAACACCGTTTGTGTGTGTGTACTGGTACAGTAACCCACGGAAAAAACTTTTTTGGTTTTTTGAACATCGAAATTTGAAGTTTTCAATATTGAGATTTTTATAAACTTGAAAAAACCATTTCTGAGTGACAGGGTACCTTTAAAGGAACATCAAAAAATCTCTAAGCTGAAAAATGATTTCGTACGACACTCCGCTTTGCCACTTTTTTTATCGAGTTGTTAAACAAGAGGCATAGCGGAGTGTCGTAAGGTGAGATGAATAATCAATATTCCGAAAAAAAAAATTTTTTTTTCGAAAAATTTGGACGTTTCAGACCGGCCCGATTTTTCAGCGCGACTTTTTACATGTCCCTTTGAATTTTAGATATATTTTGAAGGCCAGGTTTTTTCCCAAGCCTTCTTTCCTACAGTAGTATTTCAGTTGATGTTGGATCACTCGACGATTTCTGTTCTTTTACACATCTCTCTCACAAATGTCTTTTTTTATATTCTTATCATCTTCTTCTATCTTTCGGACCAAAACACACAAAAATCCTAATAAAACCCTCGTATCCTCTCGCAGAGCTTCCGTTTCTTGTCATTTTTTCGATGTCAAATAACCAAACTAACCCATTTCCGTCCTTGTCCTTGTCCTTGTCACAGTGAGTGAAGAAGTCGAGGGGACACAAAAAAACTACTCTTGTAGAAAAAATGGCCATATTGATAACACCGGCAGCAGTGGCAGCGTAAGCAACATCTCATTGAGTCACTGACCAGAAATTTGAAATTCATCGGATTTCAGGCAAATCGCATCGGGAAGCACGTCAATGGCGGCGGCGCATGATCGAGACAGAGACAGTTCGGCCGAGCCGCCCATCGATCGTGCCAGCATTGACGACAAGACGAGCAACAAGAATTTCGAGGAAGATGTTGAGGCTAGAGCTCCGATTGTGCACAAGAACAGTATTCGGGATTCGAGTGTTCCTGATACGATGTTGAGGCTGAATATTGGGGGGAGTAGTTATCGAATTCGTACCAGATCTATTGTCAAGTTTGGGCCGAAAACTTTGTTAGGTTGGTTTTAGTTGGACCTTTTTTTGGGCTCGTTTGAAACAGGGATTTTTTATATTTTTTTGAGAGCGGTGAATTTTTGAAAAAAATTAAAAATTTGGCCCAGTTTTTTTTCAAAAAAAAGAAAAAATAATTTTTTCATGTTTTGAGCTGGCCGGGAACGGTGAAATTTCAAAAAAAAAAATTAAAAAACTGACCCAGTTTTTTTCGGAAAAAAAAATTAAATTTTTCCATTTTTTTGGGCTGAAAAAATTGGCCCAGTTTTTTTCCGACAAAAAAAATTAAATTTTTTCATTTTTCTGGGCTGGCCTGGAACAGTAATTTTTTTGAAAAAAAACGTGAAAAAATATTTTTTCTATTTTTTTCTGACCGCCCGCAACAATATTTCAAGTCTTTGAAACGTATAAATCCCGGGAAACACACATTTTTGTCATTTCTCTGCGTCTCTCTCTCTCTCTCTCTCTCTCTCTCTCTCTCTTCATCACCCCCGAAAAAACCAAACTTCCAGGTCGTTTCTGTCGTATGAATCACGAGCATCGTCGTCAGTGGGCCGACTGGTATTTCGAGGAGCAAGATGAGTATTTTTTCGAGCGCGTTCCACGCTACTTTGACCCAATCTACGATTTCTACGCCACCGGCAAACTTCACGTTCCAAAAGATTTGTGCTTTGACAAATTCATGGCCGAACTCAGGTTCTGGGCGGTGTCGAAGTCTCGAATGGACGAGTGTTGCTCGCCGTTCGCACAATATTGTGTGACGATGGGCGGTGATCCGAAATATACAGTGAGTTATTGAGAGAATTAGAGAAGGGTGATGAATAAAAAAAATGAAAAAAAAATAAGGAAAAATGGAAAAATTTAGGATGAAGCTGCTGAATTGCAAAAGGTATACTCGTTGTTTTCTTTTCTCTCTAACCCACGCAAACCAAACGCTTTATAATTATAACCTTGATTGGGACAATTCACAAAATATTTGAGAAAGGCTTAGACTGAGGCTTACTGAAAATACAACAATTCAAGGTACTGTGTTTTGAAAGAGCACAGAGGCTTTTTTTAAAGTGAGTTTTGGCTCTTTGGAAAATTTCCGGCTCCGACCAAGCCTATAGTAATCCAGGCGGCACAAAGAGTGTTCAAATGTTTATGAGGTGTCAAAAAGGTCTAATTAGGTCACATCTGTTGTTGTTGTAGTATTGATAACATCATAAACAACAACAACAGGTGTGACCTTTTCTTTTTTCTGTCATTCTTGACGAAATTTTTGTGAATTGTCCCAATAAACACCCCCCCCCCCCCAAAAAACCTCCCAAAAATCCTATAAATTTCAGGAAAAAGATCATTTCATCGGCGTGCGATGTGCCAACATTCGCCGACGACTTTGGCTGATTCTCGAAGGACACACCCAGACGCGTTGGTGGAAAGTGTTCGAAGTGATATCGACGGCGTTCGTCGTTCTCTCCATCTCCGCCCTGATTCTCGGATCGATACCCGAGTTTCAGGTTCCGCACAAAGGTGAGGACGGCGAACTCGTCTACGCGACGGCCACCTATCCAACATATCCGAATGGCGGCGGTATGACTGTTCAGCGAAATGCGGTTCTTACGGATAAAACTGACAACTCGGTAAGCCTTAAGGGGTTTGGGGGAAAGGTTGGGTGCTCTCTACAAATTTCAGACAGCTACTGAAATTCCACCGGGATACTATCGCAAGGTATACTTGAATCAATATGTGTTAAATTTAGTGAACGATCGATTTTTCTTCTCTCACTTATTTAAACTTCACCCACAAAGGAAATGTGTTGTGCTAGCTCAGCAGGTTACACGAAAATCTTGCACCCGAGAGGTCACGGTTTCGACTCCCCTCGGTGGCAACTTTTTTTTCTTATTTTTTTGGGATTAAAAGTCGATCGTTCCACAGACGCTATACATGTCATTAAAACTATCTAACATTTTATGTGTCATCTACGCCAAAAACTGTGGACCAAATCAAAATATAATTTTTTTTGCAGCTCGAAATGACTGAACATCCAGTGTTCACATGGGTTGAAAACGTATGTGTTATATATTTCTCGATTGAATATGCGCTCCGATTCATTGTCGCTCCACGAAAATTGGCGTTCGCTCGACAAATTTTGAACGTCATTGACTTGTTGTCAATCGCACCGTTTTATTGTGAATTGTTGTTGTGGCTGGTAAGTTTTTGACCCGGTTTTTGAAATATGACAAAACTACAGTACTCCCCCAAAATCCTCAAAAAAAAACAACATTTTTCAGTGTGGAATCAGTGGAGAAAATGTGCGAAAAGTTCGCTGGGCCTTCTTGACAGTTCGTCTACTTCGAGTTTTGCGAGTCATCCGAATCGCCAAACTTGGTCGATTCTCGCCAGGCTTGGCCAATTTTGCACTGACAATTCGAAAATCGAAAAAACAAATGCAAATGGTCGGAATTGTCATGATGACCGTTGTCATCTTCTTCTCAACACTCATCTATTTCCTCGAGAAAGATGAGCATGATACAAAATTCACTTCGATTCCAGCGACTTTCTGGTGGTGAGTGAGAGAGAGAGAGGGGGGAGAGAGAGACAGAGAGAGAGAGACGCAGATAAAGAGAGAGAGAGACGCAGAGAAAACTGGTGGTAAGTAAAAAAACGACGATTTCTTTGGAGCCCATTCAGAAGAGACGAAGAGAGCGAGAGAGCGAGGGAAAGACACATAGAGAGAGGCACAGGGAGAGAGACGCAGAGAAAACAGATTTTTTGGGAGCTCGCCAAAATATTTGAGCAGAAAAAAAGGCAAAAAAACTTTGACCTATTTTTTCTGTTTTTCAAGTATATTTTCTGTTTTCTCTGCGTCTCCATCTCTCCAAGAAATTTTTGACAAAAATTTTCGAGGAAAAAAATCCTTTTTCTTGCAAGAAAAATCTCCCATTCAGGCCACGCCCACAAATCTGTGCCCCTTCTAGAAATGTCAAAACCTCCCAAACCATTTCCAGGTGTGTCGTAACCATGGCAACAGTTGGATACGGTGATCTGGTGCCAAAAACGGTTGCCGGTAAATTGGTGGGAAGTGGTGCTATTGTGTGCGGTGTGATGGTACTTGCGCTACCCATTACGATTATGGTAATTTTTCAACACTTTATGACATATTGTTAATCTGTTGTAGGTCAATAATTTTATGCAAGTTGTCAAGTTGAGAGAGGAGCAAATTGTGAAAAAGTATGCGCAACAACATGGAGATCAAGTTTAGATTTTTATGTGCAACTTTTTTGCTCTCGATACATTTTCCGCCATTGTATTGTAGTTAGACGCTCACTTCTTAATATAAATTGAACTTTTTTTTTGTCAAAAATTCACAGCTGTCAAATACACATCGGAATTGGAACAACCAGCTGCTTGGAAGCAATCAAGTACAAAGATTGATGTTTCTACAATCTGGCTAAAATCAGAAAAAAAATTTTTGGGAAAAAAAACAAAGTTATTGTGTGGAAACCACGACATTTCGAAACCACACCAACAAACAGGAGGAAGAAATAAAATTATAGTTTGTCTTACTGTGTGGCGCATCCCGTGTGATGTCGGTACACAATTTTTTGCTGGCTATTTTTCCATTTTTTGTTATTAATTTCATGATGTTTCGAAATTTCCTGAACTTCAAAAAGCCTCTGAAATTGAGAAAAATAGAAGGATACTGCCTGAAAATTCTCAGAGAGTACTGTAGATTTTCCAAGAGCTCTGAAAATCTCAAACTGGTTTCTTAGGGCCTAGCAGAGTTTGAAAATTTTTTACTGTTTCAAAAAAGGGCCTAAAAATAAGCGCGGCCCAATTTTTTTGTTTCAAAATAATTTCCGGGCCCGAAAAACTAGGCCAGGCTGGGAAAAAGAATTGTTGAGATTTTATCCGGCCCGAAAAAGTCTAGGCCCGGAATTTTAGGTGTAAAATTTTTTCGAACATTTCCGGCCCGAAAAACTAGGCCAAGCTGGGAATTTTGAGATTTTTTCGAGCCCAAAAAAAAGTCGCGTGTTTTTTAAAGTACTGTAGATTGCCCAGGAGGTCTGAGAATCTCAAACTGGTTTTTTAGGGCCTAGCAAAATTTAGAAAATAAACAAAAACAATTTTTTTGAGATTTTATCCGGCCCGAAAAAAGTCTAGGCCCGGACTTTTTGGTCTCAAATTTTTTTCTTAAATTTCGGGCCCAGCTGACCAGGTCTATAATATTTTTGGCGAAAACTAGCCTCTCTTTTTTTTTGGTGTTTTTCAAAAATATACCAAGGTACATCCAAGACGCATATTTTTGTTGTCGTTGCTCATTTCCAGGTGCTCACAAATCTCCCTCTAATTAAACTCATCAAAGCCCCCTTCTCCTCCCCCCTACACCTGTCTCAAAATACTACTAATAAGGTGTTGTTGTGTATGTATCTGGATGGAGATTATTCTCATTCTCCTCTTCTCACTCTCTCCATATACATTCTAATATCATGTATATATATATATATATATATTCTTTTGTGGTCTCTCGTGATAGCAACCGCAGTGATTACATACTTACTCGAAACCATGGTAATATGCACACCTCCAGCCCGCCCCGCTTCATATATTTTTCGTTTTTTGATTTATACATGTGTGTATATTTCCAAAAATTGATTATTATTAACCTAATCCCCTATCACTTCACATACAACTTCATAAATATTCAATTATTATTCATGGACCACGCCCAGGTGGTGTATTTAAGCGTGACAGTTTTGTGTACTGTCATCATTCGCTGACTACTCGCTAGTACATTTATCGTGAGATTCGATCGGTTCTCCGCAGTTTTGCGCATTCATCTTGGGTTTTTTGGATTTTTTGATAAATGCATCTTAACTGCGGTGAACTTATTTTTGAATCAAGTTTTTTTTCAATGAAATTGTGGTGAGTTTATTTAGGCTTTGAGGTGTTTCGAAATCGCGACATTTCGAAACTGCGACATTTCGAAAGCGCGACATTTCGAAACTGCGACATTTTGAAACCGCGACATTTCGAAACTGCGACATTTTGAAAGCGCGACATTTCGAAACTGCGACATTTCGACACCGCGACACTTTGAAACCGCGACATTTCGAAACCGCGACATTTCGAAACCGCGAAATTTTGAAACCGCGACATTTCGTAACTGCGAAACCGCGACATTTCGAAACTCCGACTTTTTGAAACCGCGACATTTCGAAACTGCGACATTTTGAAAGCGCGACATTTTGAAACCGCGACATTTCGAAAGCGCGACATTTTGCAACCGCGACACTTTGAAACTGCGAAATCGCGACATTTCGAAAATGCGACATTTTGAAACCGCACCAACAAAAAAGGGGAAGAGAAATTTGTTTGTCTTACTGTATGGCGAACCCCGTGGGATGTCGGTACACACATTTATGCTGGGTAAGCATGCATTTTGGAACTCCTTCGTGTTAATTTCATGCGGTTTCGAAATGTCGCGTTTTCCAAAAAAAAGTAAAAATTTAGTGAGCATCAAAATCTTGTCAAACATTGCAATTTGGACAAGTTGAGCCTTCCTTGTCAAATAGATTATGCTGAAAAAATTGGCAATTTTTCTGGTTTTCTGGATTTTTCTCAGAAAAACTTTGATTTCAGGAAAAACCCGACTTTGAAAGTACTTTTTTCATAAGGCTAAGCCTCAGTGAGGCTTATTGTTTTCGCCGAAAAACATTGAGGTCTATTTCCGAGAGATTGATTTTGGCTCTGAGATTTTCAAAAGCATATTTTTGGGAAAAAAACTCTGCGTCTCGTACTCTCTCAAAAACTGCTCCAGCTCTAAGATCTTCAATTTCAGATTATTCATAACTTGGCCAAATTTTGACGAAAAAATGAAATTTGACCCGATGAAGACCACACACATAATAAACATGTCTTTGTTTTCTGTTCAAAATACTTGACAACTGTTTCGAAATTTGTTACAGCTTCGAAATATTTGCATTCTCCTTTATCTTTCTATTTATCGATATAAATATTACACACTTGATCCCCCCGTCAGTGTGGTGCGCAAAATAAATATTTTTTCTTCATTATTATCGATTGGGTCGTGTGTTCTTCCTCTTGTCAAAGATATCTGCCCCCTAATCCGCGATGAAAAGCTGTGGCTAAATCGAATTTAGGTGTCGGGGTTTTCAATTTTCTGTCGCCATACATACATGCACAATAATCTGATTACTACATAAATTGCACTTGTTTTGTTGTTTTGGAGCTGTGGAGAGAAAAGAGGGTGAACCTTATTAGAAATTCATTTCAAAACATTTCTTTGCACTTTGTCAAGTCTTCTTGTATCTTTTAATTAATCTTTTCTCTCTTTTTAGACGTCGCCAACAATATGTGAATTGCAATAATATATTAGTATGAAAGATGAGCTTTTCGATTGTCTACTTTTTTTGCGTTTTTTGTTTTTGTTTCGACGCTGGCCGCACGCAGAAATTGGTAGTTATTGTTGGTGAGTTTCCAAAATTTTGAAATATTCTACATTTTTTATTATCCTGAATTAGCTACAACATGCAAAAAATCTAAAATTAAAAATTATAACGTTTTTTTTTGAGAAGAGAAATTTCGCTCTAGCGCTAAATTTTTGTGTTCTTTTAAAACCTTGTTTTTCAAATGTTTAAAAATGTCACATTTCTCTACTTCTCTCATTTTCACGTGTTATTTTTTAAATCAATTTTTTTCTCCAAAAAATCAATTTTTTTTGCAATTATCCAAATGCAATAGTTGAGAGTGAGAGAGACGCAGAGAAAAATTTCTCACTTTTTAATTATAGTTCATCAGTTTAGGCCACGCCCACAAAACTGTGCTCAATCTTGAAAAGTGTGTTTTGAAAACAAGGATGGCCGAGAAACCCAAAACTTGGTTTTCTAGGCCATAAAGAAGAGGGGCGAGAAAGAGAGAGCGTAGAGAGAAAATTCGAAATTTCAGTGGATGGTCTCGCCGCCAACACATTCCACAAATTCTCCCACCTACCAGTGTTCCGAACGTTTGAGGAAGAAGGTGTCTGGTCGACAAAACTGTTCCCCGTCTTTCCAACATTTGCCATTTCGAATCGTCATTCGCTGATGACCGGTGTGCTGCCGAAACGACACGGCATCATCGGCGATTATATCTATAACTGGCGCGATGATTTGAAATTTCACAATTTTTCCAAGAGCTCCGATTTTTCGAGAGATTGGTGGACAATCGATCCGATCTATGTGTCGGCGGTCAAATCGCACGCATCGGTTGCAATGTTCTATTTTCCCGAGTGTCGAGTGACGTGGGAAGTTCAGCCACAGATATGTGTACCGCCCCGAAATGATGGTAGAACGTTTGCCGATGATCATCAGATTCGATCGATTATCCAAGCTACAAAGTTAGTGACTCATTGCAAGTATTTAAACTCAAATACCTGCCTTGGCACACATCCCCTGGTAGCTCATCAGGTTACGCGTTTGATAGCTGAGCGAGAGGTCATGAGTTCGCTTCCCCTGCTCGCCAAATTTTTATTTTTTTATTTTTTGGTTTTTTTCCAGAGAACACGATCTGACACTGATTTATCACCCCTGGATCGGCGAAGAGATTCGCCGTCGCGGAGTTCATCATACCAATGAGAAACGATCCAAAGAAGTCGGCAAGTTTGCGCAGAGTTTGGAACGATTGACAGCGCAAGCGAGAGAGCGCATCGATCTCAACGTGATTGTTGTCTCAACTCATGGATATATTGATGTTCCTCGTGCTCATATCAGGTGAGGCTTAGATTGAGGCTTAGGTTATCGAAATTAAAAAAAATTTTGAGGGCGATCGATGAATACGTGCCGATGGAGCTGATCGAAACGACAATCGGCAGCGGATCGATCAAACAGTTGATTGTGAAAAAGGGGAAAACTCATCAAGTCTACAGTCAGCTTCGAGATCATCACCCAATTCCAAATGTCAAAGTCTATTACACGTCGCCAAAGTCTGGAGATATTCCCGAACATTTTAATTATAAAAAGAGTGACACGGTGGCTGATCTTGTTCTGGTCGCCGATCCCGGATATGCGATCGTCACTGTGAGTCGAGTGGCCTAGAATGTGTCAAACCGAGATCCAGGCCCGGACAAACCCCACAATTTTTCAGAAAGACGAAACTCGACAATTTCCCAAACCAAAACTCCACGAAATCGCCGCCGCCATCGACGGCTACAACAACGAGCTGCCCGACGTGTTGGGCGTATTTCTGGGCTACGGTCCGAGATTTCGAGTCGGCTATCGCAAAGGCCCCGTTCAACTGTTCGACGTCTACGCTCTCATGTGCTCGTTGCTCTCGATAAAATGCAATAATACACCGGGACGAATTTTGCGAATCGACGATGTTTTGACGTCAGAGGCTAGAGTTGAGATTCGTCGGGGTTGTAGCGAAGATTTTTCTAAACTCTATGGTTTGATCATTTTTGTATTCCTGTTTCAATACGTGTAAAAAACATTGCCTTTCTAATAAAATAAAAATTTTGTTTTGTTCTGTTTCTCTGTGTCTCTCTCAACTTCTCTGTGTCTCTCTCAAAAATTTTGGGTTTCAATTTTTTGGCTAAAAAAATTGACAAAAATTTCAAATTTTGAACACCTGAAAAAGAATAAATATAAATTTTTTGGCAAAAATTTAAAATCTCAAAATTTTACTGTTTCAAAATTTCTTTATAAATTTCTATTTCCTTTTTTAGAAGCCGTTGGAAATTTGAAAAGTGAAAAAAGTTCCAAATCAAAAAAGCACAATCCTTAAAAAAAACGAAGTCACCGGCCCAAAGATCTCCCAACGCCCACAAGCAAGCGCACCCACTTGAATCAAGAAATCCAATTTTTTTTATCTTGGTCAAGAAATCCAATTTTTAAACATTTCTGGGTCAAAAAATCCAATTTTTAAACATTTCTGGATCAAAAAATCCAATTTTTCGTGAAAAAAAACGCAAAAATGAACCGGCACAAAGATCTCCCAACGCCTACAAGCAAGCGCTCCCACTCCAGCTTGAGGCAGGTTGGTCAAACGATCAATCACCGGGGGATACGTATTAAGCCATGAAACCACAACATGACGGCCACACAGTTCTTCGTGGGGTCTTAACTTGGGGTGAAAGTTGTTCGCACCGACCTGGCCTCGAACCAGCAACGTCTGATTGTTAGTCAAACGCGCTAGCCACTCGGTCAAGTTGCTACATGTCTTCCCTCTCACATTAATATGTTTATATCTCATCACACAGCCAGATGACGAGAGAAAGAGAGTGACGGCCGTGTTTGTCAGTTTCTAGGTCATCGCTCTTTGTAAAAAAACGGTTTTACTATTTATGTACAAGAAAAAGGACCATCAAACGTCTAACCTGATACACCGCCATGCCACATTTGTGCGCGCTCATTTATTATTAGAAAATGTTGCTGTAAATAACATACAATGTCACTTTGAACAACCAATGACCGAAATTCCAGTTTTCATGAATCAGAATTATTCTCGATGACTTATTATTGTTGGTCAGAAGACGCGAAAAAAAGAGAAGAAGAAGAGAAAGAATTGATAATAGCCCTCGTAGTAGTTGGTAGAAGAAACAATGATTTTTTGTAACCATTGATTGGCTTATCACAACTTTTTTCTCCATTTATCTATATTTTTTATTTCATCACACATCTCATATTCTGCCTGTGTTTATTTTTTTGTATTATGATCAGAGATGATTGTGTTGTCCAGTTATCCGATGGCAGGTTTGAACAAAAAATTCAGGTGGATCGCAGGAAGCTCGAGGCAATGATAACTGGTGGGATCAAAAAAATGTTTGAAAAAAAAATATTTAAAAAATGGGTGGTTTAGGCGCTGCTAGTCCGAGTGCTGAGATGTTCTTTGCCAATGTTATGACTTATTCGAACGCTGAAGTTGTTTGGCCTTCACAGCTCAAAATTGGAGCGAAGACGAAAAAAGGTGGGGGAGAGAATTTTTGAGCCCAAAAAGTTGTAGAAATTTCGGGCCCATTTTTCGGCCCCAAATTTTTTTCTCAACTTTTTCATCCCAAAAAACCTCAGAAATTCCCCTTTTTTCAGACCCCTACGTCAAAGTCATCGGCAACATTGATCAAATCGATTTGGCTCGAAATTTGATCTTGAACAATTTACAAGTAAAAGTGAGTATTTCGTTTGTAGTTTGATTAGCTAGTAGAATCGTACTGATCGATCTCCACCTTGGAATCGATCCAAACTTCCGCGCTGGCTCTTTTTGTGATGATGTTGATGTTGATGATGGTATTGATATGTTGGCGGAACTTGGACACTTGTCCAATCAAGAGTTATCGTGTTGAGATTCGCGTTGCGTTGAGTGATATCGTTGTTCTGGAAAAGTTGCTTTGCGGCTTGAAAAATAAGAAGGGTGATCAATCCGGTTTTCGTGTGCGGCTTGTTAGCTCAGCAGGTTACGCGTGTGGCTAGTGCGAGGAGGGTCGCGGGTTCGACTCCGCTCTTTGCCAAAAGTTTTTTTGTTTTTTGTTTTTTTTTTTGAAAAAAAAATAAAACTCACAATTTCCTGCAATAAAAGTTTGTATGGTGGCGGTGTGTAGAAGTACGAATCATTTTCAATCGACGTGCTCAAATAATTATGAGCAATCTCGACACTTCTCGGCTGTCCCGTCTCTCTGCCATACCGCAAACATCTCAAATCCGACGTCGCTTTCGTCTTCATCACCGCCTCAACACTGCCCAACCGTCGCCACGGCAAAAATCCGACCATATTCTCGACGGCGATATAGTAGGCCGACCAGATGTCGTCCCAACGCGACGCGTCCTGCCGATGATGAATGTTGAGCGAGACGTAGCGCAGTGTGCCGTGGAAGGGTGCGGCGATTTTGCGCGGCTTCAAACTGCCGTCCTCGGCGACGTAGCAGCGACTCATACCGAAATCCAGGGCGTAGAGGATTTTTGGATTGACGAGACCGATGCAAAAGTTGGCCGGTTTGACGTCGCGATGAAGCCAGCCAACATTATGCATCTTCTCCAACGCGCTAATCATCTTGTAGAAAATCCAGAGTGACGTCAGAATTGTGAACCGATTCAGCGTTGTCGCCGCCTTCAAATCGCGCAGATTCGCGCCGCATTTTTCCATGGCCAAAAATCTCAAATCGCCCAACATCCCATAACCATAATACCTCAAAAACGGCTCATTTCCACACTCCTTATATGGGTTATACACTTGATTCAGTGTTCGTAAACAAGATGTTTCATTGTAAAGTAATTGTATCTTTAAAAAAAAAACAGTTTCATGAAATGTTTGGGCGCAAAAATATCAAACCTTGGCTTTAGTAGATTCGAGTTTAACAATAATCTGATCATCGGTGCCGATTTTGGTGGCATCAAAAACTTGTCCAAATCCACCAAGCGCTAGCATTTTATTGATAATAAACTGATTGAATTGAGTACCTGGTGGAGCTAATGGTGGATCGCCGGTTTTGTGCTCCATGTGAAGACCGGTCTAAATAGAAGGAGGGGTTTTTTGTTGAGAGTGAGAGAGGGCTCACCATTTTTCCACAAAGTGATAATCAAAAATAGCCATGTCTGGAAGGCTGATGTGTTGAGAGCAGGGTCACGTTTAGCTCGTCATTTTTTTTCTCACCTTTTTTTTGCTGGAGACGCAGAGAAACACAGAGGATAGCACTTTACCAGTGAGATGTTTGCAATGTTGCTCTAACGCGATTATTTTCAACTACTTTTTTGAAGAGAAAAAAAACGGAAAATTTTAACTAGATATTTTTTGGCCCGAAAATTCTGAAATCATTATTTTAAGCCTGAAATTGAGCCCCTGAAAATCAAGGCCCAAAAATTCTCAGCCAGTTATTTTTGGCCCGAAAATTCTGAGCTCAATATTTTGGGGCCTAAAAAATCTGAAACTCCGACCGGAGATATTCTTAGACAGCCCTAACTCCTGGCTCAACTCGTTTATAAGCCCGAAAATTTCGGGAGAATTTTTTCGTCTCACTTTTTTCTCTTTTGGAGACGCAGACACACACACACACACAAAACATAGCACTTTTCCAGTGAGATGTTTGCAATAGTAGTTTATGCATGGGAAAGGGGGAAATGAGAAAGGTTGCTCTAATGCAAACTTTTATCAAAACTCGGCAACATTTTTCCAGGAATCTTCGGATTTTGATTGCTAGAACATGTTTTTTGCCTGTTTCAAAAATATATCATATTTCAGAAAGAACGTGTCTCGCTGAAAATCGAACTTCACCATTCGCTCCACTCTCACATCATCGGCAAAGGAGGTCGTGGAATTCAAAAAATCATGAAACAAACCAATTGTCACATCCACTTCCCCGACTCGAACAAATACAGCGAGTCACCGAAAAGTGATCAAGTCTCGATATCGGGCACACCCAACAATATATATTTGGCGCATCGCCAACTTCGATCAATGTGCCCAATGTCGATCTACATTGATTTGCCGTGGTATCATGCGGGAGTGCCGGATTTTCGACAACTCGCATCGCAGATTGATCTCGTCGTCGTGTCGATTGAGCAAAATGTTTATAGTATGATGTTGAAAACGACATCGACTAACGATGCGAGTGTTCTATTTGCCATCAGATTGGTGCTACATCATTTTGGGTTGACGGAAGAATTCATCACAATTAGATCGACTATTTCGACAAAAGATAATGTGTTTGAACTGTGCTCTAGAAATGGGGTAACGTTTCAAGTTGAAGAAGATACTGTAACACTTGTTGGTGCGCCTTTAAACGTGCTGCAATGTCGCAAATCGATAATTGGATTGTCGCCAATTTCAGTGGCGTTTGATTGTAATGTGTTGGATGTTCATTATCCCATTGAACAGATTGATCAAGATATAAGTAGTAAACGGAAAAATGGCGAGATTTTGGTAAGGAATTGGTTTTTCAATTTTTTCTTGACATAACTTTTATCTTCAAAAATCTTATCTTAAGTTTTTTGGCCAAAAATTCCGGCCTGAAAACTCTGACCTCGAAAATGAGGCCAGGGAAATCTTGAGCTCCATTTTTTGAGCCCAAAATTCAGCCCCTGAAAATTTTGAACCGAATGACATACCTGGCCTAAGAGAAGAAAAAGTATCCTGACATTTTCTAGAAAAATATGATTTTCTCTCGTTTTTGTCCTTATGTGACATTTTTTGATCAATAATAATTGGTCAGACATTGGAGCAAAGGTCACACCTGTTGTTGTTGTTTATGATGTTATCAACACTACAATAACAACAGATGTGACCTAATTAGACCTTTTTCACACCTCATAAACATTTGAACTTTGTTTGTGCCGCCTGGATTACTGTACAACTGAACTTTACAGACGATCACCATAAAATCTATTGAATCAAAACTTGCCGAGGTTTTACAATCAAGAGAATTGTTGCTAGCCCTTCCACCCACGCAATTCGAAGACTCTCCATCTTGTGAGTCATCAAACAATTTCAAAAATTTTTTATTTCTCAATTCAGCCTCGTTCACATCTCTCGCCTCGCCAAAATCACCAAATCCAGAAGATTCCCCATTAGCCGCGTCGATTCTAAACGGCGCAAAAGAGATTTGGAAAATGAAAGAGAAGAAGAGACCCGATCGTTCGGAAATGTTGATAAAGGCTACTCAGGCGATTTTCGATGATTCGGTGAAGAGTAGCACACCGAGATATCCCACCGATTTGTGGTCGGGCTATGGTTTCAGCTCGTCACTTCCTGCTGACTTGTTGAAAGGAATGTTGGATTTATCGACGAGCGAAATTGCAACTCATGGAATTGGTGGGGAGCATCAGAAAATGCACGGCTTGTGCAGTGTGAGAGAGGATGATGAGCTCTCCAACTTCTCAGCTTCCACTAACATGTTTGAACACAAAACCAGAAACAGTTAGTTTTTTTCCCCAAGTTTTTTTTATTAAAAATAAATAAAAAAAACTGACATTTCAGTATTTTCAAATTCAACATCAGCGTTCGACTCATCAACCCTTCCTTATGATTCTCATTGGGACATCAATCATTACACCGATCCATCAATGGTCCTTTCGCAACTTGGATGCAGCGAATACATGACACAATTACGTGACCAAGAAATTGATATGCACGCTTTTCTATTGCTCGATGAGCAAAATCTCAAAGACATTGGTGTGTCGACAATTGGCGCGCGAAAAAAAATACATCACGCAATATTGAGTAAGCTTTTTTGTTGCTCTTTAAATTTTTTTCTTATTGATTTTTTACAGAGTTGCGTGATTCTGCGCGTTTGAATGGGTATTCGATCTGAACGAAAACGATAATAAATTTTTTTAAAATACCTCTTATTGTATTGTAGGCACACAAGATTGCTCTGCTGCAAATGGTCTTGCAACGAATTAATTGACTGCGTATTGTTTGCTCTGACCGCGAATTTCAAAAGAGTTTATTTTTTCTTTTCTTTTTGTTCTCGATTCTTTCGGCTATTTTCTTTCGGTTAAAATAGTTCTGTTTGTTAAAAAGTGAAAAACATGTACGATTTTCATATTAGACGTTGTTGTCCAGACTATTCTCAATGGAAATTTGTTAAACCCTTTTTTCAGTGATCAGTGTTGTCACATGACTGTTCTGGTTGTTTTTCTGGCTTCTTTAGCCTTGTCTTTTTCTCTATTCTCGCAACACGAGTTCTCACAATTATTTACCTGTCATCTCAAAAACATGTTTTGATAAATACAAATTTTCAGATTTATTCTATTCTTTCACGTTGTATAACTAGTAATTTACACACTAAAGCTGTTTTCTTCTCTAAATTCAGTCCACTCGTAGTCAGGTGTTCTATCCGTTTCATTTTCAATCTGATGACTAACCAAACTCGCTCCGCCGAAACAAGGGGTTCGTCTCAAGACCAGACGCTCAACAATTTCTTCTCGATCGATTTTCCGTTTCTTTCTCTGTCTCTGTTCTCTTCAGGGGCAGTTGTGTTTCATCACCCTGCATCTCTCTATCACTGACACGCACCGACACACACACACTCACTATTCAAAGCAGCAGCAGCGGCCAGCCTAGCCATTTCTTTCTTTTTGGTTTGTTGAAACGTGCGGTACGTCTTTCACGTGTGCTAGAAACTCAGTAATCTCGATCAAGTTTTTTTTCTTCAAAAATTAACTCTATTCTGAACTATTCAACTCCTAATTCAGTGTTAGCCCCCTTCGCACTTTCATTATTTCGGAAACGGGAAAGTGCAATTCGAGTGCACCAAAAAAAATCGATTTTGCCCTATCCATTTATTTTTACGACGTCTTTCTACACTTTTGTTTTTGAGATTAGAAATAACATTGGCTAAACCCAGTTTATTTAGTATAAATCCTGTTTTTTTCTGTATCTATTAATTATAATGTAGCGCTCGACATCTTATTTCGAAGTACAAATCAATATAGTAGAGCTGCTGTTTGCCTACTTTGTCTTGCACTTTCACACTAGCCACATGATTTCATATTTCCGTTAGTATGATCACCCGAATATGTAGTATTACATCATGTGATTACCACAGAAGCCATGTCAGCGTTTTTCTATCGATTGTTCCCGAAGAAATTCGGGTTTTTGACTCACCACTGCGCAATGATTTCGTATTTTATTGATTTCTTCTCGTATCTTTCGCAAACTGTTTTAAAAAGCAAAAAATATATATATATTTTCAGTGGTCTCATTCCGGGTCGGAACCGGGTTGTTTTAATCTTAACACACTACACTTCACACAATGGCTCTCAAAAGAATCCAAAAAGTGAGTTTTTCATCATCAATTTTCAATTCATTGTTTTGTCCTTCAGGAATTACAAGATTTGGGCAGAGATCCCCCCGCACAATGTTCAGCTGGACCAGTCGGTGATGATCTGTTTCATTGGCAAGCCACAATCATGGGACCACCAGAGTCGCCATATCAAGGAGGTGTATTTTTCCTAACCATTCATTTCCCGACCGACTACCCATTCAAACCACCAAAGGTAAATCTAAAAATCCCTCAATTAAAAAAAGTATTTTTGTCATTTTAGGTTGCATTCACAACACGTATTTATCATCCGAACATCAATTCAAATGGTAGTATTTGCTTGGACATTCTTCGTTCTCAATGGTCTCCAGCATTGACCATTTCAAAAGGTAATTTTTAACTTCAAACAGCCCAAAAAAAAATCAGAATATTTCCAGTATTGCTCTCGATTTGTTCACTTTTGTGCGATCCAAACCCAGACGACCCGCTTGTGCCAGAAATTGCGCGCATTTACAAAACAGATCGCGAAAGGTTTGTTTATCACGCTCACTCACACCTATTCTAACTGTCGTTATTTCAGGTACAATCAGTTGGCAAGAGAATGGACACAAAAGTATGCAATGTGATTACTTGGTGAATTTTTTCGCAATGAAAAACATTCTTCAAAAATTCGTCTACAAAAAAATTCTTTTTTTTGTTGTTTGCATCTTTATCATTTTCATTCATCGAAACGTTTATTTGGCCCGGTTTTCCATCATTTTTCAAATAAATTCTGAGCAAAACTGTGTTGTTGTTCTTTTGTTTTATGAAAATCTCCTCTTCAAAATGGTTATTCAACGATCCGTCACATAATATCTCTGCATTTGTTATCTGGAAGTTGAGTGAACCAAATATTTCAGACATGGCGGCTACCTTTGTGCCTTTTTCTACTTTTTGTGATACGAGTTTTTGGAGTGAGGTGAATCGACGAAAGTTGAACGAATGGATGTTGGATGAATCACCGAAATCAATTCATGGACAATTTTCAGTTTGTTAGTTTTTGTTTTAAATCAGAGATCAATGTTAGAGTTGAGAAGTTTGACAAAGTCGAAAAAGTTTCAGACGACAAAATAGGGTCGAATTGTCGTCTTTCACTCAGTCACGAATCATTCACTTCTTCAAAATCTGCTTATCCGGGTTCACTCTATTTGTACAACACTCTTGAAAACTTCAAATCATCAGATAAAGCTCAATTATTAAAGGAACATAGTAAAAAGGTAACTAGAATTTGATTTTCGAATTATATTAAAAAAAACGTTAATAATATTTTAGATTTGGGAATCGATAAAGTCTGAAGATTGGCTAGTCACACCTGAATCACTATTCCCATTTTTCACCATCGCTTTTGCCGATTTGAAAAAGTTTAAATATGTATATTGGACATGTTCACCAGCATTGTGCTATCCTAACAGTATTGGACAAAGTGTGAGATTTAAAAAAATTCAATTTTCCAAAAAATTGTAAATTTCAGATTTCAAAATTTGAAGGAGATGTCAAAAAACTCACATCTTTCAATAAAAATCTATTCATCTACAATGCGAAAAACGAGGAATGTGAAAGTATTCAAAATTTGAAAAATTTTGAAAATTCTGAAGATGTATATGTGAGTTTTTTTGTTTTTGCAAAACACACAATTTTTCACACAAAAATTATGATGTTATTGACATACCTGGCCTAAGAGGAGAAAAAGTACCGTGACATTTTTTGGTCGAGCATTGGAGAAAAGGTCACACCTGTTGTTGTTGTTTGTGATGTTATCAATACCACAATAACAACAGATGTGACCTAATTAGACCTTTTGCACACCTCATAAAACTTGAACAACTTTCTTTGTGCCGCCTGGATTACTGTGCCCAAAATATACGCCCAAAATATCACTCAAACTTACATTCAAAAAACTTCAAACATTCCAGATTGTTCTATCCGACGCCTCGCCAGTTCAGTCATCATTCGGTTGGCCGGTTCGCAACGTTCTAGCCGGTGTCGCAGTGGCTCGTCCCGATTGGTCATCGGCGAAATTCATCTCACTTCGCGGCGCCGATACATTGCAAGTGTTTCGCTACACATGGGAACGTACGGCACCGCAAGACGTGCCGAAATCGGTCGGCTGGGAACGTAACGCGCAGGACAAGTTGTCGCCATATTCAGTTGATCTGAGCAAACAATTCGATCCGAAAAAATTAATGGAACAAAGTGTCGATTTGAACTTGTCGTTGATCAAGTGGCGACTAGTTCCCGACATCAAATTGGAAAGATATTCCCAGTTGAAAGTGCTGATTTTCGGAGCCGGAACTCTTGGATGCAATCTGGCGAGGGGTCTAATGGCGTGGGGTGTCAAAAAGATTTCGTTCATCGACAATTCTACCGTCAGCTACAGTAACCCGGTTCGACAATCACTTTCGGAATTCAACGACGCGAAAGAGGGAAGGGGGAAGGCTGAAACGGCTGCTGCGGCGTTGAAAAAAATCTATCCGTCAGTAAACGCCGAAGCCCATAATGTTACTGTACCTATGCCGGGGCATACTGTAGATTCGTCGCAAGAGGGACAATTGGCTGAGGATGTGGAGAGAATCGAAAAACTGGTCATTGAACACGATGTAATGTTCTTGGCGCTAGACAGCAGAGAAGCTAGATGGTTGCCAACACTTCTAGCCAATCGACATAGAAAGGTATTTCAAAAAAAAAAAAAAAAAAAAAAAACAGAGAGAAAATGTTTCTGTTTTTTCGAGATCGCCATCAGCGTTGCGCTCGGTTTCGACACCTACGTCATCATTCGACACGGTATCGGATTCTCGCAACCAACCAATTCTCCCAAAACATTCTGCGTGATTTCGAACGAAAAAGTTGCGTACTCTCATCTCTCTTGCTATTTTTGCAGTGATGTCACGGCGCCGGGTAATTCGACTGCTGATCGGACTCTTGATCAACAGTGTACGGTGAGTGGAAAACTTTGAGAAAATTGTTTTTGTTTTTTTTGAAAGCGAAAAAAACAGCTAACTGCAAGTCTGATCGTATTTTACAAGCATACATCAGATAGACGACCAGACGCCCTTCTAGGTTAGACCCTTTTGACTAATGGGAGAGGGGGAGCAAGAAGAAAAAAGAGTCAGAACAAACGCAACAAGAAAGAAAGACAACTATATTAAAAAACTGAGAAAAAAAAGAAGATAGAATGAATGAATGAGCACACACAAGAAGGCACACATTGACAGTAGACTCCGCCCACTTTTACAACCCACGCCGCGTTGTGCAAAAAGGGGCGGAGTCGACAGCCAATGTGTCTCCCTGTGCTCAATCATTCATTCATTCATTCATTCATTCATTCTTCGTCTTTTTTTAGTTTTACAAATTTTTTTCTTTTTTTCTTGTCTCGTTCACTTTGATCGTTTTTTTTTCTTTTTGTCTTCTTTTTTCGATAGAAGGTAAAACTTTTGACGATTTTTATAAACATGAAAAAACCATTTCTGACTTTGTAAGTTTGCTAAAAAACAAAATTATTTAAAGGTTTCTCGACCCGGTTTATCAATGATCGCATCTGGACTAGCTGTCGAGTTGTTGTCATCAATCCTACAGTACCCGGAGCCACTCGAAGCGCCAGCCATCCTCGGCGAACTCGACGACGAAGACGCGTCGATTCTCGGCTCGATTCCACACCAAATTCGCGGCTTCGTCGGACGCTTCCAACAAATGACGCCGTGCGTCAAACGATTCGATCGTTGTGTCGCGTGTGGTCACGCGGTTGGCGAACAGTTCAATGAGAATGGCTGGAAGTTTGTGAGAAATGTGATGAACTCGCCGACACATTTGGAAACTGTCACCGGGCTCGATCAACTTCAACACTCGGTGAATGATGTTGAGATTGATTTTAGCGAAGATTCGGAATGATTTTTTTCTGATTCCGGGGAATTTAAAATGTATGTATATTGAACTCATAAATTTCTACTCTACTAGATTTTTTATTTACTGTTTTTGCTGTTGGAAATGTTCCATGAAATTCGAATACCTTTTCAAGTTTTTCAATTTTTTAAAAAATAAATTTTTCCCAAGTTTTTTTCAGATGCACAAATGTCCGGAATGTAAAAAAGTGTTTGAAGTGAAAAGATATTTAACGAAACATTTCGAACGATGTCATGGACCAAACGCAAAAGTGAAAGAAGATCCGGTTGGCGGTTTAGAATGCTCGGTTTGCAAAAAGACGTTTCCCAGACTATCACATCTTCAACGACATCAATCAACGCATTTCAACGTTCGAGAATTCAAGTGTAAACACTGTGATGAGGCGTTCAATCAAAAGGCGCATTTGAATCGACACATGCTTCGAAAGCACGAAAAAGAGTTTCTTGAACAAACCGGGACGAGTGATGTTCAATATATTGGTTGTCCGAAATGTGGGAATTTGTTCAAGACTGCTTATGAAATGCAATATCATCGTAAGGTTCGTGTTTTCTTTTCTTTTTTTTTTTTTGGAAAAAAACATCTGTGAAACACCTGTTCATTATGCAGATGTTCACATTCCATATATGAAAAACTGAATGTTATTGAAAAGGGGTCAAACTTACCAAAGTTTTGAAATTTCAGACATTTCACAGTCGATCAAAATGTCATCGATGTCAACAAGTGGTCATCGGAATCGAGGCGCAAAAAAAGCACGAAATGAAGTGTCGAGACGAAAGTGAGAAGTGTCTGAAGTGCGGTGCGACGTTCAGCAGAATGGCCGATTTGAGATCACACCAAAATAGTTGTCATCAACGCGATCAGTTTCAATGTTTACATTGTCACCTGATGTTCAGACAACGTGTACAGCTCGATCGGCATTTTAAGAAGGCGCATTTCAAATCGGAAAAATGTGCGAAATGTGAAATTGTGTTGGAATCACCAAGCGTCAAGTCGAAACATCATAAAGATTGTGAAAATAAGGAAATGTTGGTGAATTATTTTCTAAAAATCAAAAAAAAAATATTTTTTTTCAGCTGTGGATTTTGTGGCCTCGAAAATCCCGGGTATTATCACACCCAGAAAACCCATTGGATACGTCTCAAAAAACCTGTCCAAACCACTGAGCCGGTCACAAGTGTTGAAGAAACACCTATCATCGAGGAGCCCGAGCCTGAGCCTGAACCAGAGCCAGAAGAATCGGAAGCGCCGAAAAATGACGATGACATTGAACCGTTTCATCACTTCTTCGACGACGTTGACGAACCATCGACAAGTTTTTGGGAAAATGATCAAGTTGAGAACAAGGAGATTATGATTTCGTTTGAAATTTTGCCCGAGCATGGAGCACAAAAATTTGAGTTCAAGGGAAAAGTTCCGAAAGATTTGGTGGAAATGTTTCCGGAATTGGAGGAGACGGGTGAGTTTGTTTGTGAAATCAGACCCAAAAAGTGTACAGTAATCCAGGCGGCACAAACAAAGTTCAACTTTTATGAGGTGTAAAAAAGGTCTAATTAGGTCACATCTGTTGTTGTTGTAGTGTTGATAACAACATAAACAACAACAACAGGTGTGACCTTTTCTCCAATGCTTGACCAATTATTTTTGATCAAAAAAATGTCACATAAGGACAAAAGTATATAGGTCATATGGGGCATTTATTGATTGATATTCCCGGTCTCAATCCTCAAACAGCTCAAAATTTCTCCCTCTTACACCTGGAAGAAAACAATTTACTGTAGAAAATCAATGAGTCGTCACATTGTAATGTGTCTAGTCCAAATCACATAAAAATCCCCATTTTCTCTTGGATTTTCAGTGAAGTCAAAAATCACAATAGGATGAAAAGTTGCATTTCCTAATTGAATATACGACGCGTTTTTTTTTTGTTCCAGCACTCGTACTTCTTGACGATGCTCCGCTTGGTGGAAAAATAAATGTTCAAGTACCGGTGACGATTCGCGATGAGTTGGATGATGAGAATTTGAGAAAATTGACGGATACTGTTGTGAAAATAAATTGACTTTATGGCGCTGAAATCGACGAAATAGCATGTAGAAACAAGAGAGTTTTAGAGTTTTTCAGGAACCCCCCCCCCCATTAAAAACTCACAATTTTGTGCCAAAAATTGATAGTTCTGAAAAAAACACTTACTGCCAAAATGTCAAAACTCAAGTGTTTTTTCCCGCCAAAATTGTCGGCAATTTTTTTTTCTATAAAGACTTTTGTGTATTTTTAGAAAAAATTACATATTTAATGATCCCTGGTTGTCTGGACCAATATCGAATTGTAACTTTCTTTTTTGCTCTAAATTATTCATATTGCTCTTTTTGTTATTAGGAGAAGAATCTATTGACGCAACAATGGATGAACATAGTTTGAAACGCGAGAAAATTCATTTAGGAAAGATTTTTCGTCATCTATTTTGAGAAGATTGAATTTTCGGGTGGCAAAAAGTTTTGTTTCTCTTTTGTTCATCGAAAAATTGAATTCTAGAAAAAAAGACCTTTTGAGATAGACGAGAAAAAGAAAAACAAAAAGTGTTTAGTCCCCAGAGTATTGTAACAATGACGCACTAGTTTTTTTTCTCTGATAATGGGTTTCATGTTTTTTTGGTGATTATCTCGAAATTTTACAAGTTCGAAAAATCACGAAAAAAGCTCCCCCATTCAGATTTTCCTCGTCTTCCACTAAAACCAACCAACCGGACGTTTGAGTTGTGTAATGTCAATCAAACAAGGTATACTTCCCCTCCCCAGACATACCCAAAATGGATATACCCATAGTTTTTGATCCGTGTTCCCCTATTTTTTACATCTCACAAAAACATATTTTTTCGACATGAAATGAGCACACAGGCTGTGGCTCAAAAATATAAATCATTTTTAAAATGAGAAAAACGAGAGGAAGATGACTGAATGAGCAATTTGCGTAAACTGTTGCGTATGGTTTACAGGATGGCCTAACAACCGACATTTACGGCCGCCGCTCTCTTCACCCTGGTGTGATATAATAGCAATGATGTTGGTTGGAGAATGTGTAGCGCATGGCCTAGTGGTTGCGCGTTTGATTGTCAATCGGAGGGTGTCGGGTTTGATTCCGGCGCGGCGCGGGAAACTTTTTCGTTTTTTTTTTCATGAAACAGTTAGAAAAAGAGCACAAACTTTAACCACAATTTATTGCACACGAAAGAGAGAAACAGTCAAAAAAGAGATAATCGAGGGAGAAAAGAAAGAGATCTAGTTGGTTTATCATTTACGACCAAATCGAACAAATGATGGCTTTCGTTTCTCCATTTCAATTTGGGATCGTTTTCCGAATCGGACGAATGAGGGTTTTCGTTTCTCTTTCACTTCCATCGTGTGCTCGTCCTGGAAATGAACACACACTATGCGTTAAAATGTTTTGACCTACATAGAATATTTGCAACGCGTCGCGGTTGTGCGTCGCGTGTTTTAGAAATGACATTATTCATGTTCGAAATTTTTATGCTACACACATTGAATACAAATTCGGTTGGTTTTTTGATGCGTCTAGTTCCTCATTTTGCAGTGATAAAAATCCCTGGAGAATTGGAGTTCATTTTTTTTTGAAACTCGAAAAAAGTGCTCATTTTTCTGGGCGAACAAGAGAAAAAAGATTAAGCCCAACAATTTGAAATATTTATAGGGTCGTAAAACAAATCCTTATTTCTGTCTCTCCCTCGCCGTCTGTCTCTCTCGCTCTCTACCCGTCTCGCTCTCTGCGTCTCTTACCAAATATCCAGCTAAATTTGCGCACATTTCCTTATTCTGTGGTTTTCTGCATAGTTCGGCAAGCTCGTCGAATTGTCGCATCTGAAAAAATGCACTTTTTCATATTTAACGTGTGCTATGTTGGATTAATTTGTACTTGGCGTGAGAAATTTTGGGGTAAATAAATGTGCGAAAGTCTTCATGTCCCCCTACCAAAAACATTTTTTTTGTGCTGTGTTCTCCAACTTTGTTGGCCGACAACAACAAAACAAGACAATTGAAATTAATAGAGGAGGGAGGAGAGATCAGGAAAAAAGGAATATGTTGTTGTTTTTGGTTGTGAAAAAAAAAAGCAAATTCAATTGATTCCGGTGGAGTGAACAATTTTGAAGAAATGAGAGCTGATTTGTAAGCGAAAAATATATAGAGAGATGAAGATGATGATGACCATCATCTTCATCAACATTTTTATTATTCTTCAGGAACATGAAAAAAAAATATTTTTGGGGACGATAAACAAAAGTTGTATAGTTCTGGCTGGAAGTGAAACGAGTTTTTGGAATTCTCACTTTTTTTGGGCTTGACCTTTTTTCCTAGAGTTTCGCTGAAATTTTCAGAAAATCGAGCCGGCCCGAGACTTTTCAGGCCTAGAATTTCGGCCAAAAAATTTGCGAGAATTTTTTTTCGCTGGAATTTTGAAAAAATCGGGACGGCTCGAAACCTTCTAGGCCTAGAATTTCGGCCCGAAAATTTGCAAGAATTTTTTTTTGTGTAAATTTTCAGAAAATCGCCCCCATAATTTCGTAATTTTTTCGCCAGACACTTTTTTTTTCGTAAACCACTTAACTCAACTGACCAGTAAACAAAATCAAAGTCCATTTTCGCACGTCTTTTTTTTCAAAAAAAAAAAGATTAAAATTGTTTGAGAAGCCATAAAATTTTCAAAAAAAAAATTTTGCCAACCTCCAAAAAAAGAAGACCCCAATCGCGTGTGAAAAAGTGGACATGAACTTAATTTTTTTCTCTCGCTTCCCTCGTCAATATTTTTAGCCACTTTAAAACGCTACTTGTGTACGTATTATTACTATTATTTATGACCATCGTTTCTACATAGTACGAGAGACGCAGAGAAAAACGAGCGTTTTGAAATGAAACTAATTTGGCGAGCAAAAAAAGAAAAAAAGTGTTCGCCGCAGGTGAAAACGAAGGCATTTTGAATCAAACATTTTTTTGGTTCAAAAAAGAGTACTGTAGCTCTCTTTGCACCCAAAATTAATTCAAAAATGCATGAGACGATGTTAATTGAAAAAGCAAAAAAAAAAGTATTTTTTCATGAAATTCAGAGATGAACTAGATTTCGAGAAAGATTAAAAATGTGAAAGCCAATTTTTTCTCAAGAATTATAAATTAGACTAGGTTCAAATAAGCTTTTTTTGTTGGGAAAATTGGAATTTTTGCCTTTTTTTTTTTGAGAATTTCTGAATTTTTGACCCAAAAAACTCTGTTTTTCCAAATCTTCCACAATGAATGTGAGCTAAAACCATGTCAAGGGTTTCTGACGAAAAAAAATGATATCACTTTTTCAAAACAAACCTCCTCATCACTCAAATACGACTGTACACCATGTGCCAAAACGATAACTGCCAAAACCATCAAAGCCATAAATTGTGTGCTCATCGTTGCTCCACAGAAAAATCAAGTGAGTAAAAAAATGCGATTTCAGCGATAGCAAAAAAAAGGGGCGGGGCACAAGCAAAAGTGGGCGGAGTCAGGATGAGAAAATGCGAAGAAGCGAAAAAAATGATGATGACGTTTGGTTTGGGCCAAATTTTTGGTTGAAACAATTGGCCATAAAAAATGATTGGAACATATATTTTCTGATTTTTTGACACCTTTTTGTTGTTCAACCAACAAAAAAAGGGAATTTCTCCGATTATCCAGAGGATTTGAAGGCTGGACATTTCTCTTGATGTTTGCTCTGTGGGGGAGAAAAAACAACATCGGGGGATTAGTTGAAAAAAGTTTTCGTATAGTTTTGGACTCTTGCCAAAAATCAATATTTTTTGAATTTCAAAAAATAAAAAATAAAACGCCATAAGTGGGATCGAACTCTCGACCTTCAGATTTATAATATATAGATGAACCAATACACCACACTCACGTTGAATTTGCAATGCAAAAAAGGATAGACATATTTTCTCTTTCTCTCCCATTTTCTGAATGGTGAAGTGAATTTTGTTGAGATACAGTAATTTGTTTCAATCTACAGTACTCTTCTTGGCACAAAGTTGAAAAAAACGAAAATTGGAAAACCCTCCTAACGTGTCAAAACTTCTTTCAACAAGAAAAAACTAATATATTTTTGTGAAAACGCATGATTTGCAACAGACAAAAAACTGGGCGAAAATTAAAATGCATGAAAAACGTGAAAAATCTTTTTTTTCTTCAAATAATCTGAAAAATCTTATGCGCTCGTACATTTCTCGTCCACTTTTTCCAGGAGAGTCTAAGGTTTCGGAAATTCAGAAAAATGTTTTTTTGAAAATTTTTTGTCTCATCAAAACAAGTCGAACATTAAAATTTTTTATGTTGATGAAAAATGAAAACAACAGAGTTTCTAGAAAAAAAGCGAGTTCAGAGCCCAGCCGGGCCGAGCTCGGGAGGTTTTTTTTCAAAAATTTTATGAGCCGGGCTGAATTTTTTAGTTTGACTTGAAAAAAATTGAAAAAAGGTCAAATTTTTTTTTTTGGAAATCAAAAACTTGAAAATTTTATCGAAAAAAAGCCTAAGTTATCAGGTCGAACAGAAGTTTATGATTTTTCTGATTTTTTGGGTCCAAAATTTCCGGGCCGACCTAAACTAAACAAGGTTTTTCTAGAAAAATCTCTCTAGACAAACCTACAAAGTTAACAAAAAACAGGAAAAAGTCTTTACCATATTTCCCGGTTTCACAAAAAACCCTCACATTTTGAGCTCTCCAAATTTAGGCGATCACAAAACACAGATTTATTAAACGAGGTATCAATAAAAACGCGGCAAAAATTCCGATTAAAACCAACATTATTTTTCGAAATGATTTATTACCAACTGACAAACGACATACACATAAAAACGTGATAACTTTAATCGAAAAAGGAAGGAAAAAAACAATTTGAGGGGAAATTTTGAGAAGCGCCTAAGACGAACAAAACTATTCTGATGAAGGTGACAACACAACTGGGTTCTGGAAAGTGGAAAAAAAGTTGTCTGGGCCGAAAGTGGGGCCTGTTTTTGTGGGAAAAAATATGATTTTTCAGAGGAGAAAAAGTAGCGTGAAATTTTCTAGAAAAATATGATTTTCTCTCAAATTTTCAGCTATTTTTCTCTATTTTTGACATTTTTTTGATCAAAAATAATTGGTCAAGCATTGGAGAAAAGGTCACACCTGTTGTTGTTGTTTATGTTGTTATCAATACTAGAATAACAACAGATGTGACCTAATTAGACCTTTTTCACACCTCATAAAATTTGAATAACTTTCTTTGTGCCGCCTGGATTACTGTACAGTAGTCTTTGTCGAAGCCGGAAATTTTCCAAAGAGCCAAAACTCAATTTAAAAAAAAGAAAAAACTGCTTTTCTTGATAAAAGTATGAATTTTTACTGTAATTTTCAAAAAAAAAAACTATGATTTTCAGCTAATTTGCTCCGTTTTTTTTTGTTGTCTCAAGATTTTCAGTGACAAAATTTTAAGGATTTTTTTGGTACTCTGTTAGGTCAGGTATGTTTCCGACACCAGCCAAACCTCCAGAACCATGAAAAGCTAGAAATTTTTGTCAGAATAGAGTATTTTGTTTTAGGAACTGTGAAATTTTGAATTTTTCGCTGAAAATTGAAAAAGTGAATTGAAAATCAGGAAATTTCCAGTTTCGCTTCCACCCAAGCCTATTCCCTAGGTCGTCATTTTCAGGTCATATTTTTTCAATCCAAAAAGTTGGCAGCGCTCCAAAAACCGTCGTCCCGTCAATTGTTTGCAATAACCTCGTTCAGCAAAACATCTGGCAAAAAGTTTACAAACAAAATCATTAATTTTTTGTCGCGATGAAAAGGAGAAGCATGAAATGGCTTGTTGTTCAAACAAATCATTGGCCAGGAAGAAGCAAAAAGTCGAAATCAAATAAACACCGAAATTTTTCTCACTCGGTTTTGGCACTGTTTTTTTTTGGAGGGTGACTATTTTGTTGACAAGATTATCTTGTTTTTGAAAACATTTTTTTTCTTATCTGATTTTTTCTCATTATTGTCTATTTTTTTTATCTGTAGGTACAGTACCTTTTTTAAAAATTTTTGAAATTTGTTTTGTTCGTATTGCAAACATCTCACGGGTTTTCCAAAAAAGTGAAAAATATCGAAACCAATTTTTTTTCAATTTGAAAATTTTTCCAATTACAATTTCTTTTATAAAAAAACAAAGAAAACTACAATTCCAAAATGAAAAAATGACAAATTTAAAGAAAAAAAAAGTTTTTGTGATTTTTTTCCATCTTTGACAAAACAAAAATAATCCTATTCACATTGCACTCATGTTTCATACTTCTCACATTTTTTGCCTTTTTGTCATGAAAAAGTTCAGTCAGACTCCGCCCACAAAACTGTGCGACCTTAAAGTATTGCGTAACAATAAGATTTACAACAATGATAAAAAGTTGTGTCTCAAGAATTAGCCGAAATCAAAAATAATGATTAGGCCATTTTTGTTCAAGAATTTTCTGAAAAGGTCATTTTATTGTTCCCGGAACATATTTTCGCTCTTGATTTTATTAAAAATGTTTCTTTCACATGACAGCATGTACCGAGGCGACCAAAAAATGTACATATTTAAATATAAATTGTGTGAGAAAAAAAGAAAAACTGTCGAATTATGCATTTTGGTCTTCTGGTTGGTCACCCCAACAAAAAAAAACACAATTTAATTTGACAGAAAACAAACAGGTTCTCATAATGGTTCGGGTACTATTTCATTGATTTTTTGTTTTTTTTTTTTTTGAAATTTTCTTGGTTTTTTACAGGTTTTGCACGTTGAATGAAGGAGGATAGGCAACCGGAGGTTAGTGTTTTTTTTTTCTAGTCCAAAAAATCCAAAAAAAATTCACGCCGCATTTTCTCATATTTCTCATTTCCCCAAAAATGTCCACTGAAAAAGAGTCGTCCTCTCAATCTTCATCAACATTTGAACATGAAGAATCGGACGCTCAGATGGTCTGAAAGGGCTAGCGGGCTCGAAAATCCAAAAATTCATGTTTCAGAGCTTCTCCGAGATCGTCAAAAAATGGCCAAAGCAAACATTTTTGATTATTGGGAATGAGTTTTGTGAGCGATTCAGTTTCTATGGCATGCGAGGTGAGGAACAAAACTTGGACTAAACGGGGAAGAAACTTCAAAAAAAAAAAAAAAATGACCCCATGCGGCATCAAACCTCCGACCTCTCGACCTTCAAGAACAGACCTAACCTGTTGCGCAACCACGCGACATTTTCCTCAAAGCACATTTTATTTGACATACTTACAGCCGTTCTGATGCTCTACTTTGTGAACATTCTCAATTTCACCGATTCCAATGGTACAGTGCTGTTCCACGCGTTCACCGTCGTCTCCTACACCACCCCACTATTCGGCTCGATTCTGGCCGATGGTTACATTGGCAAATTTTGGACGATATTCTCGATTTCGATCGTCTATGCTGTTGGTCAAATATTGTTGGCCGTCTCGTCGACACTCTCGCCCGAACTCACACTTCATCCGTGGCTGGATTTGTTGGGTCTGTTGATTATTGGCATCGGAACGGGCGGTATTAAACCGTGTGTTTCGTCGTTTGGTGGCGATCAATTTCCGCCGAATTATACGAGGATGATCTCGATTTTTTTCTCGATTTTCTACTTTTCCATCAATGCCGGATCATTGTTGTCCATGTTTATTTCACCTTTGATGAGATGTGAGTACTGTAGTCTGCAATGTTTCGTCAATTTTAGTGTTTTTTTCGGAGCTGTGTAGTTCTCGAGGACAAGTTGACATTTTTGAATTTTTTTTCCGGAGAAAAAAAACAATTTTTGGCCTTTTTGCTGTGTAGTTCTCGAGAACAAGTTGACATTTTTGAAATTTTTTCCAGAAATCAAAAAAAAATCTGAATTTTTTGCTGTGTAGTTCTCGAGGATGAGTTGAAATTTTTTTTCCAAAAAATGAAAATAAAATTCTGACTTTTTTCTGTGTAGTTCTCGAGGACAACATTTTTGAAACTTTTTTCCAAAAAAATATAAAAAAAAATTATTTTTTTTGTTGTGTACTTCTCGAGGATAAGTTGACATTTTTGAATTTTTTTTCCAAAAAATGAAAAAAAAATCTGACTTTTTTTGTGTAGTTCTCGAGGACAATTTTTAGCAAAATGTTGATTTCTCGAAAAAAATAAAAATATTTATTTCTCGTTTTATTGGCTGTGTAGTTCTCGAGGACAAGTTGACATTTTCCACATTAAAAAATCTTATTCAGCTGCATTTTTGTGTAGTTCTCGAGGACTCCCATGTTTTTGTCAAAAAAAAATATTGATCGAATTTTTTTGCTGTGTAGTTCTCGAGGACAAACCAATTTTCAGCTCTACCATGCCTTGGAAATGACACGTGTTATCCGTTGGCATTTGGAATCCCAGCAGTGTTGATGATTGTGGCTACTGTAGTTTTTATGGCCGGAAGTTTTTCGTACAAAAAAGTGCCGCCAAAAGAAAATGTGATATTCCGAGTGATCCGAACAGTTTTTGTAAGCTCTCCACATCTACAGTAACCTCAATTGTGTCGAAAATTTCAGACAGCTCTTCGAAGCAAATCGCCGACGACACAAAATCATTGGCTCGATCGTTCGATAGAGCAACACTCTTGCGAAACGTCGCGCGAGTGTCGCCGAACGTGTGGCGAACAAAAATTCGTCGACGACATCAAACAACTGATTCGCGTATGCGTCATGATGATCCCCGTACCAATGTTCTGGGCGCTCTACGATCAACAAGGATCGACGTGGGTGTTGCAGGCGGTGTCGATGGATTCGCGACTGTTCGGACGCTTCCGCCTGTTGCCCGATCAGATGGGCGTGTTGAACGCGTTGCTGATCTTGGTGTTCATACCGATCTTTCAGTCGGGAATCTATCCGGCTGTCGAGCGCGCCGGGATCAGATTAACGATGCTGCGAAAAATGGCGGCTGGTGGAGTTTTGACGGCGATCTCGTTCTTTGTTTGCGGCGTCGTTCAGCTGTTTGTCAATCAATCGCTCGCCAACATTCCCATGCAAAATGAGGCTCATCTCACCATTCTCAACACATTTCCCTCTTGCGATTTTATGGTTACGGTTGACGCGAACCCGCCGTTCGCGCTGACACACGGACTCGGGTTACATGATGATGATAAGGTTCAGGATCCGATCAAGTTTACCTCTGGATCATATTTTCATCCGAACATTTCGTTTACCAGGTGGGTCGCGATTTCGAAAAGTCGCGGTTTTTGATGAATCGCGATTTTTATTCTTTTAACTCGCGAAACTCGCAGCTGTAGTGCAAAGTCGCGGTTTCAAAGTTTGGCGAATTCAATAAAGTCGCGGTTTCGAAAAATCGCGGTTTCAAAAACTCGCGATTTCAAAGTTTCGCGATTCCAGAAAAAAGTCGCATTTTTTTCAGCGACGCACCAAACTGCCCCAAATTCACCGCACGTTTATCGCTCTCCGGCGGCTACGCCTATCACATGACCCTCTCGCCAACCGGCTGGACATACGGCCAAGTTAAATTACAAAAGCCAAAAAATGGAAAAGGCGAGTTCGCGCTCAGTCTCAACATGTTGATACCATGCGAAAATTTGCCCGACGAGGTGACGTGGAGTGGATGTGGTTCAGGCGGCGCGAACAATCAGGGATATCAGGGAGCGTTGGCGTTGTGTCGCATCGACGCCGACACCAACACCGAACAACCTTGCGATCCACGCGACGACGGCGCGTTCTATCAATTCGCCGCGTCGTCGCGACGATCGCTGTACGTCTACGACTATCTGACCGACACGGGTCGACCGTTCGGACAAGCCTACGACAACATTGACGTTGCGCCGGGTACGTATCGTCTCTTCTACATCAACTACACTGTTCCGTACGACAAACTTGCGAAACCCAGTGCGTCGCAAATCAAAACACACGCTTTCAATCTGCCGCAAGTGGCGCAAGACTCGATGGGCGGTGTCTATATTCTGTCGATTTCCAACAAACAGACACGTGGCAAAGATACGCTAGCCGTTACGCAAACTATGGTTCGCCGCAATCACGTCAGCATTCTGTGGCAAATACCGCAATATGCGATTATTACCGCCGGCGAGGTGTTGTTCAGTATTACCGGATCGGAATTTGCGTATTCGGAAGCGGCGCCGCAGTTGAAGTCGGTTGTGCAGGCGATTTGGTTGTGTACGACGGCCGCCGGCGATTTGATCGATGTCGCCATTTTGATGTTGAACTTGTTTACCGATGTGGTTGGTGGTTTTTTCTCTCTCTCTCTCTCTCTCTCTCTCTCTCTCTCTCTCTTTCTCTGCGTCTCTCTCATATTCTTTTTGCAAAAACCGCGTCTCTTGTTTTTGTGAGAGACGCAGAGAAAAAGAAAAAGTGGGCGGGGCTTGGTTTTTGCATGCATGTAGATTTGCGGCACACAATGCGGCATCGCCGGGTTTGTTTCGTTCTCTGCGTCTCTCTCATATTATTTCTGCACCCTTTTCTCTCGAAAAACTGCGTTTTTTTGTGGGAGAGACGCAGAGAAAAAGAGAAAGTTGGTTTGCAATTTTGCGGCACACGGTTTGATAAAATTTCTGACCAAATTTTTTGAGAAAAAAAAAAGTTCTGACCAAAATTTTTAGGCACAAAAAAATCAGCCAATTGTTTTTTTTTCGAAAAAAATCGATAATTTTTTTTTGCAAAAAATAATTCCTCTAACTTCTCTGCGTCTCTCTCTCTCTCTCTCTCTCTCTCTCATATTTTTCATGCACCTTTTTTTTCTCGAAAAACCGCGTCTCTTTTTTTGTCGAGAGAGACGCAGAGAATAAGAGAAAGTGAGCGGGGCTTGGTTTTTGCACACATGCAGTTTTGCGGCACACAACTTGAAGGAAATTTTTTAGGAGAAAAATGTTTGTTTTTTTCTGGCAAAAATAATTTCTCTAACTTCTCTGCGTCTCTCTCTCTCTCTCTGTCTCTTATTCTCTTTGCACCTGTTTTTTCTCGAAAAACCGCGTCTCTTTTGCTTTTTGGAAGAGACGCAGAGAAAAATAGAAAGTGGGCGGGGCTTGGTTTTTGCATGCATGCAGTTTTGCGGCACACAAAACAACCTAATTTTCCGGGAAAAAATCTCTCTATCTTCTCTGCGTCTCTTCTCCAAGAGCTCCTAAAATATCGTCCCAATTTTTTGGCGTGCAGTTTTGCGGCACACAAAACAACCTAATTTTTCGGCAGTTTTGCGGCACACAAAACAACCTAATTTTCCGGGAAAAAATCTCTCTAACTTCTCTGCGTCTCTTCTCCAAGAGCTCCTAAAATATCGTCCCAATTTTTTGGCGAAAAAAAAATTGAAAAAAAAAATTCCAGGCCACCCAAATGTTCGTGTTCGGCGCAATAATGTTAGCCGTGATCGGCGTGTTCGTCTTGCTCTCAATCTACTACTACGAATACGCCGACTATTCGTCGTGCGGCGACGCAGCAGATTCCGAATCTGAAAAACTGGCCATCGAATAAATGACAACAGAAAAAACGCGCGCACAAAACTCGTTGCCATATTTATCATCATCATCATAATATTAATGTACATGTAAATATACATAAACTGTTTAATTTCTTCTTCTCGTTTCCCCATCAGTTACACTAGATGATGAAACCAAAATTTTTGATTTTTCTGTTGCTCGTGATTCTGCAAAATGTTTTTCGGTATGATGTTTACCTTTTGTCTCAACGTGACACCATTTCACTTCTTTTGCTGCTGTTTTTGTTGTCCCAACCGTTCTTATGTGTATGTGTTATCTCCGACCAACCATCTGAGGTGATGATTTTAATCGGTTGAGAAAGTGTACGATTTTTCAATGTGTTTTTTTCTTGTTGGTTTTTGCCAAACATTTTTGTCTTCTTTTTCTTACCGATAAGGTTCTTATATTCGAGAGAGCAAAACAAATAATAATACGGATTATGGAAAAGACATTTCAGAATTTTTGTCATTTTCAATGATAGAAAAGTGTTTTATTATTTTTGTGAGCTTTGTGGTTTTCTAGGCCATGGACTAGTTTTTCATTTTTCTAGGCCATGGCCTAGGAACTCGGTTTTCTAGGCCATGGACTAGTTTTTCATTTTTTCTAGGCCATGGACCATTTTTCGAATTTCCTAGGCCATGGACTAGTTTTTCATTTTTTCTAGGCCACAGAGTTGAGATTCGGAGATTCGGTTTTCTAGGCTATGGACTAGTTTTCGATTCTTCTAGGCCACAGAGTTGAGATTCGGTTTTCTAGGCCATGGACTAGGATTTCAATTTTCTAGGTCAAAAGAAAAAAAAAACAATCTTCAACATTTTTTTCGTAGTTCATTAATCAAATTAGTAATTTGTGTAATTTTTCTAAAGGCCTCCAAAATTTCCAAAAAATTCATCAGATTCCGCCCACAAAAAAAATTTGAAATTTTTTTTTGTTGAACTTTGTGATTCCGCTGATCATTATCCCACAACAACAAAATCAACCAATTTTTGTTGTCTTTTTCTCTGCTTATCTAATTCTCTCACATCAATGATACTGTTATACTTAACAAGAGAGAAAAAAAAATGGTTTTTGGTAATTGTTCTATTTTCAAATCTTTATGATTCATTTTTTTCGTGATCTTCTCGCACACCTTCAAATACAAACAACAAGTCCAATTGGCGTTATCGAAATTTTTTTGGCTGTTTATTCAAACAGAAAAAAGAGCTGATAACTCATATGATAATAAACCGTCCAACTAATACACTACTCTTTTATTTTTCCATATTTTTTTCAACAAAAAAATGAAAAAAAAATAAATAATTGCCAATAATAACCTGTCCAAATCGATTGACTAGGTGTCAAAATTGTTTCAGATTTAATCTCTTTTCCCATTTTTTTCCGGTATTCCGTGAACATCAAATAAACAAATAAATAAATAAGAAATTCGTCACTTTCCAGCTTAGCCCTACCCTATAAAAGATGACTGTGTAGTCTTTTATTTTTATCATTGTCGATGTAGAGCTCTTCTGAAAACACACCATTTACTGATAATTATGTTTACAACTTTTTTTGTGGACGCGAACTTTTGTCTTATGATTTTTTTTTGGGGAATTTTTCAGATTCAAGGAACTGATAAAAATTTTTTTCAAGGGTTTTGGCTAAAATTTCTTTTTATCAGTTGGTTTATTGTCCTCTTAAATTTTCTATAAAAAATGGGGAGATGATTTGGACAATTATTCTTTATCAGATTCTCAACTTTCTGAAAATAAAAAAAAAATCTTGAGCATAGGCGGCGGCGAACCCCTGCCCTTGTGATCACTAGTTTCTGACACTACCACTGCGCCACCTCCTCTTTTTGTTGTTTTCCTAAACAATATAACTTTTATAGATGGGCGCGTCAGACTTTTTAGTCCTACAAGTCTGCCTGGCAGGTGTGATGTTGTTGGCAACATGTGTTGCTGGATGTGCACCCCTAATTGTGAGTTTCATCTCCCTAGGCCTTCATATCCCCCAAAATGTCAATGTTTACAGCTGTTAACAGTGATGAAAAAGAAGGGAAAAGACCAATCGAAAAACGGCTGGTTATCCTATCTATCATGTTTCTCTGGTGGCGTTTTTATGGCCACCTGTTTTCTAGACGTTATGCCACACATTGCTGAAAACTATGAGAAACTTGTCAAAAAGTACGACATCGATTTGGCCGTGCCGCTCAGTCAACTGTTCATCTGTCTCGGCTTCTTTCTCGTCTACCTCATCGAAGAGGTGACTGCGCGAGTTTTCGGCGGTGGTGGTGGTCATGGACACTCGCACGGTGCTCCAAGGAAAACCAGCCAAGGCGAGAACATTACTAGGTTGGTTGTTGGCATGAAATTTGGATTTTATACTAACCCCTCTTCTCTCTAACCTTAACTTTAGACATTCGCTTCTACCTTCATCTTCACTGCATGAACATCCACATAATAACGAACTTCTTCGACATACCAGGTTCCTTCTACTAACAATTTACAGAGAAATCACTTTTTGGTAGAGTGGAGAGTACTGTAGAAAAACTTGAAAAATTAGAAAATTTTTCAAAAATCAAAAAAAAAAAACTTTAAGGAATTTTTTAAAATCAGCTTTTTCGCTGAAAACTTTCAAAAAAAAACTTGAAAATGTTCAAAATTCGGGCAGCCGGTTTTGCTTCATCTTGGTTTTTTTTTCAGAAAAAATCATCAAAAATATTATCAAAATGAAAATAAATGGCAAAACTATGTTTTTAGACGCGCTGCGCCGCGTTGCGTGTGGTTATAAGAGACGGCAGAGAAAAAAGACACGCGACGCGTCTGAAAACATGATTTTTTTCAATTTTTCGCTCTAAATTTCGCTCTTAACAATTTTTTACGAACTACAGTACTCCAGAATCTGAAAACTAGCCAAAACTAAATGAAAAATTGCAGCCTGGTGGTAGAAGAAGCATCACCATGGGTTGTATCAGACGAAAAATCAAACATGCTCAAAAGTTTGACATTCGCCGTCGCCATGTCATTTCACTCTCTTCTTGAAGGTTTCGCACTAGGTGTTCAGGTCATTTTATATTTCTGTTAAGCTACTAACAACAATGTTTTTGCAGGATTCAACAACTGGAATTTACGCGCTATTTTTCTCGCTGCTTCTTCACAAATCGATCGAATCGTTCTCTGTAGGACTACAAATTTCCAAAGCCAACAGTTCAAAGTACATCACAGTTGTTGTCACTATTCTCATATATGCTCTAATGACACCATTGGGATCTGTGCTGGGAACAGTGTTACAAAGCTCTAGTTCAACTTCGTTATTCAAAGATGGTTCGATTCTACTGCTCGAATCAATGGCCGCTGGAACATTCATCTATGTCACATTCTTAGAGGTCGGAGATTTCAAATTTTCTCAAAAAAAATTTGACTCAATAATAAAATTTGCAGGTGCTCGCACAAGAAAAAGATAACGATTTCAACTCGATTAAACAACTATGCTCAATAATTTTCGGATTTCTCATCATTCTATCTCTTCAACTATTTTTTGGTCATGAACATGAACATGAACATCAGACTACTTTGATGAGCATTTTGTCACCAACAATGCGAACTGTCTAAAAAAAATTTCTTTGCTTTTTTTTTTTGTATAGAAAAACGTGTAAAAATTCTAGATTAAGGTCATTCAGCTTTATCTGTTTGTATTTATTGGAATGAAATTTTGCAATTCATTTGAAAACACCAATGGGATATTAGCAAAACATCAAAACAAAACACAGTAGTGTGGTGGCGCAGCTGGGAAGACTATTGACTAGAAGGAAATCGGCCCTGGGTTCGCCCCCGCGCGCGGGCATTAACTTTTTTTCAATTTTTTTTTCCAGAAAACGTGTTACAAATCATCTCTCACCACAAAAACCCACATTTATCATCCCACGAATTTACGTGTAAATCTCCTAAAATATATCATCATCCCACCGTGTGTATGTCACTTTCTCTACCCATCCATCCATAATTTTTCATTTACTACCCCTCCCCAACTTTACAGTTTTTCCAGAAAGAAAACCCTTATCTTCTTCCTTCCTTCCTTCTCTTCTTCAGGGTTTTTTTTTCAGTTTCCTTATTCTTCTCATTCTTCCGATCAATCATCGATTTGCCCTTTCTCCTTTTGCTGAAAATACATAGAGAGAAAAAACAGAGAGTGACAAAATATTCTTAAAAGTGGGAGGAGGAGGCGATATATCTAGATTTCTTACTTTTACTACTTTGCGCAATCAAAACAACTTTCAGTTTCAAAATCTTCATCGGTGTTGCATTCGATCATTTCCCTTTTTGTTGTGGCCTAGGGTAATTTCAGATTTTTTTCTTCTTTTTTTCGCATTATCTTTCACTGTTTCATTTCAGATGCTTGACGATGATCATTGTTGTGATGAGCAGTGTGGTTCATCAATTATTGATCTTTCAACACCGCACACTCTTCAACGTGACTTTAACAATTGGCTTAATGTAAGTTTTCTATCTCTTCTCTCCTCGCCCAAACTGATAAAGGGTTTAATACCGATCCAGTTCATTTTCTGTTATGCAATACGACTATACGTTCTATACATATTTTTCGCCTTGTCAATATTTTCAGCAGCAGCTAGAAAATGAATCGGTTTACGGTGGCTCGCCGGCAAGTGATAGTGGATCATCGGTGACAAAGGTTGAGATCAAAGAGGAGAGCGTTGAGAAGAAACCGGTGCCGACGGTTGATGGTAGGAAGATGAAGAAAAAAGGTTAATTTTTCGATTTTTGCGGGCCGGTCTGAAAATTTTTGGGCCCCCCGATTTTAGGCGTTCATTTTTTGGGCCAAATTTCAATTTCAGAAAAAAATTTCTGGTTTTTTCCCGGAACAAAAAAAACCCCACCTTTCTGGCTCATTTTTTGAACCCCTTTCAATTCTGATACTTTCGGGGCCGGCCCGAAACCTTTCGGACCCCATTTTAGGCGTTATTTTTTCTGGAATTTTTTCTTGAAAAAAAAGTTGAATAAATTCCAAAGAAACAAAAAGAACAATCAAGCAAAATTTATTAGCCGTCAGTTTTTTTTTCTTTCTTTTGTTTTACAAAAGTTGTTCGGCATAAATAAATCAAATAAAGTGATTATACATTTTTGACAGGTTCGGGAACAAATCTCTACGGTCGCCCATATTGTCCAGGCCGCCCACTTTCGATGGACGAACGACAAAAGATTATCAATTTGCACAGTAGTGGGATGAAAGTGAATGCGATATCGAAAGAGTTGTGCATTTCGCACGGATGTGTTAGCAAAATAATCAGTCGGTTTCGTACCACCGGAGTGTTGTTGCCGGCGTGTAGTCCAGAGCAGAGAAAATCGAGAAAACGCAAGACCGAAGAGCACAACACGTTTTTGAGGGATTATGTGAGTTACAACAATAATTTCTAATTGAAAAAAAAGAATTAAATATTCCTGCTCGTGCATGTTCGCTCTATCGCACACAAGCCGCGAGTTTTTTATTTTTGTTTTTTCGAAGGTTTTTAAAAATACGAAATTCTTTCTAAATAAGGAGGTCCCGTCAGTAATAAAAAAAAACATTTTCCCCACATTTGAAGTGAAATTTTTTTCTCACGAAAATTTCCAAGTAATTTTCAATAACATTATAATTTTCGTGTGAAAAATTGTGAATTTTGCAAATATAAAAACACGTGAACATTGAATAATAAAAACAATAACGTGACGCCGTCTGATTTCTCTGCGTCTCGTTTCAAGAAAGTCATAAAAAGGCGTGTAAAACAAAAGATATTGACTTTTGTAAAAAAAAAAAATAGTGTTCGTGCATGTTCGCTCCACCGCACAGACATTCAAGTGTTGTGGGCGGAGCCTAAATTGTGTTGATTGTGTGCAAAGACGCGCAGAAAACAATGCGTTGCGGTCATGCGTCGCGTGTGAGGGAAAAATGTTAATTTTCCAGATAACCGATCCAAATGGTAACGACTATATGAACATGTTTCCAGTGGTTCAACAAATTCCTCAAGTGCCAAATCAATCATCATATTATCCAATGATCTCATGAACCATTTTTTCTTAAAATGTATCATTTTTGTTCATCGTAGTTTGATTTAGTTTATTGATCAAAAAATGGCTTGATATTTGGCACGTAGTTGCGCATCAACAACAACAACAACAAAATTTTTAACATTTTATTAACATTTTTGCAATTTTTTGTTTAGAGTTTGTTGGGAAGAAATGTGCAGATCAGTATGTGAATGTGCCCTATATACAGAAAAAAAAACAAACAATTGGAATATTCACAATTTTGTTTGACACAAAGTTATTATGTTCAATTTTTGATTGGGAATAGTTGAAGAAAAAATCACGGGTTTCTGTTGGTTTCAAAAAAAGAAAAAAGAAAAAAAAAACAACATAAATTATGGAAGACAGGCACAGCCTAACGGATATATTAATTATATGTATAATAATAATACTAGCAGGTATCTAACAGTGCACACATTTTTGCAGACAAAAAGGGAACACAGTGAACAGAAGATCATTTTGACAAGATTGGTTGGTTGATTGATTCAATCAGACTCCTGTAAAAAACCAGGGGTTTGAGGGAAAAAATGGGGGTTTTGGTGAAAAAACTCACAGACACTCACCAGGCACTTGTAGTTATCAAATACCACTCCTTTTGTACCATTCAGGTATTGACGACATATTTGTTCGTTATCGATGATGTTCTAAAAAAGTTTTCAAAATTTTTAAAAATTTTTATCCGACTCACTCCGATCTCTTTATAGCGGAACAATTCATCCATTTCAAGAGCAATTTCAAAACTCTTCTCGGATCCGTTGCTTCCGACACTGGCTGGTGTATACGGCGCTGATCCGGCGGCCATCGCGCCGCCGTTCGTCGTCATTGCGTCGTGCGACGACATTGTCGATCCAACACTAGCCGGATGCATTACCAATGATGGTGTGGCTGGTGTTGGTGGGCCGAGACCTTTTGTCGGGCTCGGCATACCGTATGGACTTTGATGTTTCGGCCAGCCATCCATATTGGGTGGTACACTGACCGGCATTGCCGGTGAGAACGTCTGATGTTGTTGAAGATCACCACCATACATGGTCTCACTTTTCACAAATGTTTCTGATTTAATTCGCTTTAATGTTGTATCTTCTTGCTGCTGTTGTTGAGCTTGTTGCTGCGCCTGCATCTGCGCCTGTTGTTGTTGTTGCTGCCTCTTTTTCGTGTTCTTTTTCGGTTTCTCCTTTTCCATCGGCACTTCTAAATCTATCGGACGTGTCTGTCCATTTCGATCCAACACAAGTTCAGCGGTATTCAAATACGATTGATATGTCATGAGCAACTGTGCCACGTACACATCAATATCGAAATCTTGAAACCGGAACCATTGATGACATAAATTGCAATAATATCGAGTTGTGAACGGATGATGCGCAAGAATGTAGGCCATATCAACGCACAGGGGTGATGTGCAATTTTTGTGTCGCGCCGGCACAATCATTCGACGTTTTGACAACGGACAGTTTAATGGTATCACGACTTGCCCCATTGGGGTGGATTGGGCGTGAGACATATCTAAATTTCAAGATAATTAAAAATTTATTTTTTTGTTGAAAAAAACTCACATCTATATCGGCCATTATCCAATTTGACTCTCGCATCCTCGCCAAAATCAATCAAATATTTCCTCAATTCACCGATCGATTTTCGACACACAAATTCGCAAGTTATCCGATGCATTGGCATCCTCGAATTGTATCCGAATTGAAATACATTTTTCCCCGGTGTCAAGAACTGTTTAATGAAAATGCTTTTATAGTTGGCGTTTGTCGTCAGCACTTTGTTGTTGTTAATGAAAAAATCGATTTCAGCCGGCTCCGAACATTGCATCGGTGTCCAAACTGTCAAAAGTACATCATAGTTTGAAGTTAGGAGCATGTTGAAGGATTCGTGCGTGATTTCAAAGTCAGCGCCATGACTTCCAGGTGTTGCGAGGAATTCTTCGATGACGCTCTGCAATCAAAAAAAAAATAATAATAATACAGTATACAATTTTAAAGGCGCACAACGAAATTCGCGTGGTCTTGACGCGCTGGGTTGTTGTGTACTTCTCTCGAATAATTATTTTTTTTTAGAAAATAAAAATTTCAAAATCTCTCACCCGCTCGGAAACGTATACGAATAATCTATCAATCGAACTTGCTAGTCGACCATCATACATTATGTTGGGATTGTTGATCGGAGGATTTTGGGGATGATGAACGTTCTCCATCAATCCATGAGGTGTCTGCTGAGGTCGTCCGAGTTGTGGAGCTTGAATCGGAACGGCCGCAGCGGCGGCCGCCCTGGCTCTCATCATTTGTTGATAATGCGCCTGTTGTTGTTGCTGATGTTGTTGTTGATTTGCGTATTGCGGAGGGTATCGCATCAGCGGTTGCGCTTGCCCAGGAACATGATTAGCGCCCATCGGCATCGGATATCCTTGCTGCATCCGCATCGCCATCATCCGCTGCTGCTGATCATACATCGCCGCGCTGCTACCATCCATTTGCCCATATGACATCATTGGTTGTTGCTGCATTTGCTGCTGCTGCTGCTGCTGCTGTTGCTGGGCCATCACCGACGGATCTCCCGGATTTGTGGAAGATCCCGGAGTCTGCCACATTGACGGCGGTGTACCAATCGCAGCCGATCTACAAACAGCCTAGTTTTATGATTCTATTTTTTCAGAATGAACATGTGTGTGTGTATATGGCAAGAAAAATGGAAAAGAAGAAAAGAGGCAGATTGGCTGAGCATGTAAAGTGCAACAACGACTTTCAGAAGAATTCCAGTAGTCAGAAAAAAACAAGTGTGTACTTTTTTCGATCTTCAAACGGACAAATTATTTTTTTGCTCTATAGTAGGTCAAAAAAAGGTTAAAGTAAGAAAATTTTTTCCGAAAAAAATAAGAGAGATTCAGACATTAAACAAAAAAAATTGAAAATCCAAAAAAAAAATGAAGAAAAGGCAAGACAAAGCAACAAAAAAAACCAAGGCAGATGTCAACGCCTGGCACAGGTTGCACCAAACAGTACCTCAAAAAAAGATGAGAGAGAAAAACATGTGATATTTCCAGAGCTCAGCGAAAGAAAATGTGCTCAAAAAAGGCATGTGTTCAAAAGTGCACATAGCTGTTCCAGCTAGTGAACAAGAGAGGGACGAAAAAAAAGAAAGATAAAAAATGTATATACACATTGATTGAGGCGAAAAATGAAAGAAACACAGAGACATATACATACCACACACACAAAAACACTCACACACTACACTCATTTCACTCACTCACTCGCTCACCACACGCGCATCTTAGGCACCCGACGATGATGGGTGTGATAGAGACGCAGAGTTATCTCTAGCTGCGCACGCACAAGCAAAAAAAAAAACACAAGAAGAAGAAGACAGGCAGATAGACAACAACACATTGTTTCTCTGCGTCTCTCTTATATGATTATTAGTATGAAGATTCCTTTTTTTGGCACACACACACACACACACACACACACACACATGAGAGGTTGGTTGGAGTGAGTGTGTGTATATGTTAGAACGAGGATGGGGACACCGCTAAATTTCGAGGGGCCCCTTGTTTGATGATGACTGGTTGACTGGTGCTAACAAGTTCGTCACGTGCGATGATGAGAGTGTTATGGAGGAGAAAAAGTCATTGATTTTTGGAAATCGTAAAAATTTGAGAGGATGGGTTACTGTACTTTTGGTGATTTTCAGAGTTTTCGGGCCGGTCTGAAACTTTCTGATCTACTGAAAATTGCATTTTTCACGTATATTTTTTCCAAAAAAAAAGTTTATGATCCAACTTATTTGACCCAGAAAATAGAAAAAAATTTCCAAAAAAGGGTTACTGTAGTTTTTGAAAATTTCAGAGTTTTTGGGCCGGTCTGAAACTTTCTGAACTAATAAAAATTGCATTTTTCGCGCATATTTTTATGATGCAAATTATTTGACCCAGAAAACAGAAAAATTTCCAAAAAAAAACATGGAACTTCAATTTTTGAGAGATCAGGATGACGATTAGGGTCTATTTTGACATTCCTGGAGAAATCATGAAGGAAAACACTACAAAAAGAGAGACACAGAGAAAAAAAGAGAAAAATCGAAACTACAGTACACCGATGACAGGCTCACGAAAAACAGAAAATGAAAATATTTTTATTTTTGATGGTGGGCGAGGCGAAAACACCTAAATAAGCGTGTGAAAAAAGGTGTTTTGTAAAATCTACAGTTTTGGTAAACAAACAAGCAAGAGCAACCCTTTTAAGGGATTAGATGAAGGTCATTATGACAATTAGGCTATTGTCTAATGTGTCAGAAAGAGCTCTAATAATTTTTGAAAAAAGAAAACAACTTACTCATCATTGACCACGACAAAATTGTTGTTTTCAGCTTGCGACTTGGGCGGGGCTCTTTTACGACGGCCCCCATTCTTCTTCATACGACGCAGTTGCTCGTACCATCGATTGATACGATCTTGAAAAGTGTTCTCTTATAAACCATAAGAAATGCGGAAAAAACCAACTAGCTGAAAGTTTCGACAAATGTTTTCGATGTGAAAAGCAGGCGGACATTAGTTGATGTGTCAGATTGAAGTCGAACGCCTCTTTGGTACCATTTTCCATTGCCACTTGGAGAGTTGCCATGAGATTGTCTTCGAAGTGAGCGGTGAATGCTCGTTGATCCGAACACCATTTTGTCAGCTCGACACAGGCTTGTGAGAAGGTTAGAACATCTGAGAGGCTCTGCAAAAATATGGGTTTGTTGGAGTTTTTGTGGGAGAGAAATATTGTTGCAAAGTGAGAGATTTAGAGAAGATCAGAGAGGTATTTTTTGGCTTTTCTTCGAATTTGGGCCTCGAATCCAAAACCCGGAATTTCACAAAATATTTTTGCGATAAAGTTTGAAATCCTTGTGAAATTCTGAAATTTTCAGAAAAAAAATTTGAAAAATCCTAAAAAAATCATTTTTTTCGCCTTAAAGTTATTGACCCCCCGCATCAAAAATTTCAGAAAAAATCAGCGGAAAATTTTTGAGGTCCGATTTTTAAACAAAAATGTTGGGGCCCATTTTTTGCGGTTTTTCTAAATCTCAAAAATGTTTTGAAAAAAAAGTTCACGCCGATTTTTGAGCCCTTAGATTCGGCGGAAAAAATTCGTCCGTTTTTTTTCAGCAAAAAATTTTGGTCCCAATTTTTTCTCTTCTCTAAATATAAAAATCGATAAATTTATACAATCAGCACGGGTTTCCACAAACTTATTTTTCACAGAAACAATCTCAAAACTACAGTACCCCTTTCCCGCCAAAACTCACACTTCTGATCGAGTTGAGGCGCATGTTATTGAGTGCAACATGCTCCTCATAGGTGATATCGTCACCCATGAGGTAATCCACTTTGACACCTGTGACAATTCGAAAATGTGAAAAGGGAAAACAAGGAGCACGCTCGACAAAACAAGACAAAAATGAGAATACAATATCTATTACGTAAACGTTAGAAGAAGGGCATAAAAGAAAACGTGCGCGCGCAGCTGTTTGGGGGGCTAGGAAAAAGAAAGGCAAAAAACACGTGAGTCGTAAATATTTGTGACGCAGCGCGGACGTATACGTCGACGACAACGAACCGGAACAAGCGGTATCGCGCGCAGCCGAGATAGAGAGAGCGAGAGAGTGTGTGATTTGAGGAGACGCGCAGTGTTTGTATGAGCGATGCCATTGTGAAATGGGAGGAAGAAGAAGAAATGAATGATCTTGGTCAGCTGGGAGACAACAACTTTTATGAACTTGATAGTTTTCAGACAAAAATGGGGAATATGGAAAATTGATTTTTTTCAGAAAAAAAAGGGCCTCAAGTTTCTAGGGCCATTTTTTGGGCGGAAATTTTAACCACTAATTTTCGAGCCGGAAATTTTTGACCCATTATTTTTGGATCCTAAACTTTTTGCATCATTTTTCGAACCGGAAATTTTTGACCCATTATTTTCGGGCCAGAAATATTGGCACCTAATTTTGGGCCTCAAGTTTCTAGCGCCATTTTTAGGCCGCAAATTTCAAACACAAATTTTCGAGCGGGAAATTTTAACCACAAATTTCCGAGCCCGGAAAAAGTTGACACATTATTTTTAGGGTCCAGAATCTAGGTCTAAAACTTGAACCACTTAATTTTCGGGCCTAAAATGTTGACACGCCGGAAATTTTAACATCTAAGATCTGAAATTTCTAGCACAATTTTAGAGCCAACAATTTTTATGCCTGATAATTTGGTGCAGGCAAAAATTTTCCCTCAACTTTTGGCCTAAGGGCTGAAAATGTTGATCCTTATTTCTGGCTCGAAACAAAAAATCCAGTAAAAAATCCATAAAACTTTCAAATCAAGAAAGTGAAATTTTAAGAAACTGAAAACCCCCCGATAAAAACTACACTCTTATCAGTACAAAACCAAAAATAAATATTCGAACAGTTTCGAAACAAAGCATAACATATGTGTGTGTTGAAATCGATTTTGTACCTCCTACAAATGCAAAAAAAAAAGGAAAAAGTAACACACAGAGAGGTCAAGAAAAAAAAAAGCGAAATCAAACAAAGAGAAGAGAAAAGAAGAATAAGCATCGTCGACAAAAAAAGCAATCAAATCGATTGGTCAATTTCATTGTCCAGAAGAGGAGACGTCTTCACAGAAAACCAAGAAGAAGAAGAAGAAGAAGAAGCTGGGGGCGCGCGCGCGCGCGGGATTCTCTGCGCATCACAATATCCCCCACTATTTCCGCTCATCCAGATGTGCTTCTGCGAACGGGTTTTTGGTTGTCGCAATGTCTGTGCGTCGAGACACCCCCCAAAGTTGTTATTGTTTCGGAAAAAAAATCACTGGAAAAAATTCAGCTAGGCGCGCAAAAAGGGAACTATTTCGTGTAGGCACACTCACACACACACACACACACACATACGAGAGAGAGAGAGGTTTTTCGAGAAAAAGAAATTGAACAAACATTTCTGGGCCGGCCGCCAACTGAATGTACTAATCCGACAAGTCTATTTTTTTAGCCAAAAAATGGACAATTTTTTTGTTTACGACATTCCGCTTTGCCTCTTGTTTAGAGAAGTGTAAAAAGCAGAGTGTCGTACCATTATCAAATTGAAAACATAAAATTGAAGAGCTGTGAAGAGAATTCGCAAAGAAACTTATGTTTTTAGACGCGTCGCGTGTCTTTTTTTCTCTGCCGTCTCTTATGAACCGCACGCAACGCGGCGCAGCGCATCTAAAAACATATTCATTCTCGATTTAATTTTTGTCATTTATTTCCAATTTGATAATTAGGTAAGTGTAAAAGCGGAGTGTCGTTTGTGTTCATAATATGATAAAGATCCGAGACCAAAAAATTCCAGAATTTTTTGATTTTCAGAAATCCCAGAGTTTTTGGTCCCAATTTTTATCGTGCAGAAAGAACGCTCTTAGAGAGACTCAGAGAAAAAGTGGGCGGGGCAACGAAAACCAGGGAGATGTTTGCATCAACCCAAATTTCGGCAAATTCCAAAGATTTTTGTCATGAATTTCAATTTTGCTGAAAAAATACGAAAATAGTTTTTCTGTTTACTTAACCTTCTTTTTTCCTCATTTTTTCTATGCCTCATCAGGTTCATTAGTTTCAATTTCAACGCCTCGAGAAAAAATTCCAAGCATGCTTTTGTACATACATACATACATATTACATTGTTTTGCCAACGTCTCTGCGTCTCCCCGGTTCGCCACACTATTTCGTCGCTCCATTTCGGCACCCAAAAAAGCAAACAAAAGTGCATCGCTCGCACGATTTTTTTCGTTGTGCACGATTTAGGCGAAAATTGGGCTTTGGAACCCAAATTTTCGATGGGAAGGGACAATTAATTATTAGCAAAAAAAATTATACAAAAAGTTAGAGACTTGGCTTCTCCTCTTCTTCGAGAACAATTGGCAATACTTCAGTCGATACTTTCACTTGCTCTTCCGTAAGTTGTGCTGAAAATTGGAAATTTTCCAGGCCGGCCCCAAAAAAAACCCACGTGGCACGACGAGTTTCGAATTCGACACCTTTCTCTTGATACTCGTATTCATCTCCAAATTCGACAAATTAATTTCGCTCGGTGATGCCGAATCAAAGTTAAAGTTCAACGTAGCTTGCGATTGTGAATTGTTACTGTTGAATTTTTGTTTGCGCGCAATTTTGCGCGACAATGCGTCGAACATCATGCTACGTTTGCGAGATGTTGACGAAAGACTGGCACGACTGCCAAACGGTCTGTTGATTGACATGACTGAGAAGGTTTTGCGGGGAATGAGGTGGTCGGTGGATTCGAAGTCGAGTAGGTCGACATCGTCCATATGTGGCATCATGAACACTTCGTCGTCAGTGGTTTTTGAGTTTGGACAACTGAAAAATTGCAAAAAAATTGTTTTCTTGAACCCGGGAAAAATACGTCATAGTTTTTTGAAATACAAAGTATAGCGCCTTGCGTGTCGCGTCTGATGTCGGTTACACGGTTGAATTACATGTCTCTTGGAAAATTCCGAAGGTCGGGATAAAACGTGAACTATATATTATTAAAAGTATCAACATGGCATTGTGGTCGAGTGGTTTAATAGGTTGCGCACGTGACTTACAGTTTTCAGACCTAGGTTCGATTCCCTTTTGAGGCAATTTTTTTTGTTTTCTTTTCAGACGATATTTGATGAACAAAAACTCACTCATAATTCGCGACAGATCCAATTTGAGGGTTTTTGGGGATAAGCGCAGTGTCAAAAGAGTAGAGAGGTTCTACGTTGGCACACCAGAAGACGTCCTTCTCCAAAGCCGGGATTTGATTGTAACAATCATCAACGATCGCCAAGCCAACTGACAAATTGCGATCCAACAAAAAGTTGCACTCAAAATCATCATCATCCTCTCCAAGTGGATTTATCATACTTTCAGCCACTTTCATCCAACCGACAACAAAAATGAATTGAAGAGCCGACATGACAAATGGCACAACTGGGTAGACCATACTTTGTTGCTCCGGCTGTTTGCCGTCGAGTAGGACTGATTGTCGAGCAATCAGGGCCATGACAAAGTACGATCGCACGGCCAAAAATACAACTTGTGGATAGGCCAACGGAATTGGCACCCAATCATAGTTGCTCAGTAGAGCTAGACCTTTGCGAAACTCGATGATATGTTTACCAATCTCATTCATCAATAGATCCGCGGCGATTTTGCCATCGGCACGCGCTTCGACGAGAAGACCAGTGGACCATTGGATGGGCAGAAAATATTTGGAATATTTGATCTGCACTGACGAGTAGGCCTCTTTTTCGTGATCCAACATGAAACCAGCGGCGACGATTGATTCCAGTGTCGGGAAACGTCGCCGAACTTGCAGCGATATGTCGCGAAACACCAAAACCTGCGTCAACACCATGTAGCGAATCACATTGCGTCGCAACATTCGCGTACGATCGTCGGTTCCGCGAATGTAGTTGGCGATCGTTATTGCGGTGCTGCAAATGTTTTTCTTTCGACTCCGCCCATTTTTCACACATTGCACCACGCACCAAGAAACCAGTTGAATGTCGTGACATTGGCTAACATATAAGACGGAGGGAAGGTAGTGGGTATCTCTGGTTCCATTGCATTTAACCGTGAAAATCTTTCGCCTTTTACTAAAGATTTCCGTGCAAAGGGACACTTTATGAGTATTTTGGAATTTTTGAAATCCCCTCGAAAGAGCGGGATAATAAAATGAGTTTTCTGAAATTTTTGAAACGTATTTTTCCCGGGTTAAAAAAAATTTTTTCGTTGTTCTCAATCTAGTAGATTGTTTGAAAGTACTGTAGTTTTTCTCTTCAAGGTTTTTAAGTTTTCAATGATTTTGACAGAAAATCGGTGAAACACAAAACTGGAAGACTAAAATTTAAAGGTACACAAAAAAGAGAGCTTCAAAAATAGCTTTTCGAAAATTTCAAAAACCCGGGAAAAATACGTTTTTGAAATTAAATTCCTCACTCAAATTTATAATCGTTTCAACAAACTCAAATATAGCTTCTCAAAAACTTTAAGAACCCGGGAAAAATACGTTTCAGGTTAAATGCAATGGAACCAGAGATACCTAACCCTTTCCCTCCTCCTTATATGTTAGCCAATGTCACGACATTCAACTGGTTTTGTGGTGCGTGGTATGATGTGTGAGAAGGGGCGGGGTTTGATGGGAACTTACTTGTCAACCCATCCCAAATTGGCAAAAATATCATTCCAACGTCGCACAATAATAGTGACAAAGAAACCGAGCATAAATGTCAGTGGGATAAATTCCATGGTTTGGTCGAAAAGTGCGGCAAAGTTGTCCCAAATTCTAACAAATTTTTTTTTGGAAAGTTTTCAGAAAAAAGCTCACTTTCTTGTCTCATCACCGATCAGAATATTACTTCGATAGACGAATGAGACGACACCAAACGAGAACACAAAAATGAGCAGTTCTTTCAGCAAATATTTCCAAATCGATCCTTTCCATCGAAGTTGAAGTCGGAGGAACGAGATGATTGACGCCGATGAAACGTCAAGATTATAGGAGACCGTCATCTTCAATGAAAAATTGATTTTCTCCGAAAAAACAACCAGAAAAACACTCTAGAAAAATGAGAACTTGATCCGTATGTTAAATATTTATGTGAAACTTTTTGAGCAAAATTGAAAAATATTGGAGAAGAAGAAGATGACAGAGATCATAGAAAGTTATCGACATTTCTTTACCAGCTACCTCTTCTTCGCCGTCAACAGATTATAAGCAATCGGGCAAACAGTTAACACCGCAGCTACTTTGTTTACAGCTTTTTCACTCGTTTTCTCATTGTGGAAAGGAACATTTTGGAGGTTTTGAAATGGAAAACAACACAATTTGCATCAAGGGGAATTCTCTTGGTGTTACTGTAGGTTTTCTCTGCGTCTCTATCTCTCTCTCTCTCTCTCTCGTCAGGTCATCCGGCTCTGAAAAATTGTGGCAAAAAAAAAGTGAAAGGAAAAAAAGTCGGGCCCGGACCGGATTTTCGAACATTTTTATCCTAGTTAATAAAAATCGAGCCCGGACCGGATTTTCAGAATTTTTTTTCTAATTTTCAGAATAAAAAAATCAGGCCTGGACCGAGTTTTTTGAAATTTTATTTTTTTGAAAAAAATCGGGGCCGGACCAAGTTTTTTGAATTTTTTTTCGGAATTTTAGAACAGAGAAAAATCAGACCCGGACCAGATTTTTGAAGTTATTTTTTTCGGAATTTTAAAACAGAAAAAATCAGGCCCGGACCGAAAACAAAACAAAAACCACATGTTTTGAAAAAAAAAAAACAAAAGCCAAAAAAAAATTGTGTCACGGGAACCCACACAAAAAAACTGCGCGTTTTTTTTTCTCAACAACAAAAAAATGCATCCTTTGGGAAGGAGAACAAAACAGTTTCTCAAAAATAATATAAGACGAACACACAGAAAAATATATTGACAATATCGAATACAGATGCTCGCCAGCCGGTCAACAACGTGTTTTATGTATTTACAAAATGAACGAAAAAAATAATGTGTTTCTTTTTTTGTTGTTGTTTTTGTTATTGTTTCAAAATGAGAAAAAAGGGCTATTTTCGACCAAGACGACATTGTCCAAAAGCGCAGAACATGCGTTCGGCGTGAATTGCGGCGGGTCCTTCTTTTGGGTAGAGCTGGAAGAAAAAATGCATTTTTTTTCTCGGTGTCAAGGCTTCACACCCTAGGCACACATATTGCTGCATAGCGCGCACACCCTAGACCCACACATTGCTGCCAAGGGCGCACACCCTAGACACCCAGTTGTCTAGCTTACCTTGTAGTATATCACACCATCACCCTCCAAATGCGCCGATGTCTCACCCAACGGTTTTTCATCGCCATTTTCCGGATTTTTCGACCAAGCTTTCAAAATTGTCGGCGTCAAATTGCACAAAACTCCCTTGACGTTCAACTCCTTCGTCTCGCCGTATTTTGAGAATTTTAGACTTCAAAAAATGTATATATTCTCAGCCACAGACAAAAAAAATGACTTACATTTGACTATCAGTTTTGTTATGAAACGTGAACCTGGCCCAAATATCATGATCAGTTTCTGATTTGATGACAGCTCTAAAGTTACAAGTTGCGCATGTTTGAAAAAGCAGGAATAATAGGGAAAGGTACATTTTTCCTGTGGATATGAAGCATACAAAGTGATAATTTTATTAGGGTCAAAAGTGAAAGTGTTCGGGAAAAAAAACCCCGGGAAAAGTACGTTTCAAAACAATGAGAAAATAAATCAGGCTCATCCCAAAAAATCAATACTCTTGTTGTTATGCGGGTGTCGAGGAAGGTGTTAAATATGGGCGGGGCTAATCTTTGTCTGCCTTGTTTTTGCGCATTCTCCTAGACAATTTTATTGTCATCATTTTTTTTTCGGGAAAAAGGAAATGCACTTTTTCCAAACTTTCAAAAATAACTTCCTCTTTTTTTCAAAAATTTTTAAAAAATTTGAGAAGTTTTGCTGACAAAAATTGTAGTCTTTGGAGTTTCGGCCAAAGTTGGAACCAGGCCAACCCCGAAACTTTTTGAAACTCGCGCCCGGATCAAGATGATTTCCAGATAGACTAGGTTAAGTAATTTGGCCCAGGCCGGCTCGGAAATTTTGTGAAATTCGGGCCAAGATGATTTTCATAATTGCAAGTTTTCGGGAAAAAAACCCCGGGAAAAATACGTTTCAAAACAATCAGAAAATAAATCATGCTCATCCCAAAAAATCAATACTCTTGTTGTTATGTGGGGGTGCCGAGCAAGGTGTTAAAAGTGGGCGGGGCTAATCTTTGTCTGCCTTGTTTTTGCGCATTCTCCTAGCCAATTTTATTGTCATCATTTTTTTTCGTTGTTGTTGTGCTCTGCCTTTTCTAATTTTTCCCCCCATTCAGCCTTGCACTTTTTAATAATTCAACACTACACCAATGCACTTTTTTCCCCTTCGTCTCTCTTTTTTTTCTCTTTTTTGTTGCTCAACATGTTTTTTTAACGAGCTATATATGTATTCATAGTCACCTAGACGACAAAAACTTCATTTCAGCTTTTTTTCTCATTTTCAACAATGTCGCCTGACCAAAAACACACCTACAAATTGTTCTACGTCAACTCGCGTGGTCGCGCCGAACCGATCCGCCTGATTTTCCACTACTTTAACGTGGATTTCGAAGATTATCGAATGGAAAAAGAGGATTTTGCGGAGAATCGAGATCGTAAGAAAAATTGAAAAAAAAAAACATTTTTTTTTTCAAAAAAATTTTTCAGAAGCGCCCATGCGTCAACTACCCTACATGCACATTGACGGCGGGAAAACGGTGCTTTGTCAGACTGTGGCAATGTGTCGATATCTTGGAAAATCCATATATCCGGATAGATGTGAGTGTGTGGAATTTTAATTTTTTGCTTTGTTTTTCTGGGTGACTTTTTGGAGAAAACTACTTTTTGTAGCTCTCTGGGAATTTTTTTTGTTTTTGGAAAAAATGGAATGCACTTTTCGGAAAATTTCCAAAATCACTTCCTTATTTCTAGTGAAAATTGAGAAAAAAAAGTTTTTTGAGAAATTTCGCTGACAAAAATTATAGCCTTTGAGATGATTACAAATATTTGTAGTTGGCTATAATTTCTGTCTGCAAAAATTGAAAAAAAGGCTCCTCCAACTTCAGCCCAAAACTAGGCCGGCCCTGAAATTCGGGGCCGTGCCAAGATTAATTTCAGACGTAAAAACTAGAAAAAATATTTCTGAAAATTTTGGCCCGGGCCGGACTGAAAATTGGAACAAGGCCAACCCCGAAACTTTCTGAAATTCGGGCCCGAGATAATTCTCAGACATACAAGGTTGAGAATTACGGCCCAGGCCGGACCGAAACTTTCTGAAAATTGGAACCAGGCCGGCTCGAAAATTTTCTAAAACTCTGGCTCGCTCCAAGATAATTTCTAAACACAAAAAATTCAAGAATTTGGAACCAGGCCGGCTCGAAAATTTTCTAAAACTCTGGCTCGCTCCAAGATAATTTCTAAACACAAAAAATTCAAGAATTTGGAACCAGGTCGGCCCGAAAGTTTCTGAAACTCGGGCCAAACGCAAGATGATTTTCAGACATACAAGATTCAAAAATTTGGTCCAGGCCGGCCCTGAAAATTTCTGAAAATTGGAACCAGGCCGGCCCGGAAACTTTCTGAAATTCTGACCTAGGCCAAGATAGTTTCCAGACATACCTAGACATTTCAAAAACTTGCCCCAGCCCGTCCCGACAAAACCAAACTTTCCCAACCAAAAATCAATCCAGGGTTCGGCGGCGCAACCAAAACCGACTCCGCCAAAGTCGACATGTTCGCCGACGCCTTCTCCGACATCTACAACATGGCAATGAACGCCGTCTACGCCGACGAACGCATCAAAGACATCGTCATGGAGCAGTTCAAGACCAACATCGGCCCCAAACTCGAAGTTCAGAATAACCTTCTCAAAAAATCGAAAGGCGACTATTTCGTGGGCAAGTCGATTCACTGGTGTGACGTGTACATTCTCGGTGTCCTTGGGGGACTTGACGAAGTGCTGCCAGGTGTTTTGGACGAGTTGGCAGAGTTGCGCGCGTTCTACGTGAGAATGCGCAATCTTGCCGAGCTACGCGATTATATTTCACAAAATTGGCCAGAAACTAAATACCAATAAAATTTCTATATTTGTTAGAACAAGAAAAATGGAAAGTATGAATCATCTCATCAATAAATCCTTCTCTAGTCACCCTCTTCGTTTCTCACACTATCTCACATCTAGGACATGGGGGGGAGAAAACAGTGCGCATCTCATATATTTAATACATCTTAAGGCAAAATGAAGCGACTACTTTTTAGCCTTGCTTTATCAACACATTTTTCATGCCTCGTTTCGCAATTGTTCACACCGTGTAACGGAAAATCGGCACTTGGCGGAGTTTGTGACGTCAATTCAGATTGTGACAACAAGGGATCGATATGTCTACGTGGAAAGTGTCGATGTCATCCGCACTATGTGGAGACGCAGGATGAGAAGGGAAGGTTGCCAAAGTGCGCGCCATGTGAGTTTTTTTTTTGGATTACTGTAGAATTTTCACAATTTTTTTGGTCTGAAAATATCAAAAATTGGAGAATTTTTTTTGAAATTTAGACCAGCCTAGATATTTTCAATAAGAAATCGAAATTTTTGAAATTTTTCAGACCGGCCCGGAAATTTTAGACCCTTTTTTGTTGAAAAATCCAGAAAAAAACGGCCCGAAAATTTTTAGGAAAAAATACAAAAAAACTCAAAAAATTAACTTTTTTGGAAAGAAAAACTTCCTGCTTAGTTTTCGGGCCGGCCCGAAATTAGTACACAAAAATCTCGAGCCGAAAATTTGGAAAAAAAAAGTTCAAAAAATTCCGGGCCGGCTCGGAACCTTAGAAAAATGAATAGCCGATTTTTTTGGAAATTTCTCAAAAAAATATCGATTTTTTGCAAAAAACATGTTCTAACACTCATCGGCTTGATGATATATAATATATTTGTGAGAGACGCAGACATAACCGTGAATTGTTTGCAATAAAACTCCGAAGAGAGCAAGCTCGCTCTAACGCTAATATCTCTCAAATTTTGCAGTACCCGCAAAAATCGGCGCAAGCTGTTCATCAAAATGTCGCGAGCCTCTGTTCTGTCGCAACGGCGAATGTCAATGCGTTCAACGCGGCACAACACGCGTCTCAAACGGCGAGTGTATCACAACGTCGCGCGTCGGCGATCGTTGCTCGCGTCACTACGACTGTACGTCGCCGTTCTCGGCGTGTCTCAACTCGCAATGCGTCTGCATCTCCGGCACAATTCAACAGGGTTCGCGATGTGTCGCGGCGGCGAATTGTCCGCTCGGCGGTTTGCCGGGCGCGAGTTGTGTTCGTCGCTCTGACCCGTCGCTGGCGTTCAACCTGCCGCCCGATCAAGACAACTGCCCGCCGGGACAAATGTGTATGACGGCGGCGGACAGCAGCGTGGGACATTGTTGTCCGATGGTTTGTCCCCTGGCCAGTCACATTGACACCAAATACTCTTGCGATCCCAGCGCCACGTTGAAATGTCCAGCCGACTCGCATTTTTGCCACCTTCTCTCCGACGGGCAGTTTGCGCAAGCCGTTTGTTGTCGACGCCCGTGCAACGCAATGGTGCCCAACGCACTCTACGCCAACAATCAATGCATCCCGCGCGGGCAGCTCAACTCGGTGTGTACGACGAACGCACAGTGCGGCGGCGGCGAGGGTATGGAATGTGTCAAGGGTCAGTGTCAGTGTGTGGAGAATTTTCATCCGGCTGTTGATGCGTTGACGCACCCGTTGAAGAATCCGTCGCAGACGTGTTCGAGAGATTGTGAGAGTGAGGATTTGTCGAGAGATACGAGTTGTATGAAGGTGGGTGGTTTTTTCTCTGTGTCTCTTTCTAGTTTTCTCTGCGTATCTCTCTCTCTCTAGGTTCCACTGTGTATCTTTTTTTTCGCAGCGTCTCTTTCTGTTTTTCTCTGCGTATCTCTCTTTTTTCTCTGCGTATCTCTCTCTCTCTCTAGGTTCCTCTGTGTATCTTTTTTTTCGCAGCGTCTCTTTCTGTTTCTCTGCGTATCTCTCTCTTCCTTTCTCTAGGTTCCTCTATCTCTTTTTTTTCTCAGCGTCTCTTTCTGTTTCTCTGCGTATCTCTTTCTCTCTCTCTCTAGGTTCCACTGTGTATCTCTTTTTTTTCGCAGCGTTTCTCTTTCTAGTTAGCTCTGCGTATCTCTCTTTTTTCTCAGCGTCTCTCTCTCTCTCTCCCTAGGTTTTTCTGTCCTGTATCTTTCTATTTCTCAGCGTCTCTCTCTATTTTTTCTTTCTATTTTTCTCTGCGTCTCTCTCTCTCTCTCTCTAGGTTTCTCTGTGCATCTTTTCTTTATTAGCTTCTCTCTCTTTTTTCTCAGCGTCTCTTTCTATTTCTCAGCGTCTCTCTATATTTTTTCTTTCTATTTTTCTTTTCGTCTCTCTCTCTCTCTCTCTAGGTTTCTCTGTGCATCTTTTTCTTTATTAGTGTCTCTCTCTTTTTTCGTCTCTCTCTCTCTCTCTCTCTCTCTAGGTTTCTCTGTGTATCTCTGTATTTTTCTCAGCGTCTCTCTTTATTGTTTCTGTCTATTTTTCTCTGCGTCTCTCTCTCTCTATCTTTCCCATAAATTCACAGTTTTGTTTTTTTTTCGGACCGGTCTGAAAAATCTCAACCCGCGCTTTTTTTTCTGAGAATTCTCAGGCCGGACCTGTTTTTCTGAATTCTCGACCCCCCAAAAAATCCGCTCAACTTCCAGACGGTTCCACTCGGCTCTCTATGCTTCATCCAAAAACAGTGTCCCACTAACTCGGGCTGTTATCGCGGCCGCTGCATGTGTCGCTGCGGTTTCGCGGCGAAATCCGGCAAATGTGTCGCGCTTCCAGCGCCATCGACAACCACCTCAGCGCCAGCTCGTTAGTTTTCGATTTTTCCCGGGGGCCTATTTTATCTGTGTTTTTCAGCGGCGATAATTCCCGGTGTTCAACTTCCGCCAGGCAACGATCTGTTCAAGCTGTTTGGCCAATTTTTGGGCGGCGGAAATGCGGCTAACGCGTTCAATTTAGGTTGACTTTTCAGCTCACTTTTTCTCCTTCTTTCATTGATACGAGGTATGAACAAAATAAACATTTTATCGAATTCCCCTGGGCTACTAATTAGGATGTACCCTTAGTTGACCTTATTTTTGGACAACATCTGCACATAATTATGAATTAAGAGGAGAAGGAAGAGGGGGAGAAGGCGAAGATCATTTTTCGCTCGACACAATCCGACAAAATTCGATTTTACACTTTCTACATCCTCTTGACTTTTGCGTTTGGCTAGTTTTTGAAACTTGCAATTTGAGAAAGTCAATTTTTGGATTTTTTTTTCCAAAATTTCTATTCTGATAGTTTGGACCGGTTTTGGGCTCCTTTTCAGCAAAAAAAGTTTGGCCTGGGATTTTTCAGAAAAAACCTAGGCTCGAGATTTTCACATTTTCAGACCGGCCCGAAAATTCTGAAACTTTCTGAAATATTGGATAAATTTCTCCACATTTTTTATCAAAAAAAAAATAATGAAAATTTTCAGAAAAAACCTAGGCTCGAGATTTTCACATTTTCAGACCGGCCCGAAAATTCTGAAACTTTCTGAAAATTTGGATAAATTTCTCCACATTTTTTCTCAAAAAAAAATAATGAAAATTTTCAGAAAAAACCTAGGCTCGAGATTTTCAGAAAAAAAACATAGGCTCGAGATTTTCAGACCGGCCCGAAAATTCTGAAACTTTTTAAAAATTTGGATAAATTTCTTTTTTTCTCAAAAAAATGCAAACTTTCTTTTTTGCTGGCTCCAAAAATGTTGAGAAATCGAAAAACGTTTTTTTTTCGAAAATTTCACACTTTTTCCGGGAAATTTGAGAAAAATAGGATTTTGACATCCAAAAATTTGGTTTTTTGCTGGCCCAAAAAATGGACCCGAAAAAATGGACCCGAAACATTTTTTGGGCGAAAAATCTGACCCAGGAAAGTTTTTCAACCCAGTTTCTGGTTTATTTTGGCCCTGAATTCTTTTGGCTCAAAAAATTGTGGCCCGAAAAGTTGTCTCAACTTTTCTCAAGCAAAAATTTGACCCAGAAAACCGGACGAAAAAACCGTTTCTTATTAAAAAGTGAAATAAACCCAATTTCAATTATTCTGTGCGCGAAACCGCCAAAAAATCTCATCTAATTAAAAACGGGCGGTGCGAGAGAGAGAGAGAGAGAGTAGTTGACTAGTCATTCAGGTTTATTGTTTGCCCAACACTGCCAAATTTTGCCGCGCGGTGAATACGCGTGAGCACCTGCTCAATAGTTTCATTACATGTGTTTTTCGTTGATGAGGGAGAGGGGGGAGAGAGAGTGAGAGACGCAGAGAAAGACGACAGGTTATTCGTGTTGATTGATTGACTTACGTGTGAGAAAAAAAGGGGGCGGGGCTTAGTGTGCTGTTCCTTTTGTTCTTATGTTATAGAACAGATTATTATCTTTTACTCATTTTTTTTTGGCGTCGTCCACGTTTTATTTTCTTTGTTTATGCTTTTTTGTGGAGATCCTTTTTTGGTGAGATAGTATTTGAAAGTGAGAGATTTAGAGAAAGATCTTTTCTTTTTTTTTGTGCCGCTCTGATTTAGTCCTTTTCCCAGAGTTTTCTTACTATTTTTTCTGATTTCCTTTTTTGGCGAGATAGTATTTGAGAGTGAGAGATTTAGAGAAAGATCATTCTTTTTTAGAAACTTTTTTCTGTTTTTTCTCATAATTTTTTGTGCCATTTTTTTTTCGAAAATTTCAAACTTTTTTTCCAAATTTTCTGAATTTTTCGAACTTTCCATTTTTTTTCCTTGAAACTACTGTACTTTCTCCGATCTCCAAGTTTTCTAGAATCTACAGTAACCCGACACTTTCGAAAAAATTTTCGAAATTTTTTTTGGTATCTGAATTTCGGAGATTTTCGGGCCGGTCTGAAATTTCCCAATTTTTTACCCAGAAATTTTTTGTGCCATTTTTTCGACATTTTTCGGGTCGGTCTGGAAATTTCGAAACTTGCCTAGTTTTTTCTGATTTTTTCTAAAACTTCAATTTTTTCTGAAAATTTTCGGGTCGGTCTGAAAATTTAGAACCGTTCCCAGAATTTTCTGAATTTTTCTAACATTTCAAAAAAATTTTCTTCAAAATTTTCGGGCCAGCCTAAAAATTCAAAATCTTCCCCAAATTTTTTTGAATTTTTCTAACATTCCAAAATATCCGGGCCGGTCTGAAAACCAAAACTTTCTGAACTTCTTTTTTAATCTCTGAACTTTCGGGCCGGCCCGAAAAACCGCATTTCCAAATCTAGTTTTCTGAAAACAAAAACCTCAAAAAAAAATGAAACTTTTCCTTTCCGCCAAACTGTTCCGGTTTGACCTTCTGCCTCCGTTCATCCAAATTTTTTTTTGTTCCCAAATCATTTTTACACTCTAATGTCCCAATTAGATCTCTCAATATTAATAAATAGGCGCGCGCGCGCGCAAAAAAATCGACACCACTTGACGAGTTTCAATTCCTCTCCTCTCTGTTTTGCCTTTTTTTTCCGCGCGCGCGGAAATCGAGAAAAAGACTGGGAGAAGGTCAAGTGAATCGACTTCAAATCATCATATGTATGCACTAGGACTATAAATATATTCTAATTTCATTTTCATCACATTTTTGTAGTTTCAAAATGTAGGCCATGCATTTTTAATAAGTTTTTATGGGTTTTTTTGCTCTTGGCGGAGAGAAAAACCAGCTTTTTCCCAAGTTTCTGAGTCAAAAAATTTTATTTTGAAAAAATCAGTTTTTTTGAGACCGAAAATTTTAGGGCTGATCTGAAAAAAATCTATATTTCTTGGTTACTGTAATTTTGTTCTGATTTTCCAAGTTTTCTAGAATCTACAGTAACCCGAACCTTTCCCAAACTTTTTTTTGAATTTTCTCGAACTCTGAATTTCCAAGATTTTCGGGCCGGCCTGAAAATTTCGAGAATTTTTCTCCGAGAATTTTCAGGCCTGGAAACTTTTTAAAAAACCCTAAATTTTCTGAGTTTTTCTGAAAAAAGAGAAAAAAAATTGGGTAAAAAATTGCCTACAGTATTTTTTTCCGATTTTCAAGTTTTCTAGAATCTACAGTAACCCAAAAACTTTTCCAAAAATTTTCTTGAAAAATTTAAAAAAATCCCAAAATTTTTTGAGTTTTTCTAGAAAAAAGAAGAAAAATGTTTTTTCTGGAAAAATACAGTAATCTACAGTAACCCGAAACTTTCCCAAAAATAATTTTGAATTTTTTCGATCTCTAAATTTCTAAGATTTTCGGGCCGGTCTGAAAATTTCCAGAATTTTTCTCCGACAATTTTAGGGCCGGTCTGAAAACTTTGAAAAATGATAGAAAAAGAGTTAGAATCTACAGTAATCCAAAATCTGACAAATCAATACGGTAAGCCTAGGTTACTGTAATTTCAACCTCTCCGAAATTTTCGGGCCGACAAAAAATTTCGCAAAAAACCTTGAATCCTCAAAAACATTCACACATCACCAGATTCATGATTCATATTTGTTTAGGTAAATTTTCTGTTCCCTCCCTGTTGTTATGATTATCGTCAAGGTTGCTTAAAGTAAACACAAAATCGTTGTTTTTTTCTCCTTCATTTTGTCACCAATCTCTTCGTCATTGTCAAGTGCGCGAAATCGCCGATATCAAGCGGTTTTTTGTCGGATTTTCTGTTTTCTGGCGACAAAAACACCGCAGCTCGGCCGAGTTTAATTAGGTATTCCATGCAAATAGAATGTGCAAATAGTAGGTATGTATTTGGAAATTTATGAACATTTTCATCTCGTTTAATCGCTCTCCCACTATTATTTTTGTTTTGGTTGTGATGAATTTTGTTCGAGAGGGGCGGATTAGCCTTTTTCACCTTTTCACTTTTTTTTTTTTCTCTTTTTGCCATATTACGTTTTTTCTTGAAGAATGCAAATTGAAATTGTTTTGTTGTCCTTGTCTAGAGTTTCATGCACAAAAAAAAAACTTGTTCCTTGATTTTTGAAATATGAACTTCAACGCAAACTTTTCTTTTTTTTTTTTTGAATTGAAATTCTTGTCGCGAGTTTCTTTTCATTTACATCATTAGCGCCAATTTTTTTCTAGAAAATTTTTTTGGAAAAAAAAAACGTTTTTTTTGGGGTCCCAGAATCTACAGTAACCCTAAAAGTTTGGCCCGGTTTTCCAGACCCGATTTTTTTTTCACAAAAAATCACTATCCAGAACGTACAGTACTTTAGGTTACTCTATTTTTCCAATTTTCCGAGTTCCTAGAATCTACAGTAACCCCAAAAGTTATAAAAAATTTGGCACGGTTATTCCAGACCCTTCACAGAAAATCACTATCCAGAAGCTACAGTACTTTTTGGTTACTGTATTTTTCAAATTTTCCCAGTTCTACAGTAACCCAGAGTTATCAAAAATTTGGCCCAGATTTTTTTCAGACCCGATTTTTCTCGAAAACTTTTATGGTTACTGTAGTTTTCCGATTTTTTTTTCAGAAAATACGTTCAAAAAAATTTAGATTACTGTAAATTTTTTCCTCTAGTTTTGATTACTGTATTCTTCCAAAAAATTTGGCCCCCATTCTACTACAAACTACAGTAATCTTGTAAAAAATTTACGATTTTTTAGATTACTGTAGTTTTTCAATTTCGAAAACCCTATGACCTACAGTAACCCAAAAAAAAAAAAAGATTTTTTCAGATTTTCAAAATCTCTAGATTCTACAGTAACCCATAAAAAATTTGGGCCAAATTTTTTTAAAGGAAAAACTGACCTAGGACTACTGTATTTTTCCAATTTTCAAAATCCCAATAATCTACAGTATTCCAAGGCGAACAAGTGGGCCGATTTTTTTGGGACCAGAATTTTTCTTCAAAAAAAAAAACATTTTTTTTTTTGAAGAAAAATAGATTCAAAAATTTTTGGCAAAAGTCCAAGCCGCCTTCTTCCCCCTCCCAATAGGATTTATTTACGGACCACCCATATTTTTTTCTGCTGCCCACTAACGAATCTTCTTCTTGCCCTTCCAAATTTCATTTTTTTTTTGCCGTCAGCTTTTCGCCCCGTTACTATGGTAGCCTAGGAATTATTATTCTTAATCCTCTTATTTATTTTCCACCCGAAAATTATTCAACGTTTTGTGAATTTAGATATGCGAAACGACGAAGAATGAATAAACCGATATATTTTCTGATCTGCTGGCTGCTGGCTTCAGCGTTTGGCGAGTTTCAAGCCGATGTTCGATGGACATGCTCGTCAGATTCGATTTCGATTTTTCTGCGAACCACAAAACCGTTCGAAGGGCTGATCAAAACTCAACACGCCAAAGACAACAATAAATGTCAAACCGTCGGGATCGGTACGAATGTGGCCGTGCTGAAACTAGATCTAAACTCGGATGATTGTGGTGTTCAATATGACACAGAGTCCAACTCATATTGGGTTGATATCGATGTGCATTCTCATCCAATTTTGATTGTGGAAGGTGACAAAACTATGAAGATCACATGTCAACTGGATGGAGGGTCGAATGCATCATCGAATATTGTTGAGAATGAGTATGAGATGAGATTGTTGTCGAGTCGACTTCCGGTCAATGTTGTCAAATATTCCCAGCCGTATACACTTCAGGTTAGTCATCGACAAATTCACGGATTTTGGGCCAAAATTGGGCCTCAAATATTTTCAAAAATTCAGTTTTTCGGGCAGCTGAAAAAGTGAGGCTTAGACTGAGGCTTAGACAAAATCTGGTATGAAGACATGAATTTTGGGCCTCGAATATTTTCAAAAACTCTGTTTTTCGCTCTGCTAAAAAAGTAGAGGCTTAGACTGAGGCTTAGGCAAAATCTGGTTCGATTTGAAGACCTGAATTTTTGGCCCAAAATTTCTAAAAATTCAGTATTTCGGACCGCTGAAAAAATGTCAGGCCCGTCATTTTCAGCCCCCCAATCTAGATTTTCAAAATTTCCATTTTTTCTCATCAGAAATTCCAAAGGTCACGTGTATATTTTTCTCAAAAAACATATTTCTATTTTTTGTCACAGTCACAAAAAATCGATTGACTCCCCAAAAACACTCAAAAATAATGTGCGCGTCTTTTTTGCTATATGACGAGACACACACACATTTGTGGGCGTGGCCTAAACTTGCCACGCCCACAAATGTTGTGTATCATCATAAAATATTGGTCGTCTCATTATTTTTATATAAATCTTTTTTTTCTGGTCTTATATTTAGTTTTTGGGTTTTTTCTCCGCTCTCTCTTTTTTCTTAGTTCATCTTGTTTCAGGTGCGCCCAACAACTTCACAAATTCCCAACTATTTCATCGGCGAATGTGTCGCACGCGGCGCCAACCAGACCGTCCAGCTCACCGACACCATCGGCTGCGCACTCTTCAAATCGATAATGTCGGATTTCGCGCGTCGCGACTATGTCGAAGAGGCCGAAATACCGTCAATGTTTCGATTCGCTGCGGCCGCAAAACAACTACGTATCACTTGCGCTGTGATCGAGTGCGACGGGAAGCATTGCGGTGAGCGCATGTGTCAGTCAGAATCGGTGCGACTTCTCGAGAAAACCGCTGCGAGTTTGGAGTCGCAGGAGAGTCGCAAAGTCACGTTGGTTGTTGATATTCAGCAAGAGCAGGTTGAAGAGATTTCTGCGACAACCGCGACCACTACGTCGCAAGAAGAACTGACTACGACAGCGTTACCTTCGCTGATTCTAGCCGATGACCCGGTACCAGTGCCGAAAGATCTGCCAGCATACACTTCTTGTATAGCTGAGTATGACTTCAAAGTCATCTACTATTTATGTATATTTTTAGCAGGTGAGCAAAATTTTCAGGAAGTTATTTTCAACGAGAATTATTTTGCAGTTTGCTCAATCATTGGGTTTACAGTGAATATTATTTTATGCGTCATGTTGAAGCGGAGAAATGCGAAGACAACTTCAGAGCGGAGCCCACCAGATATTCTCCCAATTCCGAAGTCGGCTACGAATCATCCAGATTTTTGGATAATCGAAAATTCTAAACAACCCGAGATGTTTGAAGCCACCTATGCTTCCGTGAGAAACTCTGCACCTTCGGAATATGGCCTTCCCTTATCGTCGGACAGTGGGAGTAACGAGATCTATCGACGACCGCACTTGATCGCGCCAGAAGTTCGACACAGCAATTCGACATTTATGACACATTCGACGACGATGGAGACTGATGTAGATAGTCAGACATCCACTTCCTATCACTAAATTATTACGGGCATGTATGTATTGTTGCTATGGTGATTGAATAAAGCACCTTCTCAGCGCTCGCCCCCTTTTGTTTTAGTCATTTACACTTTTTGTTGTTGTTATGTATATTTAACTGAAAACTTTGAATAGGCACAATTTGCAGATGTTCCGGCAGGACGATAATATTCAGTCGAGACAAGATCCACTAGAAAGTGTCACTGAACATCGAGCTACTTATCAGGAGATTTCTGCGATAAGAACAAGTATTGTCAAACCGCAAGATCAACTCAGATGGGGAGACGAGTCGATGGAGTCGAGTACGATCAATCGATCAACATACCAAGGTGGAATTGGTGAACGATATCAGGCGAGTCGACCGAAAGATCAGATGGATAAATCGAATGATCCGATCGATTCCAACACTATCAATCGATCAACATACCAAGGTGGAATTGGTGAACGATATCAGGCGAGTCGACCGAAAGATCAGATGGATAAATCGAATGATCCGATCGATTCCAACACTATCAATCGATCAACATACCAAGGTGGAATTGGAGAACGATATCAGGCGAGTCGACCGAAGGATCAGATGGATAAATCGAAAGATCCGATCGATTCCAACACTATCAATCGATCAACATACCAAGGTGGAATTGGAGAACGATATCAGGCGAGTCGACCGAAAGATCAGATGGATAAATCGAATGATCCGATCGATTCCAACACTATCAATCGATCAACATACCAAGGTGGAATTGGAGAACGATATCAGGCGAGTCGACCGAAAGATCAGATGGATAAATCGAATGATCCGATCGATTCCAACACTATCAATCGATCAACATACCAAGGTGGAATTGGAGAACGATATCAGGCGAGTCGACCGAAAGATCAGATGGATAAATCGAATGATCCGATCGATTCCAATACTATCAATCGATCAACATACCAAGGTGGAATTGGAGAACGATATCAGGCGAGTCGACCGAAAGATCAGATGGATAAATCGAATGATCCGATCGATTCCAACACTATCAATCGATCAACATACCAAGGTGGAATTGGAGAACGATATCAGGCGAGTCGACCGAAAGATCAGATGGATAAATCGAATGATCCGATCGATTCCAATACTATCAATCGATCAACATACCAAGGTGGAATTGGAGAACGATATCAGGCGAGTCGACCGAAAGATCAGATGGATAAATCGAATGATCCGATCGATTCCAACACTATCAATCGATCAACATACCAAGGTGGAATTGGAGAACGATATCAGGCGAGTCGACCGAAAGATCAAATGGATAAATCGAATGATCCGATCGATTCCAACACTATCAATCGATCAACATACCAAGGTGGAATTGGTGAACGATATCAGGCGAGTCGACCGAAAGATCAGATCGAAACAGGGAAAGTGGCATCTCAATCTGAATCAGGGTAGGAGTCCAAAAGTTCGAAAATCGTTTTTTCTCAACAAGATAACTTTCAGATTGAAATACACCGAATTTCCCATGACACTAAGTGTTCCTGTCGACAAATGGATCTACTCAACGGAGCATCGTTCGTCGTATCGTCCTCAACCTGCCAACTCTTGTCCGGCCGCGAGAATTGTCTCCTCAAAGAAGAGAACACCTGTATATTTGTACTAGTCTTTCAAAAAAATGTTTTATTTGTAATAAATTACTACTAGAACACCGAAATTGACCCGTTTAGTTGTTGCTGCTGAACTGTTTGAAATACCTATGTTTTGACCGACTGAATTGGTTGAGGTGGCATTTCGGGTTCCAAATGTCTGAACTGTCGCCATTGCTGAAAATAGCACCAAACAATGAGCAGACATGAGACGAGAAGGAATATTTGGATCGATGCCAAGATCATGGTGAAAAGGCACGTGATATCTTCTATGAAGCAATGTTGAAAACTTGACTCAAGTGTTGCTACTTTCTGCAAAAATAATCGTTGTGAAATGTGTCCTCGGTAGTATAGTGGTGAGTATCCGCGTCTGTCACATGCGAGACCCGGGTTCAATTCCCGGCCGGGGAGAATTTTTTTTTTTTTTTTTATTTTTTTTATTCACCTTGACTATCGAAACTTCGTCATCTTGAGTGGTATTCGGGCCAAGAAGAGTTAAACGATGAGCGGTGACTTCATAGAGATCATTGGTGAGTTCCAACTTGCTAGGTTCAATTGATCGTCGAACCATGCGATGTCGCGGCAAGTCCAATGACAATTGTCGATCTTCAGACGTCGTCAATATATTCAAATTACATTTTGGCATACAGCCAACTTCACAAGTCTCAATCATAGTATGATAAACAATCTCGGTTTGTTTGGGGAAGCCAGAAAAACTAATTCGAAACTTGATCTTCGACCTGCCAACCTTCTCGATCTCTCGAATAATATCTCGCCGTATCACACAACCGTCTTCATCGATGATCTTCATGATTTTTGCAGGTTTCTTGTCGTTAACCTCTTTTGCAATCAAATTTGTCACAGTAAAATCAGTGGCCGAGTCTTTCACAGTCAACACAATCCAACCCTCATCCCCGATATTCACCTCATTAGCCTCGGTTGAATTTTGAGTAAGGATTTTTAGCGAGAATTTTGGTGTACTTGTGCTCATTTTGCGGGTCTCGTTCTTGGCGCGAACACTCATTTGAACCGACAATGTTTGGTCTTCTGTGAGAATTGGTGTTTTGTGCATTCGACAATTCACTGCCAACATTTTATCGCGAATTGTGACGAAACTTGTCGAACCCTCTTTCACGTGGATTGTTCCTTGATACATTGATGCTTCTTTCGATGGTGTCATACCACATTTATCGAAATCGAATTTTGATTGAAACTCGTAATCTCCGTTGATAGATTCGATACATTGTTTTTTATTTGTCATCATTTTGCCGCTGAAAAATGCACAAAAATAGGTAGCCGAGATGAATTTTTGGCACTTTTCCAGAAAAATTTTGACCTCAGGTCCAATTTTTTGGGACTATTCATAGAGATTTAGCTCTGAGCCCGAGTTTTGGGTCCGAAAATGTTCTAGGCCCAATTTTTTACCAGGCTTTTTTTGGAAAATTTCAGGGAAAATATTTATTTCCAGAAAAAACAAGATTTTATGCTCAATTTTTGCCAGATCTCTTTCTAGAGAAAAGTTGAGGGGCGGAGCTTATGGGAGAGCGTGGTGTGTATTTTTCTCTCTCCTTCTCCGCGTCTCTCTATCTCTCCTTTTTTCTCTATATCTCTCAATCTCTCTTTCTCAGCGTCTCTCTCTCTCTCCCCTTCTCTCTATCTCTCCTTCTCTCTCCCTATCTCTTTCTTTCTCAGCGTCTTTCTTCTTTTAATGCTTAGTTTTCTCCAAAAAGGTTGTATCGCAAACATCTGCCGGGAAGCCACACGCTATATTTTGTGTGTGAAAAGGCGAAAAAAACTCACACAAACATTCTCATGGTCGACGCGCGCACTTCCATTCCATGTTCACGACATTTCAAGGAGACTGAAAAAAGTTTTTTGGTCCCAAAAAAAATCTAGGCCTAAGCCTAGTGGACTCACAATTCATGCAATCGTCCAAATCGCCATGACTCAAATTCTCGCTCATATTTTCCAACGGACTTCGGCCGACAATCCGGGTTGACGCATAATAGAGATAGCATTTTCTGCTCAGTTTATCGTAGGTATATGATCGACACGGATCGCCGACTCGTGCTCGAACCAAACACAGTTGCTCACAATCGTCGGGCGACTCGATTCGCTGCACAATCTGATCTGTCAAGTCGGCAAGCCCGCCTTGTTGAACTCGCATGAAGCTGCATCCACTGCGCGACATTTCGACTACAAGAAACTTTCTTTCTCTGTCTCTCTGTCTCTCTGTCTCTCTGTCTCTCTGTCTCTCTGTCTCTCTGTCTCTCTGTCTCTCTGTCTCTCTGTCTCTCTGTCTCTCTGTCTCTCTGTCTCTCTGTCTCTCTGTCTCTCTGTCTCTCTGTCTCTCTGTCTCTCTGTCTCTCTGTCTCTCTCTCTCTCTCTCTCTCTCTCTCTCTCTCTCTCTCTGTCTCTCTGTCTCTCTCTCAAAACTCACATGTATTACAATTGTTCTCATAGAGATCGAACGATTTGGAGAATTTGAAAAACTGTCGTGGATTGTAGACAGAGTTTGGTGAGACTTTTGACATTTGGCACAGCGATGTTTCGGCGTTGTACAGTGCTGCGCGACAATTTTCACTGGAATTTTTTGAGGCTTAAATCTCAATTTTTGGGCCCAAAAAAATTTCAAAAAAATGTGTAACTCACGTTTCCAGACATTTATTCAAACACTCATCAAGGCTTATCGAAAACGTCTTCAAAATCCAACTCGAATTGGTCAACTCTCTTGCGCCAAATTTCTCAAACGCAAAATTTCGCTTGCGACAAGAAAACTGCGGCAAAATCGCCGCCGTAACGCAAATCTTTCTAGCCGTCGTCGAGTGCGGCAAAATTGCCAACTGCAATTTTGACGCAGCATAGAGTTGGCACAAAAATAGTTGCGTCGTGGCGTCGGGCGCAACGTTATAAAACGCGCACGTCGCAAGAGCCGAACAATATCTCGCGCACTGTGACCACGAGTCGACAGGTTTCTCCAAAATAACCCGACCGCCTGTAGAGCGACCTGGCTCGATGACATAGTTTGTTGTGTTCTGGGTACATGTGGGAAGTGGTTGAGAGGCGGAAAATGCGAAAAACATCAAAATCAACAGCATGACATCTGCAAAAACGAACACATTATGATTGAGCAACAAGCTGCCGAAAAATGTGTCAAAAAAAAAGAAAAAAAAATGTTTACCTAAGCCTAAGAAACCTGCATGTTACGTAACACACGAATTTTGAAGGAACATTTGCTCCGAACAAAAATTAAAACTTTTATGTTAAACTCGACGATGATGACATTCAACGACGCCTAATTAATGGACTTTTCTTCTCGCATTTTAAACCGGAAAATGTTTGGGGTTATTTATGAGGTAGGTTGTGTAAAAAGTTTGAGAGGCCCAAAATGATCCAGGCCCGATGTTTCGGGCCGGGCTTTTTCTTTTTCACCAAATTTGAAAAAAAATACAGCTAAACATTTTCTTGGCCCCCCAAAAATGTGAACAAAAAAGACCTAACACCAATGTGCCAACAGGTGTTCGGCCATAAAAAAAGTGAGGGAGGCAAACCAAGAACCATTCTAGGACACTCCGGTAAACAAACAAACAAACAACTATTATTAATAATAATAATAATAATAATAACAAGTCATTGAAAAAAGAGAAAAGGACATGAAAGTGAATGTCCGAAAACATAATACGAGTGAAAGTTGGAATGGGGTGGATTTAGCCGTTGACCTTTTTATTATTATGCTAATTTTTCCGTGTTTACCTGGAAGAGATGGGTAATTATGGAATGAGGATGTTTGACAGAGTAATTGGAGGGTTTAGCTAATTATCTTCAGGGCCATTTAGATTTCTAGGCCACGTTGTTGGTTTTCTAGGCCACGCATTTCTAGGCCATGTTCTTTGAAATTCTAGGTCACGTTATTTTGGATTTCTAGGCCAGATATTTTTCGCGAACTTTTTTTTTGATTTCTAGGTCACGTTATTTTGGATTTCTAGGCCACGCATTTCTAGGCCATGTTCTTTGAAATTCTAGGTCACGTTATTTTGGATTTCTAGGCCAGATATTTTTCGCGAACTTTTTTTTTGATTTCTAGGTCACGTTATTTTGGATTTCTAGGCCAGATATTTTTCGCGAACTTTTTTTTTTGGTTTCTAGGCCACGTTATTTTGGATTTCTAGGCCAGATATTTTTCGCGAACTTTTGTTTTGATTTCTAGGCCACGCATTTCTAGGCCATGTTCTTTGAAATTCTAGGTCACGTTATTTGGATTTCTGGGCCACGAATTTGCAGGTGAAATTTTTGGATTTCTAGGCCAGATTTTTGAAAATGTTCGGGCACAAAACACCAGGCTAGTTTTTGGATTTCTAGGCCATATATTTGAGAAAGTTAGGCCGCGAATTTCAGGGCCAAGTTTTCGGATTCCTAGGCCACGAATTTCCAGGTGAAATTTTCGGAGTTCTAGGCCACATAGTGGTTCTCAAAAATTTTCTAAACGGGAGATTTCTCAAAAACTGAAACCATAAAAAATGAAAAAAAAAACTTTTCAAAAAAAATCAAGTTTTGCCCAGACCCGACTCGAAATAAATAATAAATGAACCACAAGTTTTCTCGGCTGCTTCTCTTGCAGATTGTCATCTTGACGTGTTCATCAAAAATCTGATCGAACAGGTAATTTTTCAAAAACCTGGGGCGTTTTTTTATTGTTAGAGAATAAGAGACGCAGAGAAAAATGATGTCTAGTCGGGAAAATGGCATTTTGATACATTTCTTGACCCTCTAAATGGGTTAGTAGTAGAGAAAACCGGGCCGGCTCCAAAAAAAAAAAACTCTAGCCAAAAACGTAAAAAAAGCTGGTGAGATTTGAATAAATTTGAATGTGGCGCTGTCGTCTTGCCAGAAAAAAACCAACAAAAACAAGAAGGGAGGCAAAAGCTGACTGGCTGCAAAGTGGAAATAGGTCAAAGCCATGTAATTACATCGGTCAGGCAAAAAAAAAGAAGGGGAGAGAAAGTTGACCATCTGTATCCGGATCTCTCAGCTGTGTGTCACCCAAACAATAACACCACCATAAAACTTGACTTTGTTGTCAGATGCGCCAAAATATAAACAACGAAAAATGTGTGAGGAGCAAAAAAGAGAGGGGAGATTTTTGTTGACAAACATTTTTGAGGGGTCAAAAATTTTGGGCGGAAATTTTACAAAAATCTGTTTGTTTGAAACACATTTTCCAGAAAATGGGTGAGTTTCGGGCCGGGCCCGAATTTCTCAACAACAAAAAAGTTTTGTGGTGAAAAAATTTGAAACAATTCGACCGGCCCGGGTTTTTTCGGGCCCGTTTTAGAGCTGAAATTTTGGTCAGGACCATGAAAAAATGTTTTTTTTTTTTTGTTGAAAATTTTGATATGATATTTGGGACTTTTTCAGAATTTTCTCAAAAATGGCGTAGTCTGAAAACCCAGATTTTCAGTCCACCACTGTTTCAGGCCTGAAATTCCAGACCGGCCGAGATTTTTTGTGATTTTCTGTTGGCCCAAAAAATTTTTCATTTTTTGAATAAAAAAGGTTTTTCAAAAAAATAGTTGTGAACCTGATTTTAGAGCCAAAAAATAGTGAAAAGATTGAATAAACCTCTAAAAAATGCCCAAAAAAAAACAATTAAGACCTCATAAAGTGTAGAAAACGCAAAACAAATAAAGAAACTTGGCGGGGGAGGGCGTCCTCACCCTCTTCCTGATTCATATTTTTCTTATTATTATTATGCCTAATGATATTTGATACCACCAGCACAATGGTAAACAGGATTAGCCGCGACAAAAAACACTCGAAATGCTCTTTTAGCACTGTTTTATTATTTGATCCGATCTCTTGATCATCAACGAAAATGAGGACTTTGTTTTTTTGTCGATTTTTTCCAGTCACACTTGAACTTGACACTTATCTGAACAAATATTCATCAAAAATCAATCATTTTGGAACACACACAACATCAAAAGAGATTGGCGGCAATGTTTTTTTGGTTGGTTGGTTATCATAATTTTGTGAGTATGTCAATAACTCTGCGTCTCTTTGTCTTGTACACTATTTCGCTGAGAGTTGAGCAGGTCAAGAAATGGGTCACAAAAACAAGTTTTTTGGGAAGATTTTTTGCGCATGTTGAGCCTCCAAAAAAATCGATTTTTTGACACTTTTTTGGACAGGTCAATTTTGGGAAGAGTTTTTGCTCAAAAAAATTATACTGAAAATTTCCGGCATAAAAACTTTGGGGGTTTAAATTCGGGGCTAAAAAAGTCTGAAAAATTTTTTTGGGGAAAAAACCTGGCCCTGTTTTCTCGATTTTCAAAAAATCGCAATTCCAAAAACCTCAGAAATTTTCAACAAAACGAAAATTTCCAGAGCTACACTTTCACCACTAAGCCTCAGTCTAAGCCTCACTTCTCAAACATCCTTAAAATATCTCAATTTCAAGATTTTTTTGTTAAAAATTTCCAGAGCTACCATTCCACCACTAAGCCTCAGTCTAAGCCTCACTTCTCAACCGGTGTGTAAAGAGAAATCGAAAATGATAAAAACCAGATTTTTTCCCTCATCAAATAACAAAATGATATAATAATTATCATATATTAAAATGAGATTTGTTTTTTTTATCACTTTTTTCCTATTTTCTCCAAAAACCCTGTCACTTCCACCAAAAGGGAGTTTTTATTGGAGTAAGTTGTTTTTTCGTCAATTTTTTTCTGAGAATTTTTTAATTTTAGCCGATCGCCAAATAGTGTGCACATCATACGCGGTGAATCGAACTCGATGCGTGTTGAATCATCCAAATTTGGGGCCTGAACAAAATCCGGAATGTTTTGACGATCAAAATGATGCAGCATCGAAGAGGACTTTTTGTGCGCTTGGGTGTGAAGAGTCGTTGGAGGCGACGTTGGTGAAAAAGATACCGTCGAATAGTCGCAATTGTGTGCAACACTATACTTATAATATTGAGAGGAGGCGGCAGGATTGGTGAGTGAAAATTTCTAGAAAAAAAAATTATCGATTTTTTGGATTTTTTGACAGAAAATCAGCTCAAAAATGCGGGCCGGCTCGATTTTCAGAGAATTTGAAAAATGTTTTTTGTTGGTTTGAAAGCCCAGGATATCCAAATTTTTAGTGATTTTTCAGAAAAAAATTGTTGACTCGAAAATTTGAAAATTTGGCCCGAAGTTTTGAATTTTTTTTTTGAAAATCAGCGAGGCCTGAAAGCCCAAAATTCCAGTCCGGCCCAACTTTTTCTAATTTTCAGAATTTTTCGCCGGATTTTCTAGCGACTTTTCAAAAAAAAAATTATGAAAAAATGTTTTTTTGACCTAAAAATTTTCGAATCTAAAAAACAGCGCAAAATTCACAGACCGACATAGTTTTTTGCAACGTTTTTTTAATTTTTGAAAATTTTTGCTTAGAATTTTTAAATCTGAAAATCAGGCCAAAAAATCCGGGCCGGCTCGATTTTTTTGTGAAATTTTCAGAAAATTTTGAAAATGTTTTTTGTTGGTTTGAAAGCCCAAAATATCCGGCAGATCAAATATTTTTCAATATTTTTTTGCTCCAAATTTTGGACATGAAAATCAACGTGACCTGAAGTCCTCCGAGCGTCAGATTTTTTATAAAAACTTGACCTCAAAAATCAAAATTATCTAAGCCTCACCTCTCAAAAAAACTCCAGGTACCTCTGGCGAAACGGAACATGCCTCGACACAACCATCACTTTCCATTTGATATGTGGAACACCGACGAATCCCAAAATTTTCTACAGACAAAACGAAGAATTGTTTCTGTATGATGATGCCACTGATTGATTTGTTCAACGGTTCTTTTCTGTAAATAAAAATAAAATATTTTTCTGTTTCTATTATCACAATATTACACATCTAAATGAGAAAAAACAAATCACCGGCTCAAAGAAAAATTACCTCTAATTTGTTTCCAAAAAATTGGTCTCCGAAAAAGACGCCACATGAGTCAGACAAGGTGAGAGGCGTCCTCACTCTTCCTGTCTCTCTTTATCATTATTTTATTATTCACCTTGTTTTGCTATCCCTCTCTGTTTCTCTGCGTCTCTGGTAGATGGTCTTACTCCATTTTAGAAAGGTTAATTTGTCATATGTTTACAACTTGTTTAGTTTGCTAAACGCGCCCCACTGCACAAAGAGTTTTCTTATTTGTTTGCAACCGCGGCACTGTTGTTTTGACCACGCCCCTTTTCTCTTCTCTTGCGCATGAGTCAGACAAGGAGAGAGGCGTCCTCACTCTTCCTGTCTCTCTTTATCATTATTTTATTATTCACCTTGTTCTGTTATCCCTCTCTGTTTCTCTGCGTCTCTTTTCTGTCGAAAGACGCTGTTGTTGTTGTTGTTGTTTCTTCTTACGTCTATCTTCCCATATTGATACTCTATTTTTTTGCTCATTATTTTCTATTAGTAATACCTTTTTTTTGTTCTCAAGTTTATTTTCGATTATTCCCTTTGATTCTGATATTGCATTTCTTCATTGGTTCACCTTTTCTGGTGTTCATTTTTGTCTCATTTTTCTTTTTCTACATGTTCAAAGAATTATTATTGGTATTTTTGATTATTTTTCTTTCTTTCTCTACAGTTTTTACTATTTTCCAAATATATCCGTTCTACTTTTTTCACGTTTATTTTTGATTTTTTTTTGTTTCTCATATTTATTTTGTTGTTACAGGTCTCGTTATTGTGGCTGCGCAAACTTGGGAATCCCGATGCTGAGCAAAGTGGTGGCTCAGCTCAAGAGGCTTCATCCTGGCACCATTTGGAAAGGTAATTTTTTCATAGTTTTTTCTATCAACATTTGTTTTTCTTTCAGTATCGTCGTGTGATGTTAATTCCTAGGCGATTTTCTTGAAACGAATGCCAATATCAAGACGGAGGGGCACTAAAGGAGCTGTGTCTCGTAGAAGTCCACACCCACTTCGTCCCACAACCCACCAAATGTGCAAACGTTTGGTGGAGAAGGTTGCACTATAGGACGATCGAGTATCTCTCGTCTGGTGCAGCAGCGTGATGCCCTGAGAAGTGAAGCGTGAATTGCTCAAACAGGCTGAGCTGAATGGAGTAGGTGATTGACGCCGAGCCCTAAAGACCGATGTTCACATAGGAGTGGCATCGGACTTTCCGGGGTCTTATTATTTCTACACTATATAGCCTCCCCAGGCGATGCCCAGACTAGAAACGTAGCATAGTCGCACAATGGTTTTCCTCACTGTTACGCAGTGGGATGTGCTCAATCTGGCGGAGCAATGCCGATGTGGTGGCGGAGCGATGAAGTCAGGCCCTCTTCGGACAATCTACTCCGGTAGAAGTATTCCTGCCGCGGATTAACGTGTCAGTTGCGGACTTCGGTCCGCTTCTGACAGAGGAGGTTACTCGATGCCCAGACTACGAAACGTAGCAGTAGTCGCAGAATGGTTTGCCTCATTGTGCCCTCCTACTTCGGTAGGTCGCACCTTGGGAGTGCTCATTTCGACTAAAGCTCTGCCGAAGTGGTGGCTTAGCTGTCGAACCCCCTTTGCACTTCTAGGGGCCAACCCAATTTATATGCTCACTGCTGCTGCTCTATGGTTAGTTTATTCACCTCCTTTTTCATTTAACTGTTTTTTTTTTAGTTTTCAGGTTAACAACATTGGTCGACCAACGGTTAAGCTGTTTTGGTGTGGAGGAAACGAAGGTACGTTTTTTTCTATAAAAATTTTTGAACTTCAATTTTCGAACCAATATTTACGTGAAATGTTTTTTAGAAATGTTCACGTTCTTTAAATCTTCCGTACCACTCCAAAATTTTTTGTTTTCAGGTCAACAACAATGGCTCAACAGTTTTGGTGTGCAGGAAACAATCAGCAATGACTATGTAAGGTACGTTTTTTTCAAAATCAAAATTTAAGTTCAAAAGAAAACTGAATTTCATCCAAAAAAAAAACGAAAAAATAGAGAGTGTGTGACCTGAGGAGCGCACAGATAAGCAGAGATAGCGAGAGAGACGAGTAGACGGCGGGAGTGTTTTTCGTTTTGAAATGTTTTTTTTAAATAATATTTTGGTTTTTCTCTGCGTCTCGCTCTCTCTTATGCGATATGCAACGAATAAAAAAATGCAAAGAACTTTTTTCAAAAAAATTTGCAACATTTTCTATTGAAAAAAATGAAAAAAAAGGTCAAAAAAATCAATTAAAAATTTTGCAAAATTTTTTGGAAAATATTAGGTCACGCTTTAGTTTGCGTTTTTTTTTTGCATTTTTTTAAATTGTGGTTTTCAGGTCAACAAAAATGGTTATACCGAGCAAAGGGTCAGTGCTCGGCTTCACTGTCAACGTAATGCGGTTGGGCGAATCTGGCAAGACCTACCCACGACTTGGTGAGTTTTCAAATTTCCCTATACCTCTCAAAATTTTGATTTTCCAGGTTCAAATTGTGATGCTCATCACTTGTGCCAAGTCGAACCAAGCTGCCCGAGTCAATGTTCATTAAATGCACCAGGTATTTCAGTTAAAATACCTTCTCAGAGCTGGTGTTGGCACATTACTCAATGTGCCAGCACTTTCCGGGTCAATAGTTGCTCACAAAACTATTGACCCACCCACTTTTCGGACCGATTCACAACTCACCGGAAAAAAGACTTCGTAGTTCAAAATCCTTGGCAACGGAGTATTGGTTCCGCTGAGGAGATCCGTCTCCTTTCAGAAAAAGGTGGCCACCGGGGAGACGGGGAAACCGTGAGGAGGAAAGGGAGTGGTCCAAATTTGAATCTTGTGAATATTTAAACAAAATCAAGAAAAAATTGTGCATTTATTGAACATTGGTCTTGGGCGGTTTGGGGGTGAAACCGTTGTGAAGCTGAGATGACGCCAGTCATTTTTGGATTGATGACTGGTGGATGGGTGGGTTCGCCGAGCAACGATTGGCGAAGAAGGTTGGTTTGGAAAATGGTCTAGATGGTGACAGAATTATGTTTTTCAGAAGATCGAGGAATCGGACAAGGAGATCAGACGACAACAAGATCTGCCGACAACACCGGGTAGAGCGGTTAGTTTGCTCATAAATTTTTGTAGGTATCTTAGATGAATTGTGGAACGAGCAGCGTGCGAAAACAACATCGGGCCTCAATATCAGGTTGGTTTGAAAAATAGTTGAGCTGATAACAAGAGAAAACATTTTAGGCGACAACACTGGACGACATCGGACGACGAGACTGAATGACGATATCGGATGGGAAGATCAGGTTGGTTTAGAAATGTTCAGGACAACTTCAAGAAACGATTTTTTCAGGCGAAATTGGCAGAGGACAACATTGGTGGAGGACGAGATTGGAGAACGACGACAACATCGGAGAAACACTAACATCAGTGGACGACATCGGACGACGACAATGCCGGAGGACGACATTAGAGGCATACAAGGACAACGAGGACGACAAAAACATCAGTGGACGACATCGGAAGCTTCAAATGACAAGACTGGAGGACGACAATGGACAACGACGACATCGAAGGACTACAACAACATCGAAGGACGACAACAACATCGAAGGACGACAACAACATCGAAGGACGACAACAACATCGAAGGACGACAACAACATCGAAGGACGACAACAACATCGAAGGACGACAACAACATCGAAGGACGACAACAACATCGAAGGACGACAACAACATCGAAGGACGACAACAACATCAGTGGACGACATCGGACATCAGACAGCGAGAACATCAGACAACTAGGACATCGGACATCGAGGACTTCGGACGACAACAACATCAGTGGACGACATCGGACAACGAAAACAACATCGGAGGAATGCGGAAGACAACATCGTAGACATCAATGAACGACAACGACATCGAACAACATCAGAGGATTTACAACAGTGTAGTTTCAAACAAGGTTAGTTCGGACCCGAGCTTGGTTCAAAAAACATTGTGATCATTTCAGGTTGCTCTTCTCGTAGAAGTTGGAATTTGCCAAACACAGGACTCGTCGAAAACTGAACTTCGAAGAAGGTTAACAACATTTTCGAGACGCCACGATCGACGACAACATCAGGACATGAGCTTAGTTTATTTTTTTTTATTTTTTTCAGCAGGTACATATTTTGGGTGAGTTGTGGAGCAAGCTTTTTTCTATGTTTTTAATTTTTTTTTAATTTTTAATTTTCTCTGTTTTTTTTTCAATTTTCAAGATTGTGAATTATCTTCATCGGTGAATTTCAGGCGAGTTTTTTCCAATTTTCCAAACATAAAAATATATAAAAATATGGGCTTTAGGCGCGCGTTTTTTCTAGATACACAGACTGGACGACGGATCGATGGAGCGACTTTGTGTGTTTATGTTATGTGTATGTGACTAACTTTTTGTTTAAGTTTTTCTTCTTCTCTCTCTCTCTCTCTCTCTCTCTCTCTCTCTTCCCTTCTCTCTCTTCTCTCTTCCTTACTGATCAGAGCGGAGATGATTTCCCGGCTGCCGGAGTTGGGGATGAGTCAATGTTTAGGTCCCCTTTTCCAGACCCGGATATGGGAGGGGGCCTTGTCAAAAGGTTGGCCTCACCGTTGGCGACAAGGTGGTAGGAGCAGGTTCTCTCTCTGTCTGTCTGTGTATGTGTGTGTTTGTAAACCTGCTCCGAGCCAACAACCGTAGTAAGAAGCCCCTCTCAAAATGGTAAGTTGTAGTTGAGCGAAAAAAGAAAAAAAGCATGCGCACCGCGAAAAAAAGACAAAATTTGGATTAAATATTAAATTCTAATCATGAACATTTTTTGCAGAACATTATCATCCGCGAAATTCGATCAAGGAGACGACGAAAAGGCTAATTTTGATAAAAATAAAGTATTTTTCCTCGTTTTTTGTCTTTTTCTATGTATTATCACAATATTACATCCAAATGAAAAACAATAAATCACTGACTCAAAGAAAAATGACCTCTAATTTTGAACAGAAAATGAGTTGAGCATCATTAGAGCTCATTTATCGATGAGCCTTGATTGATTAGGCAGTTGAAAAGATTCAAAAAACTGAGAAATAGGGTTTAGGAGTACTGTAGAATTCAAAAATTGCGAAATCCCTGAATTTTTTCTTGATTTGTGTTTACATATATTTACAACTGTACACAAATGAAAATGTAGAGCAATGGTGCAGTGGGTTGCGTGCGAGACTGTGGTGCATGAGGTCAAGGGTTCGGTTCCTTCTTGAGGCAATTTTTTTTTTTTTTTTTTCTAACACAACCACAAATATGGGCAGTCAGGGCCTAAGCCTTAGGTTGAGCCTCGATCCCTGAAACAAATCGTGTGATAAATCTACAAATTTTTTATCATTGGCCAAAAGCGAAGAAGAAAGACAACACAAAAAAAGACCCAAAATGGAAATTGTTCATCAATCATTTTCGTAGGTTTTGGCCCCTATCTTTTCTTCAAATTTTCCCGTTTTTTGTGTGTGTGTCTGTCATACATTTTGATTTATTATCCAACACAATAGTCTAATATTATTTTATTATGTTTGATAAAACACAGAGAGAGAGAGAGAGAGAGAGAGAGAGAGAGAGAGAAGATGATTACTGTAGATGATTAATTACAGTAGTCTTTTTCTCATCGTCGTTGTTGTCGTCGGTTACACCTATCCCCCAAGTTTTTTCGAACAATGTTCATTAATCAAAAATAAACTTGCAAATATTTGGGCTTCGGATAAAATGCGGTTGTTATCATCACAACACGGATTCATAATTGAGTGAGAGAGTATGGTTGATGAGGAGGGTGGTAGAGATGCGTAATTCATCATAATTTTTGGCACAACTGTCTGTGATGATCAATCAAGTCACGACTATTTGATAATCTATTTTTGATTCGGATTTTTTTTTCCTGGAAATCATTCAACACGCTGATCACTTTTTCAATTATCTCCGATTTCAAAAAAAAATCGTTAAAAATTAAAAAAAAACGTTGCCCTAACAGAGAATCGAACCAGCATAGCATGCGCCCTACTCGCACACCCTAACCACTCTACCACTCACGCGACGAATTTGTTTGCTGAAATTTGCTGTGATAAAAAACCATTGACGCGGGATATCTTTTTTCAAGGGCCAATTTCTAGATCGCCCCTATTCCTATCTCAAAGTCCCTTTCCCCCCCAAAAAAAAACCACACCAACATATTCCCCAAATGTATTGGGCAAAAACGAACGAACGGGGAGAAAAAAATGATGAATGTCATCCGATTATCGTCGGCTCCTTTTGTTTTTCGCAACTTTTGTCAAAATAGTATGCTGAGACATGGAGACGCAGAGATGAAATATGGTTTTTTCGAGCAACTAACTCATCTAGTGTTAATCGTGATGATAAATCGGTTAGTGCTCTTTTTTGCTTGAGAAATTAGGGAGCTCTTGTTGTGCTCAAGAGAGAGAGAGAGAGAGAGAGAGAGAGCTCACAATGATTAATGTTGATTAGTTCAAATCCATTTTACACACAAATCCATCTCATGTTTTTCGCCGCTCGTTTTTCACAGCTCTTTATTACATTTTCGAGAGATTTATTTTTTGTTGGTTTTTACTGGATTGATCTATAGATGTTTGATGATTCAGTAGAAAAGCGAAAAAGAAGAAACTTCTGGAAAAATGAAATTCTCGGGCCGAGATTCGGGCCAAATAGGAGGGACCACGAGCAAAACCTGAAAACTTTCTTGAGCCCTGAAAAATTGGAGAAATGAGAGTTTGGGTCCCAACAGGCCCGAAAACTAGAAAATTTCTTAATCTGTCAAAATTTACAAATTTTTCTTGAAAAAAAGTTCGAGAAAATTTAATTTTTTTCCGAAAATATTTTCTGAGACATTTTTTGATCCCCAAATATTCAAGTTCGAGTCCGAACTTCGAAATAAACCAGGCTCGAAAATCTGAAAAAAATTTTGAGAAATTCATATTTTTCAAAAGACTCCAAAATTGCGACCAGAATTTGAACAAAAAACAGGCCGAGCCCGATTTTTTTCAAATTTTTTGGTCCAATTTTCCAGGAAAATTTTTTTGTGACAAGAAAAATTGAGCCAAGAGCCACGTATGGGTGATGCGTCTGGCCCGAAAATATGAAAAAATATTGGAAATTTTTTGAATTCTCAAAATTTATATTTTTCGAAACTTTCGGCTCGATTTTTCAAGGAATTTTTGAGGCCTACAAAAATAGAAAAGTTGACAAAGTTTTGTGATTTTTTCATCTACCAAAAATGGAGCCCAGGTTAGACTGAGGCTTAGCCATGTTTCCGGTCCCAAAAAAGTTGCATTTCCAAACTTCACAAAAACACAGGTCCAGTGGATGTTGAACTAGTCTCTAAATACACCAATTCATCATTCTCTTCTCTCTCTCTCCTCTCTATCTCGTTATCATTATTATCATTCGACCGTCCTGATTGGTTATATATGTACAATCAAATGATGAATTACAGTATGACACAATAACGCCTATTTGGTCATCAATCATGTTTAGAATAACACTATGTTTTCCTTCTTTTTTTGTGTGTTGCTACTAAATACGTTGGATTGCAATCGATAGGTCTTGAAGATGGGAAAAAAATAGGAAAATCGCTAAGCCTCACTGTAAAATCGCTAAGCCTCACTTTTTCTCGATTTTCTTTTTTTTTCCCCCTGTTCTGCTGACTGTGTGCCGATTTTTACGATACAAAAGGTAGTAGAATTGTCGGTTGATTTACGAGGTTCACTTGCATTTTAGTATCGACCATAAATCCTTGGCACCAATTGCACGACCACCCCAAAAATTTACAGCCTATTGTAAACTTTTCTGTTTTTTGTTTGATGTTGCGCGCCCTCCCTGAACGAGGTATAAATGGAAAAATGAAAAAAAAACGACAAAAATATACCTTAAAACGTCGCGTCAAAGTGATTTATGGTGTGCCCCTAATCCCAAATTGCACCCTTTTTGCTTTTTTTCATTTCACACAAATACAAACGTCAAATAAATCAACATATTTTGAATAATTGCCACTGGCCACGGTCCTTTTGGGTCTGGGAAATATACACACACACACACACAAAATGCATTATTTGACGATTATTTATTGTTTTTTGAGAGAATTTTTGAGGCTTGAGACTTTGAGAAATTTTCTAGAACAAATCTGAAAGAATCCGATTTTTTACCCTCGGAAATCAATTTTTGGAGATTTTCCGAGGTCGATTTTTTGGCGCCAAAAACCTAGAAATTTAAAAAACCTGGAGTTTTTTGGGTTTGAGATTTTGAGAAATTTTCTGAAACAACTCTGAAAAAAATTTTTTTTTGATTTTTTTAAAAAAATCGAATTTTTGAGCTCGATTTTTTTTGGGAAAATTTTCCCAGGTCGATTTTTTGGCGCCAAAAACCTAGAAATTTAAAAAACCTAGAATTTTTTGGACTTGAGATTCTGAGAAATTTTCCAGGCCCACTCAGAAATTGAGGCCAAACTTTGGAGCTCGATATTTTTTGGAAAATTTACCGAAGTCGAATTTTTGGCGCCAAAACCCTGGAAGTTCAGAAAATCTGATTTTGGGCTGAAATTTTTTAACTCGAAAATTTTCCAGACCAAATTTTTGAGCTTGATTTTCTCACAGGTCTAATTTTTGGCGCCAATTTTTTTTACTCGAAAAAAATTACAAAATCAATTTTTGGATTTTTCCCAGGTCAAAAAAAGTTGGATTTTTCCAGACCGGCCCGACTTTTTCAAGATTTTTCTCAGAGAAAATTCTGATTTTTAAAAAAATCAGACCGGCCCGAAAAAAAAATCAGTCTTCCAGATTTTTTCGATGCCGAAAATCTCATTTCAGGCCGAAATTTCCCATTTTTTCTCCCCAAAAAAATTCTCTCAAAATTTCAGCCCAGGTAGTTTTTCTACAAAATTACCAGGCCGAAAATTTCGATGCTGCAAATCTACAGTACTCTTTTCAAAGTGTTATGATCCAAAAGTCCCTTTTTCAAAAAGCAAAATTCCCAGGGGAAGAATTAGTGTCAAAGTACACGGATGAAGATTTGTTTGTGTGCGTTATGACAGCAGGCGATGATTAATGGCGCCCATCACCAGTTGTGGTGATCTATCACTTTTATGTACGTCGCTCATCATTTTTCGATAGAGATTAGATTTTTCTTCTTCTTTTCCTATTCTTTTTCCTTTTTTTTTATTGTTCGACTTATAAAACAATGGACAATAATAATAAAATAATCTTAATTGGAAGTAGGAAGAAACCTGAGACGACATGAGGAAAAGGAGGGTTACTGTAGTTTTTGGGGTCTGAAAAAATATCGGGAAAGTTGGAGACAACTCACGGGAAAGGCGATGTGTCATAGGGTGTGTGAGAGTTCGGGCCGGTCTGGAAATCTAACATTTTTGAAACCCTTAAAATTGCGAAATTTCGGATTTTTTTTTTTTTTTTTTAACTTGGGCCGGTCTGGAAAAATCTAAAACTATAAGTCTCGACTTTTTCGGGCCGGCCCCGAATTTTTCCAAAATTTCAGACCAGATATTTGCGGCGTAAAAATTTCAGGCAAAAAAATTTCGAGAATTTCAAGGCTCAGAACACTGCTTTTTTTTTCAAATTTTTGAATTTTTCATTTTTCCGAAACATTGATTTTGATCTGAAAATTCGGATAGTTTTTTGGCGGCCTCAAAAAACTCGGGCCGGTCTGGAAAGAAAAATCCAAAAAAAAATGTACTGTAGCTCGAAATTTTCCGAAATTTCAGAAAAATGTGATTTTTCAGCCCGAAATTTTCCAAAAATAGGTTCTGTAGATCCCTATCTCCCAAAAAACAAGAAAAATCTGCCCCAAAAAAAAAACGCGGAAAATAAATGTGGCTCATTTCGTGAATTAATTTATGATTTTCGCTTGTCATTCCCTTCCAGAGCAACAACAGCCAACCAAAAAAAAAAAAAAGACATAATTCATTTGGGCAGGGTCCCAATTTATGAGTTGCCGCCCGTCTTTCGTTTTGATTTATTTGCCGAGATAGTGAGAGGGACGAGGATTTTTTTTCAAATTTTTACTACCTTCTTTTCGAGACATCGAACTCGATTGATTTATGTGTTTTTTTGTGTGTATGTGTTTGAAAGCAGAATAGAAGAGGAGAAGAAAAATGTAATGAGTTGTGTGTGTGTGTATTTTAGATTGTTATCGGTGTGTGTGTGTCGCTTTTTTCGCCGTCGCCAACAAAAAAAAACAATGTTGAGGTGTGATGAATTGCCTGAAATTTCGCGACAAGAACAGCCTTTTGATCGATGTTTTTGCAATTTTGTGCAGAACGTAGATAACAATGTTCTCAATGATTTTTTGAAGACAAAAAAAAATGAAAAAAAAAAAAAGTTGCCCCCCACGGAGAATCGAACCAGCATAGCATGCGCCCTACTCTATCACTCTATCCACTCTACCATTCACGCGACGAGTTTGTTTGCTGAAATTTGCTGTGATAAAATTAAAAACGAGAGGCCTCAATGGAAAATTCTGAATACACAATGTTTTTTAGAATGGTCCTAAGCCTCTGCAAATGCTTTTCGCCAAGATTTTTAAGCCTCAGATTTTCCAAAAGTGCCCCCCACCGAAGATTGAACTAAAACAGTCAGCCAAAAAAAAATCCAGTCAGCTTGCCTGTCTGCCTGTCTGTCAAACAGCCGTTGTCAATCATCATCGATCATTTTAGGGTTCCCCCCGCCTTCCTCGTCTCTTCATCATTTTACAATACATACTTTTTCATACATACATACATACATACACAACATTCCCTCGAACAACAACAACAATGGGTCCTTGTTGATTTCAGCTGCTGCTGCTGCTCGAAAAAAATATGTGAGACAGTATTTGAACTCATTTATCTTGTCTTCTTCTTCTTCTTCTCAGCCGTTGCCGCCAGATATGTAGCATCAATAATTGATGTGGGAAATGAGAACACTATTTATCACCCCAGTTTTTTCAGGTCACGGAAACCAACAAAAAATAGACTTTTTATTGGGTTTTTTTTGACGATGAGGCTGAGATTTAGGAACTGTGAGAATGAGAGCCCTGGGAATGTTGTGCTCAGAAGTTTGAATTTTCTGAGCTTCTAGAATTCAGGCCCGGGTCAGCGGAACTTTGTTGAAATCGCGCCATTTTTCTGAGATTTTTCAAAAATCGAAAAATTCGGGTCGGCTTGAACTTTATGAAAATCGGGCCCGATAAATTTTTGGGCCATTTTTCTGAGATTTTTCAAAAATCGGAAAAGTTGGCCCAGCCCGAAATACATCAAAATAGGGCCCGATAATTTTTCGGGCCATTTTTTTTGAGATTTTTCAAAAATTGGAAAAATTGGCCCGGCCCGAAGTTCGTTCAAAATCGGGCCCGAGAAATTTCTGGGCCACTTTTCTGAGATTTTTGAAAAACTCGGAAAAATTCGGCTCAGCCCGAAGTTCATCAAAATAGGGCCCGATAATTTTTCGGGCCATTTTTTTTGCTCGACCCGAAATTCCATCAAAATCGGGCCTGTAAATTTTCGAGCCATTTTTCAAAAAAAAATTCAAACACCTCAAAATTCTCAAATCGGTAAACAATCGAAAAAAATTTAACCAAAACTCATCGGGCCCCAAAAATTGTGGCCCTGACATTTTTCAAACCGCCCTGATCTCGGCCCAAATTTTCTCCTGATCTCCCAAAAACTCTCTTACTGTATCCACTTCCATTTATCAAAAAAGTCAAAGAAGAAAAAGACTGCTGACAATCACATCAATCTATCAACAAGTGTGTGTGTGTGTGCCGAGAAAACAACCTAACATTTCGTTTTGTGTGCCATACTTGATTGATTTGCTCAAAATTGAGAGATTCTCTAATCAATCACCCACATTTTTTTGATCCCCTTTGTCTATGTGTTTTTTCTTGAGCTTCTCCTAGCGCGCGCTTTCGAAACAAGTGAAATTGCTCCCAAATGGACATGTGTCAAGAAGTGTGATTTGTCAAAAATCGTCTGTTTTCATCACCACAACGCCACCCCAAACTCCCCTAACGCCAATTTATCATTATTTTTTGGGGATATGTGTTTTTGTCTTCTTCTTCTTAGGCTGCTGCTGGTTGTTGTTGTTATGCCATGTTTGTTGGTTAATCAGTCAGAGAAACAGTTGTTGGCACATATTATTTATTAGGTTTTTGGGGTGCGCCCCAGTTGGTCAGTCGAGTTGATTTATTTATGACTAGCCATTAGTCAAGTGTAATATTTGAGTGGCGTAACGATCTGCTTTTGGCTGACAAAGATGAAACATAGAGAGATTACTGTAGTTTTTTTTGGGACTCGAAAAATTTTGAAAATGTTGCAAACAATTCATGGGTCACGTTTTTATTTAGGCCGGCCTGGAAATTTTTTGAAATTTTTGAGATTTTTTTCAGAACGAAATTTCGAGCCGGCTTCGGAATTTTTTGATTTTTTGGAAGAAATTTTTTGGCCTAAAATTTCGGAACTTTTTTTGATTTTTTAGAAGAATTTTCGGACCGCCTGAGATTTTAAAATTGTCTCAAAAGCGCTCAAAACTCAGAATTTTTCGGGCCGGCCTGGAATTTTTGAGAAGAAAATTTTCAATCTCTAAAAATGGAATTTTTGGGCCGGCCTGGGAACTTTTAGATTTTTGAGAAGAAGATTTTTCGGTCAAATTTTCAATCTCAAATTTTTCTTGACAGCAAAAATTCAAAACAGGATTAACCTGACACAGAAAACATGTCTCAATTTCCCCAAAAGCCTTACAAATCTAATCCTCTTCGCAGGTGTCCTTATCCGCCAATTAGAGCTCCTCTTTTTCATTAAATCCTGCCACCTGCTCTCCCCAATCTCTCCACTAATTAGAAACCCTTTCTAGTGTCGGTCAGTAAGAGTATACCATAAATAATAATTATATCAACAAGCACTCATGTTCACCACTTCAAGTGTTTGTCATTTAAACGAAGTGAGCCTTTGAGTGAGGCTTAGACTGAGGCTTAGGGTCAGCCTCGAAAATTTTTGCGTGTATGAAAAAATTGCATTTGACACAAAGATTGATTGCTCTTGTTATCAATCAATCAGTTTTTTTTGTGTGTGTTGGCGAAGAAAAAAAAGAATTTTCTGAAATCGAGAGTTGTTTTGTTGAGATAGAAAAAAGAGAAGAGATGATTTATTGTATGTAGTACATTTCAAGTAAAATGATGGATTGGATTCTTCAAACACACACAACTAACTTTTTTTTTTGACTATGCCGCTCTTTGCGCACAGTTTCGACACATTTTTGATTGATTGACGAGGGTGGAGGCTCTCTCTAGCCTCATTTTTCTTTTTCAATGGCATGATTGGTGTTTATTTTTTCTTGACATTTTGAACAGCGAAAACTACAGTAATCCTAGGAATTTTGGGAGCATGTTTCAATTTTGACAAAACAAAAGATTACTGTAGTTTTGGGAGCCCTCGGATCGGACATTTTTACCTAGTTTGAGATTTTGAGACCCATTTTTCGGGCCAAAAATGGCGAATTATGAATATTGTCGTGCGCGCTGCGTGTCCGCGAGCGGTCTCCATGTGTCTATTTTCAATTTTTCAGATATTCTCAAAATTTCAGGATCTTATATCAATGACAAAACCTCTAACTTGTCAATAATAGATAAGATCTCTCTTCTCCGCTCTATACACTTTGTTCCTCTTCTCCTTGTCTCCATCATTCACCCATTAATCTTATCCAATTAAACACCCCATCACCTTTGTCGTCGTCGTGTACCGCCCATCAAATACGACACAACACAACACAACCCATTAATCTAATACGACACAACACACAGAGAGGGGGGCAGAGAGAGAGAGGGGGGGGGGAGAGCTCAGATGTTTACAACGACGGCCGGCCGGGCGGTCTTTTTCACCTTTTTGGCGCAACACTGATTAATCGCTTGTTTTATTGGTTTTGAGGGTGGGAAGATTAGTCAAGGTTGGAAGGGAAAAAAATAAGTGTTTTTCTAGGTTTTTCGGGCTGGCCTAGAAACCGAAAAACGTGGTTTGATATTTTCGGGCCGGCCTAGAATCAAGAAAAAAACATGGCTCGATATTTTCGGGCCGGACTGGAAATGGAAAAATGATCAAAAACATGATCCGACATTTTCGGGCCGGCCTGAAATTAAGAAAAAATATGGCCCGATATTCTCGGGGCTCGACTAGAAAGCATTGACATTTTCGGGCCGGACTGGAAAACAAAAAAAAGTGGCTTGATATTTTCGGGCCGGTCTAGCAAAACCTCATAAAAAAAATATTTCTCTGCGTCTCTCATACCTAGAGAAAAAGAATACAATATCTGCCGAAAACAAATACTCATCGATATGCGTTACATAAGTAATAGGAGTAGTAGGTCTTCTCTTCTCATCTGACAGTAATTTATGGGCGGTCATAAAAAAGAAGAAGAAGAAGAAGAATCGTTTTTGATTTGCCCATCTGCTATGAGAATCATCATCATCATCAAATTTCGAAAACGAAAAAAAAATATTATTAACTTTTTTATTATTTTGTTTCGAATGAGAAGAAACCTCGTATCACACATTGGTAAATATTTACAATTTACAGCGAAAAAACCAGATTAAATCACCCGTTAAATGTAACCAGAAAACGAACAACGAATAAAAAACAGTAGATGGAAGAGAATTATTGTGGCATTGAAGACATGAGCCGTTGAGTGTACATGGCTTGAAGTGGGAATGGAAGCATCAGCGGGTTGAGCTGCGGTGGCATCGTCATCATTGGTGTCGTCGGTTTGGCATAGGGGTTGAATCGTGCCGCCGACGTTGAGGCCGATGAGGTTGGTCGAGAGGTAGGGGTTTTCATCGGACCGCCCGCGGGTGGAGTAGTGGATTTGGTTTCAGTGGAAGCTGGTGGCGATGGAGTATGGACTGTCTATAAATATTAAATTAATATTTGCCAAGAAAAGGGGCGCTTGGCGCAGTGGTAGTGCGCGCAGCTGGTGATCTAGAGACCAAGGGTTCGAGTCTCAGCGTGAGCAATTTTTTTTTTTTTTTTTCAATTAAAAAAAAAAGTGATGAAAACATACCTTAACATGGTTTGTGAGCTCTTCATCATCGGCAAATTTCTTGCCGCACACCCCATTTGGCTCTGCCCAATTACACCGGATCTTTGGCGATGCTTTTGGTGTGGATTGTTGCTGTTGTTGTTGCTGAGAAGCTGCGGCAGCTGAGGCCAACAGCGATTGATAAGAATACGCGTTGAAAAGTGGATGCATCATATCAGGCACCGCTCCCGACGCTGATGATGTCGGTGTGCATTGAATACATCCAGGCGTCATACATGGTTGACGCATCATTGCGAACGGACACGGCATACGTGTCATGGGAAACGCAGGAAATGCCATGGGATACGGCATCATTGGGTTGAAAAATGGGAAGGGCATTGGTGGCATCGGTGGAAATGTGCCAGGTTTTGGCAAACCGGGAAATGTCATTGAAGGCGCCTCTTTTGACGCGGGTGTTGAGCGAGGTGAAACTTTCTTTGGCGCACTGCCAACATCTTTCTTTTCCACTTTTTTCGCCGGACCATCCGGAAGACCGATTGTCTCACAAGTCTTGGCCAACAGAGCAAGAGGCGATTTACCCGGCTCCATCTGAAACATAAAGAGTAAGCCGAAAAATTCACAACAAATAGAAAGAAAAACTCACAGTCTTTGGTGTAAAATCGGTAATATATTGTGAATGTGTGGACACCATAATTGCAGAATTAACTAGTCAACGAAATGTAGAGTGAGAGAGAAAGAAAAAATGAAAAGGAAGACGAGGTGTGAAGCGAGGAGGCGTGGCGTTGGGACGAGAATCGGCAAATGTGGGCGGGGCTGACGAACGGAGACACATTGGGGAGGAGGCGGGTCATCCCCCGTCACATTTATCAGACAATTTATGATGTGTCAATTAACAAGGGGGGGGGGGGAGAAGAAGATGTTGCAAAATTGATGAGGCTTCTCACTGTGCGACTAGATTGATTATGGGAAATTTGAGCAGCAGAGGAATTGTGTACATCGTTTTCGGGGGGATAGATATTTTCAGAATTATTAGGCCAGGCCAAAATCCAGGGGCCCGAAAATCCGAAGCCCGAAATTTGGGGGCCTTGAAATTTTCAAAATTTTTTCATCACTCTTCATGCACGCAAAGTTTTTGAGGCTAAGCCTCAGTGTCCGATACCCTTTTGGATGAAATGACAAACACTTGAAGTTCAATTTTTCGGGCCGGCCTGAAATTTTTTTTCTTCCTAAAAAAATAGTTTTTTTAAGAACCTTTTTATCACTCTCTTCATTCACGCAAAATCTTTGAGGCTAAGCCTCACTCTAAGCCTCAGTGTCCGATATGTCCGTCTTTTAGATAAAATTCTCCAAAAAAAAATGATCCGGCCCTCAGCAAGTCTATATTTTTCAAAAATTAGAAAAAAAACCTCTAAAAGAATGCGCAACCCTCAGCAACCCTTTTTTATTGTTCCAGAGTACTGTAGTTTCAAACAAAAAAATATAAAAAACCAATAAACCCATGTGTTATCTTATCAAAGGTTACCATCAAAAAGGGACCGCTAGTAGGAGTAAATATAATTATATGTTATTTATAAATACTAACTCATTACGTTTATTATGACAAGGTGTCAATCAATCACATCCATCTGGGGAAGAGAGAGAGGGGGGGGGGGGGGGAAGGGTGTCAAAATTAGGTGCAAAAAGTTGGAAGAGCAGAAAAGTGCATCCTAGCTAGCTCAATTATGCATTATGTTCTCACATCAGACTATTTAGTTAGTCATGTATGTAAGTATTAAATTTCTATGGCTAGATCAAATTGCATCGGTGTGGTCAGACACATGTTTTTTTTTTGTTGTTATTTGCCAGATGCCCTTCCTTCCGTTCAGGTAGACATCATCTTCTTCTCAAATATAAACATTTATGAGTAGTAGTAGTAGCAGCACAAAGAGCCAAATGCCGACCGATTTAATAATGAGACGGGTTACTGTAGTTGTCTCAACACCTTGTCATGTTTTTTGTCTAGGAGGTGTTAATGCGGAAGGGGTGAATATGGGAAGTTATGGTCGGTGACACCATACTGTTGTTCGCACATTTTTGTTGGGAAGGAGGTGTGAATTTTGAGGGACTTTTGAATGTTTTGAGTTTTTCGGGCCGGCCCGATTTTTGAAATTTTTGATCTGCTCAAAAAAAAAATTCTGAGAAATTCGGAAAATGCGCGATTTCTAAGATTTTTGCATTTTTTTTTTTGAAAAATTTCTAGAATTTTGACGAAAAACTGAGGCTTAGGCCCAGGGTTAGACGAGCAACGTCTCTAAAAACTCTGAAAAATCATATTTTTTGGGAAAACCCAATTTTTTAAGGCTTAGACTCAGGAGTAAATTTTCTTAAAATTCTGAGAAATTCGGAAAATGCGCGATTTCTGAATTTGTTGAACTTTTTTCAAAATATTTCGGGCCGGCCCGAAATTTTCACGCGGCTTCTAAATTTCCTGTTTTTTTTTTTTTTTGAAAAATTTCTAGAATTTTGACGAAAAACTGAGACTTAGGCTCAGGCCTAGGCTTATATAAGCATCTTCTCTAAAAACTCTGAAAAAATGGGTACTGTAGTTTTGGCGTCTCAATAAATTTCAGATTTTTTGAGATTTTATCTGAATTTTTTGTCGGTTTTTTTTTGCGTCTTTCAAAGGAGACGCAGAGAGAACAGATTTTCAGGGTCACGTTTTTTTGAAACCAGAAAAATCCCGGAAAAAACGAGTCCGGCCCGAAATTTCTCCAACAAAAAAAGCTCACAAAAAAGTTGTATCGTTATAAAATTTTCCAGCTCATTGCGTACATTGCGCGCAGCCATTTTGTTGCCTAATAAAACACCCATACAAAAACACGTTGTCACATTCAACAACAACCAAAAAAAAAAAAAAACAGGCGAATCGGCTTTAATGACCATGTTATATGTATGTCATAAAATGTGTGTTCAAATAGGTTGAAAACCCATAAAATTCATTTTATTCTCGCCGTTTTTTTCATTCATTCATTAAACAATCTCTTTTTTCTCTCATTTTCTCATAGGGCCCCCGGTAGATGAACAAAAAAAAGAGGAGTACTGTGTATGTTGACAAGGCGGCTTGTTTGATGTTGATTAATTCAAAGTGACTGGGATTTGAAACGCTGCAAATGACATGAACAAAAAAGGGTTGGTGATTGTTGAACATTTGAAACTGCTTTTTTTTCTGGGAAGTTGAATTTTTGTGGTCAACACTTTGGTTTTTCTCGAAATCTAAACTTCGGGCCGGTCCAGAAAAACTTTTAGCCTAGCTTGACATGACCCGGAGCGGCTTAGAAAGAAAAAATTAGATGAAATTTCCAGACATTTCGAAAATTTACATTTCAGATTGAGGCTTAGGTCTCCTTCTGGTTCGGATTTTTTTCAAAATTTAATTTCAAGACATTTTCTGATAGTTTTTCCCGAAATCTGAATTCCGGGACGGTCCAGAAAAGCTCAAACTTTCAAGTTTTCCAGAAATCGAATTTTCGAAATTTCAAAAAACTGAAATTTTGAAAAATTCACATTTCAGATTGAGGCTTAGACCTTCTCTTGGTTTACCAATTTTCTGGTTCTCATCATTTTTTCAGGCCTAAACAAACTACAGTACTCCCGGAAGCCGAACCGCTCCAGTTTCCGGTCCGACAATTTTCACCAAATTTTTCCAGCCCATAAAAACTACAGTAACCCAAGAAAAAGGGACCATAATCTTTTGATTTCCAAGCCATATTTTTCCAGCTAAAATCTACAGTAACCCAAAAAAAAAAGGGACCACATTTCTTTGATTTCCAAGCCATATTTTTCCAGCTAAAATCTACAGTAACCCAAAAAAAAAAGGGACCACATTTCTTTGATTTCCAGGCCATATTTTTCCAGCTAAAATCTACAGTAACCCACGAAAAATGACCACCACCTGCTGTCCTAGTAGTCATGTGTGTATTTCTTAAAAATTAATCAAATAATTCTGCGCGCGCGAATTCAAAACCGATTGTCATATTGAATCAGTGTCATCCTCCTGTCACCGAGTGAACTTCAAAAGGCTGCCGACATGTCAATCAGAAACATAGAGACCCCCTTCTTCTTCTTCTTCTTGTTTTCTGTCTCATCCGATTTGCCTGGTCAAATAGTTGGACACAGACTGTTGACATATGTTCCACACTTGACTGACACATACATACATATACATTTAGTCATCCGAGTAAACAATAACTTCCGAATATGGTCAGGTAATAATTGAAGAGGTTGTTGCGCAACCGTTGGACCTGGCAAAAAGAGACAAAAAACAAATGGACTGTGTCGCAAATTGTCATAAAACGAAACATTTTATGGCTATCGCGCACTTTCATCTCATTTTATTGAAACTACTGTAGATTTAGAGAGGGGGTAATAAAAGTTGTGTATGTCTCCCGGACAGGTGTGATGCTTTGCCGACAAGACGAGGGGGGCCATCAGACAAAAATGTGATAAAAAGGTAGTTGTTGTTATTATTATGACAGGTGCAACATGTGTTTTTGTGTCTCTCTCTCTCTCTCTTTGATGTGAGTGGGAACAGGGTGCTAAAAAATGAAAAATTTGATTTTCTGGTTCGTTCCGGCTAGAGTGGAAAATGACAGCGACAAAATCAGAAAATTCAGGATTTGAAAATCTGGGAAAATCAAGTTTTCAGACCGGTTTTGGAAAATTGTCATCAAAATTTTCTGAAAATTTTCCGAGCCCAGTTTTTTTCTCAAATTTTCAGCTCATTTTTTCAGACCAGCCCGGAATTTTTAGACAACTTTTTTAAAAAATCAGAAATTTTCACGCTTTGACAATCTGGCCCGGCTCGGAAAATCCAAAATCTGGAAAATCGGGCCGGCCCGGATTTTTTCTAAAGAAACTAAATTTGACAGAAAAGGGTTACTGTACTGTGTTTTTGAAAAATTTTCAGAATTATTACGCCAGGCCAAAAACCAGGCCCGAAAATCAAAAGTCCTATTTTTGAGGCCAGAATTTTTTTCAGAATTAAAAAAAATAATAATTTTCTTGGCCCAAAATCAGACTTTTCTCATTATTTTTTCCAAAATTTTTCAACAAAAGTTAAGCCTTCAATTTGAATAGCGCTAAGCCTTGACTTCCCAAAACTCAAAAAAATGCAATTCGCACCAAAATGTGTGACTAGTCCTTGGTGCAAAGTGTGTATTCTACATCAAAAATCGTTGTTTTCCTCACTCTCGACAAACAAAAAAAAAGTCAATAAAACCGTTGTTATGTATTTTCGAATGCCTCCTCCTCATATCAGTTGCAATTTTTTTTTTTTTATCACCCCCCGTCCTCGTCTCATTCTCATTCATCAACCCATCGTTTTACGACGCCATCTCTATACAAAAAAAGAGCCCGACACACACGATTGTCATAAATAAATCGTTTTATCTTTACGACTACTGTCATGTTTCGATTTTTATGAGCACAGGGATTATTTTCAAGGCAAGGAACTTGTGTTTCCATTTTGAGAGGGAGGGGGGCCTTGAAATATCAAAAATGAAACGGGTTTTTTTTTTGTTGGAAAAAGGCCTGGCCTGTCTGTTCCGATTGATTTATAGCCTCGCAATTCTTTGTGTTTGTATATTATTGAGAAAAGAAGAAATGACAGTAATTTATTGATCCTTCTTCAACAAATATATAAGAGGGGATTTGCTCTCTCTCTCTCTCTCCCCCTTTAAGTCATTAATCATACTTAATTATATACCGTATTACATCATAATACGATAGATGTGTCCTTCTTCTCAAATATGTCCAGCTTTGTTCGTCGACCGCCCTTCAAGGGGGTAGATGAACCGTGTCACAATTTTATATGTAAGGTCACATCTGCTGGCGTAACAGTTTTTTGTGCTCGAGTAAATTAAGACCGAGTGGGAGGGGGGGGGGGGGAGGCTTAGGCTTAGATTTTGTCATTTTTTGACCCTGAGATGTTTTTGTCTCAATTTGGAAGTGTTGCGATTTTCTGTTTTTTTTTTAATCTCAAAAAATCTGGAAAAAAACATGACTTACAGACGTTTTAACCCCTTGTTCATATTTTGAAACCAAAATTTCTCAATAATCAAAAAAATACTTTTCTCACACTTGACAAAAACACTGCAAATTTGTAATTTTTCACGATTTTTAAACATTTCTGGGTCAAGAAATCCAATTTTTCAACATTTCTGGGTCAAAAAGTCCAATTTTTCAACAATTCTGGGTCAAAAAATCCAATTTTTCGTGAAAAAAAACCGCAAAAGTGAACCGGCACAAAGATCTCCCAACGCCTACAAGCAAGCGCTCCCACTCCAGCTTGAGGCAGGTTGGTCAAACGATCAATCACCGGGGGATACGTATTAAGCCATGAAACCACAACATGACGGCCACACAGTTCTTCGTGGGGTCTTAACTTGGGGTGAAAGTTGTTCGCACCGACCCGGCCTCGAACCAGCAACGTCTGATTGTTAGTCAAACGCGCTAGCCACTCGGTCAAGTTGCTACATGTCTTCCCTCTCACATTATTATGTTTATATCTCATCACACAACCAGACGACGAGAGAGAAAGAGAGTGACGGCCGTGTTTGTCGGTTTCTAGGTCACTCTTTTTTTTTGTTTTTCCAATTTCTAAACATTTCCGTGTAATGAATTGTGATTTTTCAGAATTTTATGGATCAAAAATCGTGATAATTTCGCCTTTTTCACATTTTTCACACCCGTTTCCACTCTGTTCTGCGATTTTACCTAAAATGGCACCCTATTGTGTATGCATGTCAAAATGGGAAGTCATATCGACAAAGTTTTTGAAGTGAGCACTCTGATTAAAGGGATATTTGATCCAGTGGCTTTCACACAACTATTAATTACCATCATAAAAAATATTAATAACAGGGGAGTACTGTACTTTGAAGTACACTTTGCGAGACAATTGCTTTGGCGTATTGCGCAATTGGTCCTGGTTTGGGGGTTTTTTGGAGATTTTGAAGTTCTCCTATTAATTTTGGGCCGTTTCAATGCGGCCTGGAATAAAAAATTGAGAAGAAAATGCTTTTTTTCTTTTAATTTTACCAAAAAAAATTGGAAGAAAACCAATATGGGCGGGGCTTAACACTCTACATTTTCGTTAAAGGAACCGCACACAGTTTGAGGAAGAAAACAATGCAGAAATTTAATTTTCGCGGAAAAACTGTGCGCTAAAATTGCAAAAAAAGTGGGCGGGGCCTAATGTAAATGTAGGAAATGTATGTAATCCACGTGTGAGGGTCACGTTTCACGTTTTTAAATTAAAATTTTGAAAAAAACAAAAAAAAATTTTTCTCCGGTTCTGGTATTTGTTGACCTGATCTCTCGAATAGCACTTGAACACATATGCACATGTAACAAAAGTAGTGTTGTTACGTATGTAGTTCTAATCTCCTGTATGTTATTTGTGGCGTAATCAAAATTATATGAGGAGATATGGCGTAATGACATGTACGAGTGAGACACATTTGATGTGAACCGACCGACAAGTGTTGCGCAATGTGTCACCATGAGTTTTGGGGGGGGGGGGGGGGGGGGGGGTTATAAATGATATCTGTTTTTGTTGTGCGTTCTGGATGATTGATGACAAGGGCCCTTTTGCCTTCTGTTGGGTTTTTTCTCAAAGTTTGAATCTTGGAAAGTATTTAAGAAATATCTGGACAAAATCAAATTTCAGTCAGATATATTGGCAAATAAGATAATTTTGAAACAGTAAAATTTTCAAAATTTCTGGAGCTTTCAAAAAAACATACATAAAGCTCGTTTAGAGCGGTTTTCAGGCACATTTTCTCGAAAAAATTTCAGATTTTCTAGATTTTCCGGAGAAAATTAAGGTAATCTAATTTGAAACAGGAAAAAATTGGAATTTTTTTTTTTTTTTTTTTGAACATTTTTCAGGCTTATTTTCTCCAAAAAATTTCAGATTTTCTAGATTTCTTAACTTAAAACAGTGAATAAAATATCTTTTTTCTGAAAATTTCCAGCTCCAAATTTCCAAATTCCAGGCCGGCCCGGAAAAAACACCTTTTTGGGTGGATTCAGAATCGGAACACAACCAGAAACATTTTTTTTGGCTAGAAAAAATCGGGTTTTTTCGTGAATTTACTCTGAAAAAGTCCAGGCCGGTCTGAAAACGTTCAAGTCCCACCAAAAAATTCAAAAAACCATCAATTCAATCGAAAATGTGTCGTCGGGGGGCCCAATAAAAACCCGATGGGTGTTCTTCAAAATATTCAAATTTCGCCCAATTTATCATCAGGCGCCTGTTGTTAACAGGGTGGTCTGTCGGCGTCGTCTTTTTTGAAGTGTTATACAACGACCAAAAAATGACACATCGAGGAGGTGTGATGGATTTATGATGTGTTCATCTGGCGAGGAGGCAAAAGGAAACGACACGATTGATGACGGGGGGAGAACAGGAGCAGAAGGTGGCTGGGTGGGTGCTAAATAAATTATTTAATGATCCTAAACATTTTACGACTTCTCTCCCTCTCTATTCACAAAGTCATGTATGTTCCAGGCCCCGTCAAGATGATAATTTTACGACTTTTTGCGCATCTCCCGCCGCGCGCATTATTATTATAATTATGTATGTGTATTCATATATTTTATTTGCCCAGTTTTATGATCAAATTACAACTTTTTATTGATAATTTTTGATAATATTAATTGTATTGTCGTTTGATGGCCGCAACACGGATGTGAGAGGGACCGGAAAACAAAACTACAGTAGTCAGAAGCTTTGGGGGGAAAAATTCAGAATATTGACACCGATAATGAAACTACAGTACCCCAAAAACCAACATTTTTGGCCTAAAACAGCCTAAGCCTTTCGATCCGGCCGGGATCGAAACTACAGTACTTTCAGAAAATTCCGACACCTCTTGAACCGGAAACAAAACTACAGTACACCAAAAACCCACACTTTTTGACCTAAAAAATGAAACTACAGTAGTCAAAGCAAAGCCATTTGATCGGGCCGGGACCAAAACTACAGTACTCCCAGTAAATTTCAACAACAAAACTACAGTACCCCAAAAACCCAAACTATAGATTTTTGAGGAAAATTTTTTTCTGGCCTAAAAAATGAGGCTACAGTTTTCGAAAATAGGAAATTTCGAACCGAGATCAAAACTACAGTACTCCCAAGAATTCTTCGGTCTGAAAAAAACAACTATAATACTCCGGAAAAATTTAAATTTTCAAACTTTGGACCGAATCAGAAACTACAGTACCACCAGATCCGCACATTGTCAAAATTAGAAAAAAAAATTTCGTCACAGCCGGGAACCGAATTGCTAAAGAGAGGACGCCGTCAACGCGTAACAACGTTTTAAAAACGAAACATTTCAAAAATGTACAGTACTCAAATTTTATCGTAACATTTTCTGGGTCAAAAAGTCCAATTTTTCAACAATTCTGGGTCAAAAAATCCAATTTTTCGTGAAAAAAAACCGCAAAAGTGAACCGGCACAAAGATCTCCCAACGCCTACAAGCAAGCGCTCCCACTCCAGCTTGAGGCAGGTTGGTCAAACAATCAATCACCGGGGGATACGTATTAAGTCATGAAACCACAACATGACGGCCACACAGTTCTTCGTGGGGTCTTAACTTGGGGTGAAAGTTGTTCGCACCGACCCGGCCTCGAACCAGCAACGTCTGATTGTTAGTCAAACGCGCTAGCCACTCGGTCAAGTTGCTACATGTCTTCCCTCTCACATTAATATGTTTATATCTCATCACACAGCCAGACGACGAGAGAGAAAGAGAGTGACGACCGTGTTTGTCGGTTTCTAGGTCACTCTTTTTTTTTTCACCAGATCCGCACATTGTCAAAATTAAAAAATATATATATATTTCGTCACAGCCGGGAACCGAATTGCTAAAGAGAGGGCGCCGTCAACGCGTAACAACGTTTAAAACAAAATTTCAAAAATGTACAGTACTCAAATTTTATCGCCGAAACAAGTGACAAACCGAATTTCTCTCTTTCCATCATAAATTTGTTCATTTTACGAGCATTTCAAAACTTCCGAAGAAGAGAAGAGAAGACGATAAAAATTGAGAAGAGAAGAACATAAAACCGCTCCGACACCAGGCCGATCGTTTCGAAATTCGCGCCATATCGTAAATCAGATGACATCTTTCACTGTGTTGGCCGGCCGACAATGAATTAATGTGATTTGTTGAAGAGAGCAGTTTATATCGGAAATGGGTGTGGGAGACAAAACATCATAAATTGTTTGTTGGGTTAATCGGTGACATCTGCACAATGATGAATTGACTTTTGAAATTTGGTAGGGCCAGGGTTTTTGAACAAAATTTTGAGAAGAACTTTCCAGGCCGGCCCGAAAACGTTTAAAATACTTTTTTCAACATCTGAAAACTTCTAAATTTCAGAATTTTTATCAAAAACCTTTTTTCAGGCCGGCCCGAAAACGTTCAAATAGCTCCTGGCCCGGATTGGTCCTAAGATGACCTCTTTAGAGGTTTGCCCGGTTTTCCAGGCCGGCCCGAAACTGGAAAATCTGGAATTTTTTGGGAATAATTTTGGGCTCAAAAATCTGGCCCGTTTTTTTTTTTTTTGAAAAACCGCCTGATCTGAAAATCTAAAAAATGAGATTTATTGAAAAATTTTTGAAATTTTGGCTTAAGAAATTCTCTTTTTTCAGGCCCGCCCTAGAAAAAAACTTAGGTCCTTCAGATTTTCGACTTTTCAACTCATCACTATTTATATAAATATCCAAACCCGATCAAATTCTCACCCCATTAATTAGAGCAATTATATTGTACTACACTAAACAATGTGTGATCGACGTGTGTCAGAAACAAAAATGACATTTGTGTACGCAAAAAACCAAGGGGGGGGGGTCAATAATTACTTTTTCTCCTATAATTGGACAGGGACCTATATCAAGCCTAAGCCTTTTTCCAAAATATCCTAAGCTAGCTAAACAAAAAGTGTTCTCGACACCGTAATTGTTGTTGTCACCTTTTTCTGTCGTCCTAGTCGTCGTGCTTTCAGAGATGTTTATCTTGACACTAAAATTTATCGACGTTCGCATCTTTTTCTCCCTTTTTGCGCATCTCACACCTCTCGTTGACAGGTGGAACTGATTTAGGGGGATTAAGTATGTGTGTGTGTGTGTTGATTTTTGGGGGGTCTAGATTTCGAAGCTTGGGAAAAATTTGATCTCTTGAACTTGTCAACTCGAAAATAATCAATTAAGCCTATTAAGTTTTATCAGAAATTGTAATTGTTGAGAGAGTACGAGACGCAGAGAAGTATAGTTTTTTTTTTTTTGGAAAAAGTCAGTAGACTCTATTCGAAGAAAACGGTGATATTTTTCTATAGTTGTCTGGGTCTCTCACTCTCTTTCACTTCCTATTTATCATTAGATACATAGAGATTGACCAGTCAATTGTTTGCATTACAATTTTGTTTTGCGGAAAAAGAAAAAAATGGTATAACTTTGCTCAAAAACAAGATTTTTCAAAAATTCCTGAATTTTTGAAATCGGATTTTTCCAAAGATTCTAAAATTTTTGAGATTTTGAAAAAATCTCCATTTTGAGCCAAGTTAGGAGCTCCATGGGGAAAATGTTATAACTTTGCTTAAAACCAAGATTTTTCAAAAATTTTTGATTTTTTGAATTCGGAATTATCCGGAGATTATAAATCCACACAATTCTGCTTCTAAAACTTTTGAGATTTTTAAAAAATCTCGATTTTGAGCCAAGTTAGGCCTGCTGAGCTTGGAAACTTTTAGAGCTCATAGCTTGGCTCAAAAATGATATTTTTTGAAGATCTCAAAACTTCTGGATTCTCTGAATCAACCTTTATAACTTAGCGTTTTCTAAGCCGACCCAAAATTCGAAATCTTCGAAAAAAGAGAATTTTTCGAAAAGAACAAAATCTTGATGAAACCCAACATCAATTATGTTTTGTTTGTGTTCATTGTCATTAATCATTGTCAAACAAAAATCTCCTCTTCTTCTTCTTCTCAAATTTTTTTCAGAATCAGTGTATCGGATCAGTATGTCTCTCATTTCTTCGGCAAAAGTGTCACAACCTAATTCATCAATTTTTCTCCGCCCGTCGGTCTTCGATTTAAGTAAATGTTTCGAAACAGAAAAAAATTGTGTTTTTTTCTCGGTATTTTTGGCGCCTCTTCATTCATCCGTTCGAATTAGAATCAAAATGACGGATTTTGAGTGACAACACCAAGGGGGTTTCGAATATTATTCATCTGGTTGAAGAAAACGGAACAAGACAGAGAGGGGTAGACAAGGTCTCATTGATTAATAGAATGATTAATGATTGAATAGTAAAGTGTTGGAATCCCGCAGGTTTTTTCGTGTCGCAGCTGGAGTCCATCATGAGTTTGGGTAATTATCACTCTATCATTCAACGTTTTAAACCGCCTGGTTTTGAGGGGACGTGGCGAAAAATGGGCTGTTGAAAAACATTTTAAACAATTTTTTGAGACTGAGGCTTAGAGTGAGGCTTAACTTTTCAACAACAAAAAATCCATGTGGTTTTTGGAATCAAAATGATTGGAAAACAAGAGACGTGAAATATAAGAGACGACAGAGAAAAAAAGAAAAATCTGGCCTTTTTTGGAAAAAAAACCATTTTCATGCCAGCCGAGCAAGTGCGCTCTAATGAACACACAAACATTTTTTTGCGGAGATTTTTTTTTCGAAATTTTTTAGCTTGAACAATTGGTTGCCTTTCATTGAATGACTAAAGTTTGAGATTTTTGAAAAAATCAAAGTTTTTTTTTTGTAAAAAACGCAAAAATGAACCGGCACAAAGATCTCCCAACGCCTACAAGCAAGCGCTCCCACTCCAGCTTGAGGCAGGTTGGTCAAACGATCAATCACCGGGGGATACGTATTAAGCCATGAAACCACAACATGACGGCCACACAGTTCTTCGTGGGGTCTTAACTTGGGGTGAAAGTTGTTCGCACCGACCCGGCCTCGAACCAGCAACGTCTGATTGTTAGTCAAACGCGCTAGCCACTCGGTCAAGTTGCTACATGTATTCCCTCTCACATTATTATGTTTATATCTCATCACACAACCAGACGACGAGAGAGAAAGAGAGTGACGGCCGTGTTTGTCGGTTTCTAGGTCACTCTTTTTTTTTTGTTTTTGTATTTTTTCAACATTTCTGGGTCGTTAATTTTTTGATGACAAAGTAGTGATTTTTCCCCCAATTTTTATGATGTCAGCAAGTACCGGAAAATGATAAAAAATCAAATTTCTGCGAATTTTTCAGGCCAAGATCACGTACAACAAACCTTTTTTTTGGAGGGGGGTGACGAAAATCGCATCTAATAAATTGTGCAAACTCGCTAAATGTGTCAAAATGGCACCTGCTCTTTCTCTAAATCTTTTGGGCAATTATTTGAGCTCCCAATTTTTTGTAGGGAGAAAAGTGTGCAAACCGATAAAGAAATTTATCAATTTTTTTGGTCTCTCTGATAAAATTGTGATATGAAGCAACAGTCCATCATCAAATATTTTATGATCATTTTTCCAACTTTTTTTGCTGCTCTCATTTTGCTCTTTTATGAGAGACACGTGGTTCCGGAGGGGTACTGTAGTTTTTCTCAGAAAAGTCGAATTTTTTAGGCCTTCGGGAATTTTCAGGGTTTGATATTTAGTTTTTTGAAATTGAAAATTTTGTTGACCCCTTTTTTGAAAAAAAAAATTTTGAAAATTTTGATTTTTGTAAAACTGAGGCTTAGCCTTAGGCTTAAACATTTTTTGAGCCAATTTTGGCCAAAAAACATGTCTGGCTCTGTAAAAACCTAGCCGAAATGCACCGAATTTTTTTCGCAAATTTTCAAAGTGCACTTCATTCTTTTATCATCACATAGTGCAACAACGCCACCAAGACAACTCGAAAATAATCCGCTTACTATTCGCATTTTTTCCAGAGATTCTTGCAGGGAGGGTTTGCGGGACAACAATCGACTCGAATCACATAGCATCAATATTTTTGAGTAAGTTTTTTTGCTCTGTAAGGGAACCTATAAGAGTGAGAGAGTGCTCAAGTATCGTTAGAGCGCGTTTGCTCTCTCTAAATTTATGTAATTTGAAATTTTCCCGAAAGGTCATTCAACCGTGTAACCGACATTCGTACGGGATACGCAAGGTGGTATACTTGTGTGTGGGTTTTGTCTGCGTTTCCTAAGGTTAAAGGTTTTATTTTGCTCTGTTTCTCTGCGCCTCTCAAAGCCACAGGCTTCTAGAAGGGTCTTCGACCCCTTTGAGTCATGAGAGAACTAAATTTTCGTAATTTTGACGACCCGAAAACTGCACGTGACGTTGTGAGATCAGCAGTTTTTGTGTTCAACCTACGTTTCGAGGAAGATTGACATAGTGTGCTCGTTGATAAGGGTTGGGTGATAAATTTTTGACGGTTATCGACACATTTTTTTTTGAATTATGGTTTTTTGAAAAACTCACATAGATTATGAGGGGAAATTTGAAAAAACAACAAACTACAGTACTCCAGAACATTTCCAAAAACCAAAAAAAAAATTTCTTTAGAAAAATAATATTAAAATTTTGTTGAAAATCGGGAGTTTTTCTCAGGAATTTTCGGACATGATTTTTTTCTGAAACTTTGAAACTTTTGTTTCGAAAATAATCAAAAACTAGGAAAAAATCTCTGATAAATTTTTTTTCTTCAAAAAAAAAATGATTAAAAAAAATTCCCACAACGGGGTTCGACCCAACGACCGTTGGATTAAAAATCTGTAGATGAACCACTGCGCCACGCTTCTGCCGAGGCTTAAATTTAAAAATGGATACACATGATTTGTGTTTCTTCTTCTTTTTTTGTTTTTCCCGTCAGTTTTCTCAATTTTCATAGCCACTTTTCCCAGGTGGGTCCCAGAACGACCGCCCTGCCCAAAAACTGATGAAAAACATTTTCCCGATATAAAAGTTGACCTTTTTATCAGCAAAAAATTTGCATTTTTCCGTCTCTAAACAATTTTCAAAAACAATTACAACAACAAAACTAGAAACCAACTCACCTCCAGAAAATCAATAACAATCAAAAATGTTTATCAGTAAGAATAAAAAATGATATCAACAAGCAACTATACTAAAAATGAGTGGCAAATATGGGTCCCTTCAGGTTTGTGGACCAGTCTATCACAAACATTGCCTAAATTTCAGATGACAATTCTTGTCGACGACACATTCTTCAAACCCGAGATGAGCAACGACTCGCAGAGCACAATCATCTCGACGTCCGACGATGACGAAGAGCCGCCAAAAGACAAGGGAAATCTCGTCTTCCTGATCATTCTGTTGAACGGGATCGGTGTTTTGCTACCGTGGAACATGTTCATCACAATCGCACCGCAATATTATGTTGATTATTGGTTCACGGTGAATGGGACGAAGACGAGTTATGCCAACGATTTTATGACGGCGATGGGTATCGTTGCGCAAATTCCCAACATGTTGGTGGCTATTATCAATGTGTTGAATATTATTCGCGGGCCGCTTTTGTATCGTATTGTTTCGCCGCTGGCTGTGAATAGTGTTCTGGTTTTTATTATTCTTGGTTTGGTCATTTTTCAAAGCCCATCGGATGCAGGTCAGCTTGGCGTGGTTTAGATTTTCTTTTTCTGTTTTTCTCTGGGTCTCTCTCTCTATCTCTCTGCGTCTCTCTCTCTAATTTTTGAAATCTGAAAATCTGGAATGATTTTGAGAAAGTTGACACAAAACTAATTTTGAAAAAAAAAAGATGTTCTCTGCGTCTCTCTCGCTCTCTATCTCTCTTTCTCTGAGTCTCTCTCTCTCTAATTTTTGAAATCTGAAAATCTGCCCTAATTTTGATAAAGTTGACGCGAAATTAATTTTGAAAAAATAATTTTCTCTGAGTCTCTCTCGCTCTCTAATTTTTGAAATCTGAAAATCTGGCCTGATTTTGATAAAGTTGACGCAAAATTAATTTTTGAAAAAATAATTTTCTCTACCTCTCTCTATCTTTCTCTATCTTTATTTCTCTCTCTATCTCTATTTCTCTCTCTACCTCTATCTCTCTCTCTCTCTAATTTTTGAAATCTGAAAATCTGGCCTGATTTTGATAAAGTTGACGCCAAATTAATTTTTAAAAAATAATTTTCTCTGCGTCTCTATCTTTTTCTATCTCTCACTGCTTCTCTCTATCTCTATCTCTCTCTCTCTCTCTATCTCTCTTTCTCTCTCCCTCTATTTTTTTTCCTTTTTTAAAGCCTAACGTTGGCCTGGAAAATATATCTGAAATTCAAAAATCAAAAAATCAAAAACTAGACCCGCCACGATTTTCAGCTCGCGGTTGGTTCTACATCGTCTCGCTCATCATCATCATGTCGATGAACGCCTCCAACGGTCTCTACCAAAACTCGTTCTTCGGCCTGGCCGCCGATTTTCCGGCAAAATATTCAAACGCCGTCGTCATCGGCACCAACATTTGTGGAACGTTCACAAGTATTTTGGCGATTGTTGCCACGCTCGTTTTTTCGAATCAACCCAAAATGGTGGCGCTTGTATATTTTGCCATCTCCGTTGTCATTCTTTTGATTTGTCTTGGCTCGTGGGCGTTTTGTCGACAATTGGTGAGTTTTCTACTTCTCCTCGGATCTTCTTCGCAACTTTTTTTTTCTAGAAATTCTTCAACTATTATATTGACAAAGGTAACCGTGCTCGAGCCCTACAACAAGCTTCCAAGTTTGATTATCGTCTCTACTTGAAAACCTTTAAATACGTAAGTTCTACACTTTCAAAAAAAAAAAAAAAAAATTTACGCGTCGTGGAGTCGAACTCTCGACCCTCTGACTCTTGCAAACGCGTTACCTGTTAAACCAACACGTCACACATTTTTCCCAAATGAGAATGTTGCTTTTTTTGCAGTGCTGGAAACAATATGTCAGCGTTTTCTTTGTATATTTCGTAACACTCTCTGTTTTTCCCACAATTTTGGCCGGTTTCGAACCGTCGAGCACTGTATTCCCGATGGATATCTACTCATCAATCGCGACGTTTTTGAACTTCAACTTTTTTGCCGCGTGTGGTTCAACAACTGCTGATTTTATCAAAATTGTAAGTGATAAGACTTTTTTTGGAGCTCAATTTTCTCTTGCAGGTCGGTGCTGACTATTTAATAATCCCGTGTTTGGTGCGTATCCTGTTCATCCCATTCTTCATGTTCGCCAACTATCTGCCAGATCAACGACATCTCTATGTTCTATTTTCAAATGAATGGATCTTTTTCTTCGGCAATACAATTATGGCATTTACTAGCGGTTATTTTTCATCTCTTGGCATGATGTATGCTCCAAGGTAGGCGCGACATTTCGAAACCGCGACATTTCAAAACCGCGACATTTCGAAACCGCATTGAAATTTTTGAAAAGTTTGACAGTTTTTTCACCAAAAAAGTTTTTTTCGCCGTTTTTGAATGTGTGTCGCGACATCTCACGGGTTTAGGAGAAAGGCTATCAACTTGTAACCGACAATCTTGCAGAGTATGCCCTCCTGAACTGTCAAAACTGGCCGGTCAATTATCAGCTCTCTTCCTCGTCACTGGCATCACTGCTGGTGTTGGCTTCACCCCTCTCATCACGTTGATGGTCAAAAGTTTCTAAAGCATAACATTGGTGTATATTTTGATTGACTAACACTCTCACACACAACAAAACATTAAACGTGTAATAAAATTTTTGGCACACTTTCTACAAAACAAATACTTCGAATCGCTCCCGAACGGGAGGAGCCATTTGTTGGCACTTTGGATGAGTTTTGGTCTAGGGCGAGGGCGTTGCAAGAAACCAAAAACCCTTTGAATTGAAAAAATGGCAAATATGATCGGTTCAATGATGACGACCACTTCACGGGGTTTATTTGGATCAAAGAAAAGTTTCAAATTTTCAAAAGTTCAGTGTTCCAATGAGGTGTACTATATTGTTTGTCTACTTGGAAATTTTGAAAGAAAAACTACTCAAAAACAAACAAATAACTGGAAAATGGACTTGGACTTGGGAAAAATAAAAAAAAAACAAAAAAATATTTCGCACCGCCGGGAATCGAACCAGCCTTGTGCGCGTTGTTATAAAACGGCACCACTACACTATCATCACCTTGTTGAACTTTGGGGAAAATCGAACGGAAAACATAAGCGTCTGCCGCCGTCAACGCGGCGCAACGTTTGAAAATTCGAGAAAAACGGAGTATCGTAGAGAGCACATCTTCATTCAACTCATTTTTTGTGCGCAAACAAAACCAGTAGCTTAATTTTTGATCTACAATACTATGTTCAAACAATGTTTCACACCATGTCAACTTCTCCAAAGAAGTCAAATAACAAGCGAAACAGTTAAAAAAAAACGAAGAGCAAACAAGAAAGTACGAGTGGACATTGTAACTATTTAAGTCAACCAGTAGTTGTCATTCTACAACTTACCTCACAGTTCGATTACTACAACAATGATTTTCGGAGCACTCGTCAGCCTGTTCGCCTTGGCATCAACTGCGCCAACTTATGGGCCAGATTTTAACAATATTCAATACCTTCACAATATTTCATTGACCTATCAAAACGGTTCTCTTCAGGGTCTTAACACTATCGATGGATGTGAGTTTATTTTTTTTTTATTTTTTTATTTTGAAAAAAATGTTTTTTTTTAGTATCTGGCGTTGACTCAACTATGGCTCAAAGTCTTAAAAGTGCTATCAATGCTGCTCTCCCCGGATACCTTAACCTCACTTCAACTGGAGCTCCACTTAACCTAGTCAACTCGTCGTCCAACACTCGTAGCAAACGTCAAGCTAACTCTACCTCAACTACCACAACTACACCTTCATCAATCACTACTTCTACCCAACCCTACGGTAATGATGAGGAGTTTTATGCTCGTACCGATCTTGTTCACTTCCAAGTTAACATTAATGATCTTCAAGGAGCTGGTAACTAGGTGTTGTAATTTTCGCGCATTTTTATGTATATAATTTTTTATGTTATGTTTTATTTTTGAAATTTTATAAATTTGAATAAAAAATTGTTTTCTTGAATATTTTCACATGAGTAAATAGAAATTAGTAGTTCCAAATCTTCCGAAACAAAGCTAGGTCATGAGAAAACACATAAGTGAAAATTGAGTTATTCATTTTCTCATGACCGCATTTTTCAGAGTGAACTTTTTGACGAAAAACTACAGTTTTTTCACAAAAAATAATTAATTTATTCAAAAATAATAAAAATAATTCGTGCTGCGCCTTTGATTGGTCTCGCTGCGAAGACAGTCACCATTAAATTTTTATTTTTTTTTTTTAATTTCCACAATTTTTTTCAGTAAACTTCAAAGTTTTCCATGCTGATTTACTTGCTACTAACGACTTTTCTAATCAAAACCACTTGCGCAATTAATGTATTGGTATGGGCAACGACAATAGGTAGAAGCCATGTGTCATTCATGGGCGGATTGGCAGATTTAATTATTAATGATGGGAATAATGTGGTGAGTATTGGTTTTTTTTTTTTGAATAACCCACATGTGTTGATTCAGACACTTGTATTGCTCAAAAATGATCCGGATGTTAATATAACTGGGTCGAAAAATGTTGAAAATATAATAAGATTTGAGTCGTCTCTCATTGAACGTGACGAATGGTCGTATTTCAATTTCAAACAAAGCGAAGTTTTCAAAACGAAAACTATTGACATGGGCGATTTTTTCAAAATGCAAAGTGTTAATTCGCGAATCTGCCGAAGTCTTCTTGATGACCCAGAAATGTTGAGCACCCTGAAAAACGGCAATTTCGACGTGGCCGTGGTCGAGTTTTTCCATTTTTGTCCAGCTGGAATATTCGAATTGGTTGGAATCAAAAAAGTTATCCTCGCCACCGCTCTCGGAATGACGCATGCGCATTACGAACTGTTGAATCTGGATGTGCCTTTAAGCTATGTACCCGTTCAGATGACTCATTTGGGAAGTCGTATTGATATATGGGGAAGAGCTTACAATATTCTTTTTCATCTTGCCAGCAAGTTTTGTTATCGCTATATTTTATGGCAAGATCAACAAGTTTTCAATGAGCGATATGGAACGTTTGCGAGTTTAGAGCAACTTTACAAGGTGAATTTTTGTTTTTAAAAATTTGAAAAATATTTTTTTAATATTGAATAGAGAAAAAGTTTTTTGGAAAAAATATTTGCAGGGTCTTTTCCGACCAATCCCCTTTCAATTTATTTTTGTTGAAAATATTCACGCTACCTTTTCCGTCCAAGTCATACCTAACTAATCGATGAACGAAAAAAGTACGTAACATTTTTGAGTGTAGCTTGATCACGACCATCCAAAGAGCAAAAGGTCACACACCTGTTGTTGTTGTTGTTATTAATAATGTTATCAATACTGCAACAACAACAACAACAGATGTGACCTAATTAGAAATTTTTCACACCTCATAAAATTTGAACTCTTTGTTTTTGTGCCGCCTGGATTACTGTAGTAAATGAAAACTATATCCAAAATCAAGAAAAAATAGATTTTCGAACCCTTTTTCCAGAATCAAATCGATTACGTTTTCACAAACACCAACGAGTTTACCGAATCAACCCGCCCAACATTACAAAGAATAAAATATATTGGTGGAAGTACAACACCTGAAGCCGAACCGCTCAACAAAGATTTCGAAACAATTCTATCTCGACCAGCCAAAGGAACAATTTTATTTTCACTCGGTTCTCTTCTCAAGTCTCACGAAATGCCCGATTTCATCAAATCAGCATTCTTCGAAGCGTTCAAAGTTTGCAATTTTTTGTTGTAATTTTAAGAGCAACTTTTTTAGGCGTTTCCCGATTATACGTTCATTTGGAAAAGCGACGAGTCGTTCAACAATTTCAGTTGTCCAAATGTTTATTTTCGCGATTGGGTGCCTCAGGTTGATCTTCTCGCTGACACCCGATTGAAAGCCTTCATAACACATTGTGGTATGAACTCTGTACAAGAATCACTTTTCTTCGGCGTCCCACTAATCAGTCTTCCAATATTTGCAGATCAGGTTTTTTTGAAAAACCCCAGATTTTATCCTTATTTTTCTGATTAAGGATTCAAACGCAGTGATTGCCCAAGAACGTGGATATGCGTATGGTCTCGACAAATTTACAGTAACCCGCGATGACGTCATCAAAGCACTACGCGCAGTGCTAGCCGAAAACAGTCGTTATTCGTCGAAAGCCCGATTAGCGTCTAGAATATTGAGAGAGAATCAGAAATCGATGAAGGAGGAGATTGTGAAATTAGTAAAACTTTCTGGTAAGCCTTTTTTGTGGTCCCTAGTTTTCTGACTTTCTCAAAAATCCCTCGAGAGTTATATCAATTTAAAAAGTGTCTTGTACCATTCTTTTTAACTCGATTACCCTTCAGAAAAAAGTATTATTTTTCTAATTAGCCAAGTTCTGACCCTTTGCCGCGGTCTTCGAATAAAATATTTTAGGCCAGAAAAAGCCGAGAAAAATTAAAATTGAAGAGAAAAGAGCCAAAAATGAGCACAGTACCCTTTTAAAGGAACACAACATTTTTCATAGAAAAATTTACTTGTCTAAACCACACATTTTGCTCAATTAAAGGAACACAACATTTTTCATATTTTTTTAAATGAAAAAACGTTGTGTTCCTTTAAATGAGTACTGTGTTTGTTTTTCTCTTGATTTTGGACGCCGAATTATATTTTAACCCCCTGTCCGTGTAGCGCACAAAAAATATAAAAGTTTAAAAACTTGTTATCTTGGTTCACCCTTTGTTTACATAGTATTATTGCACCATCAACACCTTTGCCCCCAACTGTTGAGTTGTCAATAATAATCCCTCACAACATGAGATTACTGTAGCTCTTTGTTGCGCCAGATACCCTAAACAAAACACGTATAAAATCCCACCCCAACAATTTTCCAGGAACAACAGAAAAATTGGATCATCTACGTGTGAATAGCGAGCAGTTGAATGTGATGCAATATTATAATTTAGATGTTTATATAGTTGTTAGTTTAATACCCCTGCTCACCTATTGTCTAGTTCGATTGAATATTGTGATACGTGTACGAATAGCGAAACACGATTCGCGGAAAAAAAGTTATGTGTCTGTCAAATAGTGCAGTTTTTGTTTTGTTTCTCGAGATGAGGAATACATAAAATTTTATGCGATATTTGGTTCGGCTCCTTCTCTCGACGAGCCTAATTTGCCTTTGTTCGGTTGGTTAGAACAATTTGATTTTTCTTCTTCTTCTTGTTTTTTTGTTGTTTCGTGAGCATCGTAAAAGTACAGTACTCTTCGTTTTTTTCTCATTAACACTCTTTGTTGGTTTTTTTTTCGGAATTACACGCGTAATTTGGTTTTATCGCCGTTTTGTTTCGTGTACACCACTCAAGTGCGCTAAATTAGAGTTTGAAGTGAGGCTAAAGATGTTTCCTTTTTTTCGTCGTTTTGGCACGCAGCGCATGACCGCGACGCGCGAAAAGATGTTTGCAAAGTTCATTTTCGGGCCACCAAAAAAGCCAAAATGTAAACAACCAAAAAAAAAAAAGTTCAATTAAAATCCCCTTGCCACTACGTTGTGTTTCCATGTGTGTTTGACAATTTTCTCGTGTCAATAGCAGCGGAAATTCAAATGCGCTTTTGTTTTCCACTTTTTGTATGGGTGGGTGGGTTAGTCACACAACAATACATGTGACATATACTGTTTGGGAAAAAGGCGCTGAAAAAAACGTTTTCGAAAGGTACAGTATCAAAAAACTAAAAAAAAAAAGACGGCGTGCTCGGGGTTCGAACCCGGCTCATCAAAACCGGCCCGAATTTGAGAGCGCGAGCCTAACCAGCTGCACCAGACTAGCAGACATTTTAATATGTGTTGTTTGCGCTTATAAAAACTGCTGAAATTTTTCCATTTCGTTGTTGTGGGTGGATGAGAACGATAAATCAAATCTATATTTTCTGCGGGTAATTGGTTCAATATGTGTCTTCTCACCCAGATGACCTTTTCTCTCACCAATTTCCCACAGACCTCTTGACGCCACCCAAACCCCCCTATTTAGTTTTACATAGATTTTAATTAGATTTTTTGGGGGGTTTCTTTTAAAGTGCTCCTCCTTCTTCTCATTTTCTCGCCCTCACAAAGGGTTTTTCTAGATGTGGTTTCGTTCCATTTTTCATGCGTCATAAAATGTTTGTGGTTTTTGAATAATTAGGCGGCTAGGACGGGGGTTTATTTGAATTTTATGAGGTTGTTGTCGAGAAATTGCGATACGCCCGAAAATTGGTCTGAAATTTTCGGTCCGGTCCGGGCTGAGGCTTAGACCTAGGCGACAAACTGAAAATTCGAAAAATCGGATTTTCCTAGTCCTTCTATATTTTACAAAATATATTCTGAGATTTGAAAAAGTTTTGAAAAAAATTTGCGGAAATTTTTTTTTTGGAAAATTCAAATTTTGAAACCTATTTTTTTGGCGGCAAAACTAAAAATTCGAAAAATTTCAATTTTTAACGCAATTTTTGTGAAATAGGATTTTCAACAAAAAATTTTTTTTGAAAATTTCAAATTTTTGGCGGCAAAACTAAAAATTCAAAATTTGAAATCTAATTTTTTGGCAGCAAAACTGAAATTTTTGAAATTTTTTTTCTGAAAATTCAAGTTTCAAGTTTAATTTTTATAAATTTTTGGCGGCGAAACTAAAATTCAAAACTTTAGACTCAATTTTTTTCTTGAGAGATATCAGAGAAATGTATATTGCAAACAACTCCCGGGTTCTCTGCGTCTCTTTCAGAATTCATGCAAAAGGGTTAGTATCGGATTACCACACTTCATTTCGGAAAAAAAATAAAAATATTTTTTTCCAAAAAAAAGCTTTGTTTGTTTTCGGCCTCAAAGTGCCACGTTCATAAAAAATTCAATGCAACAACTCTTGTTTGTCCGCCACGTTTCATCAATGTCATACGACGACGAAGCGAAAATTCAAAAAACTTTTCTCATTAATAACCAAAAACAGTGTGTGATCCAGGTCGTGTGCCATCATTTTTCACTTTTGACACATGTTTCTTGGGCGCGGAAACATGTTGCGTGTTGTGGTGGCGGCGGCTTTTTTGTTGTCAGATGGAAAAAAAAAACCTAGTGACGGAAGTTGTTCGAGGAACAAGAACAAGAGGGGAAAAAAGAGAGACCACTAATTATGCACCCATGATTTTTTTTTGTTTTACTTTTTTTTCGCAGCCAAGATTTCTATGTTCCTTTAAAGTTGAGGCATACTGTGTTTTTTTTTGCAAATTTCATTACTCAAAATTTTTTAGCACATTTTCTCTGATTTCTCTAACATCTCTCAAGAAAAAAATGCGTTAAAAATTGAAAATTTTTGAATTTTCAGTTTTGCCGCGAAAAAAATTAGGTTTAAAATTTTGAATTTTTCTCCGTTTTTTGAAATTTTTGGAAATCTAAAAAATTTCACGAAAAAGTCAGGTGTTTTGACATAAAAACCAGACGGGCCCGAAATTTTCTGAAACTTTGAGTGGAAAATTTCCAACCTGGAAATGAAACCAGGCCGGCCCGAAATAGTCCAAAATTTTGACGACAAAAAAAACCAGGCCGGTCCGAAATTTTCATCTATTTTTCACGTCTGAATTCTCGTAGTCTAAGCCTCAGTCTAAGCCTCTAAAAATTTTCAAATTCAAAAACCTCTATATTTTTTGAAATTAATCATTGCCCCCAAAATGCAAACATTATGTTCATTTAACCATGCCTCTCATCTACAGTACTCCTGACCTTTTTCCTCACCCTGCCCCAAGTTTGTTGGTTTTTCGCTCTCTCTCTCTCTTTTTCCCTGACTAATATATAAACATAATCCCCGCCCCTAACCCTTTCTTGTTTTTTTTTTCCTCACGAAGATTCATTGCCCGAGGCGCGAACAACAAGAATTTTCATTGTTATTTTGCATTTTTTTCTGTGTCGTCGCCTCATACATCAATTTATTGTGGAATAATTTATGAGCCCATTCAATTTTTTCTTCTTCCTATTTTAGGTGGCTTTTCATTTTTTTTTTCCGGGAGAAAAACAGAATTTTTTTTGATTTTATTTATTTTTTTTTGAGAACGTGTTTGTGGGTACTGTAGTTTTCCAATTTTTTGAAATGAGGTCCGAAAAAAGTGCAAAATTTTTGTCGATTTTTCAGAATATAGGACATCCCTGAGAAGGTCTAAAAACCGGTGGAAATTTTGAATTTTTTCCAGTTTTTTTTTCGAAAAAAATTTTTAAAAAAGTTGGAATTTTTTGGACTTCTAGATACGACAAAAAAATCAGCCCGGGTCCGATTTTGTAAAATTCAAATTCTCTGAATTGTTGTGGGGTAGTACTGTAGTTTTCGCACTAAAAAACACTTTTACTGAAATTTGGAAAAAAAAACCAGGCCGGCCCGAAATTTTTTCTGAATTTTCTGAACAAAAAAATTCTTCAAAATTCTGAAAAAAATACTGTAGTTTTGACACTAAAAACCACTTTTTTTGTTGAAAAAACATTTTCTGAAATTTGGAAAAAAAAACCAGGCCGGCCCGAAACAGAGTCTAGTTTTGACCAAAAAAAAAACCAGGCCGGCCCGAAATTTTTTCTGAATTTTCTGAACAAAAAAACTCTTCAAAATTGTTGTTTCTGACAACAAGGTTAGGATACTGTAGCAGCATTTTTTCCCTGCAAAAAAACAAGAAAAAAACAAAAAATTCTCTAACCGATAATTACTTGACACACTCATTTACATGACTAATATATTCGATCGAAAACCTTTTGATTTTCTCCTCTTTTTCTAGCCACAAAAAAATTGACATTGTTCGCAGCTTGACACTTTTGTCGGCGCGGCGAGCCTCCTGTAAACTCGATCTCAGCCCAACTTTTTTCACACCTCAAAGTCTTTGTCTTCTCCTTTTCGCGCACTACACGGAAATGTCTCCAATTAATTAATTGGTGACCAAAAAAAACGACAATAGAGAGGTTTTTTGGTTGTGTAGATTTATATGCACGAGCGGAAATTTACGCTTCAAAAAGTTGCGAGAAAAAAATGGGGAAACAAAAGGATTTTAGTTTTTTTGCTCGGTTTTTTTGCACTTTTTTGAGAGCAAAAATTCTAAGCGTTACAACTCGCTAAAACCATGTTACAGTACTTCAAAAATTCAACTTTTTCAATATTGAAAATGCACTTCGCCATAAGGAAAGGAAAACACAAATCATGTGTATCCAATTTTTGAATGAAAAACAAACGGAAGAGTGGCGCAGTGGTTAATCTACACATTATAAATCGAAGGGTTGATGGTTCGAACCCCATGGTGGCCCTTATTTTTTTTGTTTTTTTTTTGGTTTTTAATTGTCAGAAAGAAAACCGAGCACACTAATTGTCAATTAGTACGCAACACTTGATGAGAACTTGAAATCCAAGGTTACAATTATTATTATTACTGCCATTAACCCTTTTCGAAAGTTTTAAGGGTGCTAATAAAAGTGACACGTGCGCGAAGTAAAAAGAGCCCAATCAAAAGAGACCGCTCGCTCGCTCGCGCATACACATATGACATGTTTATTGTTGTTGTGTGTTTTTGTTTATGTTCAGGGTAAACAAAAGACTCTTTGAGATAAGTATCTGCAACACCTGGGTGGATACAGAGCTAAACATTTTTGGTTATTGATATATGTGGGGTGTGAACTTGAAGAGTTGATTGTTCGAGAAAATTGAAGAGCTCTACAATCTGAGCAACAAAGTACTTCATTTTGAAAAAAGGTCAATTTGGGTCATCTTGATAAAAAAAAATCATTTTAATTCTAAGCCTCAGTCTAAGCCTCGATTCAAAAATCTATCCAACTTGCATGAATCGTCGTAGAAAAAAATAATTTTCTGGATCCTGAACAACAAAAGTTCTGAAAACCAGACCGGGGTACTGTAGTTTTGAATTTTTGAGACCAGAGTTTTTGCAAAATCTGTGAAAACAAGAAAATCGGGAATTTTTTGATTTTGAAAAAAAAACCAGGCTGGCCCGAAACAACCCAAAATTTTGGCCTGAAAATTTCTTGGCAATAAACCAGGCCGGCCCGAGATTTTCTGAATTTTGAAAAAAAATATTTTGGCTTTGCGCCAGCCTGAAAAAAAACTCTAGAAAAAGACAGAATTTTTTGAGCTCCAAGTTTTGACACTTTTTTCCTCTTGAGCGCGCAAAGTAAAAAAAAATTCGATTTCCAAATGAATTAGTATAATCTTCCAATTCTTAGAAGGATTAGTTAGTTTTCCCTCATTTCTCTCATCTAGCAAAATTGATTAGAACCTTTCTTTCCCAAAAATCCAACAGCTCATAAAAAGTGGGCGTGGCCTCCAACAATAGGTGGGCGTGGCCATCACAACCTGTGCCACATACGTATAAATAGTTGACATTCTCAACTTGTTTTTTTTATATTCAGCCCAGAAATTAGTCTTGTTTACTCTTTCACTCACTACTACGGAAATTATTATTATTATTTTTTTTATTTCATTTTTTTTCTTGCTTGCAGATGGAAATTTCGCAACACAGAAGAACGCGTGCGTCGAAGAGTTTGTTGCGTTTGGCGAAGAAGCAGTTGAAGCGAGGCATCGAGAGTGCGCAGAGAAAAATTCTCAAGTTTGGCCGAATCAAAATTGGACATCATATTCCGCTGGTCAATTGTGACGACGAGTTTCATTCCGAGTTTTTGTCGAGAAAGGAGGAGCTGAAAGAGGAGAAGGTTGGTGCGGGGGGTACTGTAGTTTTCGGGGCCGGCCCGGGTATTTTTTTGACAACAGGGTACTGCAGTTTTAGGCTTAGTTGTACCCTAGGTTACTGTAGTAACCCCAAAACAGTGATTTTTTCCAGAAAAAAACCTTTTTTTTTGGATTAGAGTACTTGTTTGGGTACTGTAGATTTTTTTCAAAATTTTTTTGTTCCGAAAAGGTTTAGATTATTCGAACAGGGGTACTGTAAAGTACTGTAACTGAACAAAAAACAGTTTAGGTTTTTGAATTTCCAACTAGGCCTGAAAATTTTTCCAAAAAAAAAATTTTTTTTTTTAACCAGAGTACTGTAGTTTCAACTTTGAGGAGTTTTCAGAACTCTGACTTTTTTGCTCCGATAATTTTTTAAGCCTCTTTTTTAGAAACGTCGTGAACTCTTCGAGCGCAACTCGGTAACAATCCCATTCCTCCTGATCAGATCCGACATTCGCGGCAACTACGAGTTGTACAGCGATCATTTGGATCTGCTCGTTGAGACGGTGTTGAAAGATGTGCGCGGTTGCAAATATCTCGGCGACGTGCTCACGTTCCAACACGAAAGTATCGGCCTCATATTCAAAACAATCGGTGAGTTTTGAGGCTTAGGCTGAGGCTGAGGCTTAAATAACTTGTTTTTGCAGTCAGCCATGTGTCAGGTATCAAAGAGCTGATTCTCGACTCGATCGGCAACTCGATCATCATGCAAACTATCATCGATTTCTATCAAGTCATGAACAACAACAACTCCAATCGATGTGAACGTTTCCACCTGGAGAACTTGTCGGTGGTCGGAAGTACCCGGATGAACGACATGGATGTTCTGTCGTCGTTGTTGATGTTGTCGAGACGAACGTTGACCAGTCTACGACTCAGATATTGTAAGGTTCACTCGTCCGAACAAGCCCTTCGATTATGGACGTCGGTGTCGCAGTGCGCCAAACTTCAGCAGCTACAATATGAGCCGTATCGAAGCGATCAATTTAGTCGGCCGTATTTGATTGACGCGATTGCTAGGAAGAAATTGACGTGAGTTTTTTTGGCGCGAAAAAATTTCTGAATAAAGCGGGCCGGTCTGAAAAGTTTTCTGGCCTCGGAAATCTGGAAAGTTAGTGAAATCAAAATTTTCCAAAAATAAATCTGAAAAAACCTGAAAATTTTCAATTTTTTGAGCTAGAAAATCCGGCCAAAAACCAAGTTTTTGGTCTGAAACCAAATTTTTGTGAAAAAATTTACCTATTTGTAAATTCTAGCTCTCTAATCCTCACCGACGTTGACGGTGTGACAAACGACGATGTTCTCGAAATGTCATCACAAGCCTCACTCACCGAACTCGCCGTCATTGGTCAACAAATCACACCGGACCTCTACGCTCAACCAGCGGCTCGTAAAATGTTGTCACATTTGGACAGTCTTCTCATCCAACTCGACGACTCGTTCGATTTGCAAGATTGTCAATCGAGGAAGAGTGTGATTTGCGCGTTGATGTCGTTGAGCAGCACCGCTTTGCTCGAAGTTATCCACACTGCAAAATCTAGCATCACCGACACTGCCAAGGTTATCAGCTATTGGTTGAATCTAGCAAAGTGAGTCACACACCTCATAGCGCAACGGGTTGTGCGTGCGCGTTCAGCTCGAGACACCGCGAGTTCGACTCCCAAGCCATGCAAATTTTTTTTTTATTTTTTCAGCGAAACTGAACGAACAATCATGTTAAAACTCGAGGATTGCTCACAAGATCGGCAAGACGCTGCGATCGGCAGGGTTCTTCGCAAATGTCGCAAAGCTCACAAATCATCATGCTCGGACAATGGTATCAGTCTAACAATTGCGTGCGGCGAGCTAATCGTTTTGGACAAAAAGACTTGGTTCACCGATGAAAATCTTGTCTAGCTTATTGTCGGTTTTGTCGGTGAATCTCGGTGCTAACAGGTGTAAATAATATCATTTTATGAATAAATTGTTATTTTTTATCATGTCAAAAATTATTGCCGCAAACAAAAAAATCTTTTATGAGGCAGGTTTTCTTTTCTTCCCATTAGATTTTTGTGTTTTTTTTCCCTTCTACGCTGTTTTTGGCAGAAAGTTTGACCTTTTATTTATCACTGATATCATCTTTTTTTTTTGAAATACCTTAAAGATCACGCAATATCTTCGAGGAGTACTGTAGTTTTGTTGTTGAGCAAGTCTAGACTAGAAATTTTGGATTTTTGACGAGGAAAATGGAGAAAAAACAAATTTTAAGTGTCCCAAACTTTTTTGATTGACATGTTTTTCGAATTGAAAATTTGTCTGGAAAAATTATCTTTGAATTTTTTGGGGAAAATTTCTGGGCCCGACAATTCCGGGCCGGTCTGAAAAAAATGCAAGAAAGTTGTTGCCCTCAAAAGTGTCAAAAAGTCAAACTTTGAACTTTTCGAAAAAATTTTGGTGTAATGTCTTGATTTTATCAAACTACCAGTGTTCATTTTTATCGCGAAACTTTTCCATTTTCCTCAAGGTGACTTGTTTCATTTTCTCAACAACAAATTTGTTTCGAGGACCCAATTTTTCTCATTTTTTGGTTGTTTTTGTTGTTCTCAATTTCATTCTTGTACACATTGCGGAACGAAAGAACGTAAAAACAACCCATCAATTGAATGAAAAAAGAAGAGAAGAGTACAAAATTCCAGTTTTCTTCTTCTTCGTCTCCCCCCAATTTCTCAATTTCCAATGACCACCCCATTGTTTCATTGTGTCGTATTTAAAAACATTTCTGAAATTCAGAGGTGAACAAATTTTCACTCTCTCTCTCACTCTCTCTCTATCTCGAGACGATAACAATGACACGAGAATCGTTGGCCTATCGTGTCGCGATCGCTTTCTACTTCATTTTGGCATATTTGTTTATTGTGATTTTTGTCGATGTGCCAAGAATTTTGTTTCGAAGAAGGAAGAATATTGCCGGGCAGGTTGGTTTTGAAAATTTTCAGACCGGCCCGAAAACTATCCTAGTTTTCCGGGCCGAACTTTTTCTGGCTAGAGTCAAGTTTCAACAACAACAAAAATTTGCATGTTCCAGGTCGTCGTCATCACCGGTGGCGCAATGGGAATCGGCAAAGAGGTGGCCAAAAAATTGTCGCTAGAACAAAACGCCAAAGTTTGCATTTTGGATGTGAACGAGATTGAGGGCAAAAAGACTGAACAAGAGATCAGAGATGTTGGCGGCGTGGCCACGTTCTACAAATGCGATGTGTCGAGTGATAAAATGTTGGAAGATGTGAAAAGTCAAATTGAGCAAGACGAGCATTATGGTGCGTTTTTTCCCCTTCTTCTTAAGCGAAATTCTAGGCAGATAGCATGTGTGGTCTGCTAGCTTAATTGGTTAGGTGTTTGAATAGGGCGCTGGAGGTCATGGGTTCGATTCCCTTCCATGTCAAAATTTTTTTCTTTTTTTAACAACAAAAATGTTATTTCAGGAAGCGTAGACATCGTTATCGCCAACGCGGCAATCCTGAAATTCGGCTCGGTCACCGAAATGACTGTCGATGACTACATTCTCAACAACAAGGTCAACTATCTTGGCCACATCTTCACCATCAAAACATTCCTCCCAAAAATGTTGGAAAAACAGCAAGGCCATATTGTGTCGATCGGCAGTATTTGTGGACATTTTGGCGAGGCGTCCGGCTCGGCGTATTGCTCGTCGAAGTTTGCGGCACGCGGTTTTCTCGAATGTCTCCAAGCCGAGTTGTTCGACGAGGGCCTCGGCCACGCGATTCATCTCACATCGATCTATCCGTACTTTGTGAACACACCGTTTTTGAGTCAGCTGCAAGAGCCGCACAGTACGTTTTGGGATGTTGTGCCGCCGCAACACGTTGCGTCGGAAATTGTCGACTCGATTTTGTACAATCGTCACAGTCACTTCATTCCGGGTAGTATTAAGATGTTGTGCGTTTACATGAAATGGATGACAACGTTCGGAACGCTTCCGCTTGGCCGAAAAGTTTTCAACGTGTCGACTAAGCCTAAGCCTAAGTTTTTAGTTGAAAAGTTATAACACTTTTATTGGCTGTCTGTATATGTAGATTGTTCGGGGCGCGTGCGAAATCAATAAACCTTGATTCAAGACCGGATATGTTTCAACAACAAAAAAAATTGAGCAAAAAAAAGTTCTCCTAATGACGTTGCACATAATTGCCGGGGAAAATGCCGAAATCACCGGTTCGCAACGATGTTCCGATGAACCAGCCGTCGTCACATTTTTCGACAACAAAAATGATGTCATTGACGAATAGTTCGAGTTCGTCTTCTTTTTGGGGACGGTAGGGGAACGCGGCGCGGTACCTGGAATTTTGAAAAAAATTCAGAGAAATTCAGCTTAGGCCCTAATTTTTGAGCCCGGGCCTGAAATTCTGAGAATTTCGGGCCGGTCTGAAACTTGTCCAAAATTTTTTTACTGATATTGAAAATGTGGCTGGGAAAATATTTTTGACAAAAATTTCCCGAAAGTTTTGGCCCAGATTTTTCAAAAAAAAATTCTGAAAAAACTTCAGACCAGAAAAATCTTGACCCAAATTTTCGGAAGTTCAAAAAATTCTAGTCTAGATTTTTTCAGGCCCGAAAAATGTTGGCCTAGACTTTTTGACAAATTTTCCGGCCCGGTCCAAAAATTTGAGCCTACATTTTTCAGGTCCGAAAATTTTGGCCCAAGTTTTCGGACCAAGTTTCTGAGCCGGTCTGAAAATCTAAGCCTCAGCTTCAACCCTAAAAAATCGGGTTTTTTTTGTCTCCGAAATTTTTTCCGCTCACATTTCCGATCCTTTTGGTATCATAGCGGCTGCATTTGTTCGAATATCACTTTTCGGTTTTTCCAAAACCGCATGTTGTTCGGGTTTACGAATCTCCTTCTCCACCGACGTTGCCGCTGGTTGTTTTCGAAAATCTCCCTCTTCTCCTTGTTGTTGTTGTTGTTGTATCCTTGGCTCTTCGAATCGTACCTTATGCGGCGCCGCCGCGGTCTCCTCATGATTCATTTTCGGCGTTTTTGGTCGAACCGGTATGACGGGCTCGTCGCGTGGCTCTGACAACATTCGAACATATGATGATGGAAATATACCGATGGTTCCGATTTGATTGGTGCCCTCCATCCAGTTTGGATCGATTTCTCGGCGGAATGTGACGATTTCGCCCTGGAATGGGAGAAATGTCATGAGAGAGAAAGAGGGGTGAACATGTGCGCCCGGTTAGCTCAGTCGGTAGAGCACCAGACTCTTAATCTGGCTGTCGCGGGTTCGAGCCCCGCATCGGGCTGACGATTTTTTTTTTTTTGCTTTTTTTTTAAATCTCACTTTTACCAACCTTCTTCAAACTAAGCTCATTTGAATTTCTCGACGTAAACGGATAGACCGCCCGCATCTTCTGTCGACTCCGCTCATACACCGACGCATCATCAATTTGCACATAACTCGCTGGAAATATCCCGACACGCCCGTTTCGTTCGCCCTCCAACCAGTGCGAGTCAACCTCTCTGATAATCCTCACAATATCACCCTTCATCAGCGACAACTCGCGATTTGATCGTCCATCGAATCGATAGATTACTGTAGCAGTTGTTGTCGAGTGTTGTGGTTGTTGTTGTTGTTGACGTGGCGGCACTGACGAATAATTATTAACTAATCCCTCAAATCTATCCATATTATTATGTAATGACGGAGCTGCTGATGAAGGTCTAGAAAATTTGTTTTTTTATGATTTTCCGGTTTTTTGGCCTACATATAAGCGTGCCTTCTCTCTTTCTCCTTCTGCAACTCGTCTGTCAGTTTTTCGGCTTTTTGTCGAAGTAGCACCTCTTCTCTTGATATCCGCTTCAGATCTTCTATCTCGGCGGCCAAATTTGATGGTGAACCTGAAGAATTTTTCGGATGGTAGTGTCAAAAAGAGTATGTGCAAAAAAATCTGGTTTCAAAAAAGTTCTGAACATTTTTTCCAGATTTTTTGAGAAAAAAAAACTGGCCAGATTTGAAAATTTCAGGCCGAAAAATTATTGGAAAAAGGCCAAAAGCTTGACAAGAAAAATCCCATAAGTTTTCAGACCGGCCCGGAAAATCCGAGAATTTTTCAGAAAAAAAAATGTTAAAAATCAAACTCTGAGTGGTTAGTGTTGTTAATCGCATGGCAGGTTGAGACTTGGAACGTTGCCAAGTTCTCTGCAAACTCTCAATAAACATGTCCAACTCTCGTGTCGTTTCATCGAGTCGATCCGTCACCTGTCGAAGTTCTAAAAAGAAGAAAAAACTCAAAAAAAAAACCCCCCGCATCACCTACCCATCCGTTTCTGCGCTCGTTTTTCATCGCGAAATCGCGTACGCTCCATCTGCTGATAGATACGATCCACCTCGTCAAAACTGGGATCTTTACGTGCGCGTCCGCAAACCATGCACGGAAAACCTTCGCAACGCCGCAACGTGCATCGAATCGGACGCGGATCTTCGTGTCGAAACTTGTAGGACGGCAAATGGAAGTGGGCGGTTTTTGAGCGCTCCAGGGCGAAACGATTTTTTTTCGAAAAATCTGTTAGAAAAAATTGCACACACACACACACACACACGTGTGAGTAAGTATCATTCCGGAGGAAAATGGGGAAATTGAATTGGGTTTTGTTGTGAAAAAAAAAAGTGAGGCTTAGACTGAGGCTTCAGCTTACCAGGTTCAACAACTCGTCCAACCGATCGAGCACGCCGAGGTTCAATATCGACTTCGACTTTTTGCGGTGTTACACGACCTGCAAAAAAAAGTTGTTTTTTCCAGTGAGATGTTTGCATTACTTTTTGTGAGTTAAAAAAAAAGAATTTTTGGAAAATCAAATTTAACGGTTGGGTAGGAGAAAGAAAGTATAATTAAATTTGTGTTACTATGATTTTTGAGGAGAAAAAATGTCCAAAAAAATTTTGGTTAAAAAGTAGTGTTTTTCGAAGAAACCAAAAATTGAGAGCGACCTGGAGAATTTTTGAAAATCTGAATTTTTTGAGATTTTCATACGTTTTAATTTTTTGAGATTCCTAAAAAAGGCCGGACCGAAAATTTTGAATTTTTTCAGACCGGCCCGAAAAATTTCTGAACATCTGATTTTTTTTTTGATCTCGAAAAACTTTTTGAGCCGAAAAAAATCTCCAAAAATCTAAAACAATATTGAAAAAACTAGGCCGGACCGAGAATTTTGAATTTTTTCAGACCGGCCCGAAAAATTTCAGAAAATCTGAAAATAATTTTTTTGGAACAAAAAATTCTCAAAAAAAACCTACAACAATGTTGTGAAAACTGGGCCGGACCGAGTATTTTGAACTTTTTCAGACCGGCCCGGAAATTTTGTGAAAATCTGAAAATCTGGTTTTTTTGATTTTGAAAAGTTTTTTTCCAAAATTTTTTCTCAAATTTTTCAGACCGGCCCGCAAAACTTCTGAAAATTTAAAATTTTTTTGAAATTCGAAAATTTGCAAAAAAAATGCCAAAATTCCTGATTTTTCACCCCGAAAAATTCTAAATACCCTAGATTACTGTAGTTTCTAACTAACCTTGTGAAATTGTAGCTAGGTCCAAGTGTTCTCCTGAAAAAAACGAAAACTTTTCCATTGTTTTCTTTTTTTTTTCGACAAAGTGAACTAGCAGCACACACACAAAAGACCAAATTGTTTTTTTTTTCTTCTTTTTTTCTCACAAACAAAAAAATTAGAAAAATCTTAAAAGCATCACAAAAAATAAAAATCGATGGAAAAATACAGTTTGTACAAATAAATATATATATATATATATATATCAAAAACTGTGCTCTTTCTCTGCGCAACTCAAGCATGTTTGCTGCTACTACAATTTTTTATCTTTCTCTAATTCTCTCTCTCTCTCTACACAGAGACACAACAAACCAACATGAAAAGAAAAGAAGATTATATATTTGGCGAAAAAAAAAGTGTTCCCTCCGAAAATTGTAACACTTTTCCGGTAGTTGAGCACCACATTTCCCCTCGATTATTTTTTTTCTTCGTTTTTTTTTTTGAAAATCTCTTGAAAATGTTGGTGACACGGATAGATCGAATAACATTGTTTTATTGTTTCGGGCGGCAGGAAATTAGAAAACAAACAAATATTCATGACGCCAATTTTTTTTTGAGATCGGAAAAAAATTTCGAAAAACTAGGTTTGAAAAGTTGTGTGACCAGAAAAAATCTAGATTTTCAGAATTTCAGGCTGGTCTGAAAATAATTTTTCGGTCTAGAAAAATAGGTTCGAAAGTTGTGTGACCAAAAAAAAATTTTCAGAAAAAACGAGATTTTCAGAATTTCGGGCCGGTCTGAAAATTATTTTTCGGTCTAGAAAAATAGGTTCGAAAGTTGTGTGACCAGAAAAAAATTTCACAAAAAACTAGAATTTTAGAATTTCGGGCCGGTCTAAAAATAATTTTTCGGTTCAAAAAACTAGATTTTCAGAAACTTCGGGCCGGCCTGAAAATTTGAGGCTTACTTATTTTTTGTAAAAAAAAACTAGACCCAAAAAGAGGAATTTCAGAATTTTCAGAATTTCCAGAAAATTTGAGGCTTCATTTTTATTATCCAAAATTGCTAAACCTCCAGTAACCCAACAGCACACTAAGTCAAAAAAAGTGTCTTCAAAAAAATTATTATTATTTTCAGCGAAAAAAATCTCCAACAGCTGATAGGGCTTAAAAGGCTCAGAAGATTCCAGCGAAAAAAGCCACAACTAATATATTTTTCTTTTTTTAGCAAAAAAAAATAGTGTTAGGAAAAAAATAAATGGGTCCCCATGTGTTTGTGTAAATTATTAGTGGTTATTTAGCACTTCAGTTTGACTATATGTACAACATTTGTGTACTTTGTTAGTTTGTCAGTTAACATTATTTATTTATAATAAACATATGTATACAACTAAAAAGTAGTGCGCGTGGAGCACAAAAAATTTCTTGAAAATTTCAAAAAATTCAAAAAACAAACATCGCTCACCTCTCATTGTCACTGTCTCAGCAGGAGGAGCATTATCGGCATGATTCTCGTCGTCGTCGTCGCCACCCACTTTGTGCATTTGTTTGAACATTTGTCGATACCATTGTGACATTTCGGGTTCATGTCGTTTTGGCATCAATGTCGACGAGCCCGAGCCTGGGCCCGATGTGGTAACTGTCGGAGAAATCGGAGGAGGAGGAGGAGAAGAGACAACACCATCAGTTTTTTGTGGGCGGGGCGTATGAGAGTGTGATGAGGAGGACGATATGAAGCCTGCAAATAGTGGTAAAAAGTGTCTGGAGCAATTTTTGAAAGGTACAATAAAATGTTGAGAAATGCAGAATTTTTGAGAAAAATGCCCCCCAAAAATTGGGCCAAAAAAATGGGGGAGAGAAATCGAGCCAGCCCGAAAAACCACATATTTTTGACGACAATTTTCTCGAGAAAAATTCCACCGAAAAATATGGGAAAAAAAGTTTTGAGAGAAAAAAGTATATAAAAAAAACTGAGAGAAGAGAAAAAAGTGAAGAATGAATGAATGAATGAACACACGAAGAGGTGCTCATCTTTGGCCCCGCCCACTTTTACAACCCACGCCGCGTTGTGCAAAAAGGGGCGGAGTCGACAGACAATGTGTCTCCCTGTGCTTTCTTTCTGTCTCGTTCACTTTGATTGTTTTTTCTTTTTGTTTTTTTTTAATTTTTTGATAGAAAGTGTGTATTTTCTAATGAAAACACGTTATGTTCCTTTAAACAGGGTACTGTGTTAGGTTTTTTTGGAAATTGGACGCGATTTTTTTATTCTTAGCTCCTCATTTTCTGAAAAAGCTATGTAAAAAATTTTCAAAAAGAACTGAATTTTTAGAATTTCAGGCTGGTCTGAAAATAATTTTTCGGTTTAAAAAAAAAGTGTGTATTTTCTAATGAAAACACGTTATGTTCCTTTAAACAGGGTACTGTGTTAGGTTTTTTTGGAAATTGGACGCGATTTTTTTATTCTTAGCTCCTCATTTTCTGAAAAAGCTATGTAAAAAATTTTCAAAAAGAACTGAATTTTTAGAATTTCAGGCTGGTCTGAAAATAATTTTTCGGTTTAAAAAACTAGGTTCAAAAAGTTCGAGAAAAAAACTAGAAAATATTCTGTCCAGAAATACACATACACCAGAGTTTACGAAACATTGCAGAATTTTTTTTGTTGAAAAAATAATGATGTTCATTGAATGTATTTAAAGACACCCAATTTTTTTATCGTGGGTTACTGTACCCGCAAACACAGATAAACAGTGTTTGCGGACGACAATCTTCCGGAGAGAGAGAAAAATCGAAAAAAAAAGTACTTTTCAATATTGAGAATTTTGAACAAAAAATTTTCAATTTATTTTTTGCAACAAAAAACCATGTTCCTTTAAGGTTACTGTAGGTGACCCAAACTAACTTTCAGGTCGTTCATTGTTCAGCGAGGAGGATGAGGGAGTCATGAAATCTGCAAAAACAAAAGTCATGCTCAAAAAAAAAACCGATGTGATCTCAAAACTAACTCTCACTATTTCGATTGAGAGATGATGCCAACTCAAACGCCTCCGACAGTGCCTTATCCAACATTGTCTGTTCAGGCGAAATCGCATTCGATCCCTCATAACCACTATCATAGTTTCGTTGCTCCACGGGCGCCGGTGTCACTTCTTCTACAGTACTCTCTGTTGATGTCGGTGGTTGTGTCGGTGTGAGAACATCGCTTATTTTGACGGGCGTATGTCGTCGCCGAATTGTGCCGTAATGATCGGCGTTTTGAGATGTGTAGGGGGCGGGTGATTTCGATTTGATCAGCAGCTCCGATGATTCGAGATCCATCGACGACGATCGTCCACGTGGTTTGTCCAATTGTCCGAAGGGGGTTAGTTGGACGTCGGTGTTGAAGAGAGATGATGGTGGAGCTTCGGATTTTGTTGAAGTTATCGATGTTGACATCTGAACAAGGGTTTTTTCGAAAAATAGATTTGAGGCTTAGCTTTCTGAAAAGTGAGGCTTAGCTTTTGTGTCAGATAATTTTCACTAAAAAAGATCTGCCAAAATCAGAGTTTTTGTGGAAAAAAAAACAAAAGAAATCAGCGAATGTTTTCCGATTGAAATAGAGAGAGGGAGAGACGCAGAGAAAAATACATTCCATGAAACAAACTCTTTTTTTTTTCATTTTTCAAAACCTTAAATCTCTGTACCGACAATACACGGGTCTCGCACACTGCCACACCTTGTGTGTGTAGTGGACACGCCCCTGCGTATCTCTCTATTTCAATTGATACGATCCTTACCTCTTCCGGAATAACATTCGATTTCTCATTCAACAATCCTCGTCGATACTGATCATATAAGTATCGCTGACTTGCCGCCGCACTCAACGCCGCCACTTCGGAAGACTCGCCGAACGTCGAAATACACGACGATATCATCGACGCACCGTCATCCAAATCCTCATGATTCTCAACAAACGTCGGCTGTTGTTGTCGATAGGTGTGTTGTGACATATCAGGCGGCAGCCTGATCTGAGTCGATGTTCGGGGCGCCGGCGGCTTAGCACGTGTCAGCGGTGGTGGTGGTTGCGATTTGATGCCGGTCAGACTGAAGCTTGGCGGTGGAACACCTTGAAAATATTTTGCTGGATCAGCCGGGCCGTCGAGAACTCGTCCCATGTTGTGTTTATTTGCGTGTGGATCTTGGAAACCGTTCGGCTCGTACACTTTGACATTGGCCGCCCATGATGGTTGTTGTTGAGGTGTTTTAGGGCGCGACGCGCTGACGCCGCCAACCGGTGTTTTCATTTCGAGACGATCGTTGATCACCTGCCGCAGAGCTGCCACATTTCGTCGCTCGGGGATCTGTAAACTTGTTGATAAGTCGTCTTTTTTTTTCTCTCCCTCCTTCTCTTTTAGAATATTTGAACGCAGAAAAAATGTGGCGTGGTAGTTCGACAGGTTAGGCGTGTGTTTATTGCGCGCGAGGTCGAGAGTTCGAATCCTCACTCGGAAAATTTTTTGCAATTTTTTTTCTTTTTCGCCAAGCCTTTCGGCCTTCACTGTTTTTTTTTGAAAAAAAAAACATTTTCCATCGATCCTTAAACCAACCTCTATATCACCTTGAGCTGGCATAATATTATTATTATGTTGAGTTCGTAAACTCCATTGATTTGTCGTCGTCCCTGGTCCTTCACTATTATGATTCTGATGATCCGCCGTCAAATACGATGGACTTAAACCCTGGAAATTTTGAATTTTTAGTCAAAGCGCGTGCGCGCGCGAAACAACAGAAATGCAAATATTATGGTGACGGTGACACGCTTCATTGATCCGTGAAAAAACGCAACGCAATTATCCGTTAGCACTTTTAAATATGTTCACACCTATTTGATGAGAGAAACAGAAAGAGGAAGAAAATGTGTATATTTTCCAGGTATTTATTTCAGCATCATGGGGAAGGGGATCAAATTTCTGTCGCCGAAAAAATATTGGCAACACAAAAAAAAACATAAAGAAGAAAAATCAATCAACCATGGGTTACTCATCGGATTAGGTTTTATTACTTTTACATTTTTCAAAAAATTTGATTTGGGTAAAAAAATTAAAATTTTCGCCGGGGTGGGGAACCGAGCCCATAGCCTTCTGCGCGCTAGTCAAATCCGTACCCAGCTGCACCGCTGGGATACATTTTCAGCGCAAATGGTTTCCTATTGGGAAATAGGGTTGAACCAAATCAACAAAAAATTGTTTTGATGAAAAAGCGATCTTATCAAACAAGATTTGAAAAAAAATTTCAGAAAATTCTAGAAAACTCACATTTTGATTGTAATGCTGTGTCTGCATTTCTTCTTCGCCTCCACCTGGAAAAAGAATCATTAACGAAAAAACAAATGGGTCTGGAAAAAAGCAAGTATCTCAATCAATCATTCTTGGTAAATATACTGCAATTTTTGGGCCACGAACAAGAAAAAATTGAAACAAAATGAAATGTGTTTAAAGGGAGACAGATGGATGAGTCACATTGATTTATTCATGAAAATCAGGCGCGTAAATTGAAGAGACACGAAAAAACTAATAAATTTTCAAAGAATTCTTCCGAGCACACTTGAAAAGATTTTTTTTGGAAGCACAGGAACATTGTTTCGAATTGAAAATAACTTTTTTTTCTTTTTTTGAAAAGAATAAAGATGTGTGGACATTGTCTGCGTCTTTGGGTCTATTATCTTTTTACACTATCTCTTCAACTACACTTTACACTTTTTTGCCTTTGAGCATCCGAAATGCTCCAAAATCACTTTTATTACAAAATGTACTATTGATAGATAAATAATAATAATAATAATACAAACCTTCAATATTTTCCAAAATAGTAACTTCGTCCTCTTCCAAAACGATTTTTGATTCCTGACTCGATGAACTGCTACTTCAAAAAAAAGAGAAAAATAAACGAAATGCAAATTCGGTTACCTCCTCCTCGAACTCCTCCGACTTCCTGCAAAATCCGGTGCCACACTATCGTAACCGATTGAACTTGGCGCTGACGTTTTTTCGGCTGATTCAATTTTCTTCTTCAACAAATGTTCGACCATTGATGGACTGTTCTCTTCGGCAAACTCTTCGAAGAGACGACGTTTCATCTGTTATTTAAAAAAAATGTTTTTCAGTGACCTGATGGCTCAACAGGTAAGGTGCGAAACTATAGCGCGGAGGTCGAGGGTTCGACTCCACGCGGTAGCATTTTTTTTTTTTTTTTTTTTTGTAATTTTTTCCCCAAAACTCACATCCGTCGAGTTTTTCGACCCGGCCATCATGTCCATTCTTATCTGTCGTGGTGAATTAGGCACCGACAAGACTGATTTGCGAACCTCGTTTCGTGGCGAGCTTTGAACCGATGTGCTCAACTTTTCACGACGAACAGTTTCATGATATTTTGATGGGTTTCTAAAAAAAAATGTTTATCAGGAATTATTTCTTATCATCATCGTTAGGAAAAATTTTTTGAGAAAAAATGATTTTGTTCGCGAGAACTACTCAACTTTCAATCACCATGGAGAGTTTACCAGTGGTCGCATGAACTAGCGAATGTGCTTCCTGACAGGTTCCAACTGGGAATATTCCAATTTTTCGAATTAAATCGCCGATTTTTAGACCGCCCACATCTGCACGGCCACCAGGAATTAGCTGAAATCTCAGAAAAAATTTCGTCGTGTGTTACTGTACCCGCACACACACACAAACGGTGTTTGCGGACAAGTTACCTGGCCAACAACTGGTCGAAGCTCTTGATCTGTCGAAATTCGAAAACCCCAAGGTGGCCCGGAATACAAATCGATTTGCATTGTTATGTGTGAGAAAAAAATCTGAGACGCAAAAAAAACTGCGAAAGTTGAAGATGGGGTCAGCTGTTGTTTGTTGGTCACAATTTTTTTTCATGAAAAAACGAGTAACTTTATTGCGCCCCCAGACAAAAAAATCCTAAATTTCTCCAGACATTCCAGCCTTGGTCACATTTACATGAATTGTAAAATTTTCCGGATCCGTCGCCAGCTTTCCGATTGGTTTGTCCATCATTTTTGAGCTTATATTTTTCTTCTCCGTATTATTTTTGCCTGTTGAATAAGACAAGATTGGTGTGAAATCGCCTCTGAAAATATTGAATAATTAAATGTTACTCTAGCAGTGTCAGCATACTCGATTCGACTTCGAAAATCTTCATAAAACTCGCGCAAAACTTCACGAACTGTTGTTGTTGATTTGAATTCATGACTGAATGTTGTTCGAACTCTTCAATCCACAATGTTTTCAGTGATTTTTCAAATTGGAGAACTCACTTTTTGTTTTTTGAAAGATTCTGAAGAACTATTCGCTCATTTTCATCAAAAACAACCATTGATGAATAATGAAGTAACACAATTGTCACATGAATCAAATCAATAATATGTGATGTTCGAAGAGAATTGCACATTTTCGAAATTTCTGAACCTGGAGGACAAGTGGCTTCTTCAAACACCAACTTGTAATTGAACTCGATTTTGCCGTCTTCACGGCGATTTGTTTCCATATTGAAACTACTCAACTTGAGGCGAGAGTCATGACCTCTCACAAATGGTGGAATCAATCTTTCATAATCAGAGCTCGATTGAAATTTTTCCATTTTCCCCTTGTTAACTGAGACTTACTATTCACAATAGTTTCAAAATAGTGAATCGATTGTTTTGCAGTTCACGGAATGTAGTTCACGCCATTTTTCCGCAAATATTTTAATTTTCAATCCTTTTATTTTGAAATGATCGAAGACAAAAAATGTGACGATAACTACTACGGATGTCAACAGGATAAAATTTATATTGTTAGAACAGATTGGTTGGTTTTTTGTTTCTATTCCAATTACAGATGCATAAATTTTTCCAGGGAGCTGTTTCTCATATTTCTAGTGCCAATTGTCATTTTGCAAGTGCAATACGTTTTATACTGTTATAGACGATGGAAGAAGCGAAAACTCATGAAGAAACTGATCCAAGACAATCAAAGCTCAGAGCAAATTCAACCTAAATGAAAAATCGCAACTTTCTCCTCGTTAAACCCTCTCTTTCTTTTTTTTTGAAACAAAAAAAAGAAAGAAAATAAAAATTAAACTGCGGGCAGCACGGAGTGTCGTTGGTTTTTCATTGGTCTCGCAGCGAAACAAAATGTCCCTTTGAACACACAACATGATTTTTTCTTTTCCTTTCCTAAATTTTTTAAGCGGTTTTCCACCCGTGTTATGTGATCTTTTACCATTTTTTGCTTCGAAATTCATGTTTAAAATTTTTAAAATAATTTAGCTGCTCGTGATGTAGCTTTTCTTCATTTCTTAATAACAATTTTCCGTTTTCTCAACAAAACATAATTTTTCCAGGGTACAACAAGCTACTCAGTTAAAATGGTGAGTTTTAGTTATATTTTTTGAGCTTTAAATTTTCTGAAAACTAATATTTGATTTCAGGGTATTGATATCAACCATAAACACGACCGTATTGCTCGCAGAACCGCTCCAAAGAGTGAGAATCCATACGTCCGACTTTTGTCGAAGGTTAGTCAATATTATTATTTTTTTTTTCATTGTTTTTTGTTTTCAGTTGTATGCTTTCCTCGCTAGACGTACTGGAGAGAAGTTCAACAATATTGTCCTCAAGAGACTCAGAACTGCTCGCCGATTCCGTCAACCAATCTCTTTGGCCAATATTGTCAAGAACGTCAAGAGAGCCGGAAACGAGAACAAGATCGTTGTCACTCTCTCAACCATCACCGATGATGCTCGTTTGTACCAAGTTCCAAAGATCACCGTAAGTTTTTTTTTTTAAAGAAAATACCTTGATCGATAAAAAACTATCCCCTCCGGGGTTGATGGTTTTTTTATTGCGGAGCATTGGGCTTTCTTACTTTGAAGAAATCAGTCCGCTCGATCATACATAAATCAATTGTGTGGCCCTTTTTCGAAAGATGCCCGGTTGAGTTTGCATATTCCTTATCCTCATGTAGAGCTCTGGTTCCGTGACATTTAGGAAAACCATGTAAAAAACATTGATCAATAAAAAAATAATTATGTAAATTTTCCAGGTCGCTGCTCTCCACGTCACCGAAGGAGCTAGAGCCAGAATCTTGAAGGCTGGAGGAGAAATCATCACTCTTGACCAACTCGCCCTCAGAGCACCAAAAGGAGAAAACACCCTCCTTATCCAAGTGAGTTTTGCAAAAAAATTTGCTGAAAATTTTGTTTCTGCATCATTTGAAATTAAATTTAATCATCTCTTGATTCCAGGGACCACGCAAAGCACGTGAATGCGAGAAGCACTTCGGTCTTGCTCCAGGAGTTCCACACAGTCACTCTAAGCCATTGGTCCGATCAAAGGGACGTAAATTCGAACGCGCTCGTGGACGCAGAGCCTCCCGTGGATACAAGGCTTAATTTGTTATTGTTATACTGTGTTTATTTTGATAATAAACAACTTGTCAATTATCGGTTTCTTTTGCAAACACCCCAACAAGTAATCCAACTTTCACTATTAAATATATCATCCCTCATTCGATGATCTCTGCGTCTCCATGAGCGACCATCGTGTCCTTTGTTTTATACATTTATTCGTACTAAATAGCATTCGCCACGTGTGTTTGCATTAATGTGTGTCATTTGCTCAACAATTATTAATACTTTTAGGATGGGTTTCGGCCGATATGTCAGCCGTCGACATTACTGGTTGATTCAGTATCTTGCATTGCTGTTTAGCCTTTATCTTCTCTATTCGTATATCTCTTCTCCAGTAACAACTTCGAATAGTACACATCCTAAAAATGCAGAACCGGTGTTAGACCAAAAACCACCAGAAGCTATCAAACAACTAGACCCGTTTGAAAGATATCGAGGTCAACAGAAAATTGTGAGTTCTATTGAGGCTGAATTTTTTCGAAACAGGGTTTTCAGAGCTGGGAAGACGTCGAAAAATATGAACAGGAAAAACAAAGAAAAGGCCCAGGAGAATGGGGAACAGCGGTAATATTACCGAAAGATAAAAACGTTGAGAAAGAAGCTGTAAGTCGAAATTATATATTTTTTGATTTCTCAAAACTTCCAGCTTTCTTTGTATAAAGCTAATGGGTACAATGCATATATTTCTGACATCATCTCTCTGAATCGATCGATAAAAGATATTCGACATTCGAAATGTAAAAATATGGAATATTCGAGCAAATTACCAACAGTTTCTGTCATTTTTCCGTTCCACGAGGAGGTAAATATTTTTTTGGAAAAAAAAACATGCAAAACTTGGGAAAAAGGTCACACCTGTTGTTGTTGTTGTTTATGATGTTATCAATACTAGAATAACAACAGATGTGACCTAATTAGACCTTTTTGACACCTCATAAAATTTGAACTTTCTTTGTGCCGCCTGGATTACTGTACATCAGGCTTGGTCGGAGCCGGAGATGACGAAAATATTTTCTTTGCAGCACAATTCAACACTTCTCCGATCGGTCTACTCGATTATCAATCGCTCACCACCGGAACTATTGAAAGAAATCATTTTGGTCGACGATTTTAGTGAAAAAGCTGCACTGTTGAAACCACTGGAAGATTTTCTGAAAAAAAATAAACTTGATCATCTCGTTAAAGTATTGAGAACAAAGTGAGCCACTAAAAAATTGCTTCTTCATGACCAAACACATGTTTTATAGAAAGCGAGAAGGTCTGATTCGCGGTAGACAACTGGGCGCTGAAAATGCGGTCGGTGAAGTTCTCATATTTTTAGATGCTCATTCGGAAGCCAACTATAATTGGTTACCACCACTTTTGGATCCAATCGCCGATGATTACAGGTGGGCAAATATTTTGAATGTTTACTCTAAATATTTTGACGGTGTTATTTGATATTCAAAGATGGGGGCCAAAATCTGAGTTTTTGAAAATTCATGGTTTCGAAATGTCGCGGTTTCCAAATTTCCTCGTTTTCCTATTGCCTGAATTTCAGAACAGTCGTATGCCCATTCGTAGATGTTATCGACTGCGAAACATACGAGATCAGACCGCAAGACGAGGGAGCTCGCGGCTCATTCGACTGGGCGTTCAACTACAAACGCCTTCCGCTGACCAAAAAAGATCGCGAAAATCCGACGAAACCCTTCCCTTCGCCCGTAATGGCCGGCGGCTATTTCGCCATCTCCGCCAAATGGTTCTGGGAACTCGGCGGCTACGACGAGGGTCTCGACATTTGGGGCGGCGAACAGTACGAGTTGAGCTTCAAAGTGTGGCAGTGTCACGGTCGAATGGTTGACGCGCCGTGCAGTCGCGTCGCCCACATCTATCGCTGCAAGTATTCGCCGTTCAAAAACGCGGGCATGGGCGATTTCGTGTCGCGCAACTATAAACGTGTCGCCGAAGTGTGGATGGACGAATACAAAGAAACGCTGTATAAACATCGTTCCGGCATGTCGCGAGTCGACGCGGGCAACTTGACAAGAATGCTCAAAATTCGCGAAAAATTGCAGTGCAAAAGTTTCGATTGGTTTATGAAGGAAATTGCATTTGATCAAGATAAATATTACCCCGCGGTCCAACCAAAACCAGCTGCACAAGGTGATTTTTCATTTTTATCGATTTTTTTTTGAAAAAAGCAAATTATAGGAGAACTTCGACATGACGCTTCTGGACTATGTGTGGATACCCAGTTCAAAGAGCAAAATCAGCGATTCGGGCTGCGCAAATGTGTCTCGGATGGTAGTAACGATCAAGCTGAGCAAGATTTGAAATTGACTAGATGGCATGATATTCGGCCGGGAAATCGGAAAGTGTGTTTTGATGTTTCGCAGAGTTTAGACAAGACGCCAGTTGTTTTGTTTGATTGGTGAGTGAAGAAAAAACATTGATGTTTTTTCCCGCCCCCTGGGAGAGAAAGAGAAAAAAAAATCGATAGGGAAGGGGTTCCAATGTTTGTCTAACCCACGCGGCGTCTTTATTGATTAGAGAGTGTTAGGAACACAGAGAGGCAGAGAAAGAACTCCTTAATTTAGACACCGATAGCCAGACAACGAGGGACTGTGTTGATTTTGAGTGATGACCTAGAAACCGACAAACACGGCCGTCGCTCTCTATCTCTCGTCGTCTGGCTGTCATGATATATAATAATAATATTGTGAGAGGGATGACATGTAGCAACTTAGCTGAGTGGCTAGCGCGTTTGACTAACAATCAGACGTTGCTGGTTCGAGGCCGGGTCGGTGCGAACAACTTTCACCCCAAGTTAAGACCCCACGAAGAACTGTGTGGCCGTCATGTTGTGGTTTCATGGCTTAATACGTATCCCCCGGTGATTGATCGTTTGACCAACCTGCCTCAAGCTGGAGTGGGAGCGCTTGCTTGTAGGCGTTGGGAGATCTTTGTGCCGGTTCATTTTTGCGTTTTTTACAAAAAAATAAACTTTGATTTTTTCAAAAATCTCAAACTTTAGTCATTCAATGAAAGGCAACCAATTGTTCAAGCTACGATCAGACAACAAACAAATATACCACCCAATATCTGGACAATGCCTTGGTGCTGATGAGAATGGCACGGGATTTGTGTTCATGACAAAATGTAATAGCACGTCAAAGCAACAACAATGGAGTTGGAAGGTGAGTTTTGTTTTTTTTTTCGATTTTTCTATCAATTTGTGCAGGATGTTGATGATGATCTTCTCAAAAAGCGGCAGGATGAGGAACCGTTGGAGTTCGAATAATCTTGGATCAAATGTGCATAGAGTTTACGGGATTTTTTTGAAAATTGGGTTAACTGAGATAGTATTTTATGTGATAATCATCGAGATTTGAGATTTTAATAATTTATTTTCAAATTGTTTCACTGAAAATAGCGGCAATATTACGGGCCAAACTCAAAACTGAGGTTTCCTGAAGATTGCACAAAATGACGACACAGATTCCCGACGCCGGTTGAACAAGTAGGACAGAAGAGGCGCCAACTGCACCGCCCGTATGATAAAAGTGAGGACTCGGTCCTTCAACGACAAACCAGCCGAGAGCCGCGTCGGTTGTTGCGTCAACGCTTATTTGTGGTGTTAGAAAGTTTGAAATTGCGGATTTTGAGAGAAGTGTGTCCTTGGAATCGGAGAGTTTTGATTTCAAAATCGCGTTGGCAAAGATTAGCAAGTCGTTGACGTTTGAGATTATTCCACCGCCAGCGTATTTGTAGGAGCAATCGACTACTGGGCAGTTTTCCAAATTGTGACGGGAATTTCGGCGATAATAACTGAAAATTACAGGGATTGAGATTAAAAAATAGTCAAAAAGTTTATGGGAAAATTTTTAATTTATTTTAGATCGAAAAATTGCTGAAAAAAAGGGGCGTGGCCAATGAGCCTTTGTTTGCAAACAAAAAAAGTCCCCGCCCTAATTTTTGTGCGGCTATTCTGTTCATTTGTTCAAAAATTCAAATATCAACCTGGCTCGATAGTTTACTATCCGCTCGTTAACATCAAGCTGCGTATTTCTCATTCCAAGCTGACGAAACAGATTGTTGGCCAATGTACGATACTCCATCCCGCTGGCTTTTTCCAAAACCGCGCTGACCAGTGTGAAGCCGAACGTGGTGTAGCTGAATTTCTGGCCGGGCTCGGCTACCAGATCATCGTTTTTGAATAATTCCAAACTTTCGGTGACGTCTTTGAACTTTTTATTGAGCAGAAATTCGTTGGATCTTGCATTGCTGTTCGCCGGGTCTTCCAAAATGTCCGATTTTTTCTAAAAATAAAGATTTTGTCTTTTTTTTTGATGTTTTTTTTTCAACATTGAAAGTTGATATTCTTTCGAAAATATTGATTATTCTGGCCGTGGCCTAGAAAACCAACAAGTCCCCATTCTTTTTTTGTTGTTTACGCGTATACGAAAGATAATTCTCGATCAGAAAAAAGTTTTGGGTCTATTTCAGATGTCGTTGAGATTGGCTAAAGGTCTTCTTCAAAAAGTTCCTGTATTAACCCAAGCAACTGCAAATTATCACGAAAAGGTTGGCACGAAAAAAAAAATGAGTATTTCGTAATAACTGATTGTAGGTGATTGATCATTACGAAAATCCGAGAAATGTCGGAAGTTTAGATAAAAACGATCCGTCCGTTGGAACAGGAGTTGTTGGCGCACCAGCTTGTGGTGATGTGATGAAATTGCAGATCAAAGTCGATGAGAACGGTAAAATTGTTGACGCCAAATTCAAAACGTTTGGATGTGGAAGCGCTATTGCTAGCTCTTCATTGGCTACTGAATGGATTAATGGAAAAACTATTGATTATGCTTCGAAAATCAAGAACGATGAAATTGCCAAAGAACTATGTCTCCCGCCAGTAAAACTTCACTGTTCTAGTAAGTCCTGGGTGAAAGTTTTTTCTCAAATTATTTTTTTAGTGCTCGCACAAGATGCTATTCAAGCCGCGCTCAAGGACTATCAAAAGAAGCAAAAGGCAAAGACTGTTTAAATAATTCTCCTATTATTATTCTCTAAAACCATGTTGTATATTAAATAAGAAAGAATAGTTGTTCGCCAATAAAAAATAAATAAAAACCCGTTACCCACATTCTCGTTCAAATAGTGTCGAATGCCGGCGGAATGCGACAATAGTTGGCGCGTAGTGATTTTGGTGTTGTTGGATTGCCACGATTTTATGGGAAAATCTGGAACGTACTTGCGCACGTCTTCGTCGAGGTCCAAATTTTTCGATTCGACAAGACGGGCGGCTATTGTTGAGGTTATTGGTTTACTGATACTTGCGATGCGCATCACTGTATCACCTGGAGGAATTTTTTTTGGGTCTCCAAAATTATGAAGTTTTCTGATTTTCGAGCCAAAAAAAATTAGAAATTTCTCACCTGTACAAATTGCGGAAGATTCAACATTACTGTAGCCAAAACCTGTTTTCCACACGGTTTTCCCTCTGACTGAAACGCCAATCGATAAACCCGGAATTCCTTGAATAATCATGGTTTTTGAAACTTCATTCTCCGCTTTTCTAATTTTCTCCTCAAGTTGGTTTTTTTGAAACGTTGGAGATATGGCAATTGGGATGGCCGATCCCGCAGCCGCCAATAACATACGATCGAAGCGCATCTCGAAAATTTTGAACTTTTAAGAAATGGAAAAGTTGGAAAAATACTCTCACTTGCTTTGAACATGTTGCAAATTTTTTTTTTCGAAACTAAACTTTCAAAGTTAAATATTTATTGATGGACTAGGTGGTTCGGTAGACTCTAAAAGGTGTCGAGCTTCTTCGGCTTCTTGAAATGTGTCAGCGACTAGTTTGCACAACTTGTTAGCAGAGATTGCATCGGGAATTTGGATTAGATGCATTCTATACTTCCCATCCGAATTTTCCACGATCACTCCATTTATTCTGAAAACTTTCACACATTTTCACTAGTTTATTTTAATCACCAACTTTCCGTAGCCATCATCGAAAGTTGTCACTAGGATAAGATTTAGGAGAGGTATCCGAATTTTCGATACTATTCTCAATCCATACTTCGAGATTTCAATTGATATTTCACTGTTTTTCGGAGGAGATTTGGGAATTTTTCCGGACAGTTGAGCATTTTCGAGAATTTCAATCACTTTCTCTTCGAGAGACCGATTTGTTGCCCCGAGTGATGTTGTCTGCAACATTTATTAAATTTTTTCCATCGTTTTACGATTAGAAACCTCTTGAAACCCGTAATATAAAGCATCTAGCATGTGTTTTCTCAAAAAACTAAATAAAAATAAATGCGCGTCAATTAAAATGTTTTGGTGCAAACACGGCGACGAACAATTGCGGGAATGATTTTATTTTTCTGTTTTCAAAATTTTCGGTCGTTTTTTCTCGTTTTCCAGCGTTATTTTCACATTTACAGAGTCATGTTCCTTACAAGAAGTGAATACGATCGTGGAGTCAACACATTCTCTCCAGAAGGTCGACTTTTCCAAGTCGAATACGCCATCGAGGCTGTCAAACTCGGATCAACCAGCATTGGAATCCGAACAAAGGAAGGAGTCCTACTCGCGGCTGAGAAACGATCGACATCTAAATTGATGGTAAACGATGCTATTGAGAAAATCAGTAAAGTTGATCAACACGTCGGTAAGTTTTTTTTTCCACAAGGAATTTCTGTAAAAAATCATGTTTCAGCTGTCACATTCGCCGGGCTTATTGCTGACTCACGAACACTTGTTGAGCGCGCACAAATTGAGGCTCAGAATTTCTGGTTCACATATAATCGCAAAATTCGTGTTGAAGATGTCACCCAGTCAGTTGCCAACTTGGCGCTTCAATTTGGTGATGATGATGTTAAGGTAAATCATAATTTTCAACATTATCTTGAAAATGTATCATATTTCCAGGCCGCAATGTCTCGACCATTTGGTGTAGCAATGCTTTTCGCAGGGGTTGATCAGGAAGGAGCCAAATTGTTCCATCTTGACCCCTCAGGAACATTCATTGACTGCAAAGCTAAATCGATTGGAGCGGCAAGTGACGGTGCAGAACAAAACTTGAAAGAACAATACCATGATGTAAGTTCCACCTCAAATTAAATGAAAAAAATTGTTCAAATTTCAGGCATTAACACTGAAAGAAGCGTTGAAAGTATCCTTGGCAATTTTGAAGCAAGTAATGGAGGAGAAATTGAATGCCGCCAACGTTGAAGTCGTCGTCATCAAGCCAACAACGGACGCAAAAGGTCGTCAAATCGGACAATTCGAACGAGTATCCGACGCCGAATTGGATCAAGTAATTGCGTCACTCTAAACAAAACCACAAAGTTAAAATACCGATTTTCAAGTTTTACTCCCGGTTTGTTTTTCCTTTCCATCATTTATTTATTGAATTTCTCATAAATTATCGTTTTTCTTTCTCAAGAGATCGTTGTAGATGTTGTTGTATCATTTCGCATCGGCGTTGTTGGAGGTGGACAAACATCAGAATATGGTGATGTTTGACCTCTTCCATACGGCGTCGATAAATTACCAAGCGAAGTTACTTTCGGAAACACTGCTTTGTACGGTGTTGTCGACCTGATCCCCAACGGGAGATTAGGAGAAGTTCCTTGAATCAAAGGCGACATATACGGCACATTCATCCTATTGGATCGATACATTTGAAGTTCTGAAACGAGCTCAGAAAAAATTGGAAGAACTAAATATCAACCCTACTCTCATTCATCTCATGGCTCGAAATTTTCAATCGTTCTATATTTTCTGTCATTTCTCCAATTTTCAATTTCTCATCAGCTAGCTCTTTTCGGAGCCCAGATATTGTTTCAGAAAGTGTCACAACTAATCCATCTTTCTCCTTCAAATCTTTTTCAAGCTCTTTCAGCTTTCTCAAATCCACACTTTGTTGACCATCAGATTTTTCCTATAAATTAAAAAAATCGCGACATGAGGGGGGATTGAACCCGCGACCTCTCGCACACAACACACAGCTCTTATCCACTACGCAATGAGGTAGACAAATAATTTTTGGGAAATTGTGCCAAAGTTTGTGGTGATGTGAAAAAGGTCTAATTAGGTCACATCTGTTGTTGTTGTTGTTGTATTGATAACATCCTCTTAGGTAAGGTATGGGAGGACTTTTCTTTTTCGAAAAACGTGATCCAAACTAACCGCTAAAAGTTTTTTAAACTTGTCTAAATTTCGCTCAAATTTCTGCTTCAGATCCACATTTTCACGACGAATCGCATCTTTTTCGATTTGAAGCTTGTCACATCGCGCTTGCTCTTCTTTCAGCTAAAAATCAGAATTTTTCCCGGAAAAAATATACAAAAAAATTATCAAACCATAGTGCCGACGATATCAATTTCATCATTCAACTCCTCATTCTGTTTTCTGAGCTCTTCTTGCTCAATTCGCATTTCTTCAACAAGTTCATCTTTTTCTTCCGCCAAAATTCGCATATTTTGTCGTTCTTCTTTAACTAGCTAAAACTTTGTAGTTTTTTCAAAAAAAAAAAAAAAAAAATAGAAAAAATACCTCTAGTTCATCTTCAAGTTCTTCAATTCGTTCTCCATCGAGTTTGACCTTCTCCCCACTATCTCGTAATTCAACATTTTCCTTGGATAATCGCTCACACTTTTCCTGAAAATCCAGCAATTCTTCACGAATTTTATCGAATTCCGTAAGCTTTGCCGATTGCGTTGAACAAATGCGCAGCAAATGCGCGGTCAACTGATCTCCTCGAACCGCCGCCAATTTAAGCGCAAAAATTCGACCTTTAGAAATCGGTGTTTTTGAAAACAGCTCAAAAGAGCACACGGTTTTGTCGGCATCTAAAACCAGCGAAATTTCCGTCGGCTTGTTGTCCACTATACTATGCAGTTGACCATCGGGATGTTGTTGTGGCTCGCAGACATTTTTACATAACAATTTTTGAATTATCGCTCTTGGAAACGCTTCAAAATCCACTGTCAGATCGTGTTCACGCGCCAGATTTTGATATTTTTCATTGTTCAACGTCTCGGCGAACAAAAATTCATAGTCATCGGAACGACTTATCTCAAACTTCAACTCTTTTTCTCCCGACGTCTCGTTGCGCTGTTCACTTATTTTCAAATTCACTTTACTTCGATATGCCCTGAAATTGAAATTTCTGGGGTTTTTTGAACTGTTCAGAAAATTACGATGATTCGAATGGTGCAAAGCAATTGGCTCTATTTTCAAAACGAACAAAGTTATTCTTGATTTTTGAAAAAAAAAAACCGTGACATTGTTTCGTCAAAATTTCAACGTGACACGTTTAAGAAAAATTTATAGGTCACGTGACGAAAATTTAAAAACTATGATTTTCCTTCAAAAAAAACTCACTTATAATCATTTTGACTTCTTCCCAACGGTTGCAATAATGACGCGACGAGTTGTTGATTGAATAACGACGATGTTCTACTCGCCAATTCTGACATTTCTCAACAATGCAAAAAGAAAAATACCAATCAAAACCAACAACGTTGGCGCGCATGGCCGTGGCCGAGTAAACCATTTAGTTCGGCCATTTTATTGTTTGATGCAATATTGGATAAATATTTGATTGATAAAATACCAAAAATCGTTTTCTCAACAACACAAAAATCACTTTAAAAATTTATTTGACATGAAATTTTGAAGCCAAACATTAGTAGGCCAGGAGGGGGGCAATACAATATCGTTAGTGATAGTAAAAAAATGATATTTACAAGAAAATAAAACGATTTAATCAAACTCGTCACGGAGAGCGGTTCGAACTACCGTATATTTTTCGCCAGTTCCATCTTGGAGGCTGTGATTCTCGATGGGCAAACAAACTTGGAAATTGTTGCCTTCTTCATCGTATTTTGCTTTGAATTGTGCAATTGGTTGATTATGATGAGTTGGGTGGATTGTACATTTGAGATCTTGAATTTAGGCCAATTTTTTTTGCAAAAAAAAAAAGAAAACTTACTGGAATCTCCCCATAATTTGAATCCATGATTAATCGATTCGAGTACATCTTCTGCGATATTTTTGCTAGCAACAATTAAATGTCGAGCCCGGATTTTGTGCACAAATTCTCTCGTCTCCAGTTTCCCCAACGTCGTTTCCAACTCATCATTTCTTGGCAGCGTGACAACATCGAAATAGTAGGGACGCGCGATTTTCGGCCCTTTGTATTGAACCGCCTCCTCCTTGATCATTCCGAGTGGTTCTGATTCGACGAGAGTTATCGGTTGGTTTTGAGAGTGTTCTTCGTCGACCTTGTCCGATTCGGCGGCACACGCGTCCAAAATATCGTCGATCAACGGATCGGCCTTCTCATACTCTGGTTCACCTTTGTTACCGTTCGACAAAATTGTCGATCTTTCTTGCATCAAATCGTGCTTGGAGTTTTCAACAATCTCTGGTTGCGGTTCTTGAACGTTGTGCGTGCCATTCTCCACAACATGTTCTACATCAGGGTTTGCTGATTGAGATGCAATGATGCCAGATATAGCGCTGACAAATGGAAGCGATGTATCCTGCAAGTTCGAATTTTATGCTTGAAACAACATTTTTTCATTTCTCTAGGCTGTCAGGACCGAGCATGACCCTTTTAAAAGAGAAAATTAATGTTTAATTTTTTCTGTTGACTGGTCCGAATCTGGTTGAAATTATTATTTTTTCAATGTTTCACAATTGTAATTTTTCCTCTTCTTTTCATGATTCCGATTGTGTCCATTTATCGTTATTATAACATAGCGAAACTACAACAATTATTTTCTAGTTTGACACAAGTGCAAGACAACCGAAAACAACAGTGTCTCGTTGTCTGATTATCATTTCTATGTAAAAATAAACGCTCCCCCCAAAAAAAGACGCCGCGTGGGTCAGAGAAGGAGAGAAATGACGTCTCTCTCATGGGCACCTCTTCCGGTGACCATTCATTTATCTATTTATTATTTGTTCTTATCCCTTTTTTCTCTCTCGCTCTCCTCCTTTTTTATACTCTATCTTTTTATTTATACTCCCTTTTTCGCACCCACGCGGCGTGCAAAAAGTGGGCGGAGTCGACAATCTATGTGCCTTCCTGTGCTCATTCATTCATTCATTCTTCACTCTTTTCTTAATTTTCTAATATTGTTCTCTTTTTTTCTTGTCTCGTTCGTTTTTTTTGTCTACCATGAATCATATAAGCCCCATTTTCATGATTTTCATCCATTTTTAATTTTTTTCGAAAAATACGGGCCGGGCAGGGCTTTTTTTACTCACCAAGCCAACATTTGCAACAAACGGAGCTGAAGGTTCCGCAAAATTATTCATAATAGCATCCCACATTGGAGTTTGTTGAGGTACAATTGGGGAAGATTCTCCAAAATCGGCAAGAACAGCAGAAGTGTCCGTGGACACTTGTTCGATGCTCTCTTCGGACGGCGATGTCGATTCATTTGTCGTCGAGTTCGATTGATCGACGATCTGAGCGATCGAAATATTTTCATTCAACTTTTCTTCGAATGAGTCGTCTTTAATGGACACTTCGTTTTGTTCTAATTGAGCATCCTTGTGGTTCTCTTCTTCATCAACTTCATCGAGACGTGCTGTTGGTTCCGGTGTGGGTGGAATGACAACAATATCACACTCTTTTTCAACAGTTTTCAAGTAGATGACAGAATCATCAGCAGCCTCTACAACTGGTGCAACGATTGCTGGAACAATTGGAGAAGCAGATGCTGTAGCAGTGTCTGGTTGCTCTTTCGTTGGTGGAATGATTGGTTTCTCACTGAAAAAAAAACGATAAAAATTTTTCAACGAATTTTTGGAGCTGACTCACCTCGCCGCGACTGCATTTTGCGGTGATACTTTAGCTGTTTTCACTGGTTGACGAGAAGAGTTTGACGATGAGACTGCTGTCTGACGGTTCTTCGACGGGTCTGGTTTGGCTTGCACTGGTTTCGATTTCAATGGAGCGGCAGCTGGTTTCGACACGGCGGGTTTTGTTGTCGTTGGTTTATTTGGTGCGACTCTGGCTGTAGGCGCAACCGGCCGGCTTGTTTGAGGCTTTACCGGTTTGGTTGGTCGAGATGTGATTGGTTTTACGGGTGCGGCGGCTGGTTTTGCCACAGGACGAGCTGGAGCGGGGCGAGCTCTCGACGCAGCCCCTGGTGCCGAAGATGGTTTCACGATCGTCTTGGGAGCTGGGCGAGCCGACGGGGAACACGTTGGCGGTGCAATTGGTTTGTCGCCGGTTTTAACTAACGGAGAATTCAAAAATGGGAGAGATCGTGAGCCACGATCTAACGCTTTTTGAATTCGATCAAACGAGCATGAACCAGACAGCAAAGCTCGGAGAACAGGTTTCGAAGTATTCGCTGGTTTCCAGACTAGAACGGCTACTGTTCCATGATCGGCGCCAATTTTTTTCAACTCCTCGTCATTTCCTGCCGACTTTGTGAGCTTCTCAGCGTCTTTTTCATCACCAGCAAGAACGTACAACAAAAGTTCGCCCTTGACAAGACTCTGAAAAATTATTCATATGGTTTTCTAATTTTTAAATAATAATTTAATTACCTTATAAATTACATAAGGTTCATATTTTGCGTTGAACAGCGGGGAAGAACGAAGCCCATAAAATTCCGTGTTTGTTGTCAACTTCTTGATTTGAGCTGTCGATCCACCTTTCAAATTTGCAATAACCGGAGTTTTCAGCAATTCTTCAGAACTTTTTAGATTGGTTGATGTTGGCGCACTGAAGAATAATCCATTCGCATTTTTGAACTTTTTCAAAAATCCTAAACTGTGGTTGTCCGCTCCACCATCAATGAACTGTTCTCCTGAAAATAGTTAGATGAGCAGAGGCGTGAAAAATAAGGATTTTACCTTCAATATCGAAAACGCTGCTCAAAAAATTATCGCCCACAACAGTGTAAACGCTTCCAGGAGTCGCTCCGATGAAGACTTCCGATTTCGCAGCAGTCGACTCGGCTTCCATTCTGAAAAAATTCAAATTTCAATACAATTTACGTTTGCGAAAAAACAAGAAATGACAACAACAAAGCGTTTCGAAAAAAAAAATTATTAACATCAGGAATGTTTCGAGTCGACCACCCCAACACTATATTTAGATACTATGAAGAAACACCGAAAATTGTTCGGCGGCCAAAACAACAAAAAACAGAAACGAACGCGCTTGTTTTACGCCTACACTCTCTCATTGTGCCTCATTCTATTCTGCCAATAGCCGTTGTGAAAAGAGAGAGAGAGAAAAAACAGAAGGAAATGTGAACAAGAAAAAACGACAGATTCTTTTTCATATTTTTTCCTGCGAGCCGCACAAAATTGTCATATTGACTTTGTGTGGCCACTTTCAAAAGACAACGAACGAGATATTTAGAGATGAGCAGATGAAATCAGATATCAATTAATTGTAAAGTTTCAGATTTCGAAATTTTGAAAATAAACAATTTTGAATTCGCTCTGAGACACAACCGTACCGAACCTGCACATCAAACTCTCCAAGATTTGTTGTGCACCTTTATTGGTTACGGTGTTTTTTTGGCGTCGCACCTGCGCAGTATCTCGACCCAAACACGTCAACGCCCTGAACTAAAAAATAAAAAAACTGAAATCAATGCAAAAGTCTTCTCAAAATTTGAGATTATCATTTTTCCGTGCGCGAAAAAAAATGTACAACTACAAATTGTTCCTAAGCAACCAAGAAAAAGAAAAAAGGTACCTTATAAGTCGCTTAGTCAATAGAAAAAGACACACACAGAAAACCTCGGCGCCCGAAAATTTCGGCAAAAACGCAACTAATCATCATTATCATCATTCATCCACAAAATGATATCATAAATAAGGGATCTCAATTGCGAAACATTCCGCACTAAATACAAAAAGTGAAACCAATTCTTCAGGGAGAAAAACCACTGACATGAATTTTAATCCTGTGTATTTGTCTATTTGTGTGTGTGCCACTGCTTGTCATGTCCTTCAAACAGCCACAAAATATTAGTTATGTAAACCAAATTTATTATACAGTGCAAGAAAAACATATTATAATATATAATTTACTGTGTATTTACATATACATGCTATTTAAAAATGACCTTGACGGAAATTAAATCGAAAAAAAAATCCACCCGAAATTGACCTATAAGAAATTTTCGAGATTTTCACGTCCCGCATTCAAGTTCGACATTTTCTTTGCCGATGCAATTACTGTCGGATGTTTTTGCAGTTCCAATGTATCGCTGAATCGATTCTTTCGAATATTTCGCTACATATCTAACAAATGGTCGCAAATCACCCATATTTGCAACATGTAGGGTTGCATAGTATTCTCCACGTGTTTCGACCGGCAAGATTACCTGGAAAATTATGTTAGAAAATTATCATATCTTTATGTGACAGTTTATTGATCGAAAATAATTGGTCAAGCATTGGAGAAAAGGTCACACCTGTTGTTGTTGTTCATGGCTATCAATACAACAACAACAACAACAGATGTGACCTAATTAGACTTTCTTCACACATCCTAAAACTTGTTGGTCGGAGCAAAGGTCACACCTGTTGTTGTTTATGGTTATCAATACTACAATAACAACAGATGTGACCTAATTAGACCTTTTTCACACCTCATAAAATTTGAACTTTCTTTGTGCCGCCTGGATTACTGTACATCAGGCTTGGTCGGAGCCGCAAATTTTCTGAAGAACAAACAAAAAAGGCTGAAAATTACCGGGGGAAATCCGCTTCTCATCATGATCAAATTCAACAAAAGTCGCGCAGTTCTCCCATTTCCATCAGTGAATGGATGTACCAAAACCAGTTTGTAATGGGCGATCGCCGCTTTCTCAATCGGATCTATATTAATCGTATTCTCATCGTTCAACCATTCGACAAGCTCCTCCATTTGTTCGTTGACATATTCCGGTGAAACCGGTGTGAATTTGCCCACATAAACCTGAGTGTTGCGAAATTTTCCCGCCTCAATCGGATCCGCATTTCCCAACACACGTCGATGCATCTCCAATATATCATCGATCGATATTCGCTCATGATTCAACGCCAACAGTGTGCTGTTTAGAAACCGCAACGCGGCGTCCATCCCGATCACCTCGTTGTGCTCACGTATACTCTTACCCGGCACCACCTGACCCGTCTCGAGAATCGATCGAGTTTGACCCAGCGACAAGGTGTTGCCCTCGATGGCGACCGTATGATAGACGTAGAGAAAATATGTTTCGCGCATCATTCGGCGAAGCGCTGTGGTGTGTTGGAGGCCGGCGAATTCGTCGCGAAGATCGTGCACTTCTTTCAACATTTTTCTGTCGATTGCACTAACGACGGGGCCGGTTTTTGCGCGAAGACTGCAAAATCCTGGCGTGACTCTCTCGTTTTTAAAGACTTTTTTGAGAAATCTCACTGCTTTTATGCAATAAAAAACTCACCCGATCGCCTCAACATGATTCGGATCGTGCACCAATGCTCTAACATAACACTGATCCGCTTCGATCAACAAACTTTTTCCCTCTTTCACTTGCCCCATCTCTACCAAAATGTCCGGCTCATTCGGTGCTAACGCGATCGCATGTTCGATGATCGTCAATGCCTTCTCTAGGTTGCCAGCTTTTCTTGATCGCCTCGCCGCTTTTGATGCGGCTATTGCTTCTTGCACTTTTGCCGGATCAGTTTCCTCGTTTTCGCGAACAACTGGGACTGCTACTTTTGTGCTGACACCTTTCCATTTTTCGTTACGTATTGGATCGACCAAAAATAGAGGACTTAGCTTTTGGCTTTCCGACTTTGTTGAGATAAGTCCTCCGATATTCGAAAAAGCACCTTGTTTTTTCACATTCAATTCTTGAACCGAGCCATTTTTTCAAAAAAAAAAAAAAAAAAGCGACAAACCTTTGTATAACTTTTGAAAATACGAAATTCCAGCAGGCAAAGCCAATTGGCAAACAATACATACTAACAAGCATACTATTATCGTTGATCGTAAGCTGTATCCTTGTTGTATAACAAGAGGGTCCAAACTACGATCATCTGTGGATGTTGATTGCGATCTTCTTCTCCTCACCACCATCCCATTTTATATCAATATCTGGATTTACACGTGTTTTGGGTCATAAGTAAACTTCCGATTAAAAAAAATTTAATTTAAAAAATATTTTTCGAGAGAACTACAAAAAATACTTATCGCCATGAGACCCTGATAAGAATCTGCGTGCGCCTTAAAACTTTTTGTCTAATTTTCAGCTCATAGACAAGTATTGCTACTGAAAAATTACAGAGAGAAGCATGAATATTCCAGTCTAGTTTTTGGATTTAGAAAAAGCCAACAGTTTCAGTTGGGACGCGTTAAATAACGAAAAATGAAGAGCAGAGTACTGTAGGCAACATTAGTTTGAGCTTGCGTACAAACAACGAAAATTACGACAAATACAAGAAATATTTTGAAATTTTCACATTTTTGCTTTGTTTCAAACGCTTAGTGCTCTTGCTATTCAAAGCTATATCAACCCAGTTCTCAACTATCGTTTACTTGTTTCATTGCTTATACTTTCTCACCTCGCTTCTCTTCTCTCTCGTTGCACCCCCGACACTCTTGCACTCTTCCCTTTTCTCCCTTTCTTTTCTCTCTCTACATGTATATCACATGACACACTCTTACCACTTTTTCTCTTACTCTCGCCAAGCAGCGGCGGTCATATGCCATTATAGATTTTTCATTCACTTTCAACTGTACCATCATTTTTTCACCATTTTTTCTCATGAGAACAGGTCATTTGACTGTCAGTTTTAATGTGAAGTGTATTACTTACATCACTCAGGTATTTATTTTTTTTCAGATAAATGTTAGCAACAGTTCAAAACTACACACAATCCTTAATGAATCCAAATTCTGGGGCAGGTTCTACACTGGCTGGAATTGTTCCTACTTTCAAAGAAAGACGACCACTTCGTAAGTTTTTTAAAAATTAGTATAAAGTTGAACTTCATTTATTCCTATATTGATTACCAAAACATGTTTTTGTTTTCAATATTTGATAAGTATCTTGCTTCTTAGAAAAACACTACTCAATTTCGCAATGTTTTCATTTGTCAACCTAGTTTTCCAACAAAAAAACAGTTGAAAGAAAAAAATTCTTATCTCGTAAATCGTTCAAAAGGTCAACTCAAATTTTCTCAAGTCACGTGCTCATTGTCAGATGAAAAATCAAAATTTCTGTTTCAATCTGTCCTTTTTATCTTCTCAAGTTACATTTTTCTTCAACAAAAAAAAATAGTCTGAACTCTCTCTGACAAAAAAGTACTCCCGCTTTACAACCTCCAATGAAAAATTGTCTGATAGGTCAGAGACGCAGAGAATGTACGCGACTAGCATGTGAAAATCAGCTGATTCTCCAATTTCTTTGTGTGGCGTACATGTATGTGCATCGTTTTGAGTGCATGTAGTTTTTTGGGGTGAGCAGATGTTGGAAAAAATAGTAGGGAGGAGAAATCAGAGGTCAGGGCTCAAGAGCTACCGATTTATCAAGATTTTATCTCAAGGTCATCATTTTTCTAAAAAAAAGATAAGAAAAGAATTTATATTTTTTCCAGATGAACGCAAGAAGGATGTTGAAGAAATTCGTCGACAACAACCAAACAAAGTTCCAGTGATCATCGAAAGATTCGATGGTGAAAGAAGCCTTCCATTAATGGATCGTTGCAAGTTCTTGGTTCCTGATCACATAACAGTTGCTGAACTAATGTCAATTGTCAGAAGAAAGTGAGTTTTATCCACCAAAAAACACCCAAAAATCAAAATTTTTTTTGCAGACTTCAACTTCATCCACAACAAGCGTTCTTCCTTCTCGTCAACGAACGCTCAATGATTTCAAACTCGACTAACATGAGCGAGTTGTACAGAAATGAGAAAGACGAAGACGGTTTCGTCTACATTGTCTACACTTCTCAACCAGCTTTCGGTGCCTCTTTGGAATGAATAGAAATGCATTTTCTCATCAATCGGCTATTCTCTAATCTTTCAACTCTTCTTCCAAACACTAAAAAAAATGTACATATGACGCTTTTTTTACTGTAAATGTTGTACATGTTTCATAATCTTTTCTTTTGTCAACCACAACCTCTCCTGGCACCATCAATTATCAGGTTTATAATGAAAAATGAATAAACGAGATCTGAACAAAGTGTGAAAGTTTGAAAAAGTTTAGGCATCTTCATCAGCGCGGGCGAATGGGTTTTCAATTTGCTCCATTCCGTCGAGCGGTGCTACTACTGTGATTGCTGTTCCTCGCGCAACAATTAGGCCAAGAGATCTGGAAGATTTTTCTATTACAGAAACTTGAGCGGAACATTGGAACAGACCACAATATCAAAATGGGCGGGGCTAATAAATGTGTGCTAGTGTTTGCAAAACATATAGGCTCCGCCCACTTAGCTGTGCGGCTATTTGCAATCACTGTTGAGAATAGTTTTCAATTTCAAAAAAGGTTACCTTGTCTCATCTCCGACAACACTCGGGTTTTCCGGATCTCTCAAATACTCTACACAGTTGTCCAAAACCAAATTCAACAATTGATCGTAACCTTTCAACACACCAGAAGCCTCTCTTCCTCCTTGGAATTTGACGCGAATTTTTTTGTCAACAAAACGTGATAGATCTACAACAGATTCCTTTTTCTTTCTACCATCATTGCTGTTGTTTTGTGCAGACATTTCCTGAAAAAACAACAAGTTAGCAACAACAGAAAAAAAGAACGCCAAAAATAAATTTTTCGAAATAAAACACTTGTCCAAGAGAAGTACACAGAACACACATCGCGTCGAGATATTTTCGGCGTTCGTTGTGCGTCTTTTTTTCAGAGTTTTTTTTATTATAAAAAAAAATAAATAATAAAAGGTAATAAACAGTGTTATTTAGCCGTCGGATTTCGTCGTTGATTATCAGGTGTCGCAGATCTCGATGTATTTACAGATGCCAATGATTGACTTCGTGTTGAAGGTCCAGACGGGCCGGACGTCGAGCTCGACGGTCCGGCCGTACTTTCCGGTGAACTCTTTGTCGTTTTCGACGATGTCGGAGTTTTTTGTGTTTGTCGGAATTTTTTCCATTGCTTCTGATATTCTTGATATCGTCGCAACGCCTCTTCGGAGTAGGCTTTTCTTTTTTGCGCGGCGATTTCGGCGGCTGTCAACGGTCTCGCTTTCTGAGGTGGTGGTGGTGGTGGCGGCGGAGTTGGTTCTCGAGGAGGTTCGGGTTCTGGCTCAGGTTCTGGCTCAGGTTCGGGCTCAGGTTCTGGCTCAGGCTCAGGCTCCGGCTCAGGCTCAGGAGTAGGAGTTTTCGGCGGCTCTAAAAATGAAACTATATCAAGAAAAAATATCTAGTTTGAACTAATCACTTTGAAAACAAAACAAACCTTCTTCCTCTTCCTCCTCCTCTTGTAAATCCGGTGTTTCAATAGCCGGCGAGCCTGGCTCACTAGGTTCAGGCTCGGGCTCAGGCTCGGGCTCGGGCTCTGGCTCAGGCTCGGGCTCAGGTGTTGGCAAACGATAAACTGGTTTAGGTGATGGTGGGGGTGTAGGTGTAGGGTCACGAATCCACTCTTCTTCTAAAACAGCAAACGTGACTAGAAAAAAGTTCAAACACACACGAACACACTACTAACACCCTCTCTAACCCGGAGAAAAACAAACCTGGTTCATCGGCATACTCGGCCTGAAACTCTTCAGGATCCGGTTCAAACGGCGGCGGTCGCAACGTCTCGATCTCGCCCTCCTCGACCTTGATCGCCTGATCGACAAACGTGTCAAGATTCAAATCTTTGACCACACTCGTCGGCAAATTGAACTGATCGCCCAGGTTTTTGACGAGCGCCTTCATTGTGATTCGTTTGCCGCCGAACCAGATGGCAACGTTGCCGACGTTCTCGATTTTTCGACCGAAATAGTGCAGCTTTTTGAGAGTGTCGGCGGCGATTTCGATGGCGATTGTGGTGAGGGCCAAGCCGATGGCAATGTAGATGATTGTCACCAGCATGAACGCTTCTCTGAGAGGGGGAAAATTAATTTTGCCCCGAAAATTGGAGCTCAAAATCTAGCTGACATTTCAGAGAGACGCAGAGAAACAGTAAAAATTGGAAACGCAGAGATAAAAAACCACACACAAAGTATAGCGCCTCGCATCCCGTCTGTTGTCGGTCACACATTCTCAAAATCCTTCTTTTTAAAGAGAGAGATAGAGCAAATGCGCTCTAATGATAATCATTTTTTGTGCATCATTTACTCTCACTCTTAGAAAATTAGATAAAAATTAGTACTCAAACGGTCACAGGTTCAACCCCGGGGTCGGTAAAAAAAATATTTTTTTGCGCACCCCTCATTTTTTCTGCATTTTGCATTTTGAAACTTTCGACAAAAAAAAAACTATCTCATCAAGCATGATTGACAACTATTCAAATGCACTTTTTCGTTCTTTTGTCTCTCTAGCCAACCTTTTCGGCACAATATCACCCAGCCCAATCGATGTCAACGTGACGAAATTGAAATAAACCGCGTCGAAAAACGTGATATCGGGCTCGTAGGTGATCAACATCACACCGCCCGCAATGATGTATAGGAGGAAGAGGATGAATAGTGAGAGAGCTTGTGATTCGCTGAGCTCTTCGTCTTCCTCCTCGTCCTCGTCGTCGTCACGTTCTCCATTGTTCTCCTCGATTTTGCCATTCTCCAAAATCTCCTCTTCAATATCTTTACATTTTCCATTACTGAATGTTGGACTTTTCGGATATTTTCGCATTAGATATTTTGAGTTGCAAAGAAACGCTTTTTTCATTCTTCTGCAAACATTTGGTTCATCAAAAAATGTGTTTTTTTCACAAACTCACTTCCATGTTCTTTTTCCAAAATTGGTCGACATAATCATTAGTTCTGATATGAATTTACCCAAATCGGCAATAGCCAAAAGTGTAAAAGGAATGCCGATAAGACCGTACAAAATGACGAATAATCGACCGCCAAAAGTTTTCGGTGCAAGATTACCGTAACCAATCGTAGTGATGACGGTGAACGCAAAGAGAAGTGACTCCATGAACTTCCACGGTTCTGATTCTCGCCGCTCTTCGCCCACTGAAACATTCTTAGAAATCGTTAGCCACTGAAAAGGTGGCGTGCTAGTTTAACAGGTTAGCGGTTTGCTTGGAAATCAAGAGGTCGAGGGTTCGCTGCCCCATCTTGTCAAAATTTTTTTTTGATTTTCTTTCAAACCTGTCTCAATTTGTTCAGCACTATTTGTAAACATTGTCTCTTGAATATGATCAGTGGAATGATCAACAATAATGTGATAACAAGCGTCCAATTCTTTCACCATTTCTTCTCTCATCATACATTCGCCGTTACTTTTCGCCATTTTTTGCACAACATTCACAATACATTTTCGACTTCTCATCACATTTGTCACCGCTCGTTTCTCGCGTTTATTGAATCCTCTGAAAACAGGATTTAATTAAGAAAAAAAATAAATTATTTTCTTTTTTTTTTCGGAAATAACAAAGTTTTTCTGTTGTTACTGCTTTATTGGAGCGCGTATTGCAAACAATCTCCGGGTCACACTGCTATGTTTTGTGTTGGTGCGGTAGAGCGAACATTCCTTACCGTGTGAATTTCTCGACCAAATCTGCATCGTCATGTCTTCGCCGTCGCTTATGTTTCGATGATTCCAATCTTAGTAATTCTAAAAATTTGGTTTTAGCTGGAAAAATTTAGAAATGTTTTTTTAGCCTGAAAATTTTAGAAAAATCTTGGTTTTAAATCTGAAAAACGTGGCTGGGGACATTTTTTCAAAGTAGTCCAAAAATTTTCAAAAATCCAGACACGAAAATTTTTTTACAGGAACCTTAATTTAGCTCAAAAAAATTTGGCTCATTTTTTGTCAAAAAATTCCAGAAAAAAACTCCGAAAAAAACGTGGCCGAGTTTGATTTTTTTCTAGGCCACGAAAATTATAAAAAAAAATATTTTTACAGATTTTTTCAAAAAATCCCGGCTCGAAAATTTCTTCACAGGAACCTCAATTTTTTGTCAAAAGTTCAACAAAAAAACTCAAAAAAAAAACGTGGCCGAGTTGGATTTTTTTCTAGGCCACGGAATTTTTTTCTCTAATTTTTTACTGTCTCCAAAATGGAAACAAATCTAGCTCTGGACTAGAAATGGCCTAACATTTTTCCTAGGCCACAAAAAAAAGTCTTTACCATTCGCTGAAATAGTATCTCTCTCAGCTCTCGTCGCATTAACCATCCCAATATCTTTCATCTCCAATTTGCTCATTACAAATGCTCCAAACATTGCATAAGCCGCCACACTGAAGATCATCAAAAAGTGAACGAAAAGAGGAGTCGCCTAAATTACAAAAAAACTTTTTTTTTGTTGAGGAATTAGATAGGCCAACCGTGGAAAGTCGAATTTCCGACAAATTCGATCGAAGTTTCATCTTTTATTTCTAGAATTGATTTGCTTCTGCTGCTGCTTGCACAAAAAGCAGAAAAAATAAAATGAAAGACTCTCTAATTCAATGAATAATAAAACAGAAACAAAAGAGATTTTTCAACTTATTATTATCCTTGTTTTTTTTTTGTTCTCAGAGCTCCAACGTCCCTTGGGAAATTTATTCAATTTGAGCCAATGATCTTGGTGGTGGCGCCAAAGGTCTTTTTCCTCCATAATATAAAAAAAGTGTTTTTCGATCCGTTTTTTTTTGTTGAGCTCATCATCAACACGAGATACATCCGGATGAGGTAAACAACGCGTCTCGGTTCGTTTTTTTTCGACACACAACTTTTTTTTTGAAAGCACTTTTAGAGCGTAGCAATTTTTGAGGGTGAAAGAGACGCAGAGGTCTAGAAATTTCAGAAAAATTCGGGCCTCAAAATTTTGAAAAATCTTGGCTAGAAAATTTGAAAAAAAAGTATTTAGAGCCAAATTTTTTCTGAAATAAAAATCCGGGCCTCAAAAATTCCATGATATTTTGGACCCAAAAATTCAGAGCTCCATTTTCTCGAAGCAAAATTTCGGGGGCCGAATGTTTGAAAATATTTTAGACCTCAAAAAATCTTGACTTTTCATCCAGACTCATCAATTTTTTGGGCTGAAAAATTATCAAATTCAGAATTTTTCAAAGGTCCAGTAACATTTTGAGAATATTCTCAGATTTTGCACTTTTCGTTGACCTCAAAAAAGGTCCCCTCAAAAACTCCCAAAACAAATTAACGCGAAAAATATTAGGTCACTAAAAGAGCTCTCACGTTTTCAATCTCTTTGGAACAGAGCGAAAAGGTCAAAAAAAGCTTGATTAAATTTGTCACATTTTCTGTGACGTTTTGCCCAAACCCACCTTCTTCCCGGCCTTTTTCACCCAATCCAACTGCATCTCCGAATTATCTTTATCGATTAGTTTTGAGTTTGCTGCCGATTCAACACGTTTCCTCTTCGACTTCAGATTCGTTTCTCCATCATCTCTGGAAAAAACGAGCTACATCAGACAGGAAATCGCAATTTCTACTAAAAAATGTGTTTGTTTTAGCGATTTTTGGCAAACAAACCAGATTCATAAAATTATAAAGTGGGCGTGGCCTATTTTTTCCCCAACAAAAAACTAACCCAAATGAATTAAAGTTTCGTTTTTTAACAACACGGAATATTGTTCGATACATGTTATTTTTGTGAATGAAAAAAAATTTCAAGTCTTCTCCCTGCTCATGAAAATTGAATACCCCAGAGAATCCAAAAAATATGTTTTTCTTCGCGAATCAAAACTACAGTACTTTTCGCGTGCGCGCGCAAAAAACTCATTAGCCCCAAAAAAAGACATAGAAAGAAAAAGAATATATAAAAAATGAAATTTTTTTCTGCTGCCGAAGTACTCGGTCGATCCAACACAATAGAGTGCAGAAACATAATTTTTAGTGCTCCACCAGAAAAAGGAAAAAAAAATATTTCGAGGTGTGGCTTGTTCCATTTCCGGATGACTTTCCAAGTAGTCATTTTCTGCTCTTTTCGAAAATTGCTTCGTTCAATTGAATGAGCTAGATTCACTGGGTTCGTTTTTCGAGAAAAGAAAAAAGGAAAATCGACGCTATGCGGAGTCGAACCAGCACCTCTTGATTACTAGGCGCGCGCATAACCTGTTGAGCCACACATGATTTTGAAAGCTGGGAGCGTGGAGCGGTGAAGTTTTAGCTCTCCGCGCCGTGAAAAATGCCTGGTTCAACTTTCAAAATTAGGAAATCCTTGCCTTTGAGCTAAAAAGTTGGCGCCAAAATGTGAAAAATGACAATTTTTCGTGTATTTTTGAAAGGAATTTGAAACATTTTTCAACTTTGACGCCAATTTTTTTGTCAAAAATTCCAGAAAAAGCGTGGCCGAGTTTGTATTTTTCTAGGCCCCGGAAATTATAAAAAATTTTCGCGACGAGACCCAATTTGATTTTTCGCCAATTATCTTTTCCAATTCAGAATCGAGTAAAAATTGCACTTTTCAAAAATTGAGCCTTCGAAAATTGAGCCTGATTCACTAATGGTATTCAGAAAAAAGGGTCGTTTTTCAGGGAACGAAAATTTGAGAGAGGATCAAAAAACTAAAAAAAAAATGATGACCCAGTGCAAAGTCGATCCAGCACCTCTAGATTAGCAGACAAACCCGTAACCAGTTAATCCACGCTGATCACACATGCCGAAAAGCAATAAATGATGTTTTGTGTCTGGTGACGGACCTGACAATAAACGTAAAAATCGCCTTATTTTTCAGAATGCATAATTGGAAAAGCAATTGTTCTTATTTTCGCCGCCGTCTCTCCCTTCATTCATGTGTTTTTCGTCATGTCACAGGGCCCCACGAAAAACAACGTTACCTTCTTCGATTTTTGAACATCTTCACTTTCAGCACCATGTTTATTTGTTAGTGAGGGTAGTGGGAGATGAAAGTGAGATTGACTACTCACAAAAAAGGATGAGCACACACACACACACACAAAACGGTGGGCGGAGTTTGAAAAAAAAATAAAACCAGCTCTTCTTGTCAATGAGAATGAAGAATAATTCTTTTCAAAACGAATATAATAATAATAATAATATTGTGGTGTATTTTTTTCTTTTTTTGAGACACAAGAAGAATTGGAGAAGAATTTTTGAGCACGCATGAAAAATCGAGCATTTCCGAAAGCGTTTCAAAGTGCTTCAAGAAAATTGTATTTTTTTTTGTTGTTGTTGTTGGGCCCAAGATCTTTTCAAAAATGCTAATCTCATCTAGCCTAGAAAGCTGAGAATTTCAAAAAAAAAGAAAAAAGTTGTTTTTTTTTTGAAAAGAAGTCCCTTGAAACCAATTTTAGTCATAAAAAAACCAAAAATAAAATCAAAAATTCCAATGTAAAATTTAAAATGCTAATTTTTCTGAAAAACACGTCAATTTTAAATGTTTTGTTTTGGCGCCAAAAATTTGTTTTTTTTCCCGGGGAACGCAAACCATACCACATGGTTTTCCCGGGAAATGTTTGCAATACCAATTTTCAAAGTGACCTTTTCTCTAAATCTCTCATTTCCCACAAAATGGTATGGGTAAAAAAAGAGAGAGAGAGACAGAGAGAGAGAGAGAGAGAGAACGGGAGAGAGAGAGAACGAGAGAGAGAGAGAGAGAGACAGGTACCACGCAGCTCTGCCGCAGTTTCGAATTTCGAAATAGAAATTTTACAAGTTTTTTTTCTTGGGGGTTGTTTTTTTTTCGGTTCAGCTTTGTCTAGTGTCCAAACCTTAGACACAATGCTTCCTAGGGGGCACACCCTTGACACAAAATTTCCTAGAGACCGAACCCTTGACACAAAGTTTCCTAGTGACCGAACCCTAGAGAAAAAATTTCCTAGTGACCGAACCCTAGAGAAAAAATTTCCTAGTAACCGAACCCTAGAGACAATGTTGAAACTCGTTTCAGGCCGGCCCAAAACGGTTCGAGAACAAAATCAAAAAAGACGAAAAAAGTATGTCACAGAATTTTAATTTCAACCCGACTCGTTGTTTTCAATTCCCAACCAACAATAAAAAAATGCAATACGAAAACAATAATTTTTATTTCTTCCCCCTTCCCCAAAAAAAAACTTTTTTCGACCCAAACCTGCTAAGCCGTCGAATCGTACTATGCCGTGTTTTAAGAACCATCAGACTAGACGACACCAAAAAATATATATGTATCGTGAAAGCCAGCCAAAAAGGACACCGACATTTATTTTAGCCAATAAAAATTTTGGCGGTTAAAAATCACCTTTTTGTTCGCAGCTTGACTATTCTCATTTGTCACCGGGTGGAAGAGGAGGAAGCAAAAAATTGAAAAAAAAAGAGAAGAAGATCCGATTCAAATTCATTTATTTTTTTTTTCGTCTTTAATATTAGAAACACATTTTATAAATACTTACAGATGTTATGGGAAGGCAACAAAAATCTTTCAGCAATATTTTTTCTCCGGAAAATTCTAGAGAAAATGTGGTAATTTCATTAATTTTCAGAAAAAATGAGCGAGAAAAACAAGCAAAGTATCTAAATATTATATTCTCTTGCCGAAAAAAGTTCAATTTTCACCGCTGCACGCTCATATCTCCAAACAACAGGTGTGGCTTGACAAGTTACGCGCGCGCCTAGTAAACTAGAGGTGCTGGTTCGACTCCGCCTGGTGCCGTTTTCTCTTTTTTTTTTCGTTTCAGGTCAGGATTCAAAAGATTCGGAACAATAGACAAATCATTCATTACAATAGAGCACTCATTTACACACTCCTTCACCTTTCCCAATTTCTGACTGAAATAAAATGTTATTCAAAACATAACAAAAACAGGGCTCACCGGAACTTCAAAAGTGAGACTACAATTCTTGGACTCTTCATACGTCACACTGTTCTTATTCTTCGACGCAGCTGTCGCCGGACTAGTCGTCTTCGTCACATCCATCTGAATACTTCCCTCTTTGGTCTGTTGTGTCTTATCCTTTTTCTTCTTCTTATTCTTCCGCTTCGACGCGCCGCGATTCGATTCAGCGACCGACATTGTGTTCGACTTGGTCATCGATTTCGTCTGATCGTCGTCAATCTCAATTCGCACCGTTTTCTCGTGCTTCACATTACCATCATCGTCATATTCGTCGCCTTCGCCGCCACCCTCGCCGCCACTTCCACCACCACCCTCATCTTTGCTCTTCTTGTCCTTGGCGCCTCGTTCTGATTCTTTCTTCTTGTTTTTCGCGCCACCTTCCGACGATTTTTTCACCTTTTTCTCTACGACTTTTTCCTTGACCACCGCCGATTTTCCTACTTCGACGACTGCCTTTTCTTTCGTCAACGGCTCTTTGGATGTTGTCTGCTGTGTGGCTGGTGATGGCGTCGTCGATGTGCCGATCTTGACACCTTTGTCCGCACGAATTCGTCCTTTTCCGAAACCGGTGCAAATTGTGATAAGAAGTGAAAAGGGTAATGTCAGAACTGCAATCAATCTCTACGTTTTTGTCGTTGTGAATAGCTCAGTAGGTTGAGCGCGCGCCTACGAGTTGGGAGACCACGGGTTCGATTCCCGCTGCGCGCTACTTTTTTTTTGTTTGTTTTTTATCTGCCGATGCAAAAAAAAACTCACCAACGTTATATCCAATCAGTAAAATGTTCTCTAAAGAATTAAATTGCAAAAATAGACTTTGACCCATATCAAAAAACTATTAGAAATACTAACATTGATTCGAAATCGATCAGATTGTGGCCGCGTTTGACACGTTTCACGTCTCGAGCTGATACGATCGCGTAAAATGTGGCGGGCGGCCAAATGTAGGTGGCTATTTCTAGAAAGTTTTGTGCCAATGAATCAACGTCTATTTTTGCATTTTAATTCTATTGATACTATTTTACTAATTGCATATAACATTGGTCAGTTTCTTTTGTTGTTTGGGGCAGGGGGGGGGGGGGAAGGCGGAGACGCAGAGAAAACCCGGGAAATGTTTGCAACACGAAAATCGATTTTTCCAAAAAACAGGGGGGGGGGGGGGGGTTTCGAGCCAGAAAATCGCGACTTGAAGAGATAGAGAGACGCAGAGAAAACCCGGGAAACGTTTGCAATACTTTTTTCACGAAAAATCGATTTTGCCAAAAAAAGAGGGTTTTTGAGTCCGGAATTCAGAATTTGAAGAGATAGAGAGACGCAGAGAAAGAGAACCCGGGAAATGTTTGCAATACTTTTTTCTCAAAAAAAATCGAATTTTCCAAAAAAACAGGGGGTTTTCGAGCCAGAAAATCGCGATTTGAAGAGATAGAGAGACGCAGAGAAAGAGAACCCGGGAAATGTTTGCAATACTTTTTTCTCAAAAAAATCGATTTTTCCAAAAAAAGGGGTTTTCGAGCCCGGAATTCAGAAGTTGAAGAGATAGAGAGACGCAAAGAAAACCCGGGAAATGTTTGCAATACTTTTTTCTCAAAAAAATCGAATTTTCCAAAAAAACAGGGGGTTTTCGAGCCAGAAAATCGCGATTTGAAGAGATAGAGAGACGCAGAGAAAGAGAACCCGGGAAATGTTTGCAATACTTTTTTCTCAAAAAAATCGATTTTTCCAAAAAAAGGGGTTTTCGAGCCCGGAATTCAGAAGTTGAAGAGATAGAGAGACGCAAAGAAAACCCGGGAAATGTTTGCAATCGATTTTTCAAAAAAATTCCAGTTTTTACGGTGATCTTCAATCATGTTCTTATAAATTGCACAACCTCAATCAGAAATCGATCAACCGCTGAAAAAAATGCGAAGCCTTCAACTCCAACAGCCGTATCGCCAGCACCAGTTCGCTCAAAAGAAACGCTCTCACGAGAAGATCAATCAGCCGAGCTGGCAATGTCGCCGCTCCCCAAAAAAGGTGACAAAGCCGACGAGAAGAAGGATGCGGTGAAGAAAAAGGCGACAACACCAGACGAGCCGAAAAAGAAGCAACCAAAATCGGAACGCGGCGAGAAGAAGACGAAGACGAAGAAGGACGACGGATCGGCAAAGGGTGGAGCGGGCGGAGCAGAAGGTGAAGGTGGCGACGGCGACGAGTACGACGAAGATGGTAATGTGAAGCACGAGAAGACGGTTCGAATTGAGATTGATGACGATCAGACCAAGTCGATGACCAAGTCGAAGACAATGTCGGTGGCTGAATCGAATCGCGGCGCGTCGAAGCGGAAGAAGAATAAGAAGAAGAAGGATAAGACGCAGACGACGAAAGAGGGCAATAGTATTCAGATTGAGCCGGTTGTCAAAAAAGTCGAGACTACTGTTGAGAACAATAAGAATAGTGAGACGGTTGAGGTGTCGAAAAACTGTAGTGTTACGGTGGAATCATCGGTGAGTCAAGTACAGTAACCCGCGGCCCCGTTTGGTTTCCTAGGCCATCTAATTTTTCAACCCCATAGTATTTTGACCACCATTTTTTTTTGCTGATAAACTCGGTGAGGGAGAAAAGTACAGTACTCTTAGAGACAAAACTACAGAAAACTGTATTGATCGAAAATTTGGGGAAAATACAGTACTCCCGACATTGTCGGGCCAAGGCTTAGCCTTATTTTTGACCACAACTTTCTTATGAAAAAAAAAACTACTGTAACCTGGGCCTGGCCCGAGAAAATTGTCCGAAATACAGTAGTAAAGTTTTCGGGCCCGGTCCGAAATCTCTCTCGGACCAGCTCGAACTTTTGGACAAGGCCCCAGGGTTCTGGAACCAGGTCGGAAACTTGAAATTTTAAATTTCTGAAATTTCCCGCCAATTTTCAAGGTTGAAATCAAAATTTTGCAAAAAAAAAAAATACAAACACAGTAACCTGGGGAAGTTCCGAGCCAAGCAAAAAAAAAACACTGAAAAATATTGTTATTGTTGGTGTCACAAGAAATATGGGGAAAAAAAATGTGTGTTGATTAAAAATCTTGGCTTCGAAAAAAAACCCCCAACTTTTCTCATTTCAGCCAGCACAAATTTGAAGAGAAGAAAAATGGAGCGAGAAGGAATACGCCAATTTCTCGACAAAAAAAATTTTTTTTTTTTTTTTTTTTTTTTTTTGAAAATAATTTAAATCTTTATTACATACATAGATGACTTCAGGAAACATTGGAAATGGAGCAAAATTTCAGAAAAAAAAACGAAAAAAAAAATCAACCCGACTAGAAATGTACACACACTTGATGATACGTCTATCTCTCTCTCTCTCTCTCTAAATCCTCGTCACCTCATCACCGTGATGATATAAAATTGGTGGCGGAGGAGGCGGAGGCGCGGTAAAATCGGCCAACATCTCGTTGGCAAATCGGCAAACTTGCGGCGAGTCGTCGTGATCGGCCACATAGGAGATGTGTTTGCCGACGAGGCGCGGATTTTCGAACAGTTGGATGGCTTTGAGCGCGCCGAGACGTGCCTCGGCCGAGTCGGATTCGAGAAGGCATAGATAGGAGGAGAGCAGGTCCGATTGGAGGTGACCGCGGGCGTTTGATAGGTAGCGTTCTGCGAGAAAAGAAAATATTTTGAAATTTGAAATTTTCGAGAAAAGTTTGGGTTACTGTAGAATGTGAGGGTTACTGTATCATAGAATGTTTCTAGTTCTGTACATTTTTTATTCAAAAATTTCAAATTTGGCGCCAAAAATGCAGTTTGGAAACTCGAAAATTTTGGCGCCAAAAGTTCAAGTTTGAATTTAGAGAATTTTGGCGCCAAAAATTTTAGTTAGAGTTTTAAAAACTTTCAAAAACGTTTGGGTTACTGTATTTCAAAAACTTTGGCTCCAAAAATCTGAGTTTGAAATTCAAAAACTTTGGCGCCAAAATATCGAAATTTCAAAGTTAGAAATTTTGGCACCCAAAATCAGAGTTTGAATTTACGAAATTCCATTCTTGGCGCCAGAAATGCAATTTTTTGAATTTTGAGAATTTTGACTCCAAAATATCGAAATTTCAAAAATAGAAATTTTGGCGCCAAAAATCCTCGTTCAAATTTTCGAACCTGCATTCTTGGCGCCAAACATGCAGTTTTGAATTTTGAAAATTTTGGCGCCAAAATATCGAAATTTTGAAATTAGAAATGTTGGCGCCAAAAATGCAATTTTGAAATTCAAAAGTTTTGGCGCCAAAAAATCGAAATTTCAAAATTCAAAATTTTGGCACAAAAAACTCGAAAAAGCGCCAAAAATCCACGTTTTTGAAATTCAAAAAATTTTGCGCGAAAAATCCAAGTTTGAATTCAGAGAATTTTGGCGCCAAAAATCTGACTTTAAATTTACGAAATTCCTTTCTTGTCGCCAAAAATCCACGTTTTTGAAATTCAAAAAATTTGGCGCCAAAAAAATGAGTTTAAATTTCAAAATTTTTAGACCCCCAAAACGTCAACAAAACAACCCATACCTATAATTTGAGCGATTCTCGGATCACCTCTCGCCAACAACAATCCAAGATGTTTCAACGATTCCAACGGCGGAACAATCGGCACAACAGCGAGTCGATCAACAACCTGCGCCACTTTCGAAACTTGCTCCGTGTCGAGGAGTGTAATCATCCACGCGTCGTGTCCCAAATTCTCGATATACGGCTCAAAGTGTCGACCTTTGAAGATGCCGACAAAATGGAAGACTGTCGTAAGATGTGTTGTCGCATCGTCGCCCAAGTCGTTGAGGAGTCGAACAATCGACTCGGCGACACGACTCACCAAATGCGGATACATCTTCTCCGTGATATGCGCAATTTGCAGACGAACCTGCGTCTTCAGCTTGTCCTTCGGCACAATCAGCGACGTGTTCAGCGGATAGCACGTCGACAGCCAAATCTCCTGAATCTCCTGACACGCCTCAATCTCGCTGAGAACGTTTGAGACGTTCGGAAGTGTCGACGACGACGACGTCGTGGCGATTCGCAGCAAATCGTCGAGTGTCACCATTTCCGATTCGAGTTTTTTCAACATTTCCGAAACGGTGAACACCAGGGGTGAGTCGTTTGGCGATTTTTCTAGAGTTTGCAAAAATTTGTTGACACGTCTCAAATGATACTGTAGACATTGATCAATTTCCGAAGGTTGTTGGTGATCTTCTCGAGATTTTTGCTCGCCGCCAGTTTGCCAGAATTGATCATTGTCCAGATACATTTTCTCGATTTCCAATGGATCCATCATGGCGCCCAACGATTTTCGACGATCCTTCATTTGTTTGTAGCGAGCTGTTGGTGTTTCGCCGTATGGTGAGTAGTTTTGACGTATCGAATCGATCCCGCTGTCGTTTTCAGAGCTACAAAAATCGAGATGTTTTTTTTTTTGGAAAACTTCCAGAAAATTTTTTTGCGCGGACTGAGGATTAGGTTAAGAAAAAAAAAATTTTTCAATATTTTTCAAATTCCGAAAAACTTCTCTTCTTCAGACAAAAAATTTGGAACAATTTCAGAAATCCCGGGCCGGCCCGATTCCGAAACTTTCAAAAATTATCGGGCCTAGAAACCGGCTCAGATTTTCTAACAAAAAAAAATGTTCCTGACTCGAAAAAATTCAGAAAAATGGAGCAAAAATCTCGGGCCGGGCTGAAAATCAAAAAAATGATTTGGCCCGAAAAAAAGGGGCGGGTTCAAACCAAAATCCTAAATTTTTTTCTTGGAAAAAATTTTTTCTGAGGTTCTCGAAAAAGGCCAAAAATCTGTGTCCAAAAATGCAGGATTTTGGAAAAAAAAATTTTTCGAAGTTTTTTTTTTGCAAAAAATCTGTATCAAAAAAACCGAGTTTTTTTAAAAAGTTTTTTTTCCGAAAAACGCCAAAAAATCTGCAAGATTTTTTCTCAAAAAATCTGCGCCTAAAAATCAAAAAAAATTTTTTTTTTCAAAAATTCCAGATTCTTTCAACAAAAAAACCCCAAAAAATCTGGACCCAAAAACCGAAAAAAACCAAGATTTTTCTTCAAAATTTTTTTCGCAAAAAAATCTGTACCCAAAAATACTATTCATTCGGCAGTGAGGGATACGCGCCCTATCTCACTTCCTCCTTTTTTCCATTTGTTTCTCTGCGCTCTCTCGTTCGCACACGCTCTTTAGTTTTCTTTTGGTCTTTTTCCCCTCTCCCCACAGAAAAACGCGTACTCTTCGCTGCCATTTTTCTAAAAAAAAATTTTGCAAAAAATATGTCTCGAAAAATTCCCAAAACTTACTTTCTCTCAAAAAACAAAAAAAAAACTAACTGTCCATCATTGGCAATGAGCACATTGTCATCCAGCTCATCCGACGCACACGTTCGCATCGATCGCGGCGATCCGCCCGACGCCATTCGCTTCTTCCGCGTCGTCTTCAAAAACCCGTTCCACTGTACCAACAAGTCGACCAAGTTCCCAAGCTCATCATATTCTTTCAACATTTTTCGGCTCGTCCTCAACACCTCGTCAATCAACATCTCCTCACTGTCTTCTTGTGCGCCAGTTTCGCGGCACAACTCATCGCTCATTGCGGCGGCTGCGCCGCCGAGCTGCGCTAGACTTTGACTCCGTTTCGCCGCCGTCAACATGCCGCCGTGTTTCATGCTGAAATTGTTGGCGGCCGATGATCTTGCGGGCAGTGTTCCCGTCGACATTGCGTCAACCGACGGAATCGTCTTGGCCACATCGAAATAGATCGAGTCGAGCATGTTTGTCGAGTTACGCCATTGCTCTTTCATTGCGACACGTGCCGCTGAGCCGCGTTTTTTCTCGCGCAGCGCGACACGTGGTTTGCGGTCCAGTGTCGCGTCGGAAATCACTTTTGGTTTTCCAGATGTTTTTGAGGCGAGAAGAGGTCTGCAATATTGAGGGGTTTTTTAGGCCACGCCCCTTTTTATGATATTTTTGGCGAAAAAAAAATAATTTTTTTCAAATTTCTATTTCTGATTTTTTCAAAAAATATTTTTTTCCGAATTCTTTCGAGGTCCCCTCCCTAAAAATTTCAGGATTTTTCTGATATTTTTAGCCAAAATATTTTCATTTTTTATTTTTTTTCGAAATATCCTTTAGCCCCGCCCCTTTTTGAATTTTTTTCTAGGGTAGAATATGAGTTTTTTTTGGCGGAAAAATATTTTTTTTTCAAATTTCTGTTTCTGATTTTTCACAAAATTCAATTATTTGAATTTATTCGAGATAAGCCTAAGCCTCTAGCTCCGCCCCTTTTTGTATCAGGTTAATTTTTTCGCACTTTTGTCACAATTTTTTTTTTGGATTTTTTTCCAACAAAAAAAGTTTGGATTTTTTCCGTATCGGATCAAAAAATTTATAAAGATACATATAAAAATATCAGTTCGCTAAACCCGGGAAATATTTGCAACAAGTTTTGATCATTTTTCGAACCAGAGCTTTATACGTTTCACAAAAAGAAATTTATTGAACTGAGGCTTAGATTGAGGCTTAGCCCAAAAAATAAAATTTCAATTTTTTTTTTCAAAATTTTTTGCTCAAAATTTTACTAGCAAAAAAAAACAAACAAACTCACAACCACGTGACAACCATTTGCAATTTAATCGTTCCCATCGAGTTCAAATTCATTGTGACGAGTTGCGGTTGCGACGAGAACAATTGACACGGATCGAACGAGCGCGAGTTCAACGATTTCGATTTGAAAAAGCGACATTCGCAAACTTTGACATCGATGGAGGCGTCGGGTGAACAGGTCAACACCACCTGATCTTTGTCCCACTTTTGACTGCGATCGTCCTGCGTTTTGCCGCGCGTCTTCCATTTTTGGTTGGCGTGCTTGATTTGCACCTCGAAAATGTCGCCAGGTGTGATGCGAGCAAACCCAACGATGGCTGCAAAAATAAGAATTATTGCCAAAAAAAAAAAAAAAAGACACCGCGGGGGATCGAACCCAGGTCAACAAAACGGCCACAAACATTATTAACGCGCGCGCTACCAGCTACACCACACAAGCAGACAAAGAAGCGTATGTTGTTTGCGCTTATAAAAGGGAGGAGAAGCCTACCTTTAATTTCGACAACAACGCGTCCCATCAAATTGGCGAGCTCTAAATCGATCGCAGTGCTGCTGCTACTCGCCGCATCTTTGCCGGTAAATGCGGCTCGCAATTCGGACAAACTCGACGATTTCGCCTTCATCGTCGAATATTGCCCAACTTTCCAATTTTCATAAAGTTTATTGAGTCGTTGGAGACGTGTTGTGTAGAGGAGCAAACTCTCTTCACACAATAACAGTTCCTGAAAAATAGCAAAAAAATTTCATGATTATTTTGTCCTACGAAAACACGACTTTGTGTCATTTTCTTTGACTCCAAACTTTTTTTTTGTGAAAATTTTCAGAAAAAAATTTATAATTTTTTTTTCAAAATTTGGAATTTTCAGACAAAATTTCAAAATTTCAAAAATCCCGGGCCTGGGCCGATCTGAAAATCATTTCTAAATTTTGAAGAGTTTTGAAAAATATCGGGCCGGGCTGAAAATCAATGAAAAAGCTCAAAATCCTAGATTTTTTCGAAACTTGAAAAATATTTTGTTGAAAAAAAACTTGACAAAAAATAGGGTCGGGCTGATTTTTTTTTGAAAAAAAATTGAAATTTTTTCAAAATTTTTTCGAAAAAAAAAGTTGTCAAAATTTTCAGAAAAAATCCAGGCCCGTAGTTTTCGAGCCCGAAGTTCAGGCCATGTAAAAATCCATTTTTCTTGACGGGCCAAAAATTGAGAAAAATCGGATAATTTTTTTTTGGGCCAAGAAAATATGAATTTTCAACAATTCGGGCCACTTTTTTTTGTCTCAAAATTTTTTACGAAAAAAAGTTGTCAAAATTTTCAGAAAAAACCCAGGCCCATAGTTCTGGAGCCCGAAGTTCAGGCCATGTAAAAATCCATTTTTCTTGACGGGCCAAAAATTGAGAAAAATCGGATAATTTTTTTTGGGCCAAGAAAATATGAATTTTCAACAATTCGGGCCACTTTTTTTTGTCTCAAAATTTTTTACGAAAAAATCAGGCCGGCCTGAAAGCTCAGGTTGTTTTCGGGCCGAGAAAATATGCTTTTAAGAATTAAAACTTTCGAAAAATGTCAGAAATCCAGAAAAAAGAGACACTTTTCGCCAAAAAAAGAAATGGGCGAACACACAACCCCAACAACAAAAAAACCGTTTTTCTCATGTTTACACGACGATGCGCAAAAAAGGGCATTGTTCAAATTTATTTAAACAAGCGATGGGTTGACCAAAAAAAGGTGAAAACATACAAATATCCCCACTACTACTACTAATAACAACAACAATCTGAATAAATATAAATCTATTCTAGTGAAAGAAAACTAATCGAAAAAAGTGAAAAGTCACTACTTGAAAATTATCTTCAGCCGCCGACAAAAAAAATGGCCGGCCAATCAATACGAATCAAGTGCATGCGCAAAACGAACAGACAGTCAGCAGTTCACGTGTAAATATTGACACGCGGAAAAAATGCGCGAGCGTGCGCGGAAAACCCGCAAAACTTCGGAAATAGAGAGAGAGAGAGAGATAGAGTGAGAGTGAGAGAGAGAGAGAGAGAGAGAGAGAGAGAGAGAGAGAGAGAAAGAAAAACGACTCACATCATTGTAGGGTTTCATTTGATCTCCGCCAATTTGATTGGTTTCAAAATCAATTTTGAGACGTGCAATTTCTGATTGATAATGGGCTATGAAGTTTCTGGATAAAAAAACATTTTGGAAAGTTTTTTTGAAAATTTGGCAATTTGCTCAAAAAACCAAAATTTTTCCTGCCCGAGAACTTTGACCCAGATTTTTTTCTGAAAATTTTGACCTAAAAAATCTGATTTTCAAGAAAATTGACACGAATTTAGGGCAGGATTTTTTTTCTGAGTTTTTTTGTTCGGAAAATTTTTCTTTTCTGGGCCCGATTTTTCGCGGCCCAAAAAATTGGCTCCAATTTTTTTCTGATTTTTTGCCCGCCGAGAAAAATCGATTTTTTCATGGCCTGATATTCGGGCCCGAGAACTTCGGGCCAGATTTTTTTCTGAGAATTTTGACCTCAAAAATCTGATTTTCAAGGAAAAATTTGAATCAGATATCAGGCCAGAGTTTTTTCCTGGTTTTTTTGTTCGGAAAATTTTCATCTTTCCTGGGCCCGATTTTTTGCGGCCCAAAAAATTGGCTCCAATTTTTTTTTCTGATTTTTGGCCCGTTTTTCACGGCCTGATTTTCGAGCCCAAGAACTTTGACCCAGATTTTTTTCTGAGAATTTTGACCCAAAAAATTCTGATTTTCAAGGAAAAATTTGAATCAGATATCAGGCCAGAGTTTTTTCCTGGTTTTTTTGGGCCCGATTTTTTGCGGCCCAAAAAATTGGCTCCAATTTTTTTTTCTGATTTTTGGCCCGTTTTTCACGGCCTGATTTTCGAGCCCAAGAACTTCGGGCCAGATTTTTTTCTGAGAATTTTGACCCAAAAATTCTGGTTTTCAAAAAAAATTTTTGAAAAATCGATTTTTTCATGTGCTGAAACTTAGCTATGGGCCTAGTTTTTTTTCGGAAAATTTTGACCAAAAAATTTTGAAGTCAAAAAACCAAAATTTCATCTCAAAACCGGAAAAAACTTGGTCACAAAACTCTTTTTTTTTCAATTTTCCAAAAACTCTTCAAAAAGTCAAGAAAAAAATGTTGAAAAAATTCCAAAAATTTTTGTGAATTGGACCTCAAAAATCTTCAAAAAAAATTCTCAAAATTTGGCTAATCGGCCCTCAAAAATCGGTAAAAATTTTGTCACAAAATCCTTTTTCAATATTCCAAAAACTCTTCAAAAATTAAAAAAAAATCTGAAAATTTGGCTTATCGGCCCTCAAAAATTCGTCAAAATTCTGCCACAAAACCTTTTTTTTTTTCAAATTTCAAAAATCCCCAAAAAACCACCAACTTGAATCCCTTCTGCAGTGTCTGAAAAACAACATCGGTTCGTTTGAGTGCCTGAACGGCTTGTCCTCCACCAGGCCCGGCCATCATTCGTTGATTCGTTGTCGCCAATGTTATACCGCCTCCGTGATGCTGAAAACAACAACAATCAGTGAGGAAGGAGCACTGACAAGAGAAGAACACAACAAAAAAACGAACAGGGAAAAAGAACAAGATCCAGTTGCGACCAATTTCTGTTTGTTAATCGTACCCTTTCCGCCACTTGAAACATAGATACAAGAATGTGTAAAATAGTTGGGCAGAAGAAAAAAAAGAAGGAGAACATGTCGGATTATCATACTATGAATATTAATTATTATATTTATAGTGGTCAAAGTTTTGGAAATGGGTATTACTGTAGATTTCCCGGCTGAGGCTTAGGCTTACATGTTTGAAAACCTGTGAAAAATACGTTTCAAATTTTCCATATATTAGATTTCTCATTTTCTGGAATACTTTCCTCTTTTTGAAATTCCAGAAAAACTTGGGTCGGGCCTGCATTTCTGAGTCCTACTTCGGGCCGGACCGAAAATAATTCAGAGCCAAAAAATCTGGTCAGAAAGTTTGAATTTCATGATCAGACAAAAAAATTTTGAGCCAAAAAACCTGTCCTAAAAGTTGAAAAATTGAGGCCGGCCCGGAAAACTCAGAAAAACTTAAGGCCTGAGAATTTTGAGCCAAGCACTAAAACTCGTAAATTTTCGAGGAGTTTTCCTAAAAATCTGAGCCCGGCCCGCAAAAACTTTGCCAAGAAAAAATCTGGCGCGGAAAAATGTACTGTACTTTTCTTTCCAAGCGTCAAAAAAAGTGAAAACTTGATCAATTATCAGGAAAAAAGTACGAAAAGAGAGAAATCAGGTCGAACAAGACAAGAAAAAAACTCTGACCGATTTTCGAAATATGAATATGAATACAAAACTTGTCGGCTTTTTCAAGGAAAAACCGAAAAACCCAAAACAGTTATGAGGCAAGAAAAAGGAAACAGTGTAATAGCTACTTACATCTATTAAAAACTATGATGAGAAAGAAACAGATCAGGTTTTAGATTCAGATGTTAGAAAAAGAAGAAGACGAGGAGGAAGAGGAGGAGAAAAAAAAACGGTTTCAACACAAAAAAAAACACAGAGAAGATCGATAATTATATGTGTGCAAAGGTAATAATATAAAGAGAAACGGGAAGGTCATGCATGACCGAACGGGTCCCCCAGGTGAGCAAAAAAAAAGAGGAGAAGAGAAGGAGAAGGAGGAACAATTATACATTTATTTGTCCAAAAGGTCGGCTGGTCGGAAGGAAAGATCATGGGCGTTGTTGGTTGAAACAAAAAATAAACAAGTTTTATCAATTTGAACTTTTTTTGGTGGGAGTTTTGTTGAGAAAAATGGGAAAAAAATTTCGGGGAAAAAAATCGGGCCGGCCCGAAAAACCACACGTTTTTGGTGGGAAGTTTCTTGAGAAAAATGGCCCTGAAAAATTGGACCAAAACAATTTTGAAGAAAAAAATCGGGCCGGCCCGAAAAATCTCATATTTTTTTGGTGATAATTTTTGAGAAAATTTGGATCGAAAAAATGAGAAAAAAATCAGGCCGGCCTCGAAATATTACATATTTCGGGTGAAAATTTTCTTGAGAAAAATGGCCTCAAAAATTGGGCCAAAAAAAGTTTTGGAAAAAAATCGGGCCGGCCCGAAAAACCACACATTTTTGGTGGGAAGTTTCTTGAGAAAATTTGGATCGAAAAAATGGCCTCAAATTTTTGACGGAAAAAAATCGGGCCGGCCTCGAAAAACCCCATCTTTTTTGAGAGAATTTTTTTTTGAGAAAAATGCCCTCCAAAAATCGGACCAAAAAAAAGTTTGGAAAAAAAATCGGGCCGGCCCGAAAAACCCCATCTTTTTTGAGAGAATTTTTTTTTGAGAAAAATGGCCTCAAAAGTTGGGCCAAAAAAAGTTTTGGAAAAAAATCGGGCCGGCCCGAAAAACCACATCTTTTTTGAGAGAAGTTTTTTGAGAAAAATGGCCCTGAAAAAATGAGAAAAAAATCGGGCCGGCCTCGAAATATTACATATTTTGGGTGACAATTTTCTTGATCGAAAAATTGGAAAAAAAAAGTTTCTGGATCAATTTTTTAAAGGTAGAAAATGTTGAGAAATGCTATATTTTCGAGAAAAAAAGGAAGATAAAAAATATTGGAGAAAACTAAGAAAAAAGAAGATAGAATGAATGAATGAGCACACACAGGAAGGCACACACATAGATTGTCGACTCCGCCCACTTTTACAACCCACGCCGCGTTGTGCAAAAAGGGGCGGAGTCGACAGACAATGTGTCTCCATGTGTGCTCAATCATTCATTCTTCATCTTTTTCTTAGATTTACAATATTTTCTTTCTTGTCTCGTTTACTTTGATCGTTTTTTTTTTTTGATTTTTTTTGGTGTAAAATTTTCTTGAGAAAAATGCCCCCGAAAAAATGGAAAAAAAATCGGGCCGGCCCGAAAAACCACATATTTTTGGTGTAAATTTTCTTGAGAAAAATTGGAAACTTTTTGGCTAAAAAATCGGGCCTGAAAATCCAAAATTTTCGAGAAATCAGGCCAAGTTTTTTTTTTCTCGGGTCACGATTTTTATTATAAAAAATAGGCCCAAAAACCAAATATTTTTTGACTTGAAAATCTCAAAAAACCCCACAAAAAATATGACAAAAAAAGACAAAGAAAAATTCAAAAATTCTCAGGCCGGCCCGAAAAACAAAAACTTTCAATTGTTCATAATAAATTCAATAATGAGAAAAAATATAATCGAGAAGAAAAGAACAGGAAATTTTTGTCAAGTACAATTCAAAACTTCAACACAAAACACTTGAAATAAGTTAATGAACCATAACTTATTTTCTAGGTCAATTTTTTTTTGTCCATTTCAGAACTAGTGTTTTCAATGGGTTAGATTTAGACTAGACTCAGGGTTAGGCTAACAAAAAACTCCGGTCTTGAAAAAATTGCCTCCAAGAAAATATTTTCAAAAGTCGGATAGAATACGTTTCAAGTTTATTATTTCAAAAAATTGAAACTTTTTCGAAAAAAAAATGTTGAGAAAAGTACAGTAACCCAGAAATTTGAAGATGTTGAGAAAAGTACAGTAACCCAGAAATTTTTGAATTTTTTTCCGCCTCCAAAAAATTGTTTTTTTATAATTTTTTTTCGGAAAACTACAGTAACCCTTAACTTTTTTTGTGAAAAAAAATTTAGAAAAAAATGTAGAGAAAACTACAGTAACCCACAATTTTCAATTGAGTTTTTTACGGCTCCAAAAAGTCGTTTTTTTTCAAAATTTGTTTTTGAAAAAACTACAGTAACCCTTAACTTTTTTTGTGAAAAAAAATTTAGAAAAAAATGTAGAGAAAACTACAGTAACCCACAATTTTCAATTGAGTTTTTTACGGCTCCAAAAAGTCGTTTTTTTTTTGCAAAAATTTGTTTTTGAAAAAACTACAGTAACCCAAAAACTCTTCTCTAAATCACACTCACCTGTCTAACAAGCGTATCATAATCGGTATACTGATTCGAAGCACTATCCATCAACTGATACTCACTGCGCGAGTATCTTTGAGCACGCGATTTTTCCAAGCTGGCAAATCTCCTGAAACACAGAACAAAACAAATTCAAAGTCTTGTCCGAAAGAGCCTAATATTTTTCATTTTTGCAATTTATTATTGTTATTATTTGCTCAAACATGCTCTCGGCATGATGTAGCAAAGAGGAGAACAAATATCATAAAAATTATTGTTATTATTATATATTTATTCCTACATTTTGCCTCAAAAAAGACCTTGGAAGAATGCCAAAACGACTTTTTGAAAAAAAAAACTAATAAAAAATGAAATGATGAGTCAGGAGAAATAGTATATATTTGTAAAGTGTGTCATTTTTTGGAGATTGTAAACAATGCTAAGACTACAGTAATCTGTAGAGAGTACTGTAGTTTTTTTTTTTGATACAATTTTTAGGCCCAACATTTCCGGGCCGGTCTGAAAAAGCAATTTTTACCAGAAAATTCGGGGAAAAAATGTTTCGACTATTTTTTTGTCAAAATTTTTGGGGATGATCTCAAAATGTTTTTTGACCAAAATAGTCATTTTTTCTGAAAAAAAATTTAAAAAAAAAGAAGTTTTTTTTTGGGGTTGAAAACTTCCGGGCCGGTCTGAAAATATTTCTGACAAAATTTTTTGGAGAGAGAGAAAAACTTTGTGAATTTCTGAAAAAATCTGGAGACAAATTTTTTTTGGACAAAAAAAATGTCAAAAAAATTAAGACAAAATGCTTTTTTTCTGGGTCCGATAATTTTCGGGCCGGTCTGAAAAATTTTCAAACAAAAATTTTTTGGCTAATTTTTTTCGACAAAAAAAATCTCAAAAAAAATTAAGAAAAAATGCCTTTTTTCTGGGTCCGATAATTTTCGGGCCGGTCTGAAAAATTTTCAAACAAAAATTTTTTGGCTAAATTTTTTGAAAACAAAAAAATTGAATTTTTCTGTGCCAAAAAAAATTATTTTTCAATTTTTTTGGCTCACCTCTCATTATGAATAACATGACCAAATTGTGCAGCTCTCCCGACCGTCGACGACATTTGTTGTCCTCCATCAAAATAGGCACTGGACCTTGTCGTCATCGGTTCCGGCATTCCTGGAAAACAACAACAATAACAATAACAATAACACAAATGACCTTGTCAACCATTTTTGGGAAAAAAGAGAGAGGCATAAAGTACGTTAGCCCTTCTTTTTTAGGTCAATCATTTTTCATTTTTCCAATTAAATGACCCGGCGACTCTTCTATAGTATTTGGTTGTTTTGAAAGTATTCGCCATTTTAAGACATATGTGAGTGAAAAAAACAGTCTAAAACAACGTATAGCGAAAACTACAGCACAACAAAGAACAGAAAATAAATCATAGAGTTGGATTAATCGCGCAAACGCGCTCTACTGCTTCATTAGGATTTGAAATTTTGATCCAACTTTATTTTTATTTATTGTTCTTTTTTGTCGTCTAACTTTTGTTTCTTATGTTTTTGAACTGTGTTTTAACTCGTATATGTCTTAAAATGATGAATACTTTCAATTTAAACGAATACTCTCGATGAGTCGCCGGGTCATTTAATCACATAAAGCGGAAACATCTTTTAACTTTGTCATCTATCCCTCCCCTTTCATCATCTGAAATGGCGCAGTGGTTGCGCTATAACTTTCCGCGCACATGACGCCAGTTCAATTCCAGGTGCGGGCGAATTTTTTTTTTTTTTAGTTTTTTTCAAACTAACCATAACTCCTAGGAAGTGTCGACGAATGCATTTGTTGTTGCTGTTCAGTGGTCGTTGTGTAGGGTCGTAGCTGGAAACGAACATTTGGTCAGAAATCAAACATAATGATTCATATGTTTCTTCCCTTCCCAGCCCCTAAAAATAAGTCTACTGATAACACGAGGATCACCTGTCTGATAAGGGAAAGAACACATAAAAAAACAACCTCCCCCTCAATTTTCTTGTTTCTCAAAAAAAAAAAATTACGCGCCGGTCGAGGATCGAACCAGAGAGCAAAAACTAGGGGGCACACATCTAACCCACTAGACCACGCAGTGCACATTTATTCTTGGGACAAAATGTCTATTTATTCTCACTGAAAAATTACCACAAACTAGGCGGATTACCTCATTTTTGCGATACAAATCCGCATCGGTATCAAGGTTGGCGTAAAAATGCGACAATATTTGTTTCATCTCAAAAGTTTTTGGAATCGAAAATCGAATGAAATAAATAAAAAATATATATTGTTGTATAATAATGTGAAATAAAAATGACACACACACACCCGGGGCACACAAAAATAATGCTATTCAAATATTACTAATCGATTATTCAATTTTTTTTTATTATTTCTGTTCAACAATACATAAACTTCCCGCACATCCTATTGATTTTTTTCATTAGCCTAAGCCGTTTTTTTTCCAAAAAAAAAGCAACAAAAAATGACTCACCCAGGCAACTCTTGCCAAACTCGACATTTTCGATGTTTTTCGAGTGATATTCTTCTTATGATGATTGGGAAGTGTGCTGGTTTGATTCTGCAAAAAAAAATCAAATTTCGAACAAAAAAAAACCCGGGAAAAATACGTTTCAAAATGCTCATAAATTATTGGCCGTGGAGAACTAGACACAACATGTGAAATGGCGCAGTGGTTCTGCTCTGACTTTTTGCGCACACGTCCCAAGTTCAAGTTCAGGTGCGGGCGAGTTTTTTTTTGTTTTTTTTTATTTTTCATACCTTGACAAATATCGACGTCGTTTGCGGTTTCGGATAAAAACAAACGCGTGGCGGTGGTGATTGTCCGGGTGGCGGAAACTGTTCGAGTGATCGATTTTTGGTGAGTTTATCTCGAAAATCTATTGCGTCATAGGTTCGGATGTTCGAGGAGTGTCGGCGAATTACTTCTGCAACAAAAAAAAGTGGGATAGATAGAAATTGAGAATTTTAAAGAAATTGAATATTAAAAAATTGAGCTGGTCGGAAACTTGACTTAAAAATTTAGGACCGGTCCGAAAATGTCAAAATCGGAGAAATTCAAAAAAAAAACCGGGAAAAATTTCAAAAAAAAAAATTCAAGAAAAGTCGATTTTCAGACCGGCCCGAAAAATTTCAGGCCAAAAAAAATACATCATTTTTTTCTAATTTTTCTGAGATTTTTCGAAAAGACCGGCCGAAGCTTTCTGGCTCAGAAAAATGCGCATTTTTCACCCAAAAAATTCAGAAAATTATTCAAAAAAAAAAATCAAGAAAAGCCGATTTTCAGACCGGCCCGAAATTTTCTGTCTCCGAAAAATGCGCAAATCTCACCCCAAAAAACTTGAAAAATAAAAAAAACCGAAAAAAAAGTATCACATCAAGTTTCCACCTTTTCAACAACATAGCCTCCCAAAAAAGGTCGCATTTTTTTCGCTGAGAGAGAAAAAGAGATGAAGGTTAAAGATATCTACACGCCCCGAAACCACTTTTTTTTCCAATTTCTGTTCGTTCGTTCAATTTTACAACAATAACAACATTACAACATTGTCAGACCAAACAGAAAATCTGAATAAATACAAAAAAAACTTTCACTCACCAACTGAACATTGTGCCGCACACATTGTGGCCAGGTCTAACAACCGTGTCTGGAAAACATCGAAAAATCGAAAAATATCTCGAGAAAAAAAATTGAGGTAAAAATAATAACAAGATGGGTAAACAAATATATGTAGAGATTAGAATAGAGGGGTGAAGGTTGAGTGAATGTCAAGAGTTATTGACAACAAAAAACGTATATTTTTTGGTTTTCGAAAATTGCAAACAATTTCCAGGTTTTGCGCGGTGATATAGTTTTCACATAAAGTTTTTTGTCGAAAAAAATTGCTGTTTCAAAACTGTTTTATGACTCAAACTTCAATTCATAAAAAATATGACTCATTTTTTTGAACGGAACTATTGTGAGAGATGGAAACATGAACTACAGTAATCTTGTGAAAAAATATGATTCTTAAACTACTCTCAGAAACTACAGTACTTCCAAATGAAAAAAAACAATAAATACAGTACTTTGAAAATTAATTCAAACTGCAAAGCTTTCAAAAAACACCAAATCTACAGTACCTCAGGAAAAATTACACTATTTTCGAATTGACAAAACTACAGTAACATGTGAGATTTTTTTTTGTGAAAAAAAAATGCTTTAAAAATTGTGAATTTTTCCGAGCCGGTTAAAACTACAGTACTCTCAAAATTCAAAAAAACAAACTAGAATTCAAAAATTGAATGAAAAACTTTAAACTGTTGGCTACAGTATTTTCGAGTTGAAAAACTACAGTACTCCAAAATTTGAAATTAAAAATACTTCCATTTTTTTTTTTAATTTTTGTGAAAAAAAATTCTAAAATTTTTTTGGACAATTTCTCAATCAAAATTACAGTACCTATTAAATTATTAAAACTACAGTACTCTCAAAATTCAAAAAAAAACTAGAATTCAAAAATTAGATAAAAAACTACAGTACCTCGAAAACAGAAGATCAAAAGACTTCAAATTTTTAAAAGAATTTTTTCTGTGAAAAAACTACAGTACCTCGAAAAACTTTAAACTGTTGGCTAAAAAATATTTCCAAAAAAAAAAAAAAAAATCAATAATAATAATCTCTCACATATCCGTGAATTCTCAAAACACTATGAGCATGCGAGCAGCAGCAGCGCTACGATATCCTCCTGCGCAAAATAAATAAGTGCTCATTTCTCGTCGTCAGCTCTCTTTTGTTTCGATTTCCAAACCAGTAGACAATAAATGAGAGATCACTTGAGAATGATAAAATACTTGACGAAAGAAAAACCGCAAAAACCAAGAAATGAAAATTAATTTGTTTCCGGTTGAATAACTTTTTCGACAAGCTATAGCTCTACTTTCCCCGGGGTAGATCAAAGAGAGGTTGAATCAACAATACTTAGTGCTGAGTGATAAGTATAAGTTGACAGGGTGTCACCAAATAGAGACGAGACGCAGACAATGTCGACAAATATGGATTATTATTATGATTCTGAAGGGTGCTTAGTTTGTCGTTGAACTAGTTGCGAATTCAAAGAACAACGATAAGCATCTTGACTAGCCGAAATATGTCAAAAGAAAGCAAAAACAACAACATTTTTTGGGTCCCGGAAAATGAGGTCAAAAATTAGATCTAAGCCTCGGCTGAGGCTTAGGCTTAGGTCCAGGAGGAACCTGGAAAATGTACGTTTCACCAAGTTTTGATATGAGCTGAATTTTTGTGTATAGGGTGTGAACCCTTGACATAACTTTGTATAGGGACGGACTACTTGACAACATTGTTTATAGGGTGTGAACCCTTGACATAATTTTGTATAGGGACGGACTACTTGACAACATTGTTTATAGGGTGTGAGTGCTTTTTTTTTAGTTTTCATGAGATTTTCTCAAGGAATTTTCTGATTTAGAGCAATTTTGCTCATTTTGAGTTTCAGATCTTTTCTCTGAAAATGTTTTCAAATTTTGGAGTCCAAAAACTTTGAACAATAACTTTTTTACACGAGAGACGCAGAGAAACAGAAAACCCGCGATATGTTTGCATCCCAAAACATCGAGCAAGTGCGCTCTATCACAAATACCGTTCAAAAAATGGGTGACCCATTTTCAAAACTTTGCCAATTTTGAAAAACAAGCCCTCTTTTTATCGGAGATTTACAAAATAATAATTTTTCTCTTTTTTTTTGTTTTTTCCTTGATTTTGGACGCCTCATCATAAACCAAAAGAGAGGCGGAGAAAAGGGGCGTGGTCAAGAGATGATGCTGCATGTCTAACGAAACAGTGTTAATCGATTTTGTTTAAAAAAAAATACCAAAACATTCGTTGTCAATGGAGCGAACATTCTCGTCTAACTTTTTTCCTTTTTTTTAATTCAAAAAAAAAATTATTTATCACAATAAAAAATTTAAAACCCTCTCCTTGATCGAATTTCGCGGATGATAATGTTCTGCAAAAAATGTTCATGATTAGAATTTAATATTTAGTCCACATTTTGTCTTTTTTTTCGCGGTGCGCATGCTTTTTTTCTTTTTTTGCTCAACTACAACTTACCATTTTGAGAGGGGCTTCTTACTACGGTTGTTGGCTCGGAGCAGGTTTACAAACACACACAAACACAGAGAGACAGAGAGAACCTGCTCCTACCACCTTGTCGCCACGGTGAGGCCAACCTTTTGACAAGGCCCCCTCCCATATCCGGGTCTGGAAAAGGGGACCTGAACATTGACTCATCCCCAACTCCGGCAGCCGGGAAATCATCTCCGCTCTGATCAGTAAGGAAGAGAGAAGAGAGAGAAGGGAAGAGAGAGAGAGAGAGAGAAGGGAAGAGAGAGAGAGAGAGAAGAAGAAAAACTTAAACAAAAAGTTAGTCACATACACATAACATAAACACACAAAGTCGCTCCATCGATCTGTCTTGTCCGATTTATCGTCCAGCCTGTGTAACTAGAAAAAACGCGCGCCTAAAGCCATATTTTCATATATTTTTTATATTTGGAAAGTTGAAGAAAAACTCGCCCAAAATCCATCGATGAAGAATTGACGATCTTAAAAATTCAAAAAAAAAAACAGAAAAAAAATTTAAAAAATCAAAAAAAAAAAAGCTCGCTCCACAACTTACCCAACACATGTACCTGCTGAAAAAAGAAAGAAAAAATAAACTAAGCTCATGTCCTGATGTTGTCGTCGATCGTGGCGTCTCGAAAATGTTGTTAACCTTCTTCGAAGTTCAGTTTTCGACGAGTCCTGTGTTTGGCAAATTCCAACTTCTACGAGAAGAGCAACCTGAAATGATCACAATGTTTTTTGAACCAAGCTCGGGTCCGAACTAACCTTGTTTGAAACTACACTGTTGTAAATCCTCTGATGTTGTCGTCGTTCTCTGATCATCCGATGTTGTCGTCGGTGTCCAATGTCGTCCTCCAGGTTCGTCTTTTGATGCCTCTGATGTCGTCCACTGATGTTGTTGTCGTCCGAAGTCCTCGATGTCCGATGTCCTAGTTGTCTGATGTTCTCGCTGTCTGATGTCCGATGTCCGATGTCGTCCACTGATGTTGTTGTCGTCCTTCGATGTTGTTGTCGTCCTTCGATGTTGTTGTCGTCCTTCGATGTTGTTGTCGTCCTTCGATGTTTTCGTCGTCCTTCGATGTTGTTGTCGTCTCCTGTTGTTTTCGTCGTCCTCTAATCTAGTCCTCCGATGTTGTCGTCGTTGTCCTCCAATCTTGTCCTCCACCAATGTTGCCATCTGACATCGTCGTCTGAAAAAATGTATTATTATGTTGTCCTGAACATTTCTAAACCAACCTGATCTTCCCATCCGATATCGTCATTCAGTCTCGTCGTCCGATGTCGTCCAGTGTTGTCGCCTAAAATGTTTTCTCTTGTTATCAGCTCAACTATTTTTCAAACCAACCTGATGTTGTTGCACAATGTTGTTTTCTCACGCTGCTCGCTCCATCTATCATACCTACAAAAATTTATAAGCAAACTAACCGCTCTACCCGGTGTTGTCGTCTGATCTCCTTGTCCGATTCCTTGATCTTCTGAAAAACATCATTTTGTCATCATCGAGACCATTTTACAAACCAACCTTCTTCGCCAATCGTTGCTCGCCGAGCCCACCCATCCACGTCATCTCAGCTTCACAACGGTTTCACCCCCAAACCGCCCAACACCATTGTTCAATTAATGCACAATTTTTTTGTTTGATTTTTTTTTGATATTTACAAAAAGGGGTTGTTAATTTGAACCACTCTCTTTCCTCCTCACGGTTTCCCCGTCTCCCCGGTGGCCACCTTTTTGAAGGGATCTGGATCTCCTCAGCGGAACCGAAACTCCGTTGCCAAGGAATTTGAACAACAAAGTCTTTTTTCCGCTGAGTTGTGAATCGGTCCGAAAAGTGGGTGGGTCAATAGTTTTATGAGCAACTATTGACCCGGAAAATGCTGGCACATTGAGTAATGTGCCAACACCTCTGAGAAGGTATTTTAAATGAAATACCTGGTGCATATTTCAAACAGTGGTCCCGGGCAGCTTGGTTCGACTTGGCACAAGTGATGAGCATCACAATTTGAATCTGAAAAGTCAAAATATTGAGAGGTATAGGGAAATTTGAAAACTCACCAAGTCACGGGTAAGTCTTGCCAGATGTCCTAATGGACATTTCGCCCAACCGCCTTATGTTGACAGTGAAGTCGAGCACTGACCCTTTGCTCGGTTTAACCTTTTGTTGACCTGAAAACAACAATTTTAAAATTCGTGTGATGTAAATGCAAAAAAATTGATTTTTTTGACCTTTTTTTCAATAAAAAATGTTGCAAAAAATTCTTTGCATTTTTTTATTCGTTGCACATCGCATAAGAGAGAGCGAGACGCAGAGAAAAATAAAATTATTTATTTTAAAAAAATACATTTCAAAACGAGAAACGCTCCCACCGTCTACTCGTCTCTTTCGTTTTCCTCTCTCTCGCTATCTCTGCTTCTCTATGCGCTCCTCAGGTCACACACTCTCTATTTTTTCCTTTTTTTTTGGAGGAAATTCAATTTTTTTTATTTAAATTTTGTGTTTGAAAAAAACGTACCTTTCAAAGCCATTGCTGATTGTTTTCAGCATACCAAAATTGTTGAGCCATTGTTGTTGACCTGAAAACAAAAAAAAAATTCGGAGTGGTACGGTAGATTTAAAGAACGTGAATATTTAAAAAAAAACATTTCACGTTTGATCAAAAATACCCACAAAAAAAGAAGATCAAACATTTTTAAAGAAAAAACGTACCATTGATCGTTTCCTCTACACCAAATATTTTCCACCATTGTTCGAGCATTGTTGTTAACCTGAAAACTAAAAAAAAAACAGTTAAATGAAAAAGGAGGTGAATAAACTAACCATAGAGCAGCAGCAGTGAGCATATAAATTGGGTTGGCCCCTAGAAGTGCAAAGGGGGTTCGACAGCTAAGCCACCACTTCGGCAGAGCTTTAGTCGAAATGAGCACTCCCAAGGTGCGACCTACCGAAGTAGGAGGGCACAATGAGGCAAACCATTCTGCGACTACTGCTACGTTTCGTAGTCTGGGCATCGAGTAACCTCCTCTGTCAGAAGCGGACCGAAGTCCGCAACTGACACGTTAATCCGCGGCAGGAATACTTCTACCGGAGTAGATTGTCCGAAGAGGGCCTGACTTCATCGCTCCGCCACCACATCGGCATTGCTCCGCCAGATTGAGCACATCCCACTGCGTAACAGTGAGGAAAACCATTGTGCGACTATGCTACGTTTCTAGTCTGGGCATCGCCTGGGGAGGCTATATAGTGTAGAAATAATAAGACCCCGGAAAGTCCGATGCCACTCCTATGTGAACATCGGTCTTTAGGGCTCGGCGTCAATCACCTACTCCATTCAGCTCAGCCTGTTTGAGCAATTCACGCTTCACTTCTCAGGGCATCACGCTGCTGCACCAGACGAGAGATACTCGATCGTCCTATAGTGCAGCCTTCTCCACCAAACGTTTGCACATTTGGTGGGTTGTGGGACGAAGTGGGTGTGGACTTCTACGAGACACAGCTCCTTTAGTGCCCCTCCGTCTTGATATTGGCATTCGTTTCAAGAAAATCGCCTAGGAATTAGCATCACACGACGATACTGAAAGAAAAACAAATGTTTTAAGAAAAAACTATGAAAAAATTACCTTTCCAAATGGTGTCAGGATGAAGCCTCTTGAGCTGAGCCACCACTTGCTCAGCATCGGGATTCCCAAGTTTGCGCAGCCACAATAACGAGACCTGTAACAACAAAATAAATATGAGAAACAAAAAAAAATCAAAAATAAACGTGAAAAAAGTAGAACGGATATATTTGGAAAATAGTAAAAACTGTAGAGGAGGAAAGAAAGAATGAGACAAAAAGTTATTTTGAAAATGTAGCAAAAATAAAAAATGAGATAAAAATGAACACCGGAAAAGGTGGACCAATGAAAAAATGCAATATCAAAATCAAGACGTTCTCAAAATAAACTTGAGAAGAAAAGAAAAGGTATATTACTAATAGAGAATAAAGAGCAAAAAATGCATATGGGAAGATAACCGTAAGAACAAACAACAACAAAAAAACAAAGCCAAAAGGAGCGTCTTTCGACAGAAAAGAGACGCAGAGAAACAGAGAGGGATCAAAATCAAAGAGAATAATCAAAGAAAACAGCTATTCAAGAAAAAATAATCTAAATAACTTTCTAATACTAAAAATATTTCTTTAAAAATGAGGAAAAAGAAGAAGACAATATCAATAAACGCAAGAAACGCAAAAAGAAACAAAAAACAAAGCCAAAAAGAGACGCAGAGAAACAGAGAGGGATAACAGAACAAGGTGAATAACAAAATAATGATAAAGGGAGACAGGAAGAGGGAGGACGCGTCTCACTTGAGCACATCCCACTGCGTGCGCGTGTGTGAGAGGAGAGAAAAGGGGCGTGGTCAACACAACAGTGCCGCAGTTGCAAACAAATAAGAAAACTCTCTTTGTGCAGTGGGGCGCGTTTTATCGATTAGCAACCTAAACAAGTTGTAAACATATGACAAACCTTCCCAAAAAGGAGTAAGTCCTTCTGCCCGAGCAGCGTCTTTCGACAGAAAAGAGACGCAGAGAAACAGAGAGGGATAACAAAACAACATAATGATAAATACATACATACAGGAAGAGGGAGGACGCCTCTCTTCCTCATACGACGTCTTTTTTATACACTCTCATAGTTGTTAAGGGGACCAATAGGTCAGACAAGAAAAAAAAGTTGGGCTAGGCAACAAAAACTTGGAAAAACCTCTTTGAAGTTTCGGGCCGGCCCGGATAATTTTGAGATTCCCAAGGAAAATAAGTGCTCTGAAACTTGAGAACAACATTTCGAAGCTCAATTCGACAAGGGAAACGATTTCTCATCGAAAAAAAAGGAGAAAGTTTCAAAATTTATAGCAATGATGAAAATAATAATCAAGCAAGATATTGACTCTGCTCAATAGCTCTTCCATTTTTCGGATCTTTATAAAGTCTCGCCTCCTTCTCACCACCATTTTGCTGATCATTTTCGCCGTTCTTCGTCACCTGATAGCGTTTGGTGACGGGTGTTTTGGCGGCCGGTATTGGCGTACTACCGCCGTTATTTGGTTGAGGGGTGCACGGTGTCGAATGAACCGGATGCAGTGGAGTGGTGACAACTGAGACGGCGCCCAATGTTGTTGTTGTGGCTGCTGGGGGTGGTGTTGGAAGTGGCAGGTGCGGTGGAGTTGACACAACCGGTGGGCGCTGGAAAAAATTGGGTAATTGGATAATTTGCAATCGTAGCCGCACAGTTTTTTCGCAAACTATGTGCGGCAAAACTGCAAAAACTAGCACACCGTTTCATTAGATTTTCAAAAAGTGAGGCTTATCAATTCCAAAAGGGCGGTTTGAAAAAACATTTTCTTGCCAAAATTGACGATTTTTAAATTTTAATTTTGGCGCCAAAAATTTCGATTTCAAATTTCTCAAAAAAAAAAACTAAAAAATTTGCGGTTCCAAAATTCTCAAACAAAAAAAATTTTTGAGAAAAATTTTTGGCGCCAAAAATGCCGAATTTGAAATTTGAAACTCTGTCATTTTGAAAGCAAAAATTTTGTTTTTAAATTTTCAATTTTTTCCAAAGTTTTTGGCGCCAAAAATTCCAATTTCAAAAACTTCAAAAAAAAAACCAACCACGCTCATTCCAACAACATGCTCTTTAGACGGTGGAAGATGTGCGGTGACCGGATCCTTCTGGCCAGCTCCACCTCCATTTTTCTCCTCAACCACCCCATGATATTGTGTGGCTTGAACTTGCGCCTCTTTCTTCTCATTCGGCTCATCGTCTTCAGCCGTATCATCCTTACTGTTATTTTTCTTCTCTTTGTCTTTCTCTTTATCCTTCTCCTTCTCTTTCTCCTTTTCTTTCTCCTTTTCTTTCTCCTTCTCTTTTTCCTTCTCTTTTTCTTTCTCCTTCTCTTTCGCAGCATCTGGTGCAGCTTTCACCGGTGTTCTGGTTTGCACAAACTGACTAATGTTCCATGTTAGTAGTTCGATACGATCATCAAGATCAGAGTCATCCCAGAACCCGTTATCTTTGCCATAATTCAAGAGGAGTTGAACCAGCGTCATGTATTGCACATCAACCTGAACACTTCCCAAGCGACTATCTGCAAAATATGTAAACAATTGGCTCCACTTTCCCACATGTGTTGCCTAGCTCAGCTGGTTAAACGTGCGCACCCCAATTTTACACATCCCTGGTTCGATTCCACATCCCAGCATTTTTTTCTTTTTTTCTTTCCAACTCACTTCTCAACGCCTTGATCGTCGCAATCAAATCCAACTCCTTCTCATCGGTCAGCGTTTGAAGACAAGCCTCAATGGCGACAAAAGTACCGGTTCTACCAATCCCAGCCGAGCAATGAACACAAATCGGACCACCGCCCGTGCTGGTGCGAACAATATAAAGCATGCGGAGAAGCGATAGGCATGAATTGGGCACAAATTTATCCGGCCTGGAAGATGATTTTTAATTTTGAGTTTAAAAAAAAAAGAAAAAAAAAAGTTGCATAGATGCGGAGTCGAACCCTCGACCTCTCGCACTTCGTACAAGCGTCTAACCTGTCACACCACCACGCCACATTTTTCATTATTCAAAAATTTTAAGAAAGAATAGGCGAGACTAGGCTTACCAAGATTTGGTGTGTAGGTGTCGTAGAGTGTGTTCGACGTCGCCTGTTTTCGCCTTCACATGTAGCACACTTTTAATAACATGTTCATCTTTTTCCTTCTCCTCTTCAGTCTTACAAGTGATCGTAAAATCGCCAAAACTCATCGTTTGTCCCGGTTTATCGGGCCAATATTGAAAACATTTGGGTTTTCCATCCTCCAAAACTTCGCACAACATCACAATATACGCGCATTTCGTGTGCACAATCATACGCCAAAAATCGACAACCGTTCTGTCCAGCGGACCTTGCGTCAATATATACGGCGACGTCAGCCCGTTGACCCAATTCGCGTGAATATAATCGCCCAACGTGTCCTCTTTGCCATCCTGAATTGCGACACGTGTCACGTCGTTGCACACCACATCTTTGTAGCGATTTTTCGTCGCGTTCGCGTCGAACACTTCGCGTTTCAACGGTTGACCGACGTAGGGTTTGACTTTTGACATGAAATCGGTTGACAGCTCGAACGGACCGCGCTTCACGTTTTCTTGCGCGAATTTGTGGAACACTGATTTTTGAAGATCTGTCATTTTTTCGCCTTTTAGAGGGATTTGAGTGTGCGGTTTTTGGAAGACAAAATGCACTTTTGTGTCGCGAATCGCTGATGTTGAGCGACGAATTCGCGCGCTCGCCTTGTTTTTCTTCTTCTTTTTTCGCAAAGTGCTGCCTTGTTCAGATTTGTCGTTGGCCAGAACTGCAAAATTTATAGTTAAATTCTCACCTACTATTTAAAAGGAAATCTTTACAGGAAAAATGTGGCGTCGTGGCTCAACAGGTTAGGATGTTTATTATAAAGTGACAGGTCAATAGTTCAATTCCTCACCTACGCGATTTTTTTTTTTTTTGATTTTTCAAACTAACCAAATCCCAATCGTCTCAACACTCCATGCTTCTTCTCTTTGGGTTTCGTATCGCGCTCCTTGCGCGTCGTTCCCTCATCCGACAAACCGCCTTGTTGTGCGGGTCTCGCCGTGCTTCTTCTTTTCGTCGTGTTGTGCATCTAGGCTTCGAATCGAATTATAAGCAATTTTGTGAATGTATTGTATGAATAATAATAGTAATAAGAAGAAGAAGAATACTTTTGACCATACACTTGTCGTGATTAATAAAAAAATGAATGTTTTGGGCGCGGCGGAAGGGATGGAGCCGACGACATCGTGTCACGTTTCAGATTTCGCGTTTTTTTTTTCCGAGATTTTCTGGAAAGATAACACTATTTTTGTTTGCAAATTCTTCGAAACATCACCTAGCCGCTAAATCATATTGCAAACACCTCCCTGGTCAGGTGCTATGTTTTGTGTCTGCGTTTTCTTCGAGATTTCCTATCGAGAATGTTCGGCTCTTTTAACTCAAATAAAACTGAAAAATTCCCCATTTAACGAAAATATAAATAATTTGTGAAACGTACATTTCCCTGTTTCCAATTTCACGCAAAACTACAGTACTCAACAAACTGTCCCCATCATTTTTCGGTCAATTGTACTTTTCTGACAAAACCCTATTCTCCAGAAGAAGACCAAAACGAAGATAAGATATACATATATATATATTTTGTCTTTCTGCGCCCTCCTCATCCAACACACTACTACAGTAATCGGGTAGCAGATAAAATCGAGAGTTTGACATTGAGAAAAGATGTTGTCCTGATTTTTTATCTTCTTCTTTTTTCTTCTCCTTTTTTCCGACCCAGATAAACAAATAATCGAGGTTTCAAAGTTTTCTAAAAACTTCCAAATTAATAATTACTACTATTACACTTTCACCTAACCTAACCTATTTCTCACCAAACCGTTAATTCATTTTTTTCTCCTTTTTTCTGGTTTGGAAAAGTGTTTCTTTAGAAGACATGTTCTTTTTGAATAGATTTTTGAGGGTTCTTGAAACCCTCAAAAATCTATTCAAAAAGAAATCTGGATCAAGGCTTGCCAAAATGTTTGAAATCGCCATTTTTCACCTCTAGAAGTGTTGAGAGTGAGAGAGACGCAGAGAGAAAGGTCACGTTTTGGCAAGAATACTCTTTTTTGTTGGCCTAGAAAAGTGTTGAGAGTGAGAGAGACGCAGAGAAAAATGACTTTTTTGTTGGTCTAGAAAAAGGTTGGGCCAAATCCGAGAAACCTATAATTTTTGAGAAAAAAGTCAAATTTCGAACCGGCCCGAAAAATCGAAAATTTTACTTATTAGGCTGAGGCTGAGGCTTAGACTCTGAAAAGAACGCCGTGCTTTTTTCAGAAGGTCTGAAAATCGGATTTTTTTGCCCTGACCTTTTCCCTCAAATTTTTAGCCGAGTTTTTTTTTTCAAAATTTGGGCTCAAGAGACCTGGATTTTTCGGACCGCGTTTTTTTCAACAAAAAATTCCAAGCCTCTGAGTCAGAAAACTAGCCCAACCAGTTCTTTTTCCCAAACAAAAAAAAAAGTTCAAATCCACTTTCACCTCCTTCCACTTCTTGTCATCTCCCCTCTCTCCAAAAAAGGGCGGAATGTGTCCAAGTGTTAGTCCCCTCCTTATCCAAGGAATGCGCGCAGAAGCCAGTGCGCGCGCAAAACTCGGTCATCATTTGAGGAGGTCAAGGCAAAACGGTGAAAAGGGGCATATCTTTTTTGCGGCCCGGTGATTTTCGGCGACTGTCACTCTTTTCTTCTCCTTCTCCTTATACTACTTTTTCTGATCCCAATCAGTCATCCATTTCATTTATGTTTACTTTTCTCCTATTTCTAGTCCTATTCATGGGATTACTGTAGATTTGTTGCATCTCAAGTTTTATTCAACCCACGAATTTCGGGAGAACAAAAACTTGATTTTCTGCATTTTTCAATGACTCACCTCTCCTTTTTTCCATGAATAGTAGTTTGTTACAGATGCTGATAGTAGTACTATTATCAGTTTTGATAACACCAACCCTCGGCGTGTTCGAATGTTCGGCTCACGAAACCACGGCATTTGTGCGTATCGCTCGAGCACGTCTCGACGGCACACCGGTCGTCATCTCGACCGCAGGTCACGATCTAACATGCGCACAATACTGCCGTAACAACATTGAACCAACAACGGGTGCGCAACGTGTCTGTGCCAGTTTCAACTTTGACGGACGTGAGACGTGCTACTTCTTCGACGACGCTGCCGCACCGGCCGGCACGTCGCAACTCACCGCCAATCCGTCGGCCAACAATTTCTACTATGAGAAGACGTGCATTCCGAATGTGTCGGCTCACGAGGCTTGCACCTATCGTAGTTTTTCGTTTGAACGAACTCGCAACACTCAACTTGACGGGTTTGTCAAGAAGACTGTCAAGACGGAGAATCGTGAAGCATGCCTGTCGGTTTGTCTGAAAGAGAAAGAGTTTGTCTGTAAATCTGTCAACTTCCACTACGCTGACAATTCGTGTGATCTTTCTGTCGAAGATCGTCGTTCGAAACCAACTCATGTTAAAATGGCCGAAGGTGTTGATTATTATGATAACAATTGTCTTTCTCGTAAGTTCAGGGAATATTTGAATTTAAAAAAGCCAAAAAAATTGTTCTGAAAAAATTTCAAACATTTTTCTCCTAGGTCAAAACCGTTGTGGACCATCGGGCGGAAACTTGGTGTTTGTCAAAACGACCAACTTCGAAATCCGCTACTACGATCACACCCAATCGGTCGAAGCTCAAGAATCCTATTGTCTTCAAAAGTGTCTCGACTCATTGAACACCTTCTGCCGTTCCGTCGAGTTCAACCCGAAAGAGAAGAACTGTATCGTCTCCGACGAGGACACATTCTCGCGTGCCGATCAACAAGGACAAGTCGTTGGCAAGGACTACTATGAGCCGATTTGTGTGGCTGGTTGGTGTTTTGAAACGTATTTTTCCGGGGTTAACGGTGTTTTTTTGCAGCCGATCTTTCTTCATCGACATGTCGTCAACAGGCCGCGTTTGAACGTTTCATCGGTTCGTCGATTGAGGGAGAGGTTGTCGCGTCGGCTCAAGGAGTTACCATCTCGGATTGTATCTCATTGTGCTTCCAGGTAAGATAATAGCTCAACTAGAGAGTGTGCAGGTTTGAGAGACACAGACATACATACACAAACTTCCCGAGAATTGTTTTTTGATGACCTCTCGCAAAAACAGTGCAGAAAAAGCTAGGAAAATAACAGCCAAGAAATAGAGACGCAGACACACAAAATATAGAACCTTACCAAAAAATGCCAGAAAAATAGCAGGCACGTTAGAGAGACGCAGACATACATACACAAACTTCCCGAGAATTGTTTTTTGATGACCTCTCGCACAAACAGCTCAGGGAAATGCAAGCTCCGGAGAAACACCAAATTTCACTTTTTCTCCGGAGTTTCCCCAAATTTTCCCCAAAATCGCACCTAATCCACCCCAATTCTCTCCGGAGTTTCACCAACTGGTGTGACATTTGGGAAAAATGAAAAGCACCAAATTATCCCCAATTTTTTCCAGGGTGGTTCCGGTGAAAACTGGGGAAAATTTGGTGTTTCTCCGGAGTGAATTTTTTTTATGATGCAACTTCGCTCGATTGCGACGCGCTTCCTGATCATGATTCAAATTCATCGTTTTTTCTTTTTGTTTTTTTTTCCGTTTTTTCTTTTTGTTTTTTTTTTGTTCCTAAAATGTTCCCAAAATAACGAGAAAATGGGTTTCAGGCTTCCAATTTCGGGATAATTTTTTACGAAGATGAAATCAAACACCCAGGAAAAGCGAGTAAGTTATTTTTACAACTTTAGTTAACTTCATTGAAAATGTTCTGTTCTAATTTTCAGGTGACAATGATACGGTTGAGTCAAGCAGTTATTGCGAAATGAAAAAAGGAATTTCTCGCCATCATGTGAATCGTAAAAAAATATTTGACGATGCGAGATGAAGATTAATGAAGGCGAAGATACTTCGTAAGTTTTTACGAAAATATTTAAAATGATTTATGAAAAAAAAATTTAGTTAGGAAATTAAATCCACATTGAAACGTTTTATGAATCAGAAGAATCAAAAATTTAAGATATTTAACTGATGTTATTCATAATTTAGCTTCGAAGTCTTCGAATTTAGCTTCGAAGTCTGAAAGATTAGCATTATTCGCTAGTACAAAGAGAAATACATGTGAACAAAGAATATTTTCAGAAATCGATCATGAAGAAGTTATGATACCCCAAATGCCAACTCATTATGCCAAAACAGATTGCAAAGCTGGTCAACACTGCTCAGAAAAAAGTATAATATCACCCAACATTGGAACAACAATTGCATTCAGCTCTTCTCGCACAACCGGTCGTCACAATTAATTTTTAATTTATTATCTGTCTTGATGTTTTGCGCTGTTTTTCAATAAAAATAATATTGAAAATGTGTTGATCATGTAAAAAGAAAATTCTACCCCGAAGGATCTACAAAGTAGCCCCAAAATTCCCAAATAACCACCAAATTCGCTCCGGAGCTAGACCAAATTTTCCCCAATTCGCACCAAATTTTCCCCAAATTCACTCCGAATATTTCCTGGAGCTAGCTCCGGAGCTTATTTGGGGATCTCCGGAGCTAATTTGGGGTTTCTCCGGAGAAAAAATTTCCCTGAGAGTGCAGAAAAACGCAGGAAATAGCAGGCACGTTAGAGAGACGCAGACATACATACACAAACTTCCCGAGAATTGTTTTTTGATGACCTCTCGCAAAAACAGTGCAGAAAAATGCCAGAGAAATAGCAGGCACGTTAGAGAGACGCAGACATATGTAGTCACACACAAAACATAGCACCTCACCTGGGAACTGTTTGCAATACGTTTTGACGACTTCTCACCGCCGAATTTTTTCCAGAACTTGAACTGTAAATCAATTAACTACGATCGTACCGCCTCATCATGCTTCATCTACGCCGTCGGACGTTCCGACGCCAACATCAAAGCCAACCCATCCATGGACTACTACGAGTTCAACTGCGAATCGCAATTCGGCGGTATGGCGTTGTGCACCAACGAGGGCATCCGATTCATCGTCAACACCAAGGAACCATACACCGGTGCGATCTACGCGGCCGAACGCTTCTCAACATGTTCGCAAGTCGTCGAAAACGCCAAACAAATCTCCATCACCTTCCCGCCACCAACTGTCACATCGGATTGCGGCACAGTGATTCGTGACGGTAAGATGGAGGCGTTGGTGGTCGTCTCGTTGGACGGCGTCCTTCCGCATCAAGTCACCACCGAATGGGATCGTTTCTATCGTGTCTCGTGCGACGTTTCCATGGACAAAATGGTCAAGGAAGGATCGGTGGTCGTGACGACAATCTTCGAAGCCTCATCGCAAAACACCACCGTTCTCGACGTTGCCACACCACCACCAGTCACTGCTGAGCTCCAAATCTTGAATCAGTTGGAAGAGCCACTTCACAAGGCCTCAATCGGCGACCCACTTCTCCTCGTCATCACGTCTGAACAGGCCGGACCACACAATATGATGGTCACCGAGTGTACTGCGACACGTGTCGGCGGATATGGTGACAGTGTTCCGTTTACCCTCATCGAAAATGGATGTCCAAGATATCCGGCGTTGGTTGGACCAGTTGAACAGGATTTCGATAAGAATCGTCTCAAGTCTGATTTGAGAGCCTTCCGTTTGGATGGATCTTATGATGTTCAAATTGTCTGCTCGATCATGTTCTGCGCCGGACCGAACGGATGTCCAGTGGTGAGTAAAAAAGAAAAAAAAAAAGAAAAAAACTAGCGCATCTACCGGAATCGACCATGTGCGCTCCATTGAACCATTAGAAATTCAAATTTTTTTGAAAAAACGCACACACTACACTATATATGACGCGATATTGCACACTGCCTTTCTCACATCGCATTCCACCGTTAAGTGATAAAAAAACTAACTTTTTTTTTCAAAATTTTAATATTATTTCCGGAATAAAAAAATAAGAGCCGGTTTGAAAAAAACTCACTCCCTACAAGTATCGTCAGCCGCGAAGCATATCCGCGTCGCGGCTTTCATTTCAAAAAGACAGAGAGAAAAATGGAGAGGGAAAAGAAAACGCGACCGCTCGCAGACACGCATCGCCGACGACGATGTTAATGTTGCGCCAATTTTGCAGTAATATTTTTGATTGCCTAAAATCACAATTTTCCAGTCAAACTGTTTGGATTCGGGAACCAACGAACTTTTCATGTCACACGGAAGAAAGAAGCGTTCCGCCGATTTCGAAAACAACGGCGAAGAAACTCTCTCGGCCGTCATTCGCGTTTTCGCCGAAGGTGAAGAGGACGAGAAGAACGAACTTCAAAACATGACTTTGAACAGGTAAACTTGTCTCTTTCTCTGCGTCTCTCACTCTTTCTCTCATTTCTAGCATCACCGAACAATCGCACGATCTCGTCTGCCTGTCGGAAGTGTGGTTCGTCAGCTCGGTCGTCACCGTCTCACTCATCTGTCTTCTCCTCTCAGCGCTCATCGTCGTCTGGGGATGTCACAATATTCACGCACAACCAGTCAAGAACATGGCCTAAATCCCTTGGGCCAAACAATTCGTTTCAATCCTCTCTTGCCATACCAAAAATAATATTCAGAAACAAAAAACTGTTAATTTTTAATAATACTTGTTCCTCGACTCGATATGCTTTCAACTCTTTTTTTTTTGCTTGTTTTGTTGACACCTTTTTTCATTAATAAATAAATAATCGATAATAAGTTAAACACCCAAATCTCTCAGAACATCATTAATTTGTCGAACTGTATCGTCAGGCCCGGTTACAGTATGACCAACAACTCGAGGATCCGAAAAAATTTCATGATCATTGCCACCAGGACTAGTTCTGTCGCCGAAAAAGTGAATTTCACTAAATCCCGTTCCGATGTATTGTAGGCAGAACGTTTTGTTCCAACCAGTTGGGAACACGTCGATACTGATTTGACCGCCTGCGGAAAATTTAGAGTTTTCAAAAAAAAAAAAGACTGAAATTGTATTGCAAACATTTCCCGGGATTTAGCCACGATTTTTTGTTTTGTCTGCGTCTAAAAAATTTCGACGCTCAAAAAAAGGAGAAATGTTTTTTTTTTCAATAAAAAAAGGAAAAACGTTTCATAGGTCACGCAACGAAATTTCAAATAGGTAAAAAAGTACCGTGACATTTTTTTGTTGATAAATACTATTTATAAATATGTCTTGGTCTCGTCACGAAAACTGAAAAACATATGTTCCTTTAAAGACACCCTGTCACTTAGAAGATCATAAAAAACTTGACATTGAAAACTTCAACTTTCGATGTCAAAAAACTAAAAATTTTTGAAAGAAAAAGCAGAAAAAATTTTGTCGTGGGTTACTGTACCCGCACAACTTGGAGGAGGCCCCAAAATCCCCAAAAAAAAACCCTCACCAATAGCAAACTCCAATCCAAACTCAGCAAATCGTTTTTTGAGTTCAACAACAAATTTCTCGCGAATTTTATGCTCTGCGTCATACTCGACAAACTGCATACGCTCTTCTTGTGAGCAACTTCTTCCAATCGGCGACAAATTGATCATCCCCTGTAAATAAAACTCTTTTCAAAAAAAAAAACATGCTAAATGCTCACATTTCGAAACTCCACAAATTGCCCGCGTTTCACAGGCAGACGAATTTCCGACATGTATTTGAGCGCGAAATTAATCAAATCTTGCAATTTTTCATCTCCAATCTTCTTCTGAATACTTTGTTTCGGATACTCTTCTGTTCCTTTAAATCCAACCAAGCCGTTTTCACTGAACGTGTAGTCAAACATCGATAACACTGGAAAACAAAAACAAATTTTTCTTTGAACTAACAAAAAAATCTTTCTCACAATGCTCCTTATTTTCGGCAAGTTGCTCGGTAATTTTCGCAAAATCCGATCCGCCAACAATCGCCAAACTAACTCTACTTCTTATCGACGTTAAAAATTCGAGCATCTCTTGTGTGACCTTCTGCCGGGCCTCGGTAAGAGTCCCATCAACATCAAAAACTAAAATTGATCGTTTGGTCATCTGCAAAAAATCCTTGAATGCAAAAAGATCGAATCAACAAGAAATTAACAATGAGACAATTGAACTCGTGAATAAAACAATCTTCAAAGAACAACAAGACAACGAATGTTCATTTATGCAACGTAGTATAGCCACGTGGCTGTGTCAACAAGAACAGAGAACGAACAAAAAATATATATATACACACACACAATTTGTGGCCAACATTTTTTTTTATCAAGTTTTTGCTGTTGAGGATGATGGTTTTGAGGTAGATACTGCAAAAATTGAACGGTTATTTTTTGAAGAACAAAAAATTTTCAAAAACCAGCATTGAAAAAAATCACAGAAATCATAAAAATCTTAAGAAAAATTCAATTTTCGATGAATTTGGTTCAAAAAATCAAATATGTTTGAGAGAAAAAACAAAAAAATGTTTTGTCGTGGGGTACTGTACCTGCACACACACACAAACGGTGTTTGCGGACTACAATCTTCCGGAGAACGAGTTCAAAAACTGTTTTTTCTTTGTTTTTCGATTTTTGGATTTCACACATCAAAAAAAACCTAAGTCTTCAAGATTTTGATAATTTCTGAGGTGTCTTTAATTTTGAAATTTCTTTGAAAAAATAGACGAAATTTGTTACTCTTTTCCTATTTTTCCCCCGAATTTCTAAGGGCAGAAAAATCTTTGCAAAACTCACATTTCGGATTATGCATAAGTGCCAGAACAACATTCTTGCTCCAATCCAAATACAACGAGCATTTTTTCGCTTCATAGAAAAGTTCACCAATTTTATTCATCAAAATCGATTGTTCAAGTTCAATCGATCCTCGAAAAGTCTGCAAAAAAAAGTGTTCTTGTTTCGAAACAACAACAACAACAACAACAACAAAATGCCTACCGGAACCCATTTCAAATGTTTCGAACACGCCTCTTTGTTCAGTTTGCAGCCACTATCTCCAAATGGGCTGAAAATGAAGTCATATATTATATATTGCAAAACAACACAAAAATACTACGAACTCATCCGCTTCAATTAGCTCCGACATGGTGAACGTGTTATCCCATTTCGTTGGATACCCGCAAATCTTCATCGCTTCTTCCGGTCCTTGATGTCGATGCTCCGGACACAACGACTTCAACCGTTTGCAATAGGTCTTGGTTTTTGGGGCGAACGTTTCGCAATAAATACTATCCGCGTTTAGCTACAAAAAGAAAAACATTTTCAAAAAAACTGTTTTAGAAACTCACTTCAAGACCTCCAAAAGATATTGCCTTTTCAGCTCTTGTCCAACACGTTTCCACGTGTTTTGCGTATTTTCGAAGTGGAACATCAACTTGTCCACATACAATACATGCTTCAAACTGTAATGAGAGTTTTGTTGAAACAAAGCATACCTAGGAAGGGCAAAAAAAACAAGAATCAAAAAGAACGAGACGAAAAAGAGAGATTAGAAAGAAAAGAAGAATATTAGAAAACTGAGCAAAGGATGAAGAGTGAATGAATGAATGCACACAAGAAGGCACATAGATTGTCGACTCCGCCCACTTTTTGCACGCGGCGTGGGTGCAAAAAATGGGCGGTGTCGACGTCTATACCGCACGGTGTTCATTCATTCACTCATTCTTCACCTTTTGCCATTCTCTAGCATTGTTTTCTTTCTTTCTTGTCTCGTTCGTTTTTATTCTTGTTTTTTGTTCACTTATTAATGGTACGGTAGTCTTCAATTTCGTCATCTTCTTTTTTTTCCGTGTAATTCTTGATAGAGGGGATATAACTTTGAGCTCTTGTCCACAATTATTATGTTTCACAGATATAAAAAAGTTTTTTTTTGATTTTGGAATAACTTTTGGCATTTCACAAAATGAAAATTTCCAATTTTGAGCTCAAGCTGTTTTCACCGAAAAAAAAAACTAACCAGTGACTCATCAATCTTTGTCTCAACCCCTTCAGGTGTCAAATCGGCCATTTTCTGAAAAAAAAAACTTTAAAGGCCTAGAAAAAATGACGATATATCCTACCCCAATATAAGCATGCAATTTGTCGATGCATCCAACCAATTTCTTCTCGTACTCTGTCAAATCTTTCATCTCTTGTTCGCACTGCAATTTCTTTCGTTCCATGTCGGCTTCATGAGTTCTCGAGCCGCCGAAATATTCTTTTGTTCTCGATGGTAGTACTTCGGTTAGTCGCAATCTTGCCAACATTCTACCACATTCATCCGAACAATATTTCGATTCTTCTCGCGATTCTTTGATACAATCCGGATTCAAACATTGACGAGGTTCATAGCCTTTCTGTAATTTGCGTGGATCAAAAAAACTGAGTGGGTTAAACAAAGTCTGGACCACTTTTTGGCGTCCAAAAAGTGGAAATACATGGTCTGGACCACTTTTCATCATTAAAAAAGTGCAAATACGAGGTCTGGACCACTTTTCATTTTCTAAAAAGTGGAAATACAAGGTCTGGACCACTTTTCCTTCTCTAAAAAGTGGAAATACGAGGTCTGGACCACTTTTCATTTTCTAAAAAGTGGAAATACGAGGTATGGACCACTTTTTATTTTCTAAAAAGTGGAAAGATCAGGTTTGAGTGTAACGACAAAAAAACGATATTCAAAACGAGGGAGAGACGAAAAGAAAAAACAATACTGGAAAACTAAAAAAGCTGAAGAATGAATGAATAAATGAACACCGCGAGGTATAGAGAGAGATAGAGAGATACAGTCGCCCCGCCCCTTTTTCGCACCCACGCGGCGTGGGTTGTAAAAGTGGGCGGAGTCGACAATCTATGTGTCTCCCTGTGCTCATTCATTCATTCATTCATTCTTCACCCTTTTCTCAGTTTTCTAATATTTTTCTCTTTTTTTCTTGTCTCGTTCGTTTTTTTTTTCGTCCACTATAAATCATATAACCCCCTGTTCATTGTTTTTTCGCCGTCATTTACAGAGTGACAATTATTTTGGAGAATTTTGGTACCCTCTTAGGCCATGTATGTTTCCACACCTACCTCACTGATAACTTTTTGCTTTTTTTTCGAATCGGTTTGTCGTGTCGGTCGATGATTCGTATCCTCTTTTTTCGGTTTTTCCTCTTTTTGTTGCTTCTTCGGTTTTTCTTTTTCTTGTCCTCCTACTGTTTTTCTTCCTTTTTTCGGTTTTTCTGAGTTTACCGCATTCTCATTTCCAGATGCAACGGAAGCAATAGTTGAACTCAATTCAGCGTCTTGTTTCCGTCTTCTTTCTTCTTTTCGTTTATCATTAATCACTGAAGAAGAGTTGTTTCTTTTAGTTCTACCCATTATTTTGGAACTAATAATTTTTTGAAATGAAAAAAAAAGGAAATTAGCAACACGTAATTTGAAAAAGGGGTCACGTTCTAAGCGAAAAAAAACTTACATTTCTGTTCGAACAATTGTTTTGCTTGAAAACATCTCTTCTTGGAACAAACTGTATTCGTTCGACAAAATTCGCATTTATTACAATTTTCTATAGTAGAACATCGAACACAATTCTCACATCGCATTTGCCAAACTGCTATAAAAACAATTTTTTCTGTGACACATGAATTTTACCAGGTCTCGCCACGAAAATTTTTTCTTTTAAAATTTCGACATTTTCTTGTAATTCACGAATCTTCAAATTTATACTCACCTTCGTCATCTTTTGGTAACAACGGCCCCGATTGTTCCATTTTACTGAATTTTGAAAAAATTAATTTTTCACTATTTCACAATCTAAAATATTACTAAATAGGAAATAATTACCTTGATCAAACTCAAAAAAAGCAATTCTAACAAAATCATTTATTTTTTCAAAAGGGTAAAAAAATCAAACAAGAGAGATTATCTGGAACTTTGTGAACAAGAAGTTTATTTTTTGAACGAAAAAATTAAACAAATATATAAATTTATGGGTGATAAAAACAATAAATATTATTACTCATCCTGTTTTATTCTTTGCCGTTTTCAGCAGTAGTTTCAGCTGCGACTGATTCTGTCGACGGAACTGATGTTGCACTGTCTTCCTTCTTCTCTTCCTCTCCTCCAGCTCCGTCAGCCATAACAACTTCGTTAGATGATTCGTCTTCTTTTGGTTCAACAGGTTTATCGTCTTTTTTAACTTCAGATAATTTCTCATTCTTCTCCTTTTCCTGCAAAAAAATATTTGAATTTCAAGTTTCTCGAAAAAACTGACCTTCTTCTCCTCTTTTTTCGGTGGCGGTGGGAGTGCCTTCTCCACAGCGCCGAAGATTCGATCAGCGTGACGTTTACAATCTTGTAAAGCCTGCTTCAAAGTCGAATGGTCATCTTGAGTAGATTTCAGTTGTGAAGTAACATCGGACAATTTTTTTGAAGCCTTTTGATAGTGCGAATCAATGTCTTTTCTCTTTTTCTCAATTTCTTGTTTTGCTTCACGAAGTTGTTCTAAAAAATTCAAGAGTGAAAAAAGCATTTCTCCCAAACTAACCAATAAGAGATGCTTGTTCATTGATAGTTGATTTCGCAGAATCTCTCTCAGCTTCCGCTTGTTTCAAAAGTTTCAATTTCTGGGTGACATTCACAACACTTCCATTGATAATAACAACGCCATCGTCGGCCGAGGACGGATTCTTCGAACCACTAGCACCACTGTTTTCACCCAATAATCCTTTTCCATATCCTTTCATCAATTCATCGGTCTCAACGACATCATCAGCACCTGCCGGCGTATAACGAACATTTCCATCCAAATCGCTCAACGTGTCGGTTAAATGTCGATAGTTGATTTTATCACGGACCGCCAATTTTTTCGTTAACTTTTGAATTTGACCTCTGGATATTCCGAATTCACCATTATACAAAATATCTTCCGCGTCTTTTTCAGTTATATATCCGCACAGGTTGACATCAAACAAAGAAAATGCTTCGTAGACTGTTTTATTAGCGACAATACTTTTCAGCTCGACCTTCTCAATCTCCTCTTTTTTCTCAACTGGTTTTTCAGCAGTTGCATCAGTAGGAGCAACAGCGTCCCCGTTGGCGACTGGTGCTTCATCTGGTTTGATCTCCACGACAACTTTCTTCACTCTTGATTCTTCTCTTCGTTTCTTCTCCAATTCACGATCTCCACAATTGGCGAGAGTTTCATAAATGGTGAACGCTGCGTTTCTTTCGATCAATTCTCTGAAGGCTTCGACAAAAAGTGACACTTCAAACTGTGATTCTTTATTATCATCACTTCTATAATCCAACAACGAACTGACAGTCATGACCTTACAGTCAAATTTTCCAGATTTGAAAGTCTTCGAAGGGAAAACACAGATGCGTTTGTCTTTTGGAAATTGATAATGTTTCTCCAACGCTTCCTTCTTCTCCTTTTTCTCTTTCTCAAGAGCTTCTTCTTTCTTTTTCCTCTTTTCAGCATCTTCAGCCTCCTTTTTAGCTTCAGCTTCACTCTTCGCTTTAGTTTCTTCGGCTGATGGAGCTATAAACGCAGCAGGATTCTCTTCTGTACCTTCCGTCTTGACATCGGCTTCTTTCATTTCGACATCTTTCGGTTCTGCAGCCTTTTCGCCGTCTAAAGCAGTTTGAAGCCGTTGGACAAGTAAGGTTTTGATTCCCTTTGTTTCAAGTCCTCTCGCCTCGAGTTCGCTACGCAGTTCCGCGACCTTGAAAAAAAACAATCAATATTTTTTTTTCGAAAATTTCAACCTACTTTCATGCTTTTTGGATCTAAGTTACTCCAGTTTGTTGGGCCTTGCTGAACTTGTTGCTCGCCATTATCCATAGTCACATCGGATTCCGACTCCATAGTCACGTCTTTAACATCTTCGGCTGTTGCTGCTGGTTCTTCCACCTGAAGAAAAATTATTAAATCAATACTCGAAAACATTAAGATCCTGAAAATATGATTAAACATTGTTCTCTTTTTTTGTGTGCAAAATCAACCTGTCAAGCATGCAAAAAAAGGTATGAAATAGCACTTCTATCACAAAACACGACGATTAGAGCGTTTGCTGCTGAAGAACACAAAGGTGAAAGTTAGGTTAAATAGAAAGAAGTAGTAAAAAGTGAGACGATACTTTCCTTGACTTCTGACTCCTCTTTGGGTGACTCCTGTTCGGCTGATTTTTCAACTACGACTTCAGGTTCCGGCTCGACAGGCTCTTCCTCAATCTTCATCGCGTCGATAAGCTCAATTTTGGATTTGAGCTGCGCACCAATGGCCTCCTCAATTTTCGACCAATCTGCATCTGCAGGTGATAAGCATTGAGTGTCGGGAAGAAGAAGATTGACCAAGTCGACACGTTGTTTGTCGGCGCGGTAGTAACGAACTTGCACCAATGATAACCTATATTCGAAAAACTGTTTGTATGAGAAAATCCTAGAAATGTTTTGATTTTAAATATTTGCTGTACTGATAAATGAGAGAGAGGTTCCACCGAGAAGACGTTGTCGACATTGATGATAATGAATTGTAGAGGACAAAGAAATAATTCAAACAACCACAAGCTCAAACAAAAAAACATACCATTGAGAGACTTCGGACAAATCGATTCCTGTCAACGCTTTTGTTGTTCGCACCGCTGTTTTGATCATTGTCGCTGGCGAAGTTGGATCTTCTCCGTCAAGTGAAGGCGACCAACTACCACCAATTGCCATAGTTTCTTTTCCTCTTACACCTAAAATTTCGAATTTTACACTTTCAACCATTCAAACTCTCCAGTGTGAATAGAAACAAGTTATCAATTTTCATCATTCATCTTTGTTTTAGGAGATTTTCTTTGAGCTCATTCCCATATTTAGGGATTTCCACGTTTATGCCGTAAGATTACAACTTTCCCAAAACCCGGGAAATATACGTTTTAAGGATCAAACAATAGAGTCTAGTTCCCCCTTGCTATATATATATATATTTTTCGAGTTACTAGTAGCCGGGCTGTAGTCTTTTCTAGGTCACCACATGGCTCATTAGTTTTCACACCTTTAGATGTTATCTATAAAATATGGCATACCTGTTGTTATGAACAATAAATAACAACATATGGTGACCTAGATAAAGTCAACAGGAAATATGTGTGAGAAGAAAGGGAGAGCTAAATAAAACAAGGGACCAGAAGAAATAGGAGGGGGACCTCGTTAGGGGGTATAACTCTGCTCCTTCACATTTATCCCAAGTATGTCAATTTGACTGAAATAAAGAAAAAAAACACTCACCAACAAGAAATTGTAAATTTTTCCAGAACGAATGTGGCTCTTGATTATCATCGGTACTTCCATCGGGCAATAAGCAGAACGCCTTTTTCAAAACTTCAGATTTTCCAGCATGTGATAACAGCAAAACTTTTACTTGATGACGATGATCAGCATCTTCTGGCTCGAATTCTGGCAATGGATTATCGTTGAACGGAATTTCGACATCTTTGTGGAACACGTGGAAGTTGATTGGATTGTTCAAATCGAGAGAAAGATCCAATTGAACGTTTCGAACCCATTCGAACGACAAATCAACGTAATCTGATGGCAGATACAATTTACTGTATCGATGACGAAGTGTGGAACCAGAAATCACGTCACTGAAAAAAATTCGTAATCAAAAAAATTCGTTGGAACTACCCAAATTACCCTAAAAGTGCTGGCCGTTGAATTCTGCATTCGTATCTCGGAATGATTCTAGCTCGTCTTCTTGGTGGGCTGGCACTATCTCGTCTGACAGATGGAGCTACACTTCCACTGGGACTTCTTTCGCGTTTTCTATCATTTCTGGGCGGTGATGCACGTCTTGGTGGCGGTGAAGTTCTTCTTTGCGGCGGCGGACTTCTACGAACTTCACGTGCTCGTTCACGTTTTGGACTGGCATTGCGGCGAGGCGGTGACGATCTTCTAGGTGGCGAGTGTCGTCGAGTTGCATTGTTACGATCACGTGGTGACGACTCGCGCCCATTTCTGTCGGACGAATTTTGCCAACGTGATGACCTGAAAATATTTTATTTGAAAACGTCTTTCTTTTTCAAAAAAAAACATACTCTTGCTGTCTTCCTTGATTGTGTTGTTGTGGCGCTGATTGCCGAGATGGTTGTTCAACTTGAGCTTGAGATGCAGCGTTCAATAATTGGATACGATATGCGTTCCACTTGAAGGGCATGGCTGGATTATAACTTGCTTCGACCATAACTTTATCTCCAACTCGTGGTTGAGCTCCGCGAATGACACTGTGTTGAAAGAAGACATCATCGTCCACAAAACCATAAGTGTCTAACATTTTGGTAACAACACCGACAAATGTTCTTTGATTTTTTGCACCAGCTTGCTGGAGATTGTTGGCAGCAGCGCTTTGGAACTGAAATTTTCAACATTTTTTTTATTATTGATAACATTAAGTGTACTCGATTCAAAAGTGATTTTCGGCGTATTTTAATATCAGCATCTGATTCTACGTGTCCATACCTGACCTAACAGGGTACCAAAAAAATCCTTAAAATTTTGTCACTGTGAAAAAAAATCAAGAAAATCAGTTTTTAATTTTTTTAAAAGTGAGTTTTGGAAAATTTCCGGCTCCGACCAAGCCTGTTGTACAGTAATCCAGGCGGCACAAAGAAAGTTCAAATTTTATGAGGTGTGAAAAAGGTCTAATTAGGTCACATCTGTTGTTATTGTAGTATTGATAACATCGTAAACAACAACACCAGGTGTGAACTTTTCTCCAATGCTTGCCAATTATTTTTAATAAAAAAATGTCACATAAGGACAAAAACACAAAAAAATAGAGAAAAATAGCTAGTTTAAAAACGTACCGTCGTTTGTTGCAAGCTTGTTGGAGGAACAGCGCCCATGATTCCTTGCATCCCCAAAACGTTTGAAGATGAAAATGCTGCTTGATTGACCATACCCATCGGAACACCCATTCCAACAATAGGAAAACCACCAACACCGACTGACGGATATCCCGAAAGCTGACCAACACCATTCGGAGCAGCTGAACGACCCCATTGACCAGGTGGTTTACCACCTCCAAACTGTGACATATTGAAGGCTGAAATATTGTATCCATCAGTTACAATAGGTGAATAACAAAATTAGTTAGAATTCGGATTTGAAAAATAAGTGTTTTTGGAAATCCAAAACTTTCGAAACTTGATCGTAAAGCAAATATTTCATAAATTTCGAATTATTGCGAAATAGTTTTGGTTTCGTCATAGGAGGGTCGAAGGACGCACACTGGGTTTCAAATAAACAATTGTGAAAAAAAGATTCATTTTGATTCATAACAGATTTAGTGTTATGTTTTATTCATTTTTTCTCTAACTTTTTTCATGCAAAATTTGAAGCTGGCTGTTCTTAAATTAAAAATCGATTGTCTGCATATTTGAGAACATTTTTCAACCAACACAAAACATATATAATCGTTATTTTTGATTGTTTTCACACGGAAATTGAAGCAGAAATAAAAACAAATCGAATATGAACATCTCAATTTTATCGACGAGACACAAAGAAAAAACACGAGACGCAGACACCTGCACACAGCTCGTAACAAGACCTTTCTCATGAACAAACAAGTGTGCCTTGTTCGCGCTCTCTCCGCTCTCCTCGACTTTCACGCTCTCTCCTACCTCCCGGGAAATTCTTTTTTTCTTTTCGCTTCCAGCGTTCGCGCGCTCCTTTTTGCGCCTCGCCAAAAAATGCAACACAAACATTGGCAAAACCGGTCGAATTTATATGGACCGACCCATTTCTCCAATTGGATTAGCATTGTTTTTTGTTCTTGTTGCTCTGGAAACAGTTAATTTTTCGAATTGCCACCTCATCCTATGACTCATTGTCTGATTCTCTTATCTCTCCATTTGTGTATAATAATATTTTTCCGTTATGATAACATTGTTTATTTTTCGTGCTCTCCGGGGTTCATGGTTTTTTATTATTACAGATATGAGCCAAGTTCGGGCTGAATATGATTTCGAAGCCCAACCAAACTCTGGAGAAATGTCGATAACCGCCGGAGAAGTTCTTACTGTAATTAGAGAGGTGATGATTTGAAAACAATGACAGATTACTGTAACAGTAATTTTCAGAACATAGATGGTGGTTGGATGGAGGGACGAAATGTTCGAGGATCCGTTGGCCTATTTCCCGAGTCATACGTTCTACCGTACATTGCATCGAGAGCTCCTCCAGTATGTGTTTTTGTCGTTTTTTCAATTCTAAAAAATACCTATTCTCTCAAAATAGACGGACCAAATTCGATTGGTAAATGGAACACAAAATTGAATTTGTGCACCACGCAACAAAAAAAAAAAGAAGAAAATTGAAAAAAAATCTTAGCAAGTTCTCTCCGGGGACTACCTAAATATGTATTAGGATAGACAAGGCAGACGCCCCAAAAAAAAACTCATTTATGTATATGACTGGAATTTTTTACGAGTTTTTCCTTGTGATGATAGTTATGCGTTTTGGCTCATGTTTTTGCTGAGTTTAATCTCCTTTTCCCCCATTTTTTTCATCAAGTTGAGTGTTCCTCTTCCTCGTGTTACCAGTTTCAACAAAAAACACAAAACAAAAAAAAGACTTCTCTCTAAAATTGAATTTTTGAGTAGGCTTTCAAAAAAAAAACAAATATATTTTTTTGTAACTCAACAACAATATTTTCCTTCATTTTTTGTTCACCGGTTTTCACTCACAAATTTTCTGTTTCAAGAAATGTTATTCACTTCTTCTCTCCGTAAAGCGGTTGACATGTTTCCACCTGTTTCTTCCGAAGAAGCACATCGACAATTACTCGAAAAACGAAGAAAACAAATGATAAGACGTCATACTTGTTCAACGCTTATTAAGCAAGACGTTCAGCCAAAGATTAATGTCTCAATTCCTGAGGAAACAAATGTTGAAAAATCTATTCGATCGAAGCAGCATACACTTGAGATGGTATCTTTTTTGGGTTACTGTAGTTTCAGTCCAATTAACAAAAAAAAAACTCTGAATGTTTACATTTAAAAAAAAAATCGGCGAAACTTTTGGTTTTTTTGTTGTTCAAAAAATTGTTTCTGATATCATTTCTGTAACAATCTCTAGAAAATGTCCATTTCCTACAGTTCATTTTTCAAGAAAACTTCGATTCCTTATTATTCGGAAGTGAAACAAGTGAGTAGACAATTCCTACAACAGCTTTTGTTTTTTCCAGTTGTCCTTTCTCATTTTGTTCTTTTATGTGCGAAAAACGAAAACAACATAAAAGACAAAGATCGTGACTCAGACTGCCAACAAAAGGAGTAAACTACAGTAACCAAATAGAAAAAAAGTTTCACTAAAAACTCAATAGATATATTTTTGTTGAAATTGATTTTTTTTACAGCCGATGGCACCACCAGCACCTCCACCATCATCATTTGTTGCGCCGCCGAGTCATTCATCAAGACTAGATGATTGGGGAGAGTCGAGTTTTATTCCACCATCGTCAAAACCACAACCAATACCACAATCACAGTGTAAGTTTTTTGAGAAAATCACCATTTTTTTCACAAAAAATGTACTGTTTCAAAACTCTTTTATCAATTCTCAATGCCTGGAAACATTGCTATAACTCACAAAATATGTTGACTGTGTCAAAAAAAAAAACAACTATTTTTCAGCCGCCACCGGAAATCAAACAGCCTACTCGTCCAGTCAAAACAATGATGATTTTGACGATGAATGGACGGATGATGATGAAGAGCAAAATGTGAGTCTTTCACCATCAATTTAGGCCCTCTAGTGATCCGACACATCTTTATAAATGACACCCAAATGGGGAGAGAGACAACAAAGCAATGTGTTGTCTTTTCGCTTCTTTTATGCAGTTTCCTGTCGAAAAAAGAGTGTATTCGCGTAGAAAAACGACGACTTTTTATTTCAATTTTTTTTTTGTTTTTTTGAATTTTTGAATTGAGTGTTTTTCGCGCAGTTTCATTGTTTCGAATCTCTTTAATTAGACCCAGATTTAACATTTTTTGGTTGGTTTTGGCCCGAGAAAAAGACCTTATTTTCGGAAGACCCAGAACTTTTGTATCTTTCCATGCAAACTTCCAAAGTTAGTTTTACGAGCTGTGAAAAAAGTTCCAAAAATAGTCAGAAAACTGCACTTTCGTGTATTTTTAAACACCTGTGCTCGGGCTCTGGAGCGTTTGAAATCCGGACATTTCGAAACCGCATGATATTATCTAATAATATCCAAGAAACGAATAACCTTTTTTGTTGCGATCATACCTGACGGAAAATTTGCGGCTCCGACCAAGCCTGTTGTACAGTAATCCAGGCGGCACAAACAAAGTTCAAATTTTATGAGGTGTGAAAAAGGTCTAATTAGGTCACATCTGTTGTTGTTGTAGTATTGATAACATCGTAAACAACAACAACAGGTGTGACCTTTTCTCCAATGCTTGACCCCTCTTCTTAGGCCAGGTATGGTTGCACTCCCGTTGAATATGTGTACCGACAATTCGCGGGGTGTGTCATACGGCAGAACGAACAAACGTTTCTTTTTTCTTTTCGTTGGAATTTCATGTGTTTCGAACTTCCGGAGCCCATGTTTTGTCTCTCAAACGTTAAAAATTTTGCCAATCGAGATAGACAGAGACACAGGGAAAAAAAAAGAAATTCACAGTTTAAAAGGTCACGTTAATATTATATTCATTTTTTCCTGTTATTTTTTTTGTGAAAAAATCAGCTCTCCCGGATATCTCAAAAACTCAAACCTCATTTTTCATCAATGTGTCACTTCTCAACTTTTTTTGTTGTCATCTTTGATTTTTTATATGAATTTTAGTTGTGCCAATCCCTTGAGATTGTTTTGTTTCTTCTTTTTGTTCTTCTCTGTTTCTCATTTTTTTCTCGACCAAATTACAGGAAGATGTTATTTGCTCGTGGTCGGTCGGCCAGCACAATTGCAATTGACCATCTCTATGTTCACCCAACACACCAAAATGTGAGTGTTTAGCATCTTTTTTGTCAGAGATTTTTGTTGCGACGTCATCATCATGACTATCAAATATTCCAACCAACTTCCTTCTTGTTTGCTTCCCATCATTTCTTTTTTTTTTGTCTGGTGGGCTTCATCTTTTCATTTTCTCTCTGCTCTGCTTTTCGATAATTTGATGTTGCCTTTCAAGTGTACCGCTTGATTGGTTCTATTGACAAAATGTTGTGTGCACCCCAACACTAGAAAAGAAGAAGAAGTTGTGAAAAAGTGACTGGACCCTTGTTGACAAGTTTTTTGTTGTTGTGGTGTGGTGAGATGAGACGACTTCGTCAGTCTGATGCCGACGTTTATTTCTATAAACAGCCTATTCCTATAGAAGAGATCAGAGGAATTCATCGAGCCAGTGTTGTTTCATTCTCACCTTTACCATGGGTTTGTAATTTTCCTTCAGATCATCCTGTTTCTCACAAAAAAAATGCATTTTTGTTGTTGAGAATACTGTTGTTTTGCATTTTCTAACGCTCCCTAATGGGCTCCAGGACATTTCGAAACCGGACATTTCGAAATGTCCGATTTCGAAACGTCCCGGAACCCCATAATGTACCCCGTTTCCCTCTCATCCTGTCACTTCTGCCTAAAAATGTCAGCAAGACTGAAAAATTATCAATTTTCACTCGTTCACTTTTTTTTTCGCCAACAGGAACATCGTCTATCTGTTCATGATCCAACATCAATAACCAACCAACGTTTGATGATTCAACAAAAAGCCAGTGGATCTAGAAGCGATATAATGTCAACTGACGATGAAACTAGGAGTAGTAGTCAAGGTTTTTTTTCTATTTGCAATATACACGTCGTATCAAGCAAAAGAGAATTGTCAATTATTGAAATAGAGCGAGACGCAGTGTGGGCGTGGCCACCATACACACAAATGATGGCAGTGTGCGAGACGCGTGTGTTGTCGGTACCGAGATTCAATGACTCTATTGCATAAATCCAATTTTCAAGATTTTGAGAAATTAAAAAAGAGAGCTTGTTCCGTGGATTTGTGTGGAACAATAGAGCACATATGTGAGAACGATGTTGTAGTTCTCTCGGAGTGTATATTTCTTTGCGTCTCTCTCTATTTCAATTATTGCAAGAGAAAACGACGTGTTTATTTCACCTGAATTTTACAGATTTTCGAAGAAACGGGCATCGTAGGAAAAGTCGACACGAAGAAACGATAAGACGAAGAAGATCGGAAGAAAGAGAGTCGCATCGGCGAATTGAGAAATCGCAGACATGCGAGTTGCATCGAGTAAAATATTTATTTTTTTCTGTGTCGGATCACTAGCCCCTGGAATTAAAAAAAAAATGTATATCGATTTTTGTAGGAGCCGTCAACAAAACAGTCATCAGTATCAAACTTCAATACACGTAGAGAAATTAGTCGTAGTCATTCGGAGCATGGCGGAGATCGAGCCGGTTCGAACAAGGTCAACAAGAGTATCAATCGATTTTCTAACTTCGTCAAATCCGGCATGGAAGCCTATGTGATTGGCGACACCAAATTGACAACACAACCCAGCGAGAAGCACGAAATTGTTGTGCTGAACGGAGTGATTCAGTGGAAGCCGATACAAAAGTATTATCATTGTGTTGTTGATAAGCCGAAAAAGGAGTCAAAGTTGAAGGGGTTGAAGAGTTTTATTGCGTATTCGATAACGTCGAGTTTGACAAATATTCAGGTGAGATTTTCTGCCAAAAAGCATGATGGATATGTGATTTGTCGTCAGATTTTTTTCTCAGAAAAATCCAAAAAAAAATCTGACAGTGTGAAAAAAAAGTCACGATATTTTTTCTCCAAATTTTCAAAAATCCAAAAGTTGTACAGTAATCCAGGCGGCAAATCTCTAATAAAAAAAACTAACGTTTTTATGATGTGCGAAAAGGTCACCATCTGTTGTTGTTATTGTTGTTATAGGATAGATAATATCATCAAGAATAACAACAGGTGTGACCTTTTCCCATTTGAGGAGTAAGCAGGCTAGACCAACTTTTTTTCTTAAAAAATGTCAAGTTGTACAGTAACCCAGGCGGCGCAAAGAAGGCCTATATTTTATGATGTGCGAAAAGGTCACCATATGTTGTTGTTGTTGTTGCTATAGTATAGATAACATCATAAAAAATAACAACAGGTGTGACCTTTTCCCATTTGAGGAGTAAGCAGGCTAGACCAACTTTTTTTCTTAAAAAATGTCAAGTTGTACAGTAACCCAGGCGGCGCAAAGAAGGCCTATATTTTATGATGTGCGAAAAGGTCACCATATGTTGTTGTTGTTGTTGCTATAGTATAGATAACATCATAAAAAATAACAACAGGTGTGACCTTTTCCCATTTGAGGAGTAAGCAGGCTAGACTTTTTATCTAAGAAAAAAAAACCTTCAAATCACTTCGAAAGAGCCTCGTGGAAATTATAAAAGTTGAATTTTGAGGTTCCTTTTTTAGTCTTTTGATGTCGGAATATTTTAATATTTTTTGAGAAGCAAAAACTTCAAAATCTGCCTTTTTTTTCAACTTTCCGGAAAATCAACATCATTTTTTCAAGGTCTCACGACGATACAAACACTTTGATTGGCTCCACGAACAACTATCAGCCAAATATGTGCTCATCCCAATCCCTCCCCTTCCCGAAAAACAAGTAGCCGGTCGGTACGAAGAAGACCTCATCGATCATCGCAAACACATCCTCCAACTGTGGGTGAACAAAATTTGTCGTCATCCCGTATTGAGTCAGTCCGAAGTGTGGCTTCATTTCATCAGTTGCACCGACGAGAAAGACTGGAAGTCGGGAAAGCGTCGAGCGGAAAAAGACGAATATGTTGGCGGAAACTTTTTGAATTGTGTCAACGCGCCGGCGCAAAGTTTGGAACAGAGTAGTGTGTAAGTTGGGCCACGAAAAATTGCACAAATTTTGATTTTTTTTTAAATTTAGAGACCATCAAGTTGAACGATTCCAACGAAGTGTTAAAACATCTGAAGAGGCCATGAGAACAATGCAGGAAAGAATGCTCATTTTCCAAAAAGCCTTCAATGGACGTAAGTTGAACCGGCAAAAATATTAATCTCTTGAACTCAAAATATTTTCAGCTGTCAAACAGAATTGGCAAAAAATGGGCGGTGCGTTCAAAACTCTTCAACAATCTTTTGAAATTGATGACACTAGCTGTAAGACCTATCAATCTAGTCCCCAAAAAATTTCGTTTTTTTTCAGCTAGTCGAAAATTGACAGATGCCCTAGCTCACACCGCGTCGGAGTATTTTGAGATTGGACAATTGTTTGATGCACACACGAAAAATGACATGGAACCGGTGTTGGAGAATTTGTATTCGTATAAGGGAACGGTTCAAAATGTGCCTGATATATTGCACGTGCACAAGGTTTGTTTTCCGAACAAAAAAATTCGGGGAAAAAAACTAGGAAATTTGGGCAGAGCCTTTTTTGTTGAAAAAAAAAGAAAAAATAAAATTTCACACATTTAGTCATCCGCGTAGCGTGTCTGCGTCGCGGTCAACTTTCTTTTTGAATTATATTTCACAAGTATTCAAAATTTTAGCGCAACATTTTTGGTAGGGTCACTAACCTTCCAGAAAAAGTAATGCGCCCTTTTATTCTGTATGCTCTCTCCACTCTAGCACGCAGTAAAAGAGGCGGAGCCTATCTTCTTTTTTTTTGTTGCAAACACTGGCACACATTAATTGGTCCCGCCCCTTTTTTGTCATAGCGTCTTATCCGTTCAGTTTTAGTGCAAATCATTTTCCAAGTTAGTTATGTGTCCTGAGAGTACTGTAGTTCAGACCCGATATTATTTTATTTTCAGCAAGCAATTCAAAAATTCCGCGAATCTGAAGGACGCCTATCCGCTGTCGAAAGTGACAAAATGCGCCAGCGAATTGACACGTTGAGCTACGCGGTAATCGCCGAAATACAACATCAAACCCAGGAAAAAGTCGAAGAAATGAACACGACAATGGGAACGTATCTAAAACGACAAGCCGCATTTTATCAAGATGTTGCGCACAAAATGTCGACACTATCATCAAAATATGAAAACTTACAATAATGGGTTTTTGGAATTTGTTTATTTATTTGCACGCTTATTTGTATTATTGTGATGAATTTTTTTTCTCAAACTTTGTCTTACAATTAGATCCAAATATCTGAGGTCGAATCACCACCAGGGTATCTCATCTCATGCGCAAGATATGGGCCGTTTTCTATTTGACCAAAGTCAACGAGAAAATCGGGGTTTATAGTCATCTCGCCACTTTTGGCAATATCAACACGAACCATACAAGCACCAGTGTCTAGAAGATTTGGATAAAATTGCGAATCCCATTGCTTGTAAAGCGAAGTGGTGACGTACAATCGACGACAGTCTAGTGACAATTGCAACATTTGTGGACCGCCCGATATTTGGCGATGTTTCACGATCAATGGTTCGGGAATCGGCTCGTCGTCCAAAACACGCACACCCGAGTTTTTGTGCAAACTACCGCCGATATACACCTGACCGGTTAGTTTGATGTTGAACGGATCGGAAATGTCGTATTGACGAATGTCGCCGTGTAGCCAACAAGAAACGTATCTGAAACAGGATGGGCTCACGCCAAAGTTCTGATATTTTTCCCAAACTAAAAAAACTCACAAATATTTATCATCCATCGAAATAAGAATATCAGTGATCAACGCTGGCATGCTGTCCAAAGCCCATCCAGCAACTGGTCGAGCAGCTATCTCGGCGGCCAACTCGGCCACATATTCTGACCCCGCACCCGGATGAATATGATAAATCGACGATCCCAACGCACACCCAACAAATGCGTTGGGTTTCGTGGGTTCGTGCAAAAATCGAACTTCCAACGGCAGTGCTCCAGACGGCATGGGAAGATCGATAGATTGACGAAGTTTGTGCGAATCCCATTCGAACAAATGTATTGTGTTACCATAGGAGCCTTCCGAAACATGCAGAGGGTTGAATCCTTTTTTGATGACGCTCGGTGTTCCCCACTCTGTTGATATCATTATGTTGTGTCTCGGTTGATACCAGAAATCATAGTTGAACTTTGTTGTTTGATTCGACCACGCTCCTTTGACCTCAAAACTTGTGCCATCAACAAGAATGAAGCTTCCCTGACCCTCTCCGTTGGCTGTTCCTAACGTCGAGATCATTATATTACCATCGGCAAGACAATGAGAAGTATGGGGGAAGGAGACATTGTTCCGATGAAGATCTTCAGGTTCGATTGTTTTTTGAAGGTAGATATTGTTAGGATCTTCAACGTTCAAAATATAGATTCGATCAGAGTTCAGGCACGGAACTATGAGGTTTGATCGTTTGGCTGATGAATCGGTGTGACATGAGGAGCACGCATTCCAACCGGTGTGATGCACTTCGTCGCCAATGTTAGGAAAATCTACGCGAGACACAACCTGCAAAAAAATTTACCAGTCATTTTTCTCTCGTTGAGTGGAATGTGTGAAATGTTAAAACATGTAAAAACCACGAAATTTGAAAGAGAAAAATTCAATTTTTCTCACCTGACAAAAACTTTTCGAATTTTCATCAACATCTATAGAAAACACCGCATCACTTCCATTCTTGGCATGTGGTGCTGTCACGAATAAAATCGTTTCTTTCGGCCCTTTCAAAGCCTCAGCCGGTGAAGCATATCCTGGTCCACCATGACACTTGCCGGTAGCGCAAGACATAAGTAATTATTTCTGACGAAACAATAAAGTAAAGTAAAAATGTATGTGTTCTTATCAGCAAGGTCAAATTTTCTGTTTGTTTGTACATTTCATGTTCTCTGGATTGCTACAAAGTGTGACGAGTTTGTAAACTATTTAGTTTACAAATAAATATAATATTTTTTTGAATTTCCGCTCTGTTGAGGGCGCACGACGAAATTTTATATGTGGGGTCTCGCCACGATGACCGTGAGTACGGTAATTACAAGCTAAATTTATTTTTTTTCTTTTTCAAGCTTTTTGCACGAGAGTGAGCGGGTTTCAACAGTGTTATGGATACTCCAACGACGCCGAGTACGCATCGCAATGAACAGGGTTTGAAAAGAGCGACGAGAAATATGGCGGTGAGATTTTTGGGTGTAAATTACGAGAAAATTAATAATAATGAATTTAGGCGGATATATCGGAGAAAATCACATCGTTTTTCGGAGTTCGGAAGCGCTGTTCGGAAAGTTCAGAATATCCATGTGGTCCAAAACGTCGCCGTTCGCAAGCTCAAGATGGTGGAGCGTTCACATCTCCTACTTCCGTGTACAACTCCCCATATACTTCAAGTGGATCGCCCTTGCTTCTACGGGATCGTGGTATTGCTTTGCGGTTGATAAACTTCGATGAACCATCACCTTTTGGATCTTTTCAAAGCTTGCCAGTCGATGTTATTCATTTTTTACTCGATAGTTTGACATGTGAGTTTGAATAGCTCAGTCTGGGAATTTTTTAATTCCTAACGTTTTCGCACAGTGTGTATTTCGCTAAGTAACTAAAACAATCGATTTAAAGTAAAACAAAAACCTAGCTCAAATAACATGAAAATTAAAAATGAGAAAATAGGTCACGACAATTAATTTGTCCCACCACAAAAAAATTTCAGAATTTTGGAAGGGGGCAGACCTCTGGGAGGGGGGACTTAACCTCGGGCAAAATAATGGAAGGGGACAACTAAAATTTGAATTTTTGATAAATTAATTGATTTTGGCAGGTAATGCCCCTAGTAGGTCCACCCTCCATCAAAAGTTCCACCCTCTATCAAAAAAAGAAGAACAAAAAGAAAAAACGATTAAAGTGAACGAGACAAGAAAGAAAGAAAAAAAATATTGTAAAACTAAGAAAAGACGAAGAATGAATGAATGATAGATTGAGCACAAGGAGGCATTGGCTGTCGACTCCGCCCCTTTTTGCACGCGGCGTGGGTTGTAAAAGTGGGCGGAGTCGACAAGCAATGTGCCTTCGTGTGCTTGTGTGCTCATTCATTCATTCTTCATTTTTTCTCGGTTGTCTAATATAGTTATTTTTAGTTCTGATTCTTTTTTTTACTTCCCCTTCTTCCATTAGTCAAAAGTTCTACCCCATGTAAGTAGTCATTTGGAAAATTAATGCGTTGCAATTTTTTCAGATTCGCAATTGGGAAATTTATCAGCTACGTCTAAAGATTGGATGAATAAAATACGTATATATGTAAATAGTGTGTATTTTGAAAAAAAGTGGATCGGGCAAATGCAAAATTTTGATAATTGCTCATCAGAACCGTACACCGACCAAGATCCATTTTATGGAATAGGTAAATATTCATTATCTCTTAATTTTAATCATTTTTTCATTTGCAGGCATTTTCATCCGGAAGTTTACTGCGATTGAGAAAACATTCGAAACTCGTCTTGAAACATTTCAGCAATATTTAAAAGTGGCAAAATCGAATACCAATTCGTATGATGGGTGTGGTCGATTACTTTTCGGATTCATGAGACATTGCGGATCAATAACATCAATGCAGTATTCCCATTTTTTGGAAGTGGTTTTCAATGTTTTTCACGAATTGAGAAGAGATCTGGAAGAAGCTTTGGATGTTGATGATGAATCTTATCGTCATCCCGGTACTCCTGAGTTCTCACTTTCTCGGACAATTCACGAGATGAGTGTGAGAAATACTGTCAGAAGTTTATTGTTGTCGAACCAAGGTGTTGATCCTCTGACGAAGCCGAATAGTCATTTTCTTAGTTATCTCGTTCATCTATTCAAGCCGAAAGGAACGAATAAACAGTCCAAATTACTGTATCTTCTTTATGCTCCAACCATGAAGCTCGATGAAAATGGTGAGAAAAAACTTCCGTAAAATGTAATTATAATGTTTTCAGAAATCGTTCATTGGCGTCGATTCAGTGAAATGGTTGTTAACTCAGAGTTAGAAGCTAAAGAGGCAATGAACCCAATGTCAAGTGCTCTCAGAGCTTTGATGGAGTGCAGTAAATCATCATCTGATAGACCATGGACAAAAAATACGGTTTTCAATTTGATGGAAGAAATGACAAGTAGGCGTCGTGTTTCATTTACTTTATCAAATTGAATCTTACAGCATACCCAGAACCATGGTCAATGAATACTTTCGTTTCTCTTCTTTTGCTGCAACCGTGCCTTATTCCAATATCTATCGTTGCTCGAATGCATAAAGCGCATCAAGAAGAGGCTGGAGACATGTTGTGCACAATGAAATCGGTAAGTGGTTTTTCAAGGCGTCAATATTCAAGTTTTGTTTGTTCCAGCTGCTTCTTAGTTGGGGAGTTGATGTAGCCAGTTATCTGAAACCATCGTTCAAAGCCATCAAATCTTCCTTGACTGTTGTTCAGCGTCGTTTATTATACGAAAGTACATGGGCGTGGCATATGCGAAATTCTGAAGCATTGCGAGAACGTCAAGGTGAGAGTTTTCATCCCTCATTTTCGAAATAACGTGTTCAAAATTCAGACACTTATGAAGAGTTACATGCCGAATACAAGAGCCAACTAGAAGTTTTGCCGCTTCTTCAAAATCTTATACGTGATCAAGCCTGAACGTATGCACCATTTAAATTGCGTTCTTTCAATAATTTAATCAATAGTGGGTCAAATTTGAGACTAGGTCTTGTCAAACATTTATTCTCCTATTTGACCCCAGAGAGACTATCAGATTTCTATACTTTGTACAATAACTTTATTTTGTTCCAATGTCTTTCCCCCCACCCACACCTTATCTGTTAAATAATTGCACCCCCAAAAAGTTCCTTTTCCCCCTCCTCCCCACGATCCCAAATATATCCCCTTTAACCCCCGTTGAAACGTGTAAAAGTAAAATCATGTAAATGTTCGAAACATCAAGAGATAAATAGATTTCTATTGTTAGTGTTGTCAAGAAAAATCTATCGGCTCATTGCGCCGTGCTTTGCGATGCCTATAATTTTTTTCACAGAATTCGCTACAAACTTTGATGACCAGATAGAAAATGTCGGACGCTTTCGATCCTTCACCTCAGCTAATCAAAAAGTTATGCCTGGAGATTAATGACTTGAAATTGTCTTCTGAAATGAACAAAGACAGTTTGAAATTGCTGAAAACTGAGTTGGATGCTCAAAGAAAAGCCAATGCCGAAGTTCATAACGCAGTGTATTTGTTGCAAGAAGAAAAAACTAATTTGAGAACAGCTGTGCACAATCTCAAAGTTAGAAACGGTATGATGTCGAAGAAAATCAAACAATTAAAGGTGAATTTCGGAAAAGTTGGAAATTACAAGAAAATCTTGAAAATTCAGGATCAATTTAAAAAATCCAGCGGCGACGGGTTCGATGAGGATTTCGAATTGATTAGCTACGACGAGATTGGCAGAAACTTCATAATGATCGGAGGTATGTACTTATAGTTTCGGTTCGAGACCCATTTTTTTACAGGTCGTCACGATCCACTCGCTCTGAGTTATAATTTGAAGTTCAGCGATGAGGATGGTGTTGAACATCTCAGCGCTGAAAGATATTTTTGGTACTTGGTGGCAAATCATTTCCAAGATTTGGAACATCGAGAAATTATTCGAACAGCTGACTATGCGCAAGCTGAAAAGGCTTATAAATCGATCGTTGGTTATGATGAACAAAAATTGAATAAGGTAATTTAAATAGGATTATGATTTTCACAAGCCGCGTCGAGTGTAAGGACAAAACAAAAAAAAAATGATCAAAACGAGGGAGAGACGAAAAGAAAAAAACAATACAGGAAAACTAAAAAAGCTGAAGAATGAATGAATGAATGCACATCGCGCGGTAGAGAGAGAGAGAGAGAGAGACCGTCGCCCCGCCCCCTTTTTGCACCTACGCGCCGTGGGTTGTAAAAGTGGGCGGAGTCGGCAATCTATGTGTCTCCCTGTGCTCATTCATTCATTCATTCTTCACCCTTTTCTTAGTTTTCTAATATTGTTCTCTTTTTTTCTTGTCTCGTTCGTTTTTATTTTTGTCCACCATAAATCATATAAGCCTCCTTTTCATTGTTTTTTGCCGTCATTCACAGAGTGACAATTTTTTGGAAAGTTTTGGTACCCTCTTAGGCCAGGTATCCAACAACCATGAAAGGTTAGACATTTTTGCCAGAATAATCTATTTTTTTAGTAACTGTGAAATTTTCATTTCCAGCGAAAAATTCAACAAAATGATGAAAAAAATATTTTATTGTGTTTCCAATTCAGGTCAAACTGGAATTGTACTCAAAAGCCCAGGAAACCAAATTCGCCCAACTGAGAAGCATGCAAAACATTCTCGTCTTGACCGCAACTTCTTATCTGGCTTCATGTGAAAGTGACAAGGTGATGATTAATTGTATAACTTTTTCATTTAATGTATAGTTTCAGTTTTTCGGAACCGGATGGCGTAAACAACGCGAAGAATCGGCAAAACCTCTCAAATGGGACGGCGAAAACTTTGGCGGTATTGTGCTGATGAAAATTCGCCAGAAAATTGCGACACTTCACAAATGGCAAACGGAAAACGAGTTTGTTGAGGCTGAGAACCGTTTCGGCGAATTGAAACGACACATTTGGCGCCGTATCAAACCAACAAATGAGCACAACAAGTGGTAAGATGTTATTTGCACGTTGAGATAAATTTGTCATTTTATAAGAACTGGTGGTTGTGTAGGCGGACTAGCAACTCGATAATAACTCTTGGGAATCATCTGTCCAATTTTTCCTAGAATAGGTGGGATTAGAAGCATAGGTCCGAGCCCAATTGTTATTGACACCATAAACCGAACTGACAAAACACCGTTGATGTATTGAACTACAGTAGTATGGGTGACATTGTTGAAGGGTGAAATCCACTGACCAATTAGAAATGAAAAAACTACAGCTGTAATTTTGCTTATAACTTATTTTCAATTAGCTTGCTTTTCTTACAAGAATGGTATAGATGACCTGTTGTAGGGATGGCGTTCAAAAGACAAAACCAGAAATAGCGGAAATTTTCAGCTGAATATTTTTGGCCCTCGCGTTTTTCTCGAATCCAAAATCGTAAAATTGCCAAAAACTGCAAGGCAAAGTGAAAAAACCAAAGAACTACGTATAAAATAGCATGTAAAACCGCGAAATACGATGAAATGTAATTGAAATTGACTAGTAGGATGGATAAAATCAGAGAAAATGAATAGGCAATCAGAAAAAGTTGGGTTATCACTTGAACATCAAAAATTGTTGAAGCGAATTTACAGAAAAATGAAACAATAATACTCAAAAAACACAAATGAGCTAGTTGGAAGGTGTACTGTAGTGTTGTTTCGACACGAATGACTAGACAGAGAAAATGACTTAGTGATGCTTGATACGGTGAGATTATTGTGTAAGCCGTTTTGATTGATCGTAAAATAATCAATGGGAATGATGAGAATATTAGGAATGAGAAAAACACCCAGATTGGTGTTTTATTGTTTCGAGTAGAGAATATGAATACTGTAATTGTTGCAAATATAATTATATCGATAATAATAAACCAAAAACGATCTGAAAAATTGTAGCTTTTTTGAAAATCACTAATTTCGAGGTTTTTTACTATTGCCAACTGCTATATATTCGAAATCTTCGAACGGTGAGCAAATGTCGATCATTGATTTGAACTGAAAAATTTTGGGGGAGGTTACCTTGACAATAAATAATGAAAAAAACAGGTGGAAATGAAGAGGTTTTGATTGAGAAAAGAGAAAATGATGAATTCGGGTGTGTAATTAGAAAAGCGATCAGAATAACAACAATTCTGAAAATCTCGGGCCCGAAAAAAAAATTTCAATAATTTTTTCGCGCATGATTGATTTAAAAAATGATGAACTTGAAAACACGTTAAATTTAAGCGTGAACTAATTTTCCAACAGAAAAAAAGAAACGAACAGCTTGAACAATAATCGATTATTTCTCATTGACGATCATCGACGAATTATAATTGAAATCTTCCGATCAAACAAATGAATATGTTCGTGTTTGCGCAGGTAACTACAGTACCTCTTTTCCCTCTTTTTTTATAACAAATTACAGTACCTCATCTTAACATTGTCACCATTGGTCATGATTGTGTGTTGTGGAAAAAAAACGCCGACAAAATCAGCAAAAGAACCAGCCGGTGGGAAGAGTAAAAAAGAGGATGCGAAGGCGGCGGCAGCTGCGCCACCGCCCGCAGCTCCTGCGGCTGATGCGAAACCGGCTGCTGCGGCCGCGGCTGCTACGCAAGATGTGAGTTTAGACAGCATTTTTGTTTTTAAATTGACATTTTTGTTTAGGATGGAAATTATGAAGAATTGGCTGTACCACAGTAGAAATCCTCTTTTGTTCAATAAAAAATTTTTTTGACCAAAAAAACCTTACAACATTATCAAGCTATCTCTGATCCAATTACTAACCAGGCTCAACGTTGCTTAACTTGCCAGATCTGCCACTGACACTTGCGGACCTGCAAATTGTGCAGTAAAAAATTTGGAGAAATTTTTTGGAGTTCATCGACAAACTTCAAGGAGCAGGTGAAAAATAAAAAATAAAAGTTCAAAAATTGTTTATTGAACAAAAGAGGATTTCTACTGTGGTACAGCCAATTCTTCATAATTTCCATCCTGAAAAAAATATCCAATTAACAACAAAAATTCGGTCTAAACTCACATCTTGCGTAGCAGCCGCGGCCGCAGCAGCCGGTTTCGCATCAGCCGCAGGAGCTGCGGGCGGTGGCGCAGCTGCCGCCGCCTTCGAATCTTCTTTTTTACTCTTCCCGCCAGTTGGTTCTTTAGCTGATTTTGTCGGCGTTTTCTTTCCACAACACACAATCATTACCAATGATGACAATGTTAAGATGAGGTACTGTAGTTTGTTATGAAAAAAAAAGAGGGAAAAGAGGTACTGTAGTTACCTGCGCAAACACGAACATATTCATTTGTTTGATCGGAAGATTTCAATTATAATTCGTCGATGATCGTCAATGAGAAATAATCGATTATTGTTCAAGCAACTCGTTTTTTTTGCTGTTGAATAATTAGTTCACGCTCAAAATTTTTTGAACATTGAACGTGTTTTCGAATTTTTTCTAAATCATACTTTAAAATTGTTCATGTGAGAAAAAAATTATTAGAAAGACTTGGCAAAAAAACAAATTTTTTTTGAGTATTTTGTAGCCAGATGAGCAACAAAAAATGTGTTCAATTGAAAACTACAGTAACCCTGACCCACGCGTGAATTGTTTTCCAGCAAACGTGAACTATTTTGGCTAATTTAAGAATTGAAAAAATCTAGGTTATTTCTCATTTCTGACCGTCGACGAATTATAGTTGTAATCTTCCGATCAAACAAATAAATATGTTCATAATTCCTCAGGTACTGTACTTTTTCTCTCTCTCTTTCTCTCTTCCCAAAAACGACAAAAACTACAGTACTCAATCATAACACTGATAACATTTTCGTTATTTTTTTGTGGCGGAAAAAAAGGGTCAACATCGTCGAGATCGGCAAGACAAACCGCCACACCGGTTGCGGGTAGTGTGACGACGTCGAAAGCTGAGAGTGTGGCTGGAGGGGCACCGGAAAAATCGAAAATCCAACCACCACCGCCAACTATGACACCTGTCGATCCGTCGAAAGAGAAAGACTGTGATGTGAGTTTTTTTTTGGAATTGTGAAATGGTTTTTTTTGTTTCTTGCAGGATGGGAATTATGAAGAATTGGCGATACCTCAAAAATGATCAAATTAGTTTAATAAATTTTTTTCACATGTTTTTTCTAGGATTATTCGAACGCGACGAAATGTGACATGCCAGTTCAACTGGTTAGGCGTTTGTTTATAGGGTGAGAGGTCAAGGGTTCGATTCCTCACCCATGCAAAATTTTAAAATTTTTTTCTAAGCAAACACGTCAGATTAAAAAAACAAAAAAAATTGTTTTGAGCAATCTGCTTCTCGTCTCATTGTCGATGAATCATTGTTTCAACCATATGTGTCATCATTCTGCCCATTTTCTATTTTTCTGCGCTTCTGGTTGAACAATTTCTTTTGTTTTGATTCAACCTACACATTCATAATAATAATAATAAATATATACTTTTTTTCGCTTTTTTGAGATGAAAACAACAGGAGAAGAGAAGAAATAGCTCGGTTGGCATGGCGCGCGCCAAATGACCACCCCTCATTTCTTACCAGATGTCCGGCCGCCGTTCTTCTCCCTTTCTTTTTCCCCTTGGCTCGAGACATGTATCTGGTCTGTTGTCACCCGTCTTCTCCCTCTCTTTTCTCTCATTTCTAAAAAGCTTTCAACTTGTTGTCTTCAATTTGGTTTTATTGTTGTTGTTGTTATTGTTTTTTCGAGATCCTTGTGCTATTTTTCTTGATTTTTGAATAAACGGCATATTTTCATAATTTTAAAAATCGGAAACAGCCAATTTTCAAATAAAAAAAAGTAAATACCGTAATCATTCAAAGGAACACAACTGTTTGCCAGGAAAAAATTACTTGTAGCACAACCTGCAGATCTTACTCGCACAATTTTTTATTTTCTTTTTTTTTTCTTCGCCGTTTAAGCTTCTGCTTCTGAAGCTATTACGTATTTATCGAATACCTCTTTTAGTGTTACGTTTAGATCTAATATCCTAAATTTCCTCAAAAAAACATTCTTCCGGTTCATTAGTTTTTGAAGTGAGAAAATTATTTTAGTTGAAGAAAATGTAATTTTTTTATATAAGATGTTTGAGAAAAATTTGCTTGGATAATCCCTTTTTTTCAAAAACTGAAAAATTTACGTACCAATTTTTGAACTCAATTTCGTTATCGAAATGCGTGGTTGATAAACAAGAAATTTTTTTGTTATTTTCTATCCGACGTCAATTTGACGTAAAAAAAAAGAAAACGTCATTTAAACAGTTTCCGTCTATTATTTTTTTCCTATCTTTTGAATTTTTTCATGAGTATAAAAAGTATATACAGAAATTATATGAAAATAAAATTTTCTTATCACTAGGCAACATTTTTTGTTGCCTTTTTTCTGGGAAAAGCATCCTTTTTCATGAAAAAAATAGTATCTGATTACAAACCACTTCCTGTCAGTTTTTTTTCTGCGAGTTTTCTCTTTTTTGTTGAGAAAAATACATTTTACTTGTTCTTCCTCGTATTCCCATGGGAATATGTGCATATTTTACATAATCAATTTTTTTTTTTTCGCTTTGCAAAAGTGCACAACCAAGGTTAATGTGATATGCATCATTAAGCACTAGACGACAGGATTTAGACATTTAGTACATTTTCTTATAAACAAAATATTTTTCGGAAAAATGTACTGTAGGTCTAAAGGCTCAGCGCGGTGTCTTGCAACGACTAAAGTTTTTTTTTGAAACATTGTCATCAAGTTGTTCTTTTTCTTCAGCTGAACTCTGAATGGTTTTCATTGATATTGTTAAGTGACCGAAGAAGGGAGAATTATTATTTCAAATTCTTCGAATTTTTGAGTTTTCTAGTTTTTTTTCCAAAACTCTTGAAAATTCGAAAAAGTGACCTTTAATTTTTTTTTTCGAAAAAAGTCCGGCCCATTTCACCCCCAGCTAAATATTTATGTAACTAACTAACTATATAACATTTTAGGGTATTATTTGAGTACCGTATATAGAAATCCTTCGAGCCAACATATTAGTGCGACGTTTCGACTCTCCCCCCAAATGCAAATATTTGGACATTTTTTGAGCTTTTTCCTCTCATTCTCTCATCAACATCACCATTTGACCCTTTTTACACTTTTGTGTCATTTATTCAAATTCGTTATTGTTGAATATGTTTTTTTTCGAAACAAAAAAAATTCTTGATCATGATGATTTTTTTTCTGCTAAACACATTTTTTTGACGATCGTGATTCATTGTTTTGTAAAGAAATGTTTTCCCACATATATTTGATTTCCTACAGCACATGACATGGATACTAATCATATAGACGAAAAGCAAAAATTGTTAGACGATTCGAGAGCGTCGAGTGCCAGGTTTCAGGTACGTAGGTTCTTCATTTTCACCAAAAAAAAATATTGACACTATGCGTAACAGATTTGTTGTAAGTGTTTCGTCAAGTTTATCAGACTAGAAAAAATTTTCAAAATATTTCGAGAGCAGATTCTGATTCTACGTGTCAGAAAAACCTAAAAATGAAAATATCGAAGAAAATCCAAGAAATAATTTTTTTTACTCTACTTTTCAATAAATGCGTGTACCGACATCCCACGGGATGCGCCACACAATAACCTTGAAGTTCAAAACGGTTTCGAAATGTTGCGGTTTCGGAAAGTCTCTGAGCCGAAATTCCTGACCCGTCAAAATTTTCTGAAAATCTTGTCTAGATTTTTGATTTTTTCACATAACTTTTTTTTGAAGGTCAGTAAAACGGATGGCGTTGAAAAAGAGAAAAGTGGCAGTGAACCACCACCATCAAATGTCGAACCATCGGTCACGCGGAAAATGAGTGCGACCGGTCGATTCATGGTCGTTTCGGAAAACGACGTGAAAGACGAGTTAGCCGAACTTCGAGAAGATGACAAATCACCGGCCGGCACACGACATCGAGGAGTCCATTTTTCGGTTGGCGACAAAGAAGAGGCTGCCGACAATCAAGAGACAATTAATCGGCAAACATCCCAAGATCATCAAACTACATACAACATGAAGAGTTGGAGAAATATGAAAACCATCGAACATCCTCCGATTATTGATTTTTATCGAAATTCTGTCGACACTGAAAGCATTTTTGTACGACCATCGATGGCTCAACTTATTCATGGTAATCAGACGATTCCGGAAGAAATCGGGTTCGAAGAACTTCACGTGAGTTGAAATGATATTGGGCAATAATTGAGAACGCTGTCTTTGAAGGCTCATACTCATCATTTGGAAGAATCGCCGGTTGATGACGATAAGAAATCGGGTAGAATTGAAAAGATGAAAACTCCACAAACCCAGGTAATCGTTTGTTTGTTTGTTTTTTTGAGTCGGGTGGCCTAGATCATATTTTTCTTTTTTTCACAGTGAAAAAAAACTATTTTTCCAACAAAAAAAGTTTAGAACCGCGTAAAATTCGGCTGGATTGAAGGTGTATTCGTGAGATGTATGCTCAACATTTTCGGTGTTATGCTCTACCTCCGTTTGAGTTGGGTGACGGGTCAAGCCGGCATTGGACTAGGAAGCTGTATTGTTCTTCTCGCCTCGTTTGTCACCACAATCACTGCGTTGTCAACGTGTGCGATTTGCACAAATGGCGATGTCAAAGGTGGTGGTGCGTACTACTTGGTGAGTTTTTTTTTTTTTGAGTAGAGAAGGAGAATTTGTTTTAAAACAAAATGTTTGCAGATATCTCGCTCACTAGGTCCTGAATTTGGTGGCTCAATTGGCATAGTTTTCTCGGTTGCAAATGCAGTCGGTGCTGCAATGTATATTGTTGGATTTGCTGAAAGTGTCAGAGATGTTTTGCTGAGTTTTGATATGACAATAATTGACGGTGATGTGAATGATGTTCGAGTTATTGGTTTAAGTACGCTTTCTTTTTTTGTTGGTTTTTTTTCTGAAGGAAAATTGAAACTGTTTCCAGTTTCTTGCATTGTTCTAATGGGCATTGTGTTCATCGGAACTTCGTTTGAATCAAAAATGCAAATGGGTCTTCTCTTCATTCTTCTTGGTTCACTTGTCGATTACTATGTCGGAAGTTTTATCGTGACGGATGATAAGCGTATGATCGGTATCACTGGGTATAGTCTAGACACGTTTCGCTCGAATTTCTGGCCGGATTTCAAAAAAGAGGATGACAAACAGCTGACATTCTTCTCGGTGTTCGCCATTTACTTTCCGGCCGCAACTGGTATTATGGCTGGTGCGAATATCAGTGGAGATTTGGCTGATCCGCAAAAGGCGATTCCGCTGGGAACCCTGTTGGCGATATTGGTGACGACGCTTGTGTATGTTGGAACAATTTGGGCGACTGGGTCAACGGCTGTCAGGTAAATGATTTAAATGCGAATTTTTATTAAAAAAAAAAAACAGTTTTTCATTTTTTTAAAGTGAGTTTTGGCTCTTCGGAAAATTTCCGACTCCGACCAAGCCTATTGTACAGTAATCCAGGCGGCACAAAGAAACGTTCAAATTTTATGAGGTGTGAAAAAGGTCTAATTAGGTCACATCTGTTGTTATTGCAGTATTAATAACATCATAATAACAACAACAGGTGTGACCTTTTCTCCAATGCTAGGACCATATTTTCAATCAATAAAATGTCACATAAGGACAAAAGTAGAGACGCAGAGTGACACACAAAATATGCTATTTGCCAAAAAAGTCCAGGAAATTGTTTGCAATACGTTTCAGACCTTTTATAACCTTCTCAGTTCCACTTTTTGAAAGATGAAAAGTGGTCCAGACCTTTTATAACCCTTTTTGTGTTTTGTTTTGGAAACTACAGTAACCCTTCGATCGATTGAATTTTAAAATCCATGCCTGAGTGACGAAGTGCTTTAAAATTATCCATTTTTTTCAGATACTCTGACGGAACATCGTTCCCAGTCTTCAACAACTCCGAATTCATCCCACCAGATTGTGCCATAAACTACACTTGCAAATACGGACTAATGCAAAACCCTCGAATCATGGAATTTACGTCAGTGTTTCCCTATCTCATTATTGCCGGTATCTTTGCCGCCACACTCTCGTCAGCTCTAGCCAGTCTTGTCAGTGCGCCGAAAGTATTTCAAGCTGTGTGTAAAGATCGGCTATTCCCAAAAATTGGATATTTCGCAAAAACGTATGGAAAAAGTGAAGAGCCGAAGCGAGCCTATGTTCTTGGATTTATATTGGCGTTCGCCATGGTGACAATAGGTTGGAAAAATTGGGAAAATCTAAAAAAAAAATGGGAAAATTATAGGTAGTCTGAACGCGATTGCGCCAATCATTTCGAACTTTTTCCTGGGCAGCTACGCACTCATCAACTATGCTTGTTTTGATCAGAGTTTTTCGAAATCGCCCGGTTTTCGGCCTAGTTTCAAGTATTATAACATGTGGGTATCGCTACTTGGCGCAATTCTTTGTGTCGTTGTTATGTTTATTATCGATTGGCAAACAGCTCTTGAAACGTTTTTCGCTTTCGGCGCTATTTTCATGTTTCTCTTACATCGGAAACCAGGTACGTCGAGAGCGGGGGTGAGATTTTGGCTTTTTTTGGCTGACCTGAAACAGTTCTGAAATATAACCAAAGTCGGGCACCATACTTGGGATATCTGTGGACAGGGGCTCAAAGTTATATTTTGTATTTCTCTCGGACAAGATTTTCAGTTTTTCCCGAACCCTTTAGTCACATTTTTTCCTTCTGGTCCCTCATTTCATTTAGCCCTCTTTTCCTATTCACACATATTTCCTGTTGACTTTTTCTAGGTCACCATATGTTGTTATTTATTGTTCATAACAACAGGTATGCCATATTTTATAGATAACATCTAAAGGTGTGAAAACTAATGAGCCATATGGTGACCTAGAAAAGGCTAATAGTAACTCTAAAAAATTGAAAAATATAGCAAGGGGAAACTAGACTGTTGTTTGAGCCTTGAAACGTATATTTCCCGGGTTTTCTCACCCCTGTTAAAAAATCGATAATTCTTGCCAGATGTGAACTGGGGTTCTTCAACACAAGCGCACAGTTACAAAAATGCGCTGTCGGCCATGATAAAACTATCAACGACCGAAGAGCACGTCAAAAACTATCGTCCACAATTTCTCGTGCTCACCGGAAATCCGGCCGCGCGGCCGTCTCTCGTCGATTTCGCCAACAATATCACGAAAGGCAGTAGTCTGCTGGTGTGCGGCTACGTTGTACCGTACGATCCGTCGGACCGTGTATATTCGGTGATTCACAAGTTGGACCGGCAATTGAACGATTGGCTGAGACGGCGAAAAGTGAAGGCGTTCTATCAGAGTGTGGCGAATTCGAGTTTGCGAGTGGGTGCTCAATCGCTCCTACAGTTGACGGGAATTTCGAAAATGAAACCGAATATAGTTCTCATCGGATTCAAATCGAATTGGTATAAAGAGGGCCCAACTGACGCGAATCTTCACGAAATGAATGAATATTTTGGCACAATCCAGTGAGTAATCAAACTACAGTAACCCTGTAGCTCATCCAATTTCAGAGACGTGTTCGATTATCATATGAGTGTGTGTGTTTTACGAAACGGGCAAGTTGGTCTAGATTTTTCTGAAGCTATGAAAAATTTGAATATTGGAGAGACAAAACCGTTGAAATTGGCACAGATGGAAGAGAAAGTTGTTGAGTAAGATTTGCAGTTTTATCGATTTTTTTTGGGAGAAAATGGTTTTTTTTTTGCAGAAAAGTTAGCTTGATCGAAAAAGAAGAGCATTCGCAACCAACGCAAGATGATGAATGTGAGTTGAACTAGTTTTTCAATTCTCGTGACAAGACCCAGATACATTTATTGAAAAAAAATTTGAATTTTTCTTTAGCAGCCAGATTATCGTATCGGGGAAGCTCTAGGAGCATGGAAATGTTTCAGAGGATGAACACTTTTTACATCTATGGTTTGGTAGATGTTGTGATAGTGATTGTTGTAAAAATTTTGATTTGTGTTGTGAATAGCCTTACATTTTTTAAACTGTTCAATTTACAGCCTCGACTTCTATAAACGAACAATATGGATCGGATGGAGAAGAGGATGATCAAGAGTATGAATCGGGAAGAGATGAAGAAGAGGTGGACGATGATGAAAACAAATCGGAAGATGTTGAAAAGGCTGAACAGTTGGATGAGAGCGAACGTCATCGTCATTTTTCGTTAAGAAGACGAGGTTCGCGAAGACATACGATTGAACAGAAAGCTTTGCTGGCATCGATTGCGCGGTTTCAGCGAAAAGTCAAGAAGGTAAACATATTTTTTCTCAACAAAAAAACAAACAAACATTTTTGTATTTCAGGGAGTGATCGATGTTTGGTGGTTGTACGATGATGGTGGTCTCACTCTTCTCATTCCTCATCTTCTCACCATTCCGAAAAGCTATCTCGAAGGCGCGCGCCTACGCATTTTCACAATTTCGACCAGTTCGCGAACAATGGAACAAGAGCAACGCGGAATGGCCGCATTGTTGTCGAAGTTTCGCATCGATTTCAGCGATGTTTCGGTGATTGCCGACATTGGTAAAAAGCCGCGGCAGGAGACGATGAAAACGTGGCAATCGATCATTGATCCGTTCATTGCGCAAGATGGCAACTGTCCGACGGGAATGACGACGAATTCGGAGTTGAGCTCGCAACGAGATAAGACGTATCGACAATTGAGAGCTGGTGAACTTTTGCAGGAGCATTCGATTAAATCCGATCTTATTGTCATGTGAGTTTGGGAAAAATTCATTGCAATTCTAGCGCGCTCTCCTCTTTTTGTGTTGTCTCTCACAAACTGTGTGTACGACACTCCGTTTTGCCACTTGTTTAGCAGCGCTGCTAAACAAGGGGAAGAGCGGAGTGTCGTAAGGTGGGAATTTGAAAAGGCGTTTTTTATTCGCAAAAATTCGTTTTTTGTAATTTTTCTGAGATATGTGCCTACGTCTCGTCACGAAAACTGCCGAGTTCCTTTAAATTTATTCAGCCGGTCAAAAGGCCCAGGCCGCCGGACCACAAAAAAAATCCAACAAAATTCTTGTGTTTCAGGACACTTCCGGTACCACGAAAAGGAATGGTTAGCTCATCCCTCTATCTTTCTTGGCTCGAAGCAATGACACGTGGTCTGCCACCAGTTTTGTTTGTTCGCGGTAATCAGCAATCTGTACTGACCTTCTACTCATAGGATTGTTCTGTGAGTTTTTTCCCCTATATTTCTAATATTTAGAATTTTACTGTTCCGGTGTTATGTTTTTTTTTTGAGTATATTTGAAGAGTGCTTTAATGTTTTTTTTTCTTTCCCTGTACAATAATATATAATGTGTAACCCAAAGATTTTTTTCTCCCCCTTCTTTCTTTTTTCTTCTTGAAAATAATCATCATATCACTTTTTTTTCGCTGACGGTTTGTTTTGTTATGAATTTTTGAGGAATTAGGAAACATTCATGTTTATGTTTATTTACAAAATGCTGCGTTTCTTCTCACTTTGACAGAATTGCACCCTGAAAAAAAATGTTTTTTTTTGTTGGGAAAGTTGAGAAAACTTACATTTGCCAATTTGAGCCCGACAATATTTCCAATAGTATATGGTGGAGTGTCGACGTTGGCTGATTTACAGTAGGCCTGGGAGAAAAAATTATTTTTTTTTCTAATTCTCTGCGTCTCTCATTTCTGAGACATGAAAGAGGCTGTGAATATTTACCTTGGCTTTCGTGTTAATATCATTCAATTCACTTTGCTCGGTTTGCGACAAATTCTCAATAATATTATTCACTCTCAAATATCTCGTCTTTTTCGGCAAACCAAAAAATTCCGCCTTACTCGTAATGTTGCAAATATCCGAATAAGCCGTTTGAACACCACTCGATGCACTTGTCATCAATCCGGTGATGTAGAGTTGAGTTGTTGTGATGTTTTGAAGCGCAGCTGTGAGTTGTGCCGAGTTGGAGGTGGCGAGTTGATCGGCGACTCTTGATTGATAATAGGTGTTGCACACCTGGCTGGTGGCTGTTTGATTTCGACGCATGTTGAGGTCCTGAAAAAACGTGTAAAAATTTATCGAAAAAAAATTGACGACACAGGGGTTCGAACCCGGGTGAGCAAAATGACCCAGACTTGTAGGCACGCGCCTCACCAGCTGCGCCACGAGAACAGATATGAATGAGTAGGTCAATGACCTTGATAAGAAAGCGGGAAATCCCTTTTTTGTTGGGCAAAATAAAAAAAAAACGTTTTTCTTTGCGTGACACTTTTCTGCTCATTTTCATTTCTTGAGAAATGAAACATACAAACCAATTTTTAATCATCACGTTCTTCTCTTCCTTTGTGGTTAGTTAGTTTAAAGGAACATCCCATCAAAAAAGTCAAAAATTTGCAGAATTGCATAGATTTAAAAGAAATGTTCTTCGATTCAGACAAAACTGAGGATGTTCTATATCGATCCATATACATTGGCTATTGTGTTTTTATGCTATCCGTTATTATTTTGGCACATGTCTATGCGGCGGTAAGTTTTATTTTATTTTTGTTTTTTTTTTTAGAATTTTTTGTTTCAGATAGTTAGACCGCCTCCGAAAAGGTATCAATATACCATCACTCAATGAATGGTTTTGTTTTTTTGTTATAAATCGCGAAAAATAAACAGAAATAGGCTCCGCCTCTTTGCAAAAGCTGGCATGGTTGTTTTGCATGGGCGGTGTTAGTTTTTACACTTTTGCGGCACACAGTTTGATGAAAAAAACATAGCTACACTATAAATGACGCAACATTGCACAGTTTTTCTCAGATCTCAGGTTTTCGCAGTCTAGTGAAAAAACTGTGCGCTAAAAATAGTTTTGCTGACAAACCTGCATCCATCTGGATAGTTGTGATGTATACGATGAAGATGTAGTGTTGTCAGAGGTTGTGATTTGTTCAATATCCGGCAAGACTCCACTTCCTGCGTCCGCAAAATTGCTCGTCGACAAAGTATCATCACCAGCGTCGGTGACCAATTGAATCGGATTGGCAGTTGGATCGGCAATTGGTACAACGTAACTCGGCGCCGGCTCATTGTCGAGTGGCACGTTTGGCACAGTTGATGCTTCGGGTTTACCGGTTGGCATGTTGTCGAAGTCGTAGGTTGTTCCTTTTCGCGGCGCTTCGGTTGACTGTTCGGGTGAACCGGTTTCGAGATCGTAGACGGCGTCGGTCGCGTCGGTTTGTTCTTCGGGTACGATTATTATGATTTCTGCAAATTATTTCTTAGAAAAATAGAGCGCTATAAAATGTGGCGTGGCGTTCCAACAGGTTAGGTGTTTGTCTATGACGTGAGAGCTCACGAGTTCGATGCCTCATCTGGACAAAATTTTTTTGTTTTTTGTTTTTTTTTTTACCTCCTGATCCTGAACCACTTCCGGAACCATCGTCATTTATATCAGTCTCATTCGTGATCGTAAATCCACCATCATCGTGTTGAGAACCACCCGAACTTCCCGATGAGAAATCTAGAATTTTTAAAAAAGATATTTTTAGAATTTCTCAGCCTAACCGTCTCCTGATCCATTTCCAGAAGAATCCGTCTCATTTTTGATGGTCAAACCACCGTCGTCGTTCTGAGAAGAACTACTTCCCGATGACGAGCCGCTCGCATCATCATAGTCACTAGAACTAGAAGAGGTGGAGCCTGAAGAAGAATCGGTCCCGGAGACGTGGCCGGAAGACGAGCCATCATCATTATCATAGTAGTTGTAGACATCGGCCTGATCGTAAACTACAACTACGTCATACGCCTGAATCGCCAGGAAGAATAGAGAAGTTAATAGGGAAATTGAAAAAGTTCGCATTTTTTCGGGTTTTGAAAGAATTTTGAAAATGGATCGAGAGAGAGAGTGAGAGAGAGATTAAAAAATAATTGGGAGAAATACCATTTTGTTAATCTATGCCCTCGTCACACACAAAAAACACAGACAACAATTTTTTGAAGGGAGTTGATAACGATTGGAGAAACAAAAACGTGCATGATAGAGAGTACGTGTTCAATACTATATTATACTTTTTTTTTAGTCTTTTGGGCGTTACAGGGCTCCGAAAATGTGAGAAAAATTGTGGATTTTCCCCTCTCTCTCTCTCTCAAGTAAAATTTTTTGAGAAATGTTGATGTTCCTTTAAACGCCCCATAACTTTACCGCTCTCGCAGTTTTTGAGAGTTCCCTTTTTCTCTGCGTCTCTGTGTCTCTAACTTTCTGCTTTTTTTCAGAGCCACACTCTACCCCTCCGCCTACTTCTAATTGAAACAAAAATCAACTGTTTGATAAGACGTCTCATTTTTTTAGTGCAGCTGACTGCACTTTTCTTTGTCTCGGAAAAAATCATGTCGAAATACGAAAAACTGCCGCTGATATCGAAACAATGGCCCGTCAAATATTATCACAATGAGAATGTATCCAGGTGTGAAAGATCGCGAAGATTGAAAGCCAAGAAAGAGGTAGGTGGATCAGGGATTTAGAGACCAAAAAAAACTGTTTTTGAATACGTTCTCGCGACGAAAGTCTTGTGCAAACACCGTTTGTGTGTGTGTATGGGTACAGTAACCCACGGCAAAAATTGTATTTAAAAAATATTTTTTTCAGTATTTCACAAGGCTTGACGAGTTAAATGATTTATATGAAGAGGATCGAAAATTGATGGAAGGTATCAACAAACCAATTGAAAATGAGCAAGGTCCTGACAGATTATTGGCAAAATTATCGATTGCCCTGAATTTGACCCTACTTTGCACCAACTTATTGGCATCGCTTATGTCGGGAAGTTTGTCAATTGTCAGCACATTTGTCGACTCGCTGATGGATGTTACAAGTGGGTTGATAATTGGTGTTTGTCTCCGGATGATCGAGAAAACTGATCAGTTTAACTATCCGAGAGGGCGAGCGAGGCTAGAGTTGTTGGGTGTGATTATTTGCTCCATCTTGATGGGGATAGCTAACTCGATTTTGGTGCTTGAATCGGTTCGATCTATTGTGGCTGGCAATGTGAGTTTTTGACTCTTCTCTCTATCATGTCAATTGACATCAAACAAAAATGTGGCGTGACAGTCAAGTGGTTTACGCGTGCGAATGATGTGCACGCGGTCGTGGGTTCGATTCCTTCTAGGGCAATTTTTTTTTTGTTTTTCACCTCTAGTTTTTTTTCGGATGAAAAAAACATTTTCCCAGATGAACCCTGTAATGGACATTCCGACACTTTCAATAATGTTGGGAGGCTCGGCCATTAAACTGATCCTGTGTCTAATTTGTTATAAACGCGGGACGAACTCGTCAAAAGTGCTGGCGATGGATATGCGCAACGATATTGCCACGTCGTTGACGGCGATTGTTTGCGCAACAATTGGCGATCGACTTTGGCCGTATGCCGATCCGGTTGGAGCGATTATTGTGTGGTGAGGAAAATATTCTCAAACCCTTTTTTTCAGGAAGAAAAAATAATCGAGTTTCCCAGAAAAATTTGACTTTTTCTCTAAATCTCCAATCTCTGAATACTCTTTTCACTCTGGGGGGAGTAACTAAAAAAAGTTGACCTAGAAGAGTTGACCTAGATATTGTCTAAACCTCTCCCTTTTTAATACTATTTTCAAATATGGCAAACAATTGACGGGAAAATCCAAGGTTTGTCTGTCTGTCTCCGTCTCTCCACAACGAGAATGAGAGAGTTCTCAAAAATGATTATCATTAGAGCACGTTTGCTCTCTCTCTCTCTCAAAATTTATGGATGTTTAGAATAGAAATTTTTCCAGCGGTGTCATCGCAACATGTTGGTATAGTCATGCGTTCGAAAGTGTTCCTCAATTAGTTGGCCGTCGCGCTGAAGCCGAACATCTTTCTCGAATTTTGAAGATTGTCATCGAACATGATGATCGAATCAAAAAAATCGACCATGTTATGGCGTATCACACAACTCAGGAGGCGATTGCCGAGGTGCATATCGTTATGGATGAGAACTTGCCGTTGAAAATCACACATGATATCGCCTCGAGTTTGGAGAAAAAGTTGAAATTGTTGGAATTTGTTGAGACCTGTTTTGTACATTGTGACTATGAGCTTGATGGTGATAATTGACTAAATAACTTATTGATTTTTTTTTTCAAAAAAAAAGACAGAGAAAAAACCCGCTTAATAATGCCCGAACTTGTGTCCAAGATATTTGTCAGATGAGACTGGAAGTTGAAAATATTTCCATTGACTCCAAAAGCACAGAATTAACAGAAGTGATCCGATCAGGTCGCCGAGAGCGGTTAGAAAGGGGATGGCCGAATTGTCCGGATCGATACGGGCTAGCCACATGGCTCGGACTAGGAATTGGCAGATGTAGAGGAGAAGAGTGACCTAGGAAAAAGTCGGATATTTTTGGCGGGATTTTTTTTCTTGAGAAATAAATTTGGGACAGATTTGGGGCCTGAAAATTTTTGCCCCAATTTTCAGGGGAAGAGAAAAATGACCTAGGATTTTTTGGCTCTGAATTTTTCTCTAAAAAAATCCTTGAAAATTTTCGACATTTTTCGAGCCAGAAATTTTTGGCCCGGATTTTTTCGGCCCAAAATTTTTCCCCAAAAATTTTTTTCTCCAAAAAATCTTCCTTGTTTCACAAAAAAAGTTTTGCGGTTTTAAAAAAATCTTGTGAAAAAACTGTGCGGCGCTATTGCAAACAAACTTTGTCCAAATAGCAAGAGAGGGGAGATAAGGGGGCGGGGCTTAAATTTTGGATAAAAAATTTCGAAATTTTTCGAAAAAAAACTGTGCGGCGATATTGCAAACAAACTTTGTCCAAATAGCAAGAGAGGGGAGATAAGGGGGCGGGGCTTAAATTTTGGATAAAAAATTTCGAAATTTTTCGAAAAAAAAAAACTGTGCGGCGATATTGCAAACAAACTTTGTCCAAATAGCAAGAGAGGGGAGATAAGGGGGCGGGGCTTAAATTTTGGATAAAAAATTTCGAAATTTTTCGAAAAAAAAAACTGTGCGGCGATATTGCAAACAAACTTTGTCCAAATAGCAAGAGAGGGGAGATAAGGGGGCGGGGCTTAAATTTTGGATAAAAAATTTCGAAATTTTTCGAAAAAAAAAAACTGTGCGGCGATATTGCAAACAAACTTTGTCCAAATAGCAAGAGAGGGGAGATAAGGGGGCGGGGCTTAAATTTTGGATAAAAAATTTCGAAATTTTTCGAAAAAAAAAAACTGTGCGGCGATATTGCAAACAAACTTTGTCCAAATAGCAAGAGAGGGGAGATAAGGGGGCGGGGCTTAAATTTTGGATAAAAAATTTCGAAATTTTTCGAAAAAAAAAAACTGTGCGGCGATATTGCAAACAAACTTTGTCCAAATAGCAAGAGAGGGGAGATAAGGGGGCGGGGCTTAAATTTTGGATAAAAAATTTCGAAATTTTTCGAAAAAAAACTGTGCGGCGATATTGCAAACAAACTTTGTCCAAATAGCAAGAGAGGGGAGATAAGGGGGCGGGGCTTAAATTTTGGATAAAAAATTTCGAAATTTTTCGAAAAAAAAACTGTGCGGCGATATTGCAAACAAACTTTGTCCAAATAGCAAGAGAGGGGAGATAAGGGGGCGGGGCTTTTTTTCTCTCAAAACATTTCGAAATTTTTCAACAAAAAAAAACTGTGCGGCACAATTTTTGCAACCATCGTTAGGGGCGGAGCTTACCTGAATGAAGCAAACTATCAAAAACGACAATGTGAACCAGATAGTATTTCCAAATCCAACACCGATCAAAAAAATCACATTGATAAATATAACATTCGACGGAATCGAGATTCCCAGTAAAATTTGTGCGGCGATCGAATCTTCGGCTGCAGAAAATACAGTACCCACCGTAACCCGAAAACAAACTCACATTTCGAGAAAAACGATCTAATCGGATTGAAATAGCTCCAAATCGAGCCGACCTCAACTTCTCGATTCTTGCGTGCTCGATGTAGTTGTGTGCTGATTCGACTGGCCTGAACTGCCACCAAGTTTCCGCCGAGCCCGTTGATCAGCGGTTGGAAGGCGGCGATCGGCGGGTAGGCGTGAATCGATGATTTGAGCACAAACCCGCTTCCGGTGGTGATGATCATGGCGCAGAGAATTGGCCACCAGCCAATTTTCAGCACCTCCATTGTGAAACGATCTTTGGACGCCAAAACGGCGCCGAAGATGGCGAAACAGTAGAAAATGAGGAGGATTAGGAGGAGAAATGTGATGTGAAGATGACGCACCTGGCTGACTATTGTGCCGACGGTTAGCTGCAGACAAATGTGAGGCTTAGGCTTAAGCCTTTTTTTTTTTGAAAATTTTGATTTCGTCGAGAAAAAAGTTTGCATTAGAGCGCACTTTCCTCATCTTCTCCCAAAGATTTGGAGGTGAAACGTATTGCAAACAATTCCCTGGACTTTTTTGACAACTAGCATGTTTTGTGTGTCACTCTCTGCGTCTCTTATTTTTAGTACCTCTCTAATTTTCAGGTCACCAGGGACATGATTTTGAAATATCGATTTTTCTAGTCAATTTTTTGAGGCTAGCAGTTTTTTGTGCCTGATTTTAGGCTCATTTTTTTGAGGCCTATTTGTAGTTTGATTTTTCACAGGCTTGATTATGAACTAGTTTCTTGATTATGAATATTAGTTCAATTTTTCTAGGTCTCAATTCAAACCGATTTTTTTTTGATTTTCCTAAGCCTCTTTTTTCAGATTTTGGGTCCAGTTTCAACGCCTGGTTCAACTTCTAAACGAAAACATGTCTCACCAAAATATAAAGCGTCGAGACATCTCCCAACGAAGCAGCAACCGGTGTACAAATATTATCCGGGTTCAGTTTATATTTCCTCGAAACAATCACAACTGCGACCATAAGAAGTGACAATAGAAGAGAGGCAAGAGACGCAGTGGCAACGGCGCTGAGAAGAAGACAAAGGGTGTCGGAGAATGAGACGGGTTGCTCGCCGAACATCAAGACTGGAATGACGGCCAGGCTTGAGACGGCGATCGCTTGACATTGGATTAGGGCCAAGTTGGAGACGGCCACGTTGATCTTGTCTTTGTGCGTTTCCATGAAGCCCAAATTGGCCTGGAACGAAAATTTGCGACAGTACTTGTTTAAAGGAACATGAGAGTGAAAAATCAGAAAAAATTTTTGACCCGAAAATGAATTTCTCTACATTTCTCGTCATTTCTGGTTTTCACTATCATCCGGAAGGTGTCTTAATTTTGAATTTTTGGATTTTTTTCCCGTTTTGCGGTTAAAAAAGTATTTTTTGACCTGAAAATGAATTTCTCTACAATTCTCGTCATTTCTTGACATTTCTCGTTTTTATTCTATTTTTGACTTTTCTCATAGTTTCTAGTTTTGCGGTAAAAAAGAGAAAAACGTGGTTATTGCAAAATGATAAAAATCTTTGTTTCTCTGCGTCTCTCTATCTCTCTCATACTCACCAAAGTGGAAAGTCTCGATGAGAGCGTCATCTCCAAATTGCCTTTTAATCCGACCAACGTTGGCACCATTATCACCGCATCGGGAAGTTCGCTGAAAAAGTGCGATCCTTCGGCCGACTCCAAAAGAACGCCGGCAAAGATTAGGCCAAGTCCAGCGAGCAGAAACGGGATCAGAGCCTGCAATTTTTTTCTTGATTGTTGAAATTTCTATCTCTCTCTCTCTCTCTTCTTAGAAATTTTGTTTGCTTGAAAATGTGGCAACGCGGTATAGCTGGTTAGGTTTTTGTTTATGGAGTGAGAGGTCGCGGGTTCGATTCGTCACCTAGGCGAACTTTTTGTTTTGTTTTTTTTTTCTACTCCACAAAAAATTGCTTTGAGCCTTACCTGCAGCATGAATGATGATCTAGATTCTCGTTGATCGACATGAAATATTGGCGCCGTTTTGTTTTTGTTCATTTTTTGAATTGTTATCGCAATTGGTGCAAAAATCCAGTTCTCTACTATTACATTTGACAAATTTTCAGATATTTCATTTGTTGAGAGCCTGGAAAAAATTAACATTATTTTTGACTCGAATTTTCTGGAAAAATGGAACCCGAAAACTCTAGGTTTCTTGAGGAAATAACAAAAAATTCAAAAAAAAATCTAGCTTCCACAATTGAGCAAAAATGTTGATAACAAAAAAATTCATAATTCCAAAAAATCGGGAAAAAATCAATATTGACCTCCAAAAATTTATGTCAACAAAAAAAAACTCACAATTGTTCAGTTGTTGTCGATTTGGGCAAGTTTGAAATTTCGGTTTCCATATTTTTCGCTGAAAAATATAACTTTTTCAAGGAAAAAATATGCCAATTAGTAGTGCGTGATAAAAATGTCAATGACAACAAACCCGCCAAAGAAGCCGTGTGATGAAGAGAAAAAAAAAATGAAAAAATGTTGTTTTTTTTTTGCTCTCCAGAAGTGAAAGATGTCAGAAATCATAGAATTTTTGAGTGGTTGAAGGGAGAAAGAAGAAAAAACATATAGCTGAAAAGTTGCATATTTTATGAGCGAAAAAAAGAGAAAAGGTTTTGTCTGAAATAATGAAAAATAATATGGAATGTGAAAAAAAAATGGGATTCGAGACATAATATTAAAGAGCTCGGGGTTGTTGAAAAAATAACAAAAATTGAGAGCTCGGGGGTAATTTTTAGCCGGGGAAAATACCATTTTTTTGGCACGAAAAATTTGTGAAAAAATTCTTGGGGCAAACCTGGCAAAAAACTATGAAAATGGGGTAGAAAAAATAAGCCAGCATTTTTTAGGCCCGATTTTTCTCAAAAATGTTCAGACCCGATTTTTTCAGAATTTTTCAGGCCCGGTTTTTTTTTTAGAATTTTCAGGGCCGATTTTTTCTTAAATTTTCAGGCCCGGTTTTTTTTAAGAAGTTTCCCAGTCCTGATTTTTCCAGAATTTTTCAAGCCCGGTTTTTCAGAATATTTTAGGCCTGATTTTTTCAGAATTTTCAGGCCCGGTTTTTTTTTAAAGAAGTTTTCAGGCCTGATTTTGGCAGAGACGCAGACATTTTTTTTGTTGCAAAATTTCATTGTCATCCAAAAAACCAATTTTATACGAAAAAAATTTCAAAAAAAAAAAAAAAAAAAAAAAAAAATTCAGCTAAAAGGATTATGATTTGCTGCAAGTGACAACATGTTGTTACCATCGTAACAATTTCAAAAAAAAAAAAAACAAAAAAAAAATCATTTTTTGTTGGAAACTACAGTAATCTCGAAAAAATCTGAAATTTTGCGAGGATTTTATACCGTTTTTAGGATCATAAATCATACAGTACCCTGAAAGGTAATTGTATGAAATTTTGTTTTTTTTTTTTGAATTATTTTTGGGGAAAAATTGGAAAATTATAGAGCATGATTTTGAGATGTTCAAAAAATCAAGCAATTTTTCAGAGTTAACGAGGCGCATGAAAAAAATCCCATTTTTCATTAAAATATATTGCGCTTACGTGTGACACGTGGCAAACTCTGCGTCTCTCGAAATTTTTATTTTTTGGGATTTTTTTAAAAATTTTTTCTGTAAATTTTTGTTCCAGAAAAATGGCATCAAAAATTTATTTTTGAAACTTTTTGGGAACGCGGATTTTGCGAAAAAAAATTTTGTGAAATTTTTTCGGCCAAAATTTTTCTGGGAAATTTTTCTTGACAAAATTTTCTAGGACCCAAATTTTTCCCAAAAAAAAAAATACCGAAATTTTCTGAAAACTACATTCGAGGCTGTTTTTGACTCATTTTTTCCAATTTTTTTTTTGACCAAAATTTTTCTGGGAAACTTTTTCATCAAATTTCAAATTTCACAATTTTCTCCAACTTCTCTGCGTCTCTCAAATGTTTCTCAGCCACAAAAAAACAAACTTTCCCGTGAAAAATGTCAGAATTCTGCCCAATCGCACATGTTCAATCACACACACATCAGTGGGCGTCTATAATTCATAATTGCAGGTTCCAAAATCTCTCGGGTGCAGCAAAAAAATTTATTGTTTTTTGTCAATTTTTTGAAACGTATAATTTCCTTGTTTTATTCTTCTTCTTCTTCTTCTTCTTCTCCTCGCAATTCTAATCCACATCGACAAAATGTTGCTGACAGTGAGCGTAAGTGTTTTTTTCCACACAGAAAAGTTCAATCTTCAAAAAAAATTATCATATTTTAAAATATGGGCAAACAGAAAAAACACGAGTGATTTGAAAATGATCCGATTAAAAGTATATAAATAGGAGTGATTTTTGAAAATATCGCAATTTTTTTGTTGTTGTTCGAGTTTTTTGTGTTGCGAGACAAAAGTCAATCTCGCATTTTTTGGTAGAAATGGTTTGTATGGGATGGTTGTCGTGTGATGTGGCCGATGATAGAGAGGTTTGTATCTTGGGTATACTGTAGTTTTGCTATTTTTTCTGCTTGATCCAGTTTGGGAGCTCTAGAAGTGCTTTTTCTTGCGGAGTGAAGAGTTTGCGTTAGAGCGCACTTTCCTCATCTTCCCCACTCTTTGAGATGAAACGTATTGCAAACAATTTCCTGGACTTTTTTGGCAAATAGCATATTTTGTGTGTCACTCTGCGTCTCTTTTGTCCTTATGTGACATTTATTGATCAATAATAATTGGTCGAGCATTGGAGAAAAGGTCACACCATGTTAATTTCAGGCCAAAAAATGAGGCCCAAAACAATTTCAGGGTCAAAAAATCAGGCCTGACATAATTTGAGGCCCGGAAAATCAGGCCTTCAATGAAGTCAGGCCTATAGTAGTTTAGGGACCGAAAAATCGAGTCTATAACGATTTTGGCCCGGAAAATTAGGCCTAAAATAGTTTAGAGCCTGAAAAATCAGGTCTACAATAATTAAAAAAAACAAAAAAACTTGAGGCCCGAAAAAGTCAGGCCTGAAATTATTAAGGCCCGAAAAATCAGGTCCATATCAATTTCAGACCCGGAAAATCAGGCCTACAATAAATTTAGGCCCAAAAATCTAGCCTTAAATAATTTCAGGATTGAAAAATCAGGCCCAAAAAGTCAAGGAAAATCATGAAAACTTTTCGGAATTTTTCAAAAACTTGTGTTTCCTCAAACTACAGTACTCCTAATCCCACGCTTATCAACTTACACTTTAAAAAGTAATAGTATAGTACTTAAAGTTTGAAAATAGAGTTATGTATTAACAAACTTCCTTTTTTTTAAACCTAATCTATTTTTGTTTTCTGTTTTCTGTTTTCACCCGAATCAGAAGTTGATTTTTTTCGGGTTAGAGATAGTAAAAAATTGTAAAAAAAATTGATAAGCTTTTCGTTGCTGATAAAAATCGTTACATCAGCTCGGGAAACCCCCGAACGTACTCCAACCGGGTTTGAAAATAATTTTTTGGATTTCCGGCGTGGCCTAAGTTCCCCGGCGCGGCCTAAATTTCCAATATATCTTAAAATTTTGTTTGTAAAAATGTTTCAGAACTGGTTTTCAGACCAGGCCTAGAAATTTTGCGAGTTTTCGAGTTTTCTTGGGCTGAAAACCGGTAAATAAAAAAAAAAACATATTTTTTTTTTCGAAAAAAAACCAAGATTTTCAAATGGTAATCCCTTCTGAAAAAGGACCCATCTTAGTGTTCAAGAAAAAATTCTGTTTTTTTTAATATCATAACCACTTATCTAAATTATGTTTATCTCCTCCCTCAGGATTTCAAAAAGATTATTAATATTTATCATCGTGAAAAATATTTTTCTGAAAATCCTAAAAAACTTATTTTTTCCAGTTTTTTTGTTCCATATGAATGGTGATGAGCATTTTGAGAACAATTTTTTTGATGACTTTAGAAAGTTGAAAATTCTCCAAACATTTTTTGCGGTCAAAAAAAGTTTGACCTGATTTGTAACCGCCAAAATACTATGACGAATTTTTCAACTTGTTTTTAGGTACATATTTTTGACAAAACTTGAAATTTTTTTTGGACAGTTTTTTTCAGATCTGACTACTAGCCAGAACCCAAAAAATAACGCCAAACTATCGAAAGTGGGTACTAATTTTTTTCCGAGAAAAATAAATTTCAATTTCATTTTTTTCCTAAAACTTCCAGAATATTTAATTATTTTCCCGACAAAAAACGTGAAAAATTAATCGAATAAAACTCATAACATTTTTTCTTCTTCTTCCTTTTTCTCTTGTCAACCTTCGGAGTACTGTAGAAAAAATGGGTTCACAAAATGAAAATTTTAAAAAATCGCACTTTTTTCTTATCAACAACGTTTTTTTTGTTTTTTTTTTTTTGAAATAAAAGTTAGTTTCTTATCGCTTTTTTTGTTGCCTCTAGTTTTTCAGTCCGGCCCGAGTTTTTTTTTCAAGTTTTTGGCCTTCAAAGTCGGCCCAAAATTTCTGAAAATTTTTTTCCAGAAAATTCCAAATTTTCTGATCAAACCATCATGAAAAATCGCAAAATTCTCGAAAATGTCAATGAAAAAAAAAACCAACTATTTATCTAAACTCCTCCCATCGACCCTATCATCATCAATATTTTTTCAATTCTTCACCCAAAAAAAAACACACACTCTAGTGATAATATTTCTTCTTTTTCTATTTCAAAAAACATTTCAAGTTCTACCAGTTTGATCATTGTTTCAACATTTTCTTTGGGGGTCATCATCATCATCAAACTTTTTTTCTATTCTAAGAAAATGGTGAAAATATCAAAATTTCGCGTTTTTCTCTAAATCTCTCATTTTTCCAGTCAATCTTCTCGATGGATAGTCTTAACGTTCCAACTAGTCCCCAACCTTTTGCTGTTCGAGGTACGGAGACCGAACTATGGGAAGTTGTATTAGTCGCATCGTGCCCGATTGTATTCATTATATTTTTATGTCTATGTGTTGTTTGTTTGGTTTTTCGGAGTTATGAAAGACGTGAGTTTTCACAAAAATTTGCATAATCGTCTAAACCTCTTTTTTTTCCAAAAAAAAAAAAAAATGCCCGCACCTGGAATCGAACCTGCATCATATTTTTGAAACGCGCGAAGGTTAACCACTACACCACACTACTAGTTGTTTCAGTCTGAAAAATTGTCTAATATAAATCTAACAAATGACGCCCAAATTTTTTAAACAAGCGCCTCGAAACCATTTTACATAATCACAATGTGCTCCTTTAAAAAGAAATTGCAGCGATCACCGAAAATGTGCAACGTATGCGTCACTCATCATCACAAATCGCCTCAATTCTACGTCAACTCCCACCGCCACCAAAATACGATATCGGTAAGTCAAAAGTTCACATTTTGCTCAGTTTCTGATAAGAAAATTTTCCTCGAAACACTTGTTTGTTGAGTGGGTGCGGGGAAGCCCTCAACGAAATAGTGATAAGCGGCAAAAATTTAGCAGTAACATCAGTCGACGCGCCACCTCCAATCTATAGCGATGTTAGCAAATCGATCAATACACCGTTGAGGACAACGCCGAGCGGTGCAAGACCGGTTATGTCGAGTCGACAATTTCAGAATCTTCATCATTTGACAACGCCGACTGTTCAACCGCTCAATATACAATATTTGTACCCGCCAAAATACGAGGTTTGTTATAAGAAAACAAAAACATCTGAGAAAACGTGTGATAGCTCAGCAGGTTACGCGCTTGTTTTCAAATCGAGGAGTCGACAGTTCGACTTCTCGCGCGGGCAAATTTTATTTTTTTAATTTTTTTCTTTTTTGCAGGAAACACCTAGCAAGGTAGAACACGTTGTTGTCGAGATCGATGGTCGTGCATGAACCCACAAACCATAAAACATTAATTATATCATTTTGAATACGGTTATTTTCACAGGTTTTCCATATTTTTGTTCTTCTTTGCTTGTGTATGTTTTAGCTTTAATTATAAATCTTCATTGACTCTCAGCTGAATTTTGTTGTTCTCACTGGGTTTGTTGTAACGAACACTGAATATGACCTGGAAATTTGATTTTCAGACAAAAATTTTGCGGCCTGAAAACTACCTTGTGTTGAATATCCCAATAGACACAGCATCCGTGATAGAAAATCACCAAGAACACGTCAATGTACTCAACGATGGCGAACATTTCGTAGGCTGAAGAGGAAAAAGAGAAAATTTTTCTGAAAAATCAAAAAAAGTTGATTTTTTTCTGTTTAAAAATCTTTGAAAAATGAATTTCAAAATTTAAAAAAATAGCGTCAGCCTGATTTTTGGACCAATTTTTGTTTTTTTTTTCAAAAACTCCAAAAATCTGGAAAATCCAAGACAAAATCGGTCCTGATCCACTTTCCTCGAAACTTTTCAAAAAGCTAATTTTTTTCAAAAATCGAAAAAAATACGAAAAAAAAAATCGAAACAGCTCCCAGAGAGCTCTGAGAAAATTTAGGAAGCCTCTTTTTTCTTGAAAATAGAAAAAAATCGAGCCTAAAAACTTTGAAAATCAGAAAAAAAGAGCCTGTTTTTTTCTGAAATTCCCGAAAAAATCGATCCAAATAATATTCCGGACCACAAAAATCGGGCCTGGCTCGATTTTCTCGAAATTTTTCTTTGAAAACCAGAAAAAAGAGCCTGTTTTTTCTGAAAAAAAAGTTCTAGGCCCCAAAAACTAACCCCACGTCATGCATCCTTTCCAATACAACGCGTAGAACGTGGCGATAACCGGTGCGGACAACAAATAGATCGTCGACAGGGCCACCTTGACATAATACGATATTTTCCCATAGGGGTTCAGAAAATATAACGATTGTGCATGACAAGCCGTGTTGGACATGAAAAATATCATCGCACTAATCCCATAGCTATAGAAGAAGCAAATGTGGACGACTGCAAAAAACCATTTTCTTTCTCTCTCTCTCTCTCTCTCTGCGTCTCTAACTTCCATGCTCTTTCTCGCCGACCGCCGACAATCCGGTCATCAAAATCAGCTCGACCACGCCCACTAGAAAATAGAGATGACGATGAATTGTGTACCAAACGCGCCACGTGTTTTGCGTGTTTTCAAGTCGACCATATCTGACCCCTAAAACATTGATGAAGAAAAAATGAGAAATTAAAGGAACACTCACATCCAACACTCAATTCGAGAAGTCGAAAAGGAATATGAAAAAAGATGCAAAGTTGCCAGATGAGACCTTCGAGAGGTAGGTTGATAATACGTGATAGGGAGGGTAGAAAAGCTCGCTGAAAGTTTTTGAAGCGTTGCGTGTCGGCGGCGCGGTTTTTTTGGTTTTATTGAAAAACCCGAGAGATGTACGTTTCAAAAAATTGTTTGTCGCAAAATTGTTTCGAGAAGTTTACTCGTTCCATTCAAAAAATGTTATCATGATCCTTTAAAAAGTTGAGGTATTGTTTGGGGAAAAATTGATTTTTTCAGTTCTGAAATCTTCAAAAAAGTTGTCATGTTCCTTTAAAAATCGTCAAAAACTGTGTTTTAAACTTTTTGAAAATCAAAAATTTTCAGTAAAAAATAAATTTCGAAATTTTTTAACCAAAATCAAAAAAAAATTTGATTTTTTCACATCAGAAAATCAAAAAAAAAAGAGTTTCAAAATTTTCCAAACAAAATTGTTGTGTTCCTTTAAAAACTACTGTAGTTTCGGCGAATTTTCGGTGAAAAATTCAATTTTGAAAATGAAAAAAAAAATTTCAAAAAAAAAACTACGGTATTTTTCAAGAATATTTTTCAGAAAAAAACGCATTTTCCGGGCCCGCCTGTGATTTTCAGGTCAATCTCATTGAAAAAATGAGAAAAAATGTTATTGCAAACATCTCCCGGGTTTTGTGTCTGTCTGCGTCTCTTTTTGTCTCAAAAAAAAAACCAACCCCACAAATCCAAGCGTAATTAGTGATTTTATCCTGATGAAAAATGATGGCAAAAAGAATGGCAAAAAATGCGGCAAAAAGTGGCGGGAAAAATCCGATCCAGAACATGACCATTGTATCGAGCCGAAAAAGTTCCTAAAGTCGAGATAATTTGCGGATCAGATTTTTTTTAAGTGAGGCTTAACTCACAAACTCATTTGGTCGATTTTTATGAACACTTGCAAAACGATTCATATTGTCGGAAAATGACCAAAAAAAAAGAGAAGAAAATGGAGAAGAAGTAGGACAAGAAACAATAACAAACTTGTTTTTGAACTCGTTTATTTGTCGTGTTTATGGAAAGACAAAAAATGTATGAATAAGTAGATGAGTAAGTGGTTTTATGGCTCAATGATATGTGCAATTGTGTTATTATTATTATTTTCCTCTTCTTCCGCCAATTTTTGCTTCTGACGCTCTTCGAGAAGTTTGAAGTGGACTTTGCAGAAGAGTTCGCCGTTTTTTGAACGGTGCGCTTTTTCAACTCTGGAAGAAAATGGGGGTTTGAGGAGGGAGGAATTTTCAAAAAAAAAATTGAGCTCAAAAAAATGAGGCCTGTTTTAGCTGGGCCCGATTTTCTAGGCCCATCTTTTAGGCCCAACTTTTTCGGTCCCACTTTCTAGGCCTCATTCAAAATCAGCTCTCTATAACATTTTCCTGGCTAAACTTCTATGACCCCAAAAAAGTTGCCAAAAATACTGGCCTCGCAAAACTTTTTTTTGGTCATAAAGAAGATAGAGACGCAGAGAAAAAAAGTGGGCGGGGCTTACAACAAGGACCCGAGAAATGTTTTGCAAACACGAAAAAGTCTCAAATTTTTTAACATTTTTATGTGAAAATCAATATCAGAGAGCCATTGTGAACCCAAAGTTTCAAACTTCCAAATTTTCTCGGGTAAAAAACTCACTATTTTGGTCAACCGGATTTTGGTGAACTTCAAAGATCATGACAAATTTTCAAATCTAAAAAGTCTAGACCGGGCCAAAAATCGGTCCGGAACCATTTTCCATAAGCCTCTTCCCCAAAACTCAACCAAAAAAAAAAGTTTGCCAAAAATCTCGGCCTTGAAAAACATAGAAGAGACGCAGAGAAAAAAAGTGGGCGGGGCTTACAAAATTGTGACAAGGTCCCGCGAAATGTTTGCAATAGATTTTCACCAACCTGAGCGCCTGCTTACACTCGCCGCATCTAAAACAATTGACATGATACAACAATCCGAAACACTGAAACTGTTCGGCGCGATAGACATTTTTCACACAAAGTGCACATTTTTCAGCCGGCGGCACTGAGAATCTCTGAAACTCGCGATTAAGAGGGGTTAGGAGAAGGGCACCCGAAAAATGGTTAGTAACTATTAGTCTTCCTGTCACGGCAAAACATTTTGTGTGTTTTGAGGTTGTTTTTGCGATGATGACAAGATTTATTCAGACAAAACAAAACTAGGCAAATTGTGTGTGTGTGTGTGTGCGAAATAAATATCTGTGCAATTTATGTGCCTCATTGACCCTGTAACCACCACCATCAACAAAGGAAGTGCTAAGCCTCAGTTAGGCTTAGGCTAAGCCTCAGCCCCCAAACTTACCGCTCCACCTTTCTTTTCCGGCATCTTGCTCTTCTCGGCTTTCTTCGCCTCTTTTTGTTGAATTTTCTCCCATTTTGCCGCCATTTTTGACGCATGATCCGCCTTGATTGCGACGTCTTCATCGCGCGCTTCACTTCCTTGCGTTGCCGCAAGCTCGGCTTGCCGCTCGGCCTCTAGAAGGCGTTGCGCCTCTTCTCGCTCTTTTTTCAACGCCTCGAACTCGGCGTCCATCTGGATGCGTCGGGCTTCGGCTGATGCGTCAGCGTCGCTGGCGGTTTGTTCGAACTTCGCCTTGAAATCTTTTGCCGCAGTTTTGAGCGCTTCGAGCTCGGCGCGATGCTCACTACTTTGCGACACTTTGCTTGTGCTCTCGCCAATGTTTTTGAACTTGTTCATCAGATTTTTGACATCGAACGAATCGTCTTCGCCAGTCTCATCATCGTCGTCTTGTTCGGTTGGTCGTCGATTGATAATCTCGGCCGCCGGCTTGTTCTCATCCTTCTTGTCCCATTTACTTGGCTCGCTTTTTTTGGTGAGTGGTTGTGGAATGACTGGAGAGGCACCGGATGCGTCGATTTGCATGAACTTTTCACGAGCCTTTCCGGCCATTTTGATATCGACGTCAAGACCTTTTTCTGCAAAAAATGTTGATTTTTGTGATGGAAAATGTTCTGATTTTTTTGGGGAAAACTTTCACAGGAAAATTTGGGATTTTTCAGTCCGTACTTTTCTAATTTTTCAGTTTTGGGCCAAAATTTATGCTAATTTTATTTACCAGACTTGAAAATTTCCAAAAAAATGCTCAAAATGTTCTCGATTTTTAGATTTGAAGGTTTTTGAGGAAACATTTTCAAAGCTTGAAAAATGTACAAAAAAAATTTGGGTCAAATTTTCAAGTTTTTGTCAAAAAACCAAGTCCGGAAGCATTTTCTACAAGCCTAAGCCTCTTCCCCAAAACTCAACCAAAAAAAACTAGAAGAGACGGAGAGAAAAAAGTGGGCGGGGCCTACAAAATTGTGACAAGGTCCCGCGAAATGTTTGCAATAGGGTTTGCTCAAAAATTCCAAAAAGCACAATTTTCCGGACCAGAAAACTTGACAAAAAAGTTAGAGCCAAAATTATGGGGCTCAAAATTTTCCGGGCCAGAAAAATTTACAAAAAGTTGGTTTAAAATTTTTGATCAGAATTTGAGCCGAAGTTTCTGTTCCGACATAGAGAAAAAATGGGGCTCAAAATTTTTCGGGCCAAATTTCCAGGCCGAAAACTTTGATTTGCATTACCTCGGCCCGAAAAATGTGTTAAAGATTTTTTCGGGCCAAAAAAAATCGCCAAAAAAACTCACTCTCTTCCACATTCGTCTCCTGAACCTCCTCTTCTTGTTCCTTCAAAGCCGCTGCCTTTCTGGCCAATTTATATCGTTGAAACTCTGCTTCAATCTCCTGTTTTTTGAGCGCCGCCCGTTCCTCCGCGGTCATTTCAACCGTCTCTCCACCCTTCTCAAATGTTGCCTTAATATTGCCCAGCTGAATATTGCCATCACCAATATCAACGACCGTCTTTTGAACATCTTCCGCATTTTCGCCAATATTCTCAAACCTCTCTTTGACCCCTTTCAATTGGGCGAATGTCAGGTCTTCCAAATCTTTGGCTGTTTTTTCGACGCGCGTTGTTTCGTAAGCACTTCCGGCCATGAAAGATTTGCGAGCTTCGGCGGCGGCTAAAAATCGTCGCGGATGTTGTTGATTGATGTATTGACTGCGAACACATGTCAGAAGCGCGCGAATCGCTTAAACCTTTCGAGTTTCAACGCAAAAAAAAAACAGAAAAACGCGAGACATTGTGTGTTCACAGACAATAGTGACCCATATATACCTGATGTGTTAAGCTCATCTTTGTTCCAACTTCTCTCAACAACCTCATCTGTCTCGTTTCGCTCTTTGAACCGATCTCTCACCGATACACCACCCTGTAAAAATATATAGAGAATGCGAGACTTCGCACACAAACACCAGTGTGGTGTAGCTGGTTAGCGCGCGCGCTTGAACGCAATTAGTCGATGGTTCGAACCCCAATGCGGGCGTTTTGTTTTTTTGTTTTTTTGGTTTTTTACCTTCAACGCTTCTAATTCTCTTCGCTCGGCGGCTTCCTTGGCTTCAGCAGTCTCAACATTTCCCTCCTTCCACTTGTTCTTAATGTCGCCAACGTTGTCAAACTTCAAATCATCTTTCTTGACTTTTTTCGAGTTTCGAATAATATTTGGATCTCTGTCAACACTTTCACTATCCTCGTCACTATTGTTATCATCAAGAGCGGCTCCCGAAACAAATCTAAAAAATGTCAAACATTTCAAAAAGATCAGATATTTCAGTCTAGTCTGAAACGTATTTTTCCCCGTTTTCTGATAAAACGAACCTTTCAGCGTTCGCCTTCACTTTGCCGGCTGCCAACAAATCTTTGTCAATCTGCAAGAAACATAGATCATTATCGTGAATTGGGCAAGAAAATCGACCGGTTTATTGGAATTTTTTCTAGCACCGAAATAAAAGGAAAAAGTGAGAGATTTAGAGAAAAAAATTGTTGGTAAAGAATTGCGGGCCGAAAACTACAGAACTCCGGCCCGGTTTTTTTTCTGATCCTGAAAAAATTTCAAAAAATAGGGCCGCCCGGATTTTTAGTTCCCTACAGTACCTCGGCCTGAAAAATGAAAAAAAAAAGTAAAGAAAATTTTTTCGAAAAATTGGGGCCGGCCCGAAAAATTTTGTTTTTAGAGCTTGGCCCAAATTTTACGCTGATCTACAGTAACTCGACCCAAAAAAAATTATTGTAATTTCTTTGAGTATCACAATTTTCAGAAAAATCGAGCCGGTCCGAAAATTCTGATCTTTTTTGGTTCCCAACTTTTGAAGTTGAAATTTTTAGTTTTTACCAGAAAAAAAGTGGACTAGTTTCCGCGAAATGAAAATTCAAAAAAAATCTGAGCTGAGTTTATGGTAGTCCAAAAATTTTGAAAAAATATTTTAATTTCTGAAAAACAATCGTTGAAAATTTTTTGCGCGAAAAATCAGGATAAAAGTTTCCAGGCCGGCCCGAAAATTCTGATCTTTTTTGATTCCAAACTTTTGAAAAAGAAAATTTGAGTTCGCTACAAAATTTTTGACTGCCTACAGTACCCCAAACTTTAAAAAACTGAGAAAAAACCGCTCACCTGAGTTCTGGCAACCTGCTCAGCGTTAGCTTCCCGACACGACGATTCAAAATCGCCCTTCTTATCCTTCAACGATTTGATGGCGGCCAACTCATCATGAACACTTCCACCACCTCCAGCTGTAATCATTCGTCGCTCCAAAAGGATGTATAAATTATTATTATTATTATTATTATTATAATTATTATGATGATATAGGATAGGATGGGATGGGGGGGGGGGGGGGTGTGAAGGGGGGGCAATGCGAGGTTCGAAATGTGTGCGCGCGCGCGGCTGCGCGATCAGAAGAGAACATAGAGACGCAGAGAAAACGCAAGACACATCATTATTCATTGTATATATATATATATATAATATAATATATATTATATACACACATATATATTTGCTGTTCTAACTAATATTTTAATATTAGGGGGCTCTAAATAAACAAAACTTCTTTTTTTTTTTGGATTTTTTCTGAGTTTCTGGAAAACTCTCACTTTTCTGACGCTCCTGAACAACAACAACAACAACAAAATTAATTATGAGATAACGGAGATATCTGGTCATTTTTGACCTATTTTTTCGCCGCCTGAACTTACACTTGACAACACCTTGAAGTTGTTTGGGTTTGCTGGACACGGCAAACTCTTCCTCGTCTGAACCGGTCACCTCTCGTTCGTCCTCTGAAATAGACAAGTGCACTTGAATGATTATTTGGTTTGGTAAACACTGAGGCTTAATGTGAGGCTTAGTGTTTGTGGTTTGACAAAACTTGACAAATATGTACCTTCAGTGTTGGCAGGATCCATGGTTTTGGCGAGTTCGGGATGGAACACTTCGAGCATGTGCACTTTGCATAAAAGTGCGCCTTCGTGGGAGTTGAAATTTGTTGGGCTGAAAAATGAATTTTTTGGAAAAATTTTCTGAAAAAATCCCGTTTTTTCCACATTTTGGAAGGCTAGTTTTGAGGCACGGAAAATTTTGAAAAACAAATTTCAGACCTGAATTTTTTCAAGTTTTTTTGGCAATTTTTTTGGGCGAAAAATCTAGGAGAAAAATTCCCGGGCCGGCCCGAAAATTTTGAAAACAAATTTCAGGCCTGGATTTTTAATTTCTGAAAAAAAATATTTTTTGGCAAACTTTTGGGCGAAAAATCTAGAAAAAAAATTTCCGGGCCGGCCCGAAATTTTTGGGCCAAGATGAAATTGAGAAAAAATCACATAATTTTTCCGGGCCGGCCCGAAAATTTTGAAAACAAATTTTCCAGTCCGCGATTTTAATTTCTGAAAAAAATCGTTTTTTTTTGTCAAATTTTTTTCGGCGGAAAATTGAAAAAAAAACTCGAAATAAATTTTTCAGGCCTGGATTTTTAATTTCTGAAAAAAGTATTTTTTGGCAAACTTTTGGGCGGAAAATCCATGCTAAAAATTTCCGGGCCGGCTCGAAATTTTTGGGCCAAGATGAAATTGGGAAAAAATCACATAATTTTTCCGGGCCGGCCCGAAAATTTTGAAAACAATTTTCAGGCCTGGATTTTCAGGGAATTTTTTTGGGCGAAAAATCTAGAATAACGATTTCCGGGCCGGCCCGAAAACCTACTTCCAGGCCAGCATTTTTCATTTCTCAAGAAAAAAAAAGGATTTTTTGGGTGAAAATTTCAGATTTTCGGGCCGGCCCATAAATTTCCATCAAAAATTATTTTTTCCCCAAAAAAACTCACGTCAATTTCTTGGCACACTTGCAACATTTGAAACAATTGATATGATAGAGATTTTTGTTGGCCACCACTTTTTCGACCGGATACACAACTTTGTCACAAATGCAGCAGTTCTTTTTCACTTCTGTCGGTTTTTCCTGGAAGGCCGCCTTCATTTTCGACAAATCTGCACTTCGCTCAATGTCGACTTGAGTTTTTTCCACAACTATGTCACTTTCACCATTTTCAAATCTGCAAAAAATTGGAACAGATTACTGTAGATCTTGAAATCTGAGCCTGTAAATATTTATTATTTTTCTGGAACTCGAAAATTTATGGCCGGGGGTACTGTAGCTAAGCCTATATCAAAAAAGCTTTTCCTCGATTTTTGGAATTTCGAAATTACTGTATTTTTGCCATTTTTCATGAGAATTTTTCAGAAAAAAAAGCACATACCTGGCCTTTTAAAATTATGAAATTTTGTCACCGTACTTTTTTTCACAGAAGAAACAAACAAATTTTCGCGAAAAAAAAAACACTTTTTAATTCCCACCCTACGACACTCCGCTCTTCTCCTTTTTTAGCAGCGCTGCTAAACAAGTGGCAAAACGGAGTGTCGTACACACGGCTAATACCTGGCCTAATGTAGATTTTCTCTCAAGTTTTCAGTTATTTTTCTCTATTTTTTCGTTTTTGTCCTTATGTGACATTTTTGACATTTTTTCGATCAATAATAATTGGTCAAGCATTGGAGAAATGGTCACACCTGTTGTTGTTATTCATGCTGTTATTAATACTACAATAACAACAGATGTGACCTAATTAGACCTTTTTCAACACCTCACAAAAGTTGAACGTTTCTTTGTGCCGCCTGGATTACTGTAGGCTTGGTCGGAGCCGCAAATTTTTCGAACTCACTAGAAAAAAAGAAGGAAAAACTACTTTTCTTGATAAAAGTATGAATTTTTACTGTTTTTGATTTCATAATCTACAGTAACCCGGTCCGAAAAATACTGAAAAAAAACCATAAAATTAGACCTGAAAAAAAGTAGTTTTTATAATTTTTCGGACCGGGTTACTGTATTTATGAAATCTAATTATGAATTCAAATTATGAAAAAAAAAATACCGGAAAATCAGAATTTTTCGAACCGGCCCGACTTTTTTGAAAATTTCAAAAAGAACCACAATTTTCCAGGCGCCAAAAAATCGATTATTTTTTTTGAAAAATTCACCTCAAAACCATTCTAGAAACCAACATTTTCCAGAGGAAGCCGAATGAAAAAAAAAACATTGAAAATGTTTTTTTTTGAAATTTTTTCGCCCCCGCCAATGATACGATGACTCACCGTTGTTTGGCTGATGCCAATGTTTCTTTGCCGAGTCCGCCGATTTCTTCGCGTTTGATCTGTTTCAGTCGATTTTCCAAATCGTCCTCGATGTTCTCGAATTTTGTTTTGAATTTGGAGTATTTTTCCTGGAAATAAATGTCTGATAATTTCCAGAAAACAAAGCGTATCTTCTCACAAATTGTAGGAAACATAATTTTAGTTTTCAGAGTTGTGAGGCTTAAACTGAGGCCTTAGCCTTTTGAATTTGGAATATTTTTCCTGGAAATTTTTGTCAAGATTTTTTTTTCAGTAAATTTGCTGAGGTTTAAGCCTTAGCCTCCTTCAATCAATCAATCCGACAAACCTTGCCAATCTCTGTCAATTTTTGGCGCTCTTCAAGTCTCGCAATTTTCGTCGCCTCGTCTTCCTCGTTCTCAATGTTGTGAACAGCGCCCGCCTCGAAATCTTTTTTCATCTTGTTCAACTCTTTCGACTGTTTCAACGCGGCCAATTCTTCTTCGCGAGCCTCGTCTTTTATTGGACCGCGATTTTCGAAAAGTGCCGATTTCTGAAACAAATTTCTTAGGTTTTTGAGAGAAAATTTGAGATTTAAATCTGAGGAAAAGAGAAGAGAGGGTTAGAAGAAGTGGGATTTGGTAGATGTTCATGTGCATAAACAAACCGTTTGGTCGGACAGTGCTTCTCGCTAGAAAAAAAAATAGTTTTTCGAAATGAAACTCGGGCCCGGGCCTGATAATTGTCTTAAAAAAAGTCTCAAAATATCGGGCCCGGATTTTTTCTGGTCATATTTTTTTCTGAAACTCGGGGCTGGGTTTCCAAAAATTTTTTTGAGAAATTTGGGCTCATTTTTCTGTATCTCAATTTTGAAAAACGGGGGCCCAGAAAAATCCGGTCCCAAAATTTTCGGTTTTTTCAAAAAAAATTTTGAACTTTTAGGGATGGTCTGAAATTCGGGCCCGGGCCTCGAAAATTTTAAAACATTTTTTTTTTGGTCCAGAAAAACAGGGCCTCCGAAATTTTCTGGCAAATTTTTTCTCAAAAAAAAATTTGGGATTAGATTTGTGAAATCTTGTTTTCACGTGAAAATTTTTTTCAAAAAAAAAAAAAAACTTGAACGGGCCTAAAAATTCTTTTTGTTTTTTTTTTCGTAAATTTTTGATCTATTTTTTCTATATCTTTTCGGGCCCGAAATTTCGAGACCCAAAATTTTGACAATCTCGGGCCGGTCTGAAATTCACTCACCGCCTCAAAAACCCTAGTTTTTCACCAAATTTTCAACTCACCAATTGTTTCAAATCACCACTTCTACCCTCGATTTTAATCGGTCTTTTTGGTCCCTCATCTTCAGATTCCGACGATGACAGTGCGTATGGATCCTCTTCCATGTTTACTTTTTTTCTGAAATATTGATTAAATTTACTTGAATCGCAAAACTAGAAGAAAAATAAAAAAAATAAGTTGAGGAGGAGGTGGATGGTCAACAGCTGCCAAGTAATTTCTAGAAGAACGGCCCAGATGTTTTCAAAAAATCTTGAAATTTTGTTTTTCGAGACTTTCGCAATAAAGGTAAATTAACATTGGCGCCATCGTGGGCAGCGTGGTGCAATGGTAACGCGCTGAGTCTTGAGGGTTGAGGTTTTGGGTTCGGTTCTCACGTGCGGCGAGATTTTTTTTTTTTTTGAAAAAATATTGAAACGAGAAAGAGAAGGTTACTAGCCAACAAAAATAATTTGCATTCAACTCTCGGGATCCCATAGAAAACCAGAGACAATGCGAAACAACGAGACGGCGAGAAAAACAAATGCGCACAAGCTTTACACTATCTTCAAAATGTGTATTGTGGGTGGGATGAGGAGTCGAAAATCTTCTTCTTCTCCTCTTTTTACTGGATTTGATCAGAGACAAACATCGATGATGATGCGAGTGCACACAAGAGTCGCGCGCGCGAATAATGAGAGACATCAAAAAAAAAAAAAAACGCGGGGCGAAATCTTAATTTGTTCGTTTTTAAACTGGATCTCCGTTTTTTTTTTTTTTATCAGAAAAGTGGATGAGCAGGAACGGGAGAGCAACAACAAATCATTCGCTTTTTTACACTTTTTATTGCGAAATTATTTTGTTCGGACCGGGCCTGGGAAACTAGGGGTACTGTAGTTTCAAATTTCAGGAAAAATTAGGGACATCCCAAAAACTAAGCCTCAGCTTAGTAGTAGTTCGGGCCGGTCTGAAAATTTCTCGCTTTTTGGGTTACTGTAGTTTGAAAGTTTATGGCTTCTTTGAAAAACAAGAAGGGTTACTGTAGTTTCAAAAAAAGTACTGTACCTCAATTTTCTTTGAGTTCAAAAAAAGAAATAGACTTCTGGGTACTGTAGTTTCTAACTATCTAAAGATCAAAACTACAGTACCCCTTCGCACATTTCATGAGCCAACTGGTCTCTCATTCGATTATCGAGTAAGATATTTTTTTTGCTCTCCGCGAAAAATCAAATATTTACTTAGTTTTATATTGGATATATATTGTTTCAGGATTCTTTTTTTATTTTTGAATTGCCAAAAAACGCCCACGCAAAACGGTTTTTGAAGGAAAGGCTAAGCCTCACTTTTGGGCCGGCCTGAAATCGAGTTTTTTCAGGAATTTTTTTTGTTAGAAAAAAAAAACTTAGTTTTGCCATTTTTTGAGGAAAATGAAAATTTATTTTTTTCGGGCCGGCCTGGAAATTAGGGTCTAAAAATTTTGGAGTTTTAGCGAACCCGGCCTAGTCAAAAATATCGATTTTCAGGCCGGCCCGAAAAAAATGACCCAAAATTCTAGATTTTTACCAGGCCTAGACAAAAAAAGGATGTTTCGGGCCGGCCCGAAAAAAATGGCCTAAAATTCTTGATTTTTACCAGGCCTAGTCAAAAAAATGACTCAAAATTCTAGATTTTTACCAGGCCTAGTCAAAAAAATAGGATTTTTCGGGCCGGCCTGAAAAAAAATAGCCTAAAATTCTAGATTTTTACCAACCTAGTCAAAAAAATGACCTAAAATTCTAGATTTTTACCAACCTATTCAAAAAAAATGACCTAAAATTCTAGATTTTTACCAGGCCTAGTCAAAAAAATAGGATTTTTCGGGCCGGTTCGAAAAATATTCAAATTTCTCGAAAACATGTGGTTCAATTCAAATGTTACACTTTTCCCAATATATTTTATTATTTGTTTCCAAAAATCTTTGTCTTAATTTTCTTCACAATTGATTTCGTCTTATGGGTCTCGTCACGATATGTTATTTCTTGATAAATTCCAGAATAATACGGTAGATCAGTCAAATAGGAGTCAGTAGACATGTTAGTTCGAGTAGCTTGAGAAGAAATGATTTATGATTTTTTGAAGAAAGACTCCACGCGGGAAATTCTAGGGGAAAAAAATTGGAAAATTATATAAATATTTTTTGAAAAAAAAAAAAACCCGTGGTAATTTAAAAAATTTGAAAAATAAGGGTTATTCTATTCCGCCGGGCGTTTTCGTGCTGCCCACAATGACGGGTAGAACTAGGTCGAAATGATCGAGATCTAATTTGAAAAAGTAGGATATGGTCACAATTCGATTGGCGTGAATTGAGGTGGGCGGTAGATTGGTGGGCACGCTGAATTCGATCTCTTTGGTTTGTGGACCGGCGCCGGCCTTGGTTTTACACGTGCCGTGACTTTCGACGGCGATTGTGATGGATTTGTGGTCGACGAGCATCGGATCGTAACGATTGACGGCGACGAAATCGAGCTGTTGGCAGAGGCTTAGCAAAACACATTCGTGACTTTCCTGCAAACTCATGTTTGGCAGGTTTTAAAGCCTAAGCCTCAGTCTAAGCCTCACTCATTGATTAAAAATTGGTCAAAATATTCCGGGCCTGAAAATTTTCAACAAAATTTTTTTGGGTTTTGCCAATTTTTGAAACTCCGCGAAGAAGTGTCTGCGTTTCGTACTCTCTCAAAAATTGCTAGATAATTTTTTTTTTCGAAAATTTGCAAATATTTTTTCCTCAGGTTCAAAATCGGCTCCCGATTATTTTACCAAAAAAAAATGTCTACAAAAATCTCAGAATCTTTTCTCAGGCCGGTCTGGAAAAAAAATTGGCTTAATTTATTTGAAAAACAAAATTTCAAGTAGATAATTTTTTCTGAAAAATTGGAAATTTTCCAAATTTTTTTTTCAACGCTCAAAAGTCGAGCCCAAAGCTAATCTTTGAGGGAAAAATTTTGCTGCAAAATCAGATTTTTGAAACAGCAGTTTTTGAGAGAGTACGAGACGCAGATACTTTTCCGAAGATTTACAAAATAGCTCTCTCTCTCTCTCTCTCCCTCTCTCATGTTTCTCAGGCCGGTCTGAAAAGTTTTGACCGAGGTCAAAATTTGGGGCAAAATGTCTGCGTCTCGTACTCTCTCCAAATTTATTTTCCCCGGGAAAAAAATGGAATTTCCGTTTTTTCATGCTTCAATAAAAAATTGCATATTTTTCATATACAATTTTTGTAGCCCCCTCAACAATAACAACGACAACAACAACAACAACAAGTCATAAATTTCTAAGATCAACTCACTCGTTTCCTCCGCCACCGTCTCTTCTTCTTCGTCTTGTTCTCGACGGTGATGCTGATTTTCGATGTTTCGCCCGGCATCACACCGATCTCGTCGACTTGCATCGTCGCCACCAACGAGCCGCGACGACGACCACAACAACCCGTTATCTGGGCGAGGACAAAAGTTTAGACAATTTTAGAAGTTTTTTTTTTTGGAAAATTTTTGGGACTTTTGAAAGACAAGTTTTCTCTATAATTTGAAAAAAATTTCATGTTTTCAACAAAAAATTCATTTTCTAACCGGCCTGAATTTTTTGTTGAAAATCTGAGAAAAAATTTGAACTACAAAAATTCTCTGAAATCCAAGGTTTATATTGAAGTGTGAAAAAAAGAGAGTTGTAGAAAAAATACAGTAATCTTTATTTCTTAAATTTTCGGACCGGCCCGAATTTTTGAAAATAGAAAATAATACAGTAATCTTTTTTCAATTTTTTTTCTTGAATTTTTCCGGGCCAAATTTTTTGTTGAAAACTTCAGGATTTCTGAAATTTAATTTTTTTGAAATTTTGAAAATGTTCTTTCAAACTACAAAAATTCTCTTTAGTTTAAATTTTTGGGCCGGCCCGAATTTTTCAAATTTTTCAGACCGGCCCGATTAAAAATAATCAAAAGTTACTGTAATTGTTGAGAGATACAGTAACCTTTTTCTGGGGAAAAAACTATTTGAAAATTTTTCCAGCCCGGGAAGATCAAAATCAAAAAAAAATTTAGAAAAAATTTAGAAAAAATACAGTAACCTTCATTTCCAAAATTTTCGGGCCGGCCCGAAATCTTGAAAACCAAGATTTCGGACTGGAAAAAATTTTTAAAAAGAGAAAATAATACAGTAACTTTTTCAAGGGACAGTAATCTTTTTCAATTATTTGTGAAGATTTGATTTCTGCGAATTTCTGAAATTTTTCAGGCCCACCCGATTTAAAAAAAATCAAAGGGTTACTGTAATTATTGAGAGATACAGTACCCTTTTTCTGGGGAAAAACTAGAAAAAAAAATATTTTCAGCCCGGGAAGCTCAAAATCAAAACAAAAATAGAAAAAATTTTCGGGCCGGCGCGAAATCTTGAAAAATATCTTCATTCCAAAAAAACCGCGATTTTGGACTGGAAAAAATTGAAGAAGAGAAAATAATACAGTAATCTTTTTTCAATTTTTTTTTTGACATTTTTCAGGCCCACCCGATTTAAAAAAATCAAAGGGTTACTGTAATTATTGAGAGATACAGTACTCTTAGATAAAATACAGCGATGTTCAAAAGTCTTCAAAAAAAAAAAAAAAACTCACATCTTGTTCCTCCGTAACATGCGATTTATCACGTAAATAAGGTGCGTCCAAGTTCAGCAGCGAGAAAACTTTGAACGTCTTCTCCGACACAACCTCCGTATCACCGTCTTCGGGAATTGCCATCAACGCTGTGCACGTGTATCGAATACTTCCGTGATTGTCGCGTTCGACTGTCGACAGCACGTCCAACGGTATTCGACCTTCGAACTCGACACTATGTTTACCTTCTTGCAGTTCGAACTCGTCTGAACAGTGTTCGGCTATTGATCTGGAAACAAAATGGAATGTTGAGAAAGTGAGGCTTAGGCTGAGGCTTAGCCCCAAAGAGGTTTTTTTTGTAAATCTTCGAAGAAGTGTCTGCATCTCGTACTCTCTCAAAAACTGCTGTTTCTCTCTGACAGCAGAAAAATGCGTCAAAATTTCCAAAAATTTAATTTTTCACATCTCTAACTCAAAATTTTTGATTCAAAAAAGACCAAAAAGTGTCATTCAGGATCAAAATTTTGGATCTAAAAATAATTTTTGAGAAAAAATTCAGAGCTCGGTCCCAAAAATCGCGCCTGAAAATTTTTGAAATCAGAAAAATTGGCAAAATTCTGAGATCAATTTTAGAAAAGTCGGAAACAACTTTGGCTACAGTACTCCAAACTTTAAAGGTACATGACTGTTTCTGAATGAGTACCAAATTTTCGCGAAGAAAAAATTGTCAAAAACAATTTTTCCGAAGACCTCAAAATTTCAGTTTTCAAAAATTTAATTTCGCAAAAACTAAAAGTGTTCGAATTTTTACCAAAATGTCATTCAGGCCCAGAAATTGGATCTGAAAATAATTTTTCTCAAAAAAATCAGAGCTCGGTCCCAAAAATCGCGCCTGAAAAAATTTTTGAAATCAGAAAAATTGGCAAAATTCTGAGATCAATTTTAGAAAAGTCGGAAAAATTGGTCCGATTTAGGATTTCCAAAAATATATTTGGCTACAGTACTCAACACTTTAAAGGTGCATGACTGTTTCTGAACGATTCATCAACAAAAACTTCATTCTGGCCCAAAAATTGGATCTAAAAATAATTTTTTTCTTCAAAAAATTCAGAGCTCGGTCCCAAAAATCGCGCCTGAAAATTTTTGAAATCAGAAAAATTGACAAAATTTTGAGACCAATTTTAGAAAAGTCGGAAACAACTTTGGCTACAGTACTCAAAACTTTAAAGGTACATGACTGTTTCTGAATGAGTACCAAATTTTCGCGAAGAAAAAATTGTCAAAAACAATTTTTCCGAAGACCTCAAAATTTCAATTTTCAAAAATTTAATTTCGCAAAAACTAAAAGTGTTCGAATTTTTACCAAAATGTCATTCAGGCCCAGAAATTGGATCTGAAAATAATTTTTCTCAAAAAAATCAGAGCCTGGTCCCAAAAATCGCGCCTGAAAATTTTTGAAATCAGAAAAATTGGCAAAATTCTGAGATCAATTTTAGAAAAGTCGGAAAAATTGGTCCGATTTAGGATTTTCAAAAATATATTTGGCTACAGTACTCAACACTTCAAAGGTACATGACTGTTTCTGAACGATTCATCAACAAAAACTTCATTCTGGCCCAAAAATTGGATCTAAAAATAATTTTTTTCTTCAAAAAATTCAGAGCTCTCAAATCGGTTCAAAAAATCGGGCCTGAATCGGGCCTTTTTTCCGAAGCGCTCAAAATTTAAATCTCCCAAAACCCCCCCAAAAGTGTCACCCACGTTGTCAAATCGATTCGCTCATCCATAAACGTGTTCCGACTCTCATAGGGCAGCTCGTCTTGTCGACTTCGCCAACCGGTTTCGGCGACGCCGGTGAGTCGAACGACGAGACCGGTGATTCGAACCTGTTTCGAGCACACCATTTCGATGACGCCTTTTATTGGATCACCACCGAGATATGGTTCGTCGATACCTCTGTCAAGTGTCACTTCGAAATATTCGACCTGGAACGAGTTTTTGGAGGTTTTTGGAGGTCAACTTTCGATGTATGTGGTTCAAAAAATCAAAAAAAAAACATTTTTGTCGTGGGTTACTGTACCACACGGTGTTTGCGGACACCAATCTCCCAGAGAATCATTTCAAAAACATTTGTTTCTTTTTTTTTTGACCTTACAAAGTACTTTTTCCGATTTTTGAGTTTCTTACAAAGTTGAAGTCATTGAGATTTTGATAAACACAAGAAATATTTTTCTTAGTGACAATGTTTCTTTAAGTCTAAGCCTTAGCCTAAGCCTGAGCCGTCAAAAAATGTTAAGAAATTGCAAAAATTGTCAAGATTGTCAAGAAATGTCAAAAAATTCTCAGAAATGCCTAAACATGTCAAGAATACTCAAAATTGCTGAAAAAAAAACTTTTTAAAAATCTGTAAATGACGTGAAATTTCTAAAAATGTTCTAAAATTGTCAAGAAATGTCGAGAAATGCCGAAAAATGTTTGAAATTGGGCAAAAATTGTCAAGAAAAGCTCAAAAATACCAATTTTCAGCCTCAAAATTATTCTGATTTTCACCAAAAAACACACCCCATCTTTTTATTTCCAGAAAATTTGGGTATTTTAGAAGAAAAACTCTCCAAAAATAATTTGAGGAAAAACATTTGGGGTACTGTACTTTTTTCAAAATTTGCTATCTTCGAAATATTTTCAAAAAATCACTTTTTAGCGCAAGTTTTTAACCTCAAAATTATTCCAATTTTCACCAAAAATTTCGGGTTACTGTACTTTTCAAAGGCTCATGACTCACCTTCATATTGCGGTCTCATTATGGCATCGGCAACGGTGAGTGATCCTAACTTTTTCTTCTTCTCGAAATCTCCCCACCACCTGAAACACCAACCAAAAAATATTGAGTGAGCCACAAAAAAGAGAAGAGGAAAAAAAGGCGCCAACCAAAAAAAATATGGCTCATCAATCATTTATGCAAATTTAAAGGCACAGGAATGTTTCGGCGGCGAAGATATGACAACAATTTGTCAATCATTCGACAACATGTTGTTGTAATATCATGTGTAATGCTCAAAAACAAAAAAATTGGGATTTTTTTTAGAAAAATAAAGTAAAAACAAGACCTCAGACAAAAAAAAATGATTTTTAATAAAGAATTTTGGACCCTATCATCATTAGAAACAAAAAAAAGTAAAAAAAAAAAGAAGACTAGAAAAATGACAACTCACCTGACAAGTGAGAGACGGCCAAATGATGTGTTCACGAAAAGGGGCGGAGCTTAGAGTGTGTGAGAGTTGGCTCCGCCTTTTTTGGGTTAACACTTTTCTTGCAAAAAAAAAACCATATTTTTTTGACTAAAAAGTTTTTGGAAAAAAAAGCATTGAGATTTTCCAGACCGGCCCGGATATTTTCAGAAACTTAGGCCTGACTAAGTTCAAGGCTTTTCAGACCGGCCCGGATTTTTTTCTTTTTCAAAATTTTCAAAAAAAAATTTCCTAAAAAGTGGAATTTTTACCGGGCCTCAAATTTGGATCAAAAATAGTTTTTCTCGCAAAAATCCATAATTTTTTGACTAAAAAGTCAAATTCAAATTATTGGGGTTTTCCAGACCGGCCCGCATTTTTTGGGATCTAAAAATTGCACAAAAATCTGGACTTTTGAGCCAAAAATTTCGACTCCAAAAAAACGAGAAAATTTTGAATTTTTTGAAAAAGTTTAGGCTTAGCCAAATTTTTTCGGCTTCTCGCAAAACTACAGTACTTCGAGCCGGTCTGAAAATTTTTCTGAAGTATTTTAGAAAAAAAAAAAAACTCATTTTTTAGGTTAAAAAATCTAGTTTTTCAGAATTTTTCTGAGGCTTAACCACTAATCAAGAAGCAAAAAAAAAAAAACTCATCCTAAAAGCATATTTTTTCTTTCTTTTTTCTCCTCATTTTTGGCGCCAAAAACAAAAAGAATAAATGGCTTTTTTCTTTCTCTTTCTCTCTTTTTTCTGTCTGATCAAATTTTGTGGTCAAAAATGAGCCACACTAAACGAAAAGCTAATTTATCATCATGGAGCAAACGAAAAGGGGGCGTGGCCTAATCGAATTATTGACGAGGCGGAAAATTGAATTTTTTTTGTGTGTTGCTGATTTTTCTGGCATATAAACGAGATGAAACAAAAAAGGCTTTTTTTGGGGGAAAAATGGAAAAAAAAAACGAAATTGGAAACTTTTTTTTTGTGTGGATGGGTGAAATTTGAGATTTTCGCTCAGGTTGATGACGATTTTCTTTTGGGGCGGTTAGGAAAATTGGATTTTTTGGGGTATGAAAAGTTTACTTGTACTTTTTTTTGAATTGAAAATAGTTTTAGAAATTTAAAGAAAAAATTGACAAAAACCAGATTTTTGGGCCGGTCTGAAAATTTGAAAATTTTGATTTGAAAAAATCCGGGCCGGCCTGGAAATTTTTGGTTTTTTGTGAAAAACCTAAAAATCATCGGGCTTGTCTGAAAAAAAACTTCTGAAATTTTCGGGAAGGTCTTAGGCTTAGCCTTAGGCTCAAAAACCATAGAAATTCCAGGCCGACACGACAAATTAGGATTTTCCAAAAAAAAACTTCTGAAATTCTCTAGGCCGGCCTGAAAATCGAGCCTCTCTCCCATTTTTTCTCAATATTTTTTTCCCAGAAAAAAAATCGTATATTTTTTCACGTAACCTGAAACTTCCTTCCTATGCCTAATTGCTCCTTCTGTTTTTTTTTGCTCAGAAAAAAATCAGATAACAAATGACTAAGAGCCCATCAAACAATTATATATATTTTTTCTAAAGTGTTCAGAATCCGAAAAAAACACACATAATAAATATTTATGTGATTTTTCACAATACTTTATGAAAAAAAAAACGAAAAAAAATGAAGAGCAGAAATGTATTGCAAACAATTTGCGGGATATTATTTTAAACTCTTTGGAACCTAAAAAATGGTTTTCTATAATTTTTCTGAGTGACAAGGTGTCTTTAAAGGAGCATCAACAACAACAAAAAGTTTCAGGCCGCCACGCCAAAATAAATATTCCCAAAGAAAAATCAGATATTCCCGGATCAGCCTGTTATCATACCTGACCTAACAGGGTATCAAAAAAATCCTCAAAATTTTGTCACTGTGTATGACAACCGAAATACGCAGCAAATTAGCTGAAAATCTCAAAAATTTCACTGAAAATCATAGTGATTTTTGGCTCTTTGGAAAATTTGCGGCTCCGACCAAGCCTACAGTAATCCAGGCGGCACAAAGAAACGTTCAAATGTTATTGAGGTGTGAAAAAGGTCTAATTAGGTCACATCTGTTGTTATTGTAGTATGGATAACATCATAAACAACAACAACAGGTGTGACCTTTTCTCCAATGCTTGGACCATATTTTTGATCAAAAAAATGTCACATAAGGACAAAAACACAAAAAAATAGAGAAAAACAGCAAAAAATGTGAGAGAAAATCATATTTTATTAGTCGTGTGTACGACACTCCGTTTTGCCACTTGTTTAGCAGCGCTGCTAAAAAAAGGGGAAGAGCGGAGTGTCGTAAGATGAGACGTTTTGAGGAGCCAAGATTTTCTGAACCGGTCTGAAAATTTCAACTTTTTCGGGCCAGCTCAGAACTTTTGAATTAGGGCCTAAAAAAGTACAGTAATCCTCTGACAGTCTCAAAAATTCCAGTTTTTCGAAAAAACAAAAAGTGCACAAAAACCCAATAAAATCAGAAATGGGGTGGTTAGAAAGGCACCATCAACCAACAAGAGCAAAAAATGGAAAAACTTGAAGAAGCTTATTTGGTATTGACTTTCGACGTATCCCCCCTTTCTCTCTCTCTCTCTCTCTGGTTTTTCGTGCCACCACAAACACATTCTCTGGAGATTTGTGACGTTTCAAACTGAGATTCATCTTTTTGCTCGGCTCTCATTCTCAACTCATTTCTATTTATGATCTTATCTTGTAGTTTTTCGGATTTTCCCCCCCTTCTAAAGTGTATTTATTCACTTATCACGACTTTTTAGGAGAGAGAGAGAGAGAGAGAGAGAGACGCAGAGAAAACTAAAAAGTTCTGGGAAACCCCGGGTAATTTTTTTGTTTTTGAAAATTCTCGGGCCGGTCTGAAAATTCTGAGAATTCTGAAAAACTCCCAGATTTTCGGGTCGGCCTGGAAATTCCGAACTTTTTTTTTTTGTTGAAAAATCACGATCTCGGGCGGCCCGAAAATTTCAGAAATTTTTCAAAAAGTTAAGAGCCGGCCTGAAAACTCGGAATTTCAAAAAAAACCTGAAATTTTCGGGTTGGCCTGGGAATTCCGAACTTTTTTTTTGAAAATTCGAAATTCTCGGGCCGGTCTGAAAATTCTGAGAATTCTGAAAAACTCCCAGATTTTCGGGTTGGCCTGGGAACTCCAAACTTCTTTTTTTTTTTGAAAAATCACGATCTCGGGCGGCCCAAAAATTTCAGAAATTTTTCAAAAAGTTAAGAGCCGGCCTGAAAACTCTGAATTTCAAAAAAAACCTGAAATTTTCGGGTTGGCCTGGGAATTCCGAACTTTTTTTTTGAAAATTCGAAATTCTCGGGCCGGTCTGAAAATTCTGAGAATTCTGAAAAACTCCCAGATTTTCGGGTTGGCCTGGAAACTTTGAAATTGTTTTTGAAAATTGACAATCTCGGGCGGCCCAAAAATTTCAGAAATTTTTCAAAAAGTTAAGAGCCGCCCTAAAAATCTCTGAACTTCGAAAAAAAACCATAAGTTTTCGAGCCGGCCTGGAAATTTTGAATTAATTTTTTTTTTTAGAAAAATCACAAATTTCGGGCCGGCCCGAAAATTTCAGAAATTTTGTTTTTTAAAGTTGATTTTTTCGGGTCAGCCTAAAAAATGGGTATCCAAAAAAAATACAATGGATTTTCGTCTTATTTTTGAAAAATTGAAAAATACAAACCTGGATAAATTTTGACGTTAGCTCAAGTTCATAATTTCGTCGTTGTTAAGCGTGATGGGATGTTGTCTCATTTTCTCTCTTCAGCAATTTTTGAGAATTCAAACCTATAGAGTCTTTGTTCAGTCAGGTCTGTAAGAATAGATATTGATTGACTGAGTTCATTTTTCAGGCCAAAGTGTGTTTTTTCCACGTTCCAGTCACATTTTCCCCATTTTTCAGTAGACTTTGCGTAAACCCAAACATCAAATCCGTTCCTCGCTTTCTGGCCATAACAAAAGGAAATCTTGTGGGCGGAACTTGCTCGCGGAAATGACACGCAGACTCTACTTACACAACTGGTATTTGTGACTAGAACCAACGGCTCCGCGACATTTCGCCACTTTTACGTTTTCGCCACCTGGTTTTTTTTGGTTTTTTTTTTGGGTTTTTGCGTTGGAACATAAGGCTCATAAATTTATGAATTTGAAGATCACATAACGGATTTGAGATATAGATATAAGGATTCGATTAGGTTTTAATAAATTGTTTTAATTGAAAAAAAGTCCCAGAAAACCCGAAAAAACTAGAAAAACCCCGAAAAAAAAAACTAGAAAAAACCCGAAAAAAAACGAAAAAAAAACCCAAAAAAAATCACGTGGCGAAATGTCCGGTGGCGAAATGTCGCGGAGCCGAACCAACACACCAAATTGATATTAGAACCCCCAACAAAAACTTACCTTTTTAGCAAAAATGGTCGAATAGTTGTTCACCGATGAAGAACGTGAGAAATATTCTTTTTCTAACAAGGCAACATACTTGAGATAGTATTCACACATATTTCGGCTCCGCGACATTTCGCCACCACGACATTTCGCCACTGAGCATTTTGTCTCCAGGTCTTTTCACAATAATTTTTTTCTTTTTTTTTTGACTAATAATGTAATTTACTTTCTTATGCTACAATAAAAATACATGGAAAGTATTTTTAAAAGTCAAAATAGCAAAATATGTGGTGGCGAAATGTCGTGGAGCCCATATTTCCTGTTGACTTTTTCTAGGTCACCATATGTTGTTATTTATTGTTCATAACAACAGGTATGCCATATTTTATACATAGATAACATCTAAAGGTGTGAAAACTAATGAGCCATATGGTGACCTAGAAAAGACTACATCCCGGCTACTAGTAAGTCTAAAGAATAGAAAAAAAAGAAAAAAAAAAGGGAGAACTAGACTCTAGTTTTTTGCCCTCGAAACGTATATTTCCCGGGTTATTTTAGTGATGAGAAGTTACTAAAGGGTTATTTGGCATGCCAAGAACGATAGGAGCACTTAAAAACTTCGAAGTTCTAGATGTAACGCTGAAAAAATGAGCCCGAAACTTTTTATAACAAAGGTAGATCAAAAAAAAAGGGGAAAATGGCTAAATTTTGAAGATTGTTTTCTGATTTTTCATGTTTTTTCACATTTTTCTACAATTTTTTGGACAAAATCTCCAAAATAAAATATTCACGTGACTCCAAACTCTCTCTCACTCTCTCAAAAAAAAAAAACCCCCCTCATTTTCTATTTCAACCCCATCAACAAAATGCATATTTATCTCATCTTAATCGGTTTTGTTTTATCAGAAAAGTTATCAACTCAAGATCGCAGAACCTTAGTTTCGAGTTTCAATGAGTTGCGAAAACTCAAAGAGCCAATGGAAGATATTGTGAGTTCCCCCCCCCCCCCCCCCCCCCACAAAAACCTCGCCAGAAACTTTGAGTTTTTCTTGAGATATGGTGGGAATATTTGGAGAATCTAGCCGATATGGATGTTCAGAACAAAATTCAAGAAATGAGAATTGGGTTTGGTCGAAAAATCGGAACTGAACGATTTCATTTTTTCGGCCAACCTGTTCGTATTTTGGCGCTCAAACATTTTCTGAAAAACGAGGCCAATCATGGAGATTTTAGGCGTGAGGTAAATTGGAAAAAAATTTAAAAAAAAATCCTTTTTTTTTCAGAAATTGTTTTGGTCCTATGAAAATTTATAAAAACTTTCTACTTCTCTAGTAACTAGAGTCTAGTCTTAACAACTTTCTCATTAAAATTAGGTATTTTTTGGGGCCTTAAAAAACAAGCCTTTTTTGTAAACCTAAATGAAAAACTTCAAATTTTTGAACAGTTTTTCGGCCCGAAAAATTAACTTTTTTTCGGGCCGGCCTGATTTTTGCGAAATAGAAAATTTTCTTGGTCCTATTTTTTTTATAGAACTTTCTAACTCTCTCTAGTGACTAGAGTCTAGTCTAGACTTTCTCATAGAAATCATGCTTTTTTTCGGGGCCTTCAAATTTTGGAACAGTTTTTCGGCCCGGCCTGGCCCAAAAATCATCTCAAAATTTCCAAAAAATTAAAAATTTCAGATCTTCAACAAATCAACAATTGCATTCGGTTGCGCAACCGGCTACCGCTCAAGCATCAAACACCTTTTTTGTTGTTTCTAGTATGATCTTTTTCCCAATTTTTCCCGACCTCAACTATTTTTCAGCAAAAACAACAACCTGCCAAAATCCAACAAACTATCTTCAGGGAACATTAATCTATTTTTTAAAAAATGAGAAAAAAGAAAAACTTTATATTTTTTACCCGTGTAAAAACAGAAAATTTGAACTTTTCAAATCAAAATAGAAAAAGAAGAAAGTAGAAAATCGATGATGTGAACAAAAAAGACAGTTTTGAGACCGAATTATTTTTCAAATTTCCTCCAATTTTTGCTTGTTCAGTTGTTGTTCTCAATGGATGTTTGTCAACTCGGTTGGTATTCAGTTTTGAGACAAATGCACTAGGAAGTTCAAACTGCAAAAATATGGGGCCAATATTTTTTTTATCGATTTTTTCTTTCTCAGACCTGTTTTCCATACTCGGTGAGATCGAAGGTTTGCTCAGAGGTGATGGGAAAGAAGTGAGATTGATGGTTCATTTCATGAGCGTTTACTTCTGCAAAATTTTGGGGTTTTTTGATGAGTTTGTGGAAGGCTAAGCCTCAGTCTAAGCCTCAGATCGGATTCGATTCTATTTTTCTAACCCAAATTCTACCCGCTCTTTTTCAGGCGCCACAAAAGGTGAAAAATTTGAAATTCAGCTCTTCGTTGCAAGACCATGTCTGCGTCTCTCCTTTTTCCATTGTCTCTCAGCCCAATATCCCTTTTTTCTCTCTGGAGAATTTTAGAGAACAAAGAATATTATTAGCGTTAGAGCAAGTTTTGAGTTTTTGAATAAAATTGTATTGCAAACATCTCACGGGTTGAAACAAAAAAATGGTCATTTTCGTGTCTGCGTCTCTAATGCGGCCCAAAATAACAAATGTCCAATTGCGAGGAAAAAAGTTCCTGAGGAATTTAAAGGAACATCAAAAAATCTCAAACAAAAACTATTTCATTTTGAAATGGTACGGTATTTCTTGTTTTTCTATTTTTTTGTTGCTACTTGCAATTGTACCGCACAGTTTTTTCTCTAGAATTAAATTTTTGCATTGTGTTCTTCCTGCAAACCCCGCCCACTTTCATTCTTTTTTTCTCAAAAATACTTTTCATTTTTCGCCTCACCATCTGGTTGAGCTGACCCGGTCGCGGCCATAACATAGAAAGGTCGATTCAAATTCCAAACCAGGCCATTCTTATTATCAATCTGTGGCATAATCTGTTGTGTAAACTGGCACACCATTCGACTATCCACCACTTCGCCCGCCAAATCCTTGAACATCTCCGCGTGTTCGTCATCGTTCAAAAACACACGATCATTCGATTTTCCCTTATTATACGATAGATACACTTCCGGCTCATATCCCACAAATTCGCCCATATTACTGATGACACACTCGGTCACCGAATCATTGCCCTGACAAAGAGAAAATGAAGTGGTGATGATCAAAAATCGAGTGTAAACTTACCATTTGTTGATCGTCTGAAAATGCTATTGCTATGTATTGTTGTTGAACTGCTGGTACAATTGTCTGCAAAAAAAAAAAACTTGACATTTTTTACAGCAAAATTTTTTCTAGGCCGGCCCGAAAATCTCAATTTTTAGAATTCTCAGGATCTTTGAAATCTCCAACTCGGAAATTTTGTTTCAAATTTCCAGACCGGCCCGGAAATTTTGGAATTTCAAAATGTTTCAAATTTCCAGACCGGCCCGAAAAAAAATCTCACATTACCAGGCCGGCCCGAAAATCTTAGTGTTTATCAAAAGTTTCAGAAAATCACAGAAATATTGAAATTAAAAATCTAAATTTTCCAGGCCGGCCCGAAAATTTTGTATTTTTTTAATGATTTTCATAAAAATGGACAATTTCAACAAAAAAAAAATTTAAAAAATCCAATTTTTTGAAAATTTCATTGCAAACATTTCCCAGGTTGTTCTCATTCTCTCTGCGTCTCTAGCTCTCTCTCTCTACACTGGAAAGTCGATCTAGAAACAAAAATATTTTCTGGGTCTGAAAAACCAGAAATGAAAAATTCAGAAAAAAAGCCAAAATTTTCGGGTCGCCTCAAAAAATCTGGGTTTTGAAAAAAGTTCTGAAATTCCAGCAAATCAGAGATAATGTAAAAATGAGAGATTCCGACATTTTTTGGGGCTAAAATTTGTGAAAATAAGAAATTTCTCCAGAAAAAAATCTGAAAAACCCGCATTTTTTTTTGGTTTAAAAGTTAGCTTCCCCAAAAAATGTTCGAAATTTTCAAAACTCAAAACTCACCGCCGCCACCATCTGCACTCTCATCTGATTATGTCCAACAATTTCCATAATAATTCCCGTCGTACAATCCATGTTCGGATTACATCCGCGCGGTTTGAACAGGCATATTTTCGTCTCACCACATCCCGTCGAATTCATGAAAATCTCGGCATCACAAAAAGTCGTGGCCACGGCGGCCAACAACAGCAAAAATACAATCATTCTGAAACAGTGGAGATGGGGGAAAAAGTGAAAGTTATGGAGACGAGAAAAAAAATGAGATTTTTTTAAAGTAGAAATGAACGGTAAATAGAATCGAATTAGGTGGACCAGTTTTTTTTCTTCTTCTTTTTCTTTTTCTTCGTCTTTTTTTCAGCGACCCGCCCATTTCAGGTAATTTGAATAATTTCAGAAAGACCTTCAAAAGAAGGTTTACTAATTTCATTTCCTACATACAACGAGAACATGTGACTAAAAATAGGGGGCGAAAAGAGAAAAAAAAAAGGAATAAAATTACCGGACGAAACATTATAAATTCACAAAAAAAAACATTTAAATCGAGTTGATAGCCTTTCCACAATACGCGGCCAAGTTTGCTTCTCTGAATGCTTCGGAGAGGGTCTGAAAAAGTGAAAAAATAGTGTAAAGAAGAAGAAAAATCACATATTATTCGGGTCGTGGTCAAACAGTTTTTACAACACTATTCTTATCATCGAAACCGCTAGTTTTTCTCTAATTCGATCTATCGAGAAAACTAAAAAATGAGAGAAAAATGGGGTTGATAGGGTTTTGCCATCGGGTTTGGCTTGATGATCTAGTTCATTCTCGTGAGACTGTTGATAACAATTTATGGATATCACTGAGATCAAGTTGCGCCAGAAAATTTTGGCGATTGGAAGCTTTTAAAAATTATGACAACCAAAAAAACGGAGAAAATTAGCTCGGAAAGTTCAATTTTTATGAGGTGTGAAAAAGGTCTACTGTTCCTTCGGCAGCGAAGAGTACGCGTTTTTCTGTGAGGAGAGGGGAAAAAGACACAAAGAAAAATAAAGAGTATGTGCGAACGTGAGAGCGCAGAGAAACAAATGGAAAAAAGGGGGGATGTGAGATAGAGCGCGTATCCCTCACTGCCGAATGAATAGTAATTAGGTCACATCTGTTGTTATTGTAGTATCGATAACATCATAAACAACAACAACAGGTGTGACCTTTTCTCCAATGCTTGACCAATTATTTTTGATCAATAAAATGTCACATAAGACCAAAAACGAAAAAAATAGAGGAAAATTTTTCTCCTCTTAGGCCAGGTATGATCAATTTACAAAAAAAAATATTTTTTTACGAAAAAAACAACTTACTGGATGTGGATGACAAACTCTAGCAACATCTTCAGCTGACGCTCCATATTCAAGTGCTAATGTGGCTTCAGCAATCATTTCACCAGCGTTCTGAGAAAAAAAATCATTATCTTTTTTTCTTACTATTTTCGCTCTTACTGGTCCAATAATATGTACACCGAGCATTCGATCAGTTTGTTTATCCGACAAAACTTTCACAAATCCATCTTGATCATTGTTGGTCTTAGCACGCGAGTTGGCAACGAATGGGAATTTGCCGATTTTGTAGGCAACATTCTTGAATTATTTGGTATAATTGAAAGGACAAAAATCGTGTTGTTTTTGGCTGTCTAATTTGGTCAAGTTTTTTACTCATCACAAATTAACAGTAATTATACAAGTTTTTAGAGAGGATTAACTTTTGTGGGTCATTTTCTGTCGTGTTTTGAATCAAAAACGAATGGATGAAGGGGTTTTTCAAATTGAAAAAATTGTCGGAAATTTCCAAAACTCTTACTTCTTGTTTCAATTGTTCCTCAGCTTTTCCAACCCAGGCAACTTCTGGATGTGTGTAAACCACTGATGGAATACAATTATAATCGATATGAACTGGTCCGCCAGCAATTCCTTCAACCGCCAAAATACCTTCATCTTCAGCTTTATGTGCAAGCATTGGTCCATCGATGACGTCACCGATGGCGTAAATTGATGGAACCTAGAAGCGTATTTTAAAAAAATGAAAAAAACAACAAAAAAAATTGTTTACCTTGGTTTGGAACTTTTGGTTGACTGGAATTCTTCCACGATTATCAGTGTCGATTTGAACGTTGGTCAAACCGAGGCCTTCAGTGTATGGACGACGGCCAACCGAGACTAAAAGTGTGTCACATTCCAAAGTTTGTTTCTTTCCATCTTTAGCTCCTTCAACTTCGACGGAAATGCTCGAACCATTCTTGCTCGCTTCCATCACTTTGGTATTCAAAAGGAATTTGAATCCTTGTTTCGTCAAAAGTCTTTGGAAGTTCTTCGAAACCTCACCATCGATGCCCATTCCTCCGACGTGTCCCAAGAACTCGACCGCGGTCACTTCAGCGCCCAATCTTTGCCAAACTGAACCCAATTCCAAACCGATGACACCGGCGCCAATCACAACCATCTTCTTGGGCACTTGTGGGAGGGAAAGTGCTCCTGTTGATGAGACAATTTGTTGTTCGTCGATTTGAATTCCTGGGAATGGGGTGACTTCAGATCCTGATGCAATCAGAATGTTTCTTGCGTTGATTGTCTCAACAGAACCGTCGTTTTTCTTCGCTTGCACTGTGTTTGGTCCAACAATTGTTCCGAAACCTTCGACGTGTCCAACCTTGTTCGCCTTGAACAACGATTTAATTCCACCGGTCAATTGTTTGACAGAGTTGGCTTTGGCGGCCATCATGTTTGGCAAGTTCAACTGAACCGACGACACATCAATTCCACGATTTTTGAAATCATGCTGAGCCATATGATAATAATGCGAGTTGTTCAAAAGTGCTTTCGATGGAATACAACCAACGTTCAAGCAGGTTCCACCGAGTGTCGCATTCTTTTCAACGCAAACTGTTTTCATACCAAGTTGAGCTGCTTTAATCGCAGCAACATATCCTCCCGGACCACCGCCGATGACAACAAGATCCGCATCTTTAACATACACGTTTTAAAAACACACACAATTGAGGAATAATTGAAAATAACTCACCTTGACTTGAGCTGTATCCACGGCTCAAAATTTGAAAGAATTGTGGCTTGAGAAGAGTTGTCCGACTGAGTGACATGTTTTACCTACAAGAAATGATCATTCCTATCGATTTCATATCACGTGATATCAGTTTTAAAGATCAATGATGACTATTTAACCAGAAAAGTATTCTGCAAAAAAAAAAATAAAAATAAATCGAGCTTCCGTAAAAAATTTCCGACGGTTCTGGCTCTTCGCCACGAGAGACAACAAACAAACGAGTGGATGCGCCTTTATTTTTTCACTTTGTTTCTGCATGGAAAGAGAGATTGCTTTAATAGATTGAAAAAAAAAATAATTAAAATTCAACGAGAAATTTAAATCATCACAATAATCAAAGGTGACAGAAACCTTTCTGAAAAAAAAACAACAATTTTTCTGATGAAAATTAAAACTGACATTGAAGTTTATTTGTTGATCAACAAGAAAAAGAACTTTTTACTGCACTCTAAATGATTGAACATTTTCCAGGCCAATTTTATTTTCGAAAATAAAAACTTGGTTACTGTAGTCCGAATAATACAGAAAAAAAATGTGTTGAACTTGATTCATAAACAACTTGATAAGATCACCATAATTCGGTTAATACCAGTAAAACAATAAATGAGAAATGAATACAGTAATAATAATAATAATGAAAACCTAGGCGGAACTTTCTTTTTCGTGGCTTCGACTAGTTTTCTCCGGACATTGCTCCTCACTTCCACACTTTATAGTTTGACTAATTTTTCTGCATAAAAATGGAAAAATAATTGCAAAAAAACCTTTGCCAAACCTTTTCCTATCCATCCCGCCACATTGCTCTTCTCGATCACAACCCGAATCGTCGTCTGATGAATCATCAGAAGACGATGAAGAACTAGACGAGTCGCTGGATGATTCGTTGAGATCGACAATTTGATTTTCACTACACGATTTGATGATCGACAAAACTTCAGGTCGTTCGGCGGTCAGTCTGGAAAATTGTGTGTATTTCTGGCATACCAAATGTTATGTTTCGAAATTCTGCCCCATTTTAGGTCTCCAAAATTCAGAAAAACCTTTGGTGGTAGGTCAAACTACCCTTTACCCTCTCATTATAACATAAATATTATATTTCCTTGTTTTAGGCTACACCCACAAAAATTTTCAGAAGTTTCTAATATCAGAATCTCATTCTACGCATCTACAGTAACCGCGTGACATGATGACACACGCGACGCAAAAGCCGCGACGCACAGATGTGAGTGCTCGACAATTTTTATTTTCCCCTCTTTGTGCACAATTTGTGCGATTGGGCGCGTTTTATCGATTAGCAAACTACACAAGGTGTGAACATATGGCATCCTTCCAAAAAATGAGAGGATGTCGCACCTTTTGTTATGTAGGATAATCAATCAATAACAGCACATAGTTTGGTCATCGACCTACATAACAAAAGGTGCGACATGCCTTCATTTTTGGGGAGGCCATATTTTTACACCTTATGTAGTTTGCCAATCGATAAAAAGCGCCCCATCGCACAAAGAGAGAGAGAGGAGAAGATAATAATTGTCGACGCACTCACACTTGTGCGTCGCGGCTATTGCGTCGCGTGCATTATCATTAGAGCGAGTGGCTTGTCACAGGATGCCGGAAACATTAGAATTTGAATATACATAATGAAAATACCCTCTCGAGAACAAAAAAACTGACCTTTTCAACCAATGTTTGCTCAATTTCGGCCGTCCCTTCACAGTTTTCGGCCAGACTAGATGCAAATTTTCCACCGAACAATAATTCTGTGTGATCGCGATGGTAACATCCTCGTTGATGACAACATGCCACCAACCAGCCGGCACAAACATCGTCTCACCAGGCGCTTGCAAACACTCGATCGGCGCATATTCAGCGGGCCACGCCGGACTTCGAACTCGCTGATAGACCGTGTTGAACCAGGTGACACCTTCGCTCGGATGTTTTCCCTTCTCGTGCGACATTGGTTTGACAATGTCGCGCGGCGCGTTCGGCGGAATCAGCACCCATCGTTTGTGTCCTTGTAGGAGCGTGTTCCACGCACTTGTGCCGAGTGGATCAATGTGTATGGCGGTGCCCGAACGAGCCGGACCCATCACAAACCACCGGTGTGGTGGACGCTTTTTCGTTTCGGCATAGTTGAACAAATCGTCTTGGAAGTATTTTGGAACTTCGTAATCTTCTCGAAGTTGTTTGGTTTTGTGACGCTGAAAACTTTGCTGGATTTTTTGAGAGAAAAACAAACTTACATCAGCAAAACTGGAATCAAAAATATAAAGCGGACTATCATCTCGATTGTTCAACATATAATCATGATAGTATTTCATCTTCATTTTCACCGAATATCCATCATCATCTTCTCCGCATTTGAATTTTTGGTTACGATACTTTTTAGCGATTCTCTGAAATTCTTATTTCTTTTTCGGCCATTTTTTTAAATTCTGATTGTTATAATTGGCTCCCGGACATTTCGAAACCGCATAAAATTGTTGTCTAAAAAATTGGAAAAAGTTGAAAAAATAGTTTTTCGTGTAGTTTTTGATATATTTAGCAAGGGTAATTATTTTCCCTCAAAAATTTAATTCTGAATTTTCGGCAGAAATCGATTTTAAAAAAACCCACATCCAAAGTCCATTTCTGATTCGCTTGCCATCCTTTCGTACATCCAGTCAAAATTATCGGAATTCGAGGTCGTTCATATTTCTCGCGAAACTCTTCTACCGACAAACTATCGCTTTCAACTCTTAACAAAAAGTGGCTCTTAAAACAAAACAAAAAAAAAAAGAAAACTCACCTTAAAATAGTGTCCTTGACAGGTGGAAGTTTGAAATTTTCCGCATAATTCAAAGTGTCCCATCCATATTTTGTTAGTTCTACAAAATAACAACAGGTTACTGTAATTTTTTCTTGCTCACCAGCTCTCGCTTTTCTCTTCGCCTCATCGACTTTTCTAAACGTTCTGGACATGCTGTAGTCATTGTTTCCTAATACCATTAGTTCGAACTGCAAATAAACCTAGAAATTGATGAAAAAGAGATCTTCACCTTGGCATAATCCCAGAATTCAGCAGCAAGTGCCAACATTTTTTTTTTTTTTGAGAAATGATCGAAAATGGAGCAAAAAACCAATCGACAAAAAAATGATTCACGTTTCAAAATTTAAATCAATTATTTTATTGAATAAGCTCAAGCCACAGCGAATAGATAAAAATAAAATTAGGATAATCAGTCGTCAGAAAAACTGACAACTCTACTTTTTTGTTGGCTTCTGAAAAAAAGCAATAATCTAAGTATAAAGCTGGCGAAAAAGATGAATATAAAATCTACTTTTTGCAAGCTTCTTCCCATTTCGCAAAAAGGCCAAGCGCATTTTCCTTGCCATGCTCCTGAAAAAATTACATTGAATAAAACCGTAAAAAGTGTCAAATCTCACAGTTATGATGGATTTTCCATCCATTTCGATGATTTTTCCAGCTGCGTTGATGATTCGGCAAACCGGGATTGACTTGACTTCAAATTTCGAAGGATATCTTCTGTAAACCAGAAAAATGGGCGTTTTGGCCTATTATTTATTTTTTTTCGAGTCCTGCATCAAAATCGTAATGCAAACATCTCACGGGTCAGAAAAAAAAAACAATGTGTCATTTTTTCTATCTGCGTCTCTCAAGTTTTCTTGGGATTTCAAGGTATGACCGCGACATTTCGCAACCTCACGAAATTCCAACAATAAAAAGGAAAAAAAAAATTATTTCGATTTTTCATGCGTCTGGTTTTAAAAAGCCCCGGAGCCGAAAAAACTTCTGCAAAATGTGAATTTTCCAAAACTAACAAAAAATGAAACTTTACGTTAAAATCGGATCATCAAACTTGACAGCAAGCCAATCGCCGTGTTTTTCAGTGAAGTTTTCCTCGAAATCCTCACGAGAACGATCGCGTGTGAAAAAAACCACTTCAAACGGTTTTCCAGCGCTTCTCAAAGCGTGATGAAGACGCTGAAATCAAGCTTTTTTCGAATCTTGAAGTTTTGTTGAGAAATTACATGCAATCTTGGTGTAAATTGTTTACACGGTGGGCACCATCCAGCTGAAAAGTAAAGGGCCACGATCTGAAAATTATCTGTTTTTAGTTTTTTCTTAAAACTGTTCAAAGTTACATACCTTTCCTTCTAGTGCTTCTTCCGCTTTCACTTCTTCCAAATTTTTGTTCAACAACATAATTCCTTTCATGAGTTCCGACATTTTTCACTTCAAGATAAAGAGTCACAAAATGATTCATATAAGTAAAAAAAAAAGATCATTATAAATAGGAATTGAGACAAAGAGAGAGAGAGAGAGGGTACGAGTTAAAAATGAAAAAAGTTTTGTGTGAATGAAAAAGGATACCGGTAACGTTTCGACATAAAAGTCGAACTTAGAGAATGAGAAAAAATATCAAATTTCAGCCAAGAATTTGTTTTTGAACAGTTTCGGCAGAGTACTTTTGTGCTTCTCGTTTCACTCTTTTCTCGTATTCGGTTCTGTAAGACATACTTTCAAACTAATTGGTTATTATTGTCAAAAATATGAATGAAAGCTGATTTTTTTTTCGTTGAAATGAAAAAGAGACAGCGAGGCGAAAACATTTTTTTTTGGCAAAATAAAATTCAGCCAAGCATTGAAATTTCATTAAAATTACCTCATTAGTCACTTTCATTTAGATAATGAGGTTTTTTTTCTAATAGAAAAAGAAAAAAAACATTTTGAAGTTACCTGTTTTGACAGAAAATTTGATAGGCTTCGGCTTGAGCTGGATCTTCGACATTTGGGTTGTTCAGCAAATCTTGGATACCAATTAGCAGTTGTTTGATAGAGATTGATGGTTTCCAGTCCTTGTTCTCATCGAGGAGCGATAAACAAACAGTTCCTGCAAATAATATCAACAATATTTATGAAACCGGGTAATCATTGATACCTGAAGGATAAACGTTTGGGTGGAACAATGGTGGTTCAAATTTGCACTTTGGCGGTGTTGATGGGAAATCATCTTTGAACAACATTCTGATCTGAAAACCGTGGGATCTATGATTTGCTCATTATTCTTGGTGGTACATAAAACGGTTTATATTTTTCAGTATTCATAAATTCCAAACATATCTGGAAGTTCCGGCAAAACGCGACATTTCGGAATCGCATGAAATTTCAACGAAAAAGAGGAAGAAACGTTTGTTAATCTTACTGTATGGCGTATCCCGTGATATGTCGGTACACACATTTAATGTAAGCGGAAGTTTTTTTTTTCGTTTTTGTCCTTATGTGACATTTTTTTGATCAAAAATAATTGGTCAAGCATTGGAGAAAAGGTCATACCTGTTGTTGTTATTTATGATGTTATCAATACTACAATAACAACAGATGTGACCTAATCATACATCAGGAGGGAGCCAGACCTCTGGGAGGGGGGTCCTAACCTCGGGTAAAATAGAGAGAGGGGACAACTAACTTTTGAAATTTTAATAAACAAAAAAATTGATTTCAAAGTTAAACTCCCCTAGTAGGCCCACCCTCTTTCAAAAAAAAAAGAACAATAAGAAAAAACGATCAAAGTGAACGAGACAAAAAGAAAGAAAACAATATTGTGAATCTCAGAGAAAGACGAAGAATGATTGATTGAATGATTGAGCACAGGGAGGCACATTTTCTGTATACTCCGCCCCTTTGTGCATGCGGCGTGGGTGCGAAAAAGGGGCGGAGTCATAATCAATGTCCCTTCCTGTGTACTCATTCATTCATTCATTCTTTTTTCTTCCCAGTTTTCTAATATAGTTGTTTTTCGTGCTTGTCGCGTTCGTTCTGACGTTTTTCTTCTTACTCCCCCTCTCCTATTACGTAAAAGTTATACCCCATGTGGTCATTTGGCCACGCTATCATAAGTATGGTTTTCTCCATATTTTTCACTTCTTACTTTTTTCTCAAGGAATTTCTCAACATATTTTATACGGTTTCGAAACGTCCCGAAGCCAGAGTTTTAACATTTAAACGCTTTTTCAGTCGCTGATTCTCTCAATCAAAAATTACCAATGTTTTTCTCTTCAAAAAACGACGTTATGAAATTTTTTCATTTTTCGGCTATTTTCAAGTAGTATTTTCAGAATTTTTCCTAACTCACTCTGTATAGACCACCCTCCCAGATGGTGTCCTTTCTTCCGGGAATCGCGCATTCCCAGTTAAACAAATTCAATGTTCCATCAGGATTTTTTATGGGCTTGGCGATAAATCCAAATGGATGATCCTTCAAAAAAATGATTAGAAAAATTTTTATAAAACAAAAATTACCTTTCTCCACGATTTTCTTTCTTCTGCTAAACGTGATGCTGCAATTCCCGACATTCTGAAAAAGAGAAAATATTTGCTTGGTCAATAAGTATAAAAATAGAAACATTTGAAAACACACATGGCCTAAAAAATGTTCGTCCAAAAAGTGAAAGATTTCTAAACGAATCGCTTAAAACGACGAATGAAACCTGGCCAAAAAGAGAAGTTTTGATTCAATCAGAAACAGTGAAAGAGAGTCACTGTCTTTTTCGAATTCAATCGATAATGTCAGAGACGCAGACAGGTATTTTTTATTTTTCGCGGTGAAATTTTGGGGACTAGAAATTAACTGGTTTCTTCGGCCAGCAATTTATTTTTCAAAATATTAAAGCAAACTTCTTACAAGCTATTGGAAATAACTCAGAGAAAACCCGTCGAGATCGAATTGAGATCGACGCTGAAAACGACCTTTCTTGGAATTCGATTCGAGATCAACAAAAAACAAAATAAAAACGAGATCGATGCGAGCTCGATGCGATCTCGACAAACTGAATGAAAAATGAAGTCGATTCGATCTCGAAGCGATCTCGAAGCGAACTCGAAGCGAACTCGCAGCGAGATCGACAACTTTTGCGGTCATTTAAAATTTTCATTGTTTTTTTTTATTCGCTCTTCGAAGATTTTTCGCTTAAGTTTCACCGATTGATATTTTAAAAGTTTTTGTACAATTCTTCATGCCTTATATATATTTAGAACGTGTTAATCAAACTTCAGTTTTGTTACTAATCAGAAATAAATACCAAACGACGCAGGGCAGACAGGGAAAATTTTCGAAAATAGGAAGGGATCATTGTTCTTCTATGCCATTTGTTTGGAATTCTCGGCCAAATTGGCCGTGATGACACATTGGAATCATACATTTCGTGTTTTTGAATAACATTCAGTGTGATTATCGAAATAATTTCAGGGGTTATAGATACATAGGGTATTTAGACAACCTTGAATTGATCAGAAAATGAACTACATTATAATTCGTTTTCCTGATATTAACTTTTTTTCGGTGCATGCATTATTATTATTCTCACTTTGAAATTCTTTCATGATTTTTGTGTGCAATGTCTTTTTTTACAGATAAAACAACTCGATGGTTCAATCTAAAACTAAACGACGTAAGAAATGAAAAATAGCTTGAAAAATAAATTCTTATTCAGGAGAAATCATCAGGCAAATTTTGAAGATGAAGCTGAAACGAACTAGCGCCCAGCGAGCTAGAGATACTGCAGTCAAAAAGAAATTTGAAGAACTTTCAAGAGGTCTTGAATTGAGAAAACCATTTATGCCGATTCGTGTCGACATTGACGTCAATGACGATTTGACCACGAACAATTCTGGTTTTACAGGAGGTGGGATTTTTTAAATTATAATTACTCTTTCATTTCATATAATTTCGAAATTTAGGTACTCGTCGAAAATCAAAATTGAAAATCAAACAAAAAAGGCATATTATACCAAGAGTGAAAGGTAGAAGCGGCAAAAAAGAAAGAACTGCTGATAAAGTGAAGTCGGTTTTGAGTTTTATCATGCAACACAATTATTCCAAAAAAGATCTCATCAATAATTTGAAATTGATTGAGATAACAGGAGGGTCAAGTAAAATAAGCGTATGTTTTCGAATTCTGATACATCCTCACAAGGCAAAAACGATATTCAGGCACATCAATTTTCCAGATCTGTGTGATACACAACAATATTCGATATTTCGCTTTAAGAGAAGACATAAAATTTGCCAGGTCATGTTTCATCGAATTACCGGAATATGTCAAGAATCAAGCTGTCGGTGAGTCAGTGAATGAAAACAGAAATCGTTGAGTTTTTTCTTCCAGATTTCGTGTTGATAGTTTACGAGTACAACCCGAAAGTGTTGCTTCAAACATACACAATTCATGATTTCAAAAAAGATTCACCAGTGTATGTTTTGTCAATAAACGAAAATTCATAAATAATTTTCAGAATTCACAACGGATTTGGAACATCTGAACAAGAACAAAACAACGGTTACCAGGAATATATAAAAGAAGTAGTTCTTTTCAAAAATCAGATCTTGGGCCGTATTAAAAGAGTCTTGTAAGTTCGAAATTAGTTCCATAACTCATAATATAAATCTCAACGTTTTCAGATCAGATACACATTTGTATACAGAATTTATCAATTCTCAAGGACTTATTGATTGGAGAAAAATGGTGAATCTAATTAAGTTTGTGAAAACAACCAACTCATTTACTTTTCAGTTGGAATGTGAGCATAAAACTTTCAAATCAACGAAAGACGAAGTTGTTAAATCACTCAACGCAGAGCTCCAATTATACACCAAACAAGGCCAGCTCGAACCATCGTCATCCAGAAATCGATATTTCGAGGAACAAGAATTCGACACTTCCTCGCCGAATTACGGATTGGGCGATCCAGCCAATATTATTCTCGGAGACACAATGGCAGTGGAAAAAGAAGTAGTGAATGATGGTTTGCTGAACTTGAGTTTCGACCCAGCGAACCAATGAAAAAAGTGAATGATAATAAAATAGATCTATTTCGTCGTTTTAATTTATCGATAATTGTATTTTTTATTTCATGTCTAGCTTTTCGATACGTTTTATTTTCGTTATGTAAATGAATAATTTACAAATATATATATGTATATACTTGTAAGCGAGTGCAAAATGTTTAAAAAGGCGACTGCAACGAAAAGTTAATGATGGTGATTTTCTGGTTTTTCGCGAGCTCGAAATGGAAACTTAAAAAACGAGATCGCAGAAAATTCAAATCGACTTCGCTTTGAGCTCGCATCGATTTCACCCCGAGTTTTCTGCGAACTCAAAATTATTCAAATATCGAGATCGCAGAAAGTTCAAATCGATCTCACATGGAGATCCAATCGAACTCAATTTGAACTTTATGCGATCTCACCCTGATCTTTCTGCGATCTCGACGGGTTTTCTCTGAGAATGGAATCGACCTTTCAAGAGTAATCAATAAAGTGAGAGAAACAGAGATATTGATTGGTTTTCGAGAATGTTCGAACAAAAAAAGAACGCGGACTAGAAACGAGTGCAAATATTCGGCCATTGGACGACGGTCAAGTTTGATTCAAAAATTTATTCATTCGGTTTTATCAGGAGGAGGTGGTAATTCAGATTGATGTTTAGATGAATTCTCCTCTCCGTCTGGTGTTCGTGGAACATCTCCATTTATCGACGGGCCAGTGCAACCATAATAATATGGCTCATATCGTTTGCCAAACAACCATTCTAGTCGATAAAATGGGATGTAGTCTCTAAACAATTTCTTTCAAAATTGCGAGCGGAAAAATATGAACAACTTTTGCTCTCTGAGAACACTTGCATAGTTTATCGAGGCTCTTGGTTGTCTGGTTAGCACCATACCATGTATCCGATTCCATTCTCGTAAGATTAATGTCGCAGCCAAACAACCGTACGAACTGGCTGGGTCTTTTGAAATTGAGAATATCATTCTAAATAGTTTTGATTTCTATTCTAAAATTGAAAGTGACTAACACTACTACTCCTAAGAAAACAACAGAGACGAGCGATGAATTGAACCTCGCGGCAAATGGACAGTCCCCTGTTTCAACATTTAATGAAGTCTTCGATGAACGTCTACTTCCACCAGATTCAGTGAAATTTGTGTCATAATCTGACAAATTCAAATGTACAACATGTCTGTAACCAGAAAATTCTTGCGAATCGATTCACCTACTTTACTCACTTATCTTCTGGAAACTCGAATATATTATTATCTTTTGTCATTTGTCGGACTAGTAAAATCAAAAATGACTATTTTTCACGTTTGAAACGCGTTGAAATCTAAGTTTTTGAAAAAGCTTCACAGAAAAAATTAAATCTTTTAAATTCTCATCAAAAATTGTATTTTCTATTATTATTTTCACGTGAATCCTATTTTTATTCCAACGAAACAAGTATCTCTCACCATTTCCGAAAAAAATTATTTCTCAGCTAGCCTACGTCTCTGACACATAGAGAAAGAAAAGCAGAGTTCATTTCTTTATCAGGCCACCAGAATCATCCCGTTTTTTTCAACACAAACTATGACGTTGCCACAAGAAATCTCTAAAGACGAACTTTTACAAAAATTCGACACATTCGTATTCGATGCTGATGGAGTTTTATGGACTGGAGATGTGCCCGTTCCCGGTGCCTCGGACTGGATCAATTTCTTGTTGAAGACTCCGGGCAAGAGGGTTTTCGTCGCAACAAACAATGCTACTAAAACATTGGATCTTTATATGTAAGTAAAAAATATACCGGTTCTTAGAAATCTGTGATTTTCAGGGAAAAGGTGACGAAAATGGGATTCGGTGGATTGAGCCGACAAAATTTGATTAGTCCAGCAATTGTTCTTGCCGACTATTTCAAGAGAAATGCAGACAAATTCAGTGGGCAATCAGTATTTTTGGTTGGAACACAAAATTTGAAAAATACTCTAGAAAACGATGGTGGAGTGAAATGTTTTGGAATTGGTGAAGATTTGAGCAGAGATTACACAAATACTGATTTTATATACGAAGTGGATGTTTCAACAAAGGTTAAAGCAGTTGTTGTCAGTTTCGATTTACACTTCAGGTGAGAATCTCAGAATTCTCTGAAACAATAAAAAAAATACTTCAGCTATGCAAAACTGATGAAAGTTGCCAATTATCTACAAGACCCGGAGGTCGAATTTCTACCAACTAATGGAGACAACACATTCCCGGGTCCGGTGAAGAACATGATTCTTCCCGAAAATGGACCTTGGATCGCTGCCATCGAAGCGGCATCCGGCCGTAAACCAACAGCAATCTTTGGCAAACCGCACAAAGCTATGGCTGACTTTTTAAAGTCTCGTGCCGGTGATATCGACGCCAGCCGTACAATTATGTTCGGTGATCGTCTAGACACTGATATGATGTTCGGAAATACGAATGGGTGAGTTACAAAAACGACAGAAACAAAGGAAAAAAACTAGGAGAGAAGTTTTCAAAAAAAAAATGAAAAGAAAAACTGAGTTCGTGCAAACACCGCGACGACACAATGCACACAACGTATTATTTCGCGCGCAAATTTCAAATTTTTTGCAGATTCTCCACCTGTTGGATGCAGACTGGTGTCAATACAGTCAAGGACATTGAAACGGCTCTCAAAAACAACGAAACATCTAAAATCCCAAATTACACCTGCACATTTTCCAAGTTCGCCTACTGATTATATAATTGTTACATATTTATTCGCCAATTAATTTCATACACACCCGCGCAATGATATGAGATTCCGAAAAAAAGTGGGAAAACTAAACAAAAAACAAAAGGTGACTAGAGAGATTGTTGAGCAGCACAAATTTCCATTGGAACTCCGCTGAGTTGATGAAGATCAGCCGCAGTCAATTGTTGAATCAACGTCGATTCAACCTGTCCGATATGCTGAAAACCATCAAGCTAAGAGAGAAAATAGAACACTAAAACTCACTGAAAAACTAGGTAACATTAGCGATATTTTAAGAGCCCTGGTCGTCTTTTGAGTTTGATTATAATGCGGGAATCGTTTTTCAATGTGATTTGATAAGGCTTCCAATAACCGATCACGCATTTTCGAGCAAACAGCTGCTCCGTTTTCAGAAAGAATACAATCTGCAAATATTGTTTTTGGAAAAAAAACATTTTTCAAAAAACTAACCAAGCTGGAAAAGTGAGATAGTTTTAATCAAACAATATTCCTCTTCACTAATTTGCAATTCAATCATAACTTTGACAATCAAATCCATCAACTTTTTACATACAACTCCATACGTCAACGCCCATCGTTCTGGCAATTTCTTCTGTTCCACATCGTTATAGGGAATGTAGGCACCATTGCCCAGCGGTATACCCTTATTATACTGCTTCAACTCGTAACACTTGTAGGCGAACGTTATCCAACCGAACGCCATAAAGTTCTGCTTGAACAGTGTTGTCTGATCGGCGAGCGGGAGGACACGAAAATCCGGTATACCCATCGCCCAGTCGGCGCAAAACACAAACGATCGATACCAGCTCAGATACAAATCGCTCGCCTCCATGATTCGTTCACACGTGTATTTGAGAGGTAGACGTTTGATGACCATTTGCGGGTGTTGAAGGCCGAATGTTAGGCTGATGTCGCGACTCCACGCACCCATCACGTCGTTGTTTTTGACGTCGTCGTCGGTGAGCAGTTCGGTTTGTTTTTCGAGTGAGCACATGAACTGGGTGAGAATGTCTTCAGCTGCTGAAAATGCACAAATTGGACGGGGTTTTTAATTTTTGCCAGATTTGAGAGAGAGCCTAAGGGCCCGAAAATTGGGGTTATGAAAAAAATTCCGAAATAAAAATCCCTCTTTTTTTCTCCGGTTTAGACAGCTCGGCGATGTTTCGAAACCGCATGAAATTATCATAAAAATAGCAAATCTCATCCGAGAAAAATGTTTACCCTGGCCCTTTTCCCTGAAAACGCATGTTGTTTGTCTTTATTTGTTCGTCTTACTGTGTGGCGTATCCCGTGGGATGTCGGTACAAACATTTTTTGACTGTGCCAGGGAAAACATTTTTCTCGGACAATGTTCGCTATTTAAGAGGAGAAAAAGTACCGTGACATTTTCTAGAAAAAAATGATTTTCTCTCAAGTTTTCAGCTATTTTCTTTATTTTTCTCGTTTTTGTCCTTATGTGACATTTTATTGATCAAAAATAATTGGTCAAGCATTGGAGAAAAGGTCACACCTGTTGTTGTTATTTATGATGTTATCCATACCACAATAACAACAGATGTGACCTAATTAGACCTTTTTCACACCTCATAAACATTTGAACTTTGTTTGTGCCGCCTGGATTACTGTACAACAGGCTTGGTCGGAGCCGCAAATTTTTCCGAAGATCTAAAAATCACTTTGAAAAAAAAGGAAAAACTGCTTTTCTTGATAAAAATATGAATTTTTACCGTAATTTTCAATTTATTAATTCAATTTAAACAAAAAACTATGATTTTCTGTAAAATTTTTGAAATTTTCAGCTATTTTTCTCCGTTTTTTTGGTTGTCATACACAGTGACAAAAATATTTTCTCAAGATTTTCAAAGTGATAAAAGGATTTTTTTTGGTACCCTGTTAGGTCAGGTATGTTATGCGGTTTCGAAACGTCCCAGAGCCGTTGAGATAGGCCTGAAAAATCAGAAAAAAAATTTGGGTTTGGGAATTTTTGCACCCGAAAATTACGGACCGGGCCGGATTTTTTTGTTACTGGGGACCCGTTTACTCACAGCCTTTTCTTTCAATTCCTTCCGCTTCCGAACCAGAAGACCCATTTGATTCAACCGACGCGGGCATTATTCCATTCTGTGATTGTTGACTAGTCGAAAAAGTGGCTGCGGCGGGAGTGGCTGGCGGCGCGCTGTTCACCGTCATCCCGTTCGCCGACACCGTACACATCGACGTGCCCGGCGGTATCCGTTCGATTTTCGATCGCTCCTCGCGAACATGTTTCGGATTCATTCCGCCGTCAAGACAATTGCGTAGACGACACGCGCGACACCGATTACGCGACTCGTTGGTAATGTCGCAATTGTTCTCCGCGCTACACATGTATTGACGACCTTCGAATACCGAACGACGGAAGAACGCCTTACATCCGTGACACGAGCTGGCGCCGTAGTGAACGCGAATCGACGAATCGCTGCCGCATCCAACACACCGTTCGCCCTGCAAAATCAAGTTATTGATTTTTTTCCAATTTTTTTTTGGGATTTTTTTATCGCATTCCAAAAAACTCAAAATTTTTCAGAAAACCAAGTGATCAACTATAATTTGATTGTCGCGCAAATTTTTTCGCCATTTTCAATAAAATTATTGCTAGGACTACTGTAACAGAAGATCAAGCCCGATTTTTTAATGAAAAATGATCGGAGCCAAATTTCAAAAACCTCGTCGGAAAAAAATTCTCAAATTTTTTTCCAAAAAATTAGGACGGGCTTTCCAGGCCGGTCCCATTTTACAGGGCTGGCGAACATCAAATATAGGCCACATTTTTTTGGGTCCAAAAAACCACAAAAAATCAGGGCCCGATATTCAGATTATCTACACACCTTAACCTGCCCATTATTCTGTTGTTGTTCTTGTTCACTTTTGGGTATTTTAAGAACCGAAGGAAGTGTTGACGTGGGACTAGTTTCAATAGGTTGTTGCTGTTGTTGTTGCTGTTGTTGTTGTTGTTGCTGTTGTTGTTGTCCTCCCGGACTATTCATCATTGGTGAGTAGAAATGCGGTGGCATTGTGAATTGTGCTGCTGATGATGTTGATGTCGATGTTGATGGTGGTGGAATACCACCGTATTCAACAACATTTCCACTTCCAGACGCAAAAAACGACGACGACGACGATGTCCAATCATTCTTCATCATCCGACCCACACACACACAGGCACAACAACAACACACTTTTCCAAACTCGTTTCCTACTAACAAGGTTCAAGTTTATGCGGCGAAAAGGATGTCAAGTGCACGGAAGAGAAAATGAGAATGTTGCAAAATATGTGTGAGAAACATAATTGAGAGAGGAAGAAGAAGAAGAAGAAGTAGGAGAAAGTTCAAAAAATCAATATTTTTTTTTGCACTTTTTATACTTTTAAACAAGAGAAGAAGAAGAAAAAAGGAAATTTGATACATTTTGCAAATAGAAGATGAAGAAGAGGAATTTTTTGGCGCCAAAAATTATTTTTGAAAATTTCAGGCCTAAAAAGAGTGAAAATTTTTGAGCCCCGAAAATTTTTTTCTAAGTTTTCTAGCCGGTGGAAAAACAGAAAATTTCAAATTTCAAAAAATTTCCCGACCGAAAATTATTTAAATTTTGGTTCAAAAAATTTTGAAAAAAGACTAATCCGAGCCGAAAAAACTATCAAAAATTTGTGTGAGATTTTCTGAGCCGAAATTTTTTTGAGATTTCCAAAAAAAATTCACAAGCTTGAACATTTCATGGCCAGAAAGTTCATTTTCTAAAATGTTGCAAGGAAAAATCTCAAATTTTAAAAATTCTCGAGCTCAAAATTTTCAGTCCCGAAAGCCATTTTTGAGAATTGAAAATTTGGAAAAATTCAATTTTCAAAAAATCTGGAGTCCAAAATTTCCAGGCCCAAAAGACACCTTTTTTTTTGAAGTTACAAAAATTGTTCAAACTAGACGCAAACATCAACATACTTTGCAGGAGGTCTGTCTCTGCGAAATGTCACAAAAACCGAGACAACCCAAAAACCGCAATACGTATATGTGTTGTGATGTTTGTCTACTTCATCGTATTCAACGAAGAACAAGGACAAGAGAACCTTATTTCTCATCTTCTTTTCAGTTTGCTCAGGCTCTTTTCGTCTTATTGTTCACTCAATGGTTAAGCATAGAAGGCTACAATAAGATGAACTACACATAATTATGGCTATACGTATAAACTAAAAAATCAGGTGAGAAAATACGAAAAACGAGTGGCGGGGGAAAGACGAAGAACAAGAAGAAGAAAAGAAGGAGGAAAAAATTTCTTTGCTACTATAGAAACCAGAAAGAATTGAGAGCAACGAGTTCAAATTAACAATTTGTGTTATCAGGTGGAATTTCGAATTTTCGTAATAAATGTATGGAAATTTCGTAATTTTTCATAAAAATCAAATTGAGACCGAATAGAAATACAGAATCTATGGTATTTTGCATTTTGAACTATTTTTGGAAACATTGACTACATAAAATGAAGGTTTTTTTGATTTTAAAATTTTGAAACTGAAATGTTGTTAGGCGTCGCGTGTTTTTTCAAATTTTTCGCGAAATTTAAAAACTAAAATTTTTTGTCAGAAATTCTGTGAACAAAATTGTTTTTTGAAAATAGGGTCTTTTCTGAAAATTTCCCAGAGATTTCAAATTTTCGAAAATTTCAAAGTTCGCGCAAAAATGAAAAATTAGAAGAAATAAAAAATCAAATTTTCGAATCTTCAAAATTTTTTAGAAAAAAAATTTCTCAAAAAAACCCGATTTTTCAAAAAACTTGCGCGAAAATTTTTTTAGAAAAACCTCGAAATAAAATGAAAAACTTCTATAGATTTTATCTAGAAGATTTCTCGAGAGATACGGATTTTTTGAGGTTCGGGCCTGATCCAAAAACCTTCTGCTCAACAAAAAAAGTTTAAACTACACACAGTTCCCGCTAGGCATTGAGAGTTGCAAAATAAGTTTACATCAAAAAGTAAATAAATCAATCGATATGAAACATGAAGACCGTTGCAAATCATTGATAAGGGGTGTATCTATCAATTCCAAAAAGTGAAAACGATAACCAAATCAAATTGCAAAATCAATAACTAAATACCTTTTTTCCAACAAAAAAACCCGCAAGAGAGAGAGAGAAAAAAACGAAAAGAAGAAATGTGCAGCGATTCTTTGATAAAAGGTCCAAAGAGATGACGACGAGAACAAATATGGGGTAGAAGAGACGGCCGAGAAAAAAAGATAGGCGGTGAGGAAGGCGACGAATAAAAAAAAAAAGAAGCAACATCATCATCGTGTGTACTTGTACAACAGAGACACCCAACGTTTTAGGCAGAAACTGGAAGGGATTCCCTTAAAGGGGCCCCATGTTCAAAAAAGGGGTTCGGATTGCTATTCTCAATAGGGCCCCAAAACAGTGTCTAAAAGGGGTACGACTTAAAGGGGCCCGGTAGCTGTTTTGAAAAGTAATACTCAAAAGGATACGACTTAAAGGGGCCCGGTAGACATTTTGAAAAGTAAAACTAAAAGGGGTACGACTTAAAGGGGCCCGGCGGGTGTTTTGAATAGTAAAACTTGAAGGGGCCTATTATAGAAAGTAATTTTTGCGGAAATTATCAGTATAAATTTCGGGAAATTTTCCGAGGTCGAATTTCAAAACTCCTACCAAGTTTAAGGGGGTCATTCTCCAGTGGGAACAAACTTGAGTGGATTCTGAATAGAACCATCTGAACCGGACCCGATCCGTTTTTTCTTGCTGAATCGGACCACGAAATTGGTCCAGAAGAACTATTCGGTTGTAAATTGAAGATAAAATGCTTCTGATACTATTTAGTGGCCAAATTCACCTTGAGAAAAAACAGACCGGACCCGAATTTTTATCTGAGTCTGTATCAGCCATATCTCGAACATCCAGCCCGTTAGAGTATGCGTCTAATACGATTTTGAGGTCATATTCTGCAAAAAAAACAACAACCGGAAATCTCAATCATTCAGTACAAATTTCGAAAAATATTTTCTTTTCAATAATCAACAACCTTGTATACATCTACTCGAGTGTATTCCCGACAAAGAAAAGTAAAAGATGCCCTGAATTTTGTTTATAGTTTTACCGAATATTGTTTACGATATTTTTTTATTGGAAATTTGGAGCAATTTTTTGAAAAAAAAAGTGCAAAAACTAACCAAAACGACCAATTGTAGCCGGCTAGTTGCTGAGCATGTCAAATCTGTCACTTTTATGAGGTGTGAAAGGCTCGGACTGTTGCATACAAGGTTATCGATTTTTAAAAGATTGTGTATGTTACTTGGAATTTGTACCAAATATTTGAGATTTTCGGTTACTATTTTTGCTGGATCGAACCACAAATTCGATCCAGACACATTTTGTGCTCAAAACGGGCCGGGTCATGGCTGGAACAGACAAAAATAAAAATTGGTTCCCGTCATTTTTTCTCAAGATTAATGGGGCCACGAAAAAGTATCAGAAGCAATTGAACTCCAATTGGACATTGTAGCTACAACCGAATAAAATAGTTCTTCTGGACCAATTTCGTGGTCCGATTCAGCGAGAAAAAACGGATCGGGTCCGGTTCAGATGGTCCTATTCAGAATCCACCCAAGTTTGTTCCCACTGGAGAATGACCCCCTTAAACTTGGTAGGAGTTTTAAAATTCGACCTCGGAAAATTTCCCGAAATTTATACTGATAGTTTCCGCAAAAATTACTTTCTATAATGGGCCCCTTCAAGTTTTACTATTCAAAACACCCGCCGGGCCCCTTTAAGTCGTACCCCTTTTAGTTTTACTTTTCAAAATGTCTACCGGGCCCCTTTAAGTCGTATCCTTTTGAGTATTACTTTTCAAAACAGCTACCGGGCCCCTTTAAGTCGTACCCCTTTTAGACACTGTTTTGGGGCCCTATTGAGAATAGCAATCCGAACCCCTTTTTTGAACATGGGGCCCCTTTAAGGGAATCCCTTCCAGTTTCTGCCAACGTTTTATGGTTATTATTATTGTTATTAACAAATAAATTTGTTGCAACAAACGATCGCGACCTTTCGAGATGTGTGAGAGATGAATAAACATTTTCGAAACACAACACACAAAATTGTGGGGGGAGGGGGGATTTGTACTTCTCTCGGATGATATGAACACCTGTTCTGCGAGGAATGACGAACAGATATTTGAGAAAGTTTACCTGTTCGCCATCAATACGACTAGAGTCTAGTTGAAACTGTATTACAGTATTATGTGTACAAAAAAATTATACTGATTTTTTGATCGCCATAAAAAAACAAAAAATCGGACAAGTTCCGATTTTCAGACTTTTTTGAAAATTGCAGAAACTTCTAAAATTTAGGCCAGATTTTTTGGGTTCGAAAAAAAGATCTAGAACAAATTGTGAGTGAGAAAATTCAACATTTTCAAAAAATCGAAATCTTTAAAAGTTTTTTGAGCACAAAATTTTTCGGGCTCGAAATTTCTAGACATTTTTCCCAGTCAACTTTTGTTGAAATTTTGAGGACAAAATTTTTGTGTCAAATTCTGGACCTTGGATTTTCGGGCCCGCTAAATGGGTCATCTGATCTAAATTTTTTGGCCTAGGAATTTGAAAAACGCTTAATTTTTCTGCTGAAATTTACAAGAAAATATTTGTAAAAACTTGAAAAAATATAAGAAAAAACGTGGCTTCTGCTCAACTTTAAAAGTTTCCCCGAGTTTTCAAAAACATATCACAACACATGATTCTTGATTACAACACAGAAAAAAAGGATAATCCCAATATTTTCAAAGTTCATCAAAAAACTAAAGCCTAGCTACAGTAAGAAATGTTAAATTTCTACTGACACAGGACTAACTTTGTCACAAAAAAAAATTATGCAACATCTGGAAACACCACATGTACTATTTTATTCAGCCAGTCCAAAAAAGAGGGAAATGGATGACATGTTTAATTATTAACTATCTAGGAGAAATTTGGGGAAAAAATGGATGAGCAAAAGAAAAATATGGATGTTATATATTACAACCGGCAAATTTATGGCGTATTGCTCTTCTAATCGACATGTGACTCGATAATTGTGGGGTTTACGACCAAAAAATCATGTGAATTTCAGAGAAACTGAGAACATACAGTAATCCGTTGTTCAAAAAATCAACTTTCAGTTTTACAAAAAAAACCTGAAAAAATGTTCAAAACTTTATGGAGTTTTGACCAGAACAAAAAGTGGAAAAATTCTGAGAAAACTTGGGAGAAAAATGTTTTTTTTGGAACAGAAAAAATTTCAAAACCTTATGAAGTTCTGAACATATCGAAAATTTCTGGGAAAATATTTTCAGAAATTCCCGGTGCTCAAGTAATTCTGAAAAATTCAAATAATTTCGGACCGGGCTATTTCATGAAAAATGAGAACTCTCAAAACTACCGTACATTTTTCAGACAATTTTTTGGCTAAAAAGTTTTGGCTCAAAAACTAACGTATTTTTCTCAGAAATTTTCAGGAAATTTTACGATTTTTATAATTACACATCGATGGCTGTGAGGTAAACTCTGCATCTCATACTATCTCGAAAATTTTCATTTTTCTTCCTGTCTAGTCTTTATCTCTAAATCTGAAATTCGCGTTTTGATGTCGAAAAAAATGAAATGAACAAAATCCGGATAATGATATCGTCATCGAAATAACACGAAAAAAAAACGAAAGTTTTATGTATCCCTCCAACACAACATCTACAACCAAAAATTGCATGCAAAACTGTGCACATGTTTGTCACATGACCAAAACAATTTCAATACATAAATATTTGAATATTGTTATTATCATTATTTGCGTTCGTTCAAATCATAAGACCCGTCGGTCAAGGTTGATGTTGTTTTCCTACACACAAATTGCAACAACACACATTTTTTTGACCTTTTCCAGGGGTGTTTTTGAATACAATTGTCAAGACTAGACCAATTAAATATTTATAATGATGAAGGAGAAGGAGAAGAACTTCGACTAAAGTGAAGTTTTTCGTGTCTGAATGAGTGAAAGCGGATGGAGAGAAAAAACCGACTAAAGATCGAGCCGAACAATTTTGGCTGGACTGAAATGACGCGGCCCGAGACACATACTGTTCGTTCTGCAGCGAAGAGTACGCGTTTATCTGTGGGGAGATGGGAAAAAGACACAAAGAAAATAAAAGAGTATGTGTAAAAAGGAGAGTGCAGAGAAACAAATGGAAAAAAGGGGGATGTGAGATAGAGCGCGTATCCCTTGCTGCTGAACGAACAGACCCTGGCCTAAGAGGAGAAAAAGTACCGTGACATTTACTAGAAAAATATGATTTTCTCTTAAATTTTCAGTTATTTTTCTCTCTTTTTTGTGTTTTTGTCCTTATGTGACATTTTTTGATCAAAAATGATTGGTCCAAGCATTGGAGAAAAGGTCACACCTGTTGTTGTTATTTATGATGTTATCCATACCACAATAACAACAGATGTGACCTAATTAGACCTTTTTCACACCTCATAAACATTTGAACTTTGTTTGTGCCGCCTGGATTACTGTACAACAGGTTTGGTCGGAGCCGGAAATTTTCCGAAGAGCCAAAACTCACTTTGAAAAAAAGGAAAAACTGCTTTTCTTGATAAAAATATGAATTTTTACCGTAATTTTCAATTTATTAATTCAATTTAAAAAAAAACTACGATATTCTGTAAAATTTTTGAAATTTCCAGTTAACACAATTTTGGCTAGGCTGAAATGGGGCGGCCCGAGACATCTAGCACACAATTAACACTTTCATTTTTTCCCGACAGGCTTTTTGGACAACAGAGGCGCGAAGAATAAAAGCTGGAGAACGAGAGTTCGTGGCGAGCCATTTTGAAAAATGCGGTGGCGCCAAACTTTTTCAAAAGTGTCTCGCCACGAACTCTCGTTCTCTAGCGTTGTGTCTCTCTTCTCTCCTTCTGGCGCGACTTGCCAAAAAAAAAACGGGCTAGATTTTGGAGAGCTCACCAATTCCGCTAGGACTGGAATTTTTGAACCCAAAAAAAAACATATTTTTCTAAATTTTTTTTTGGTCGATGTTTGACATGATCACATCCCCCCAGAAAAAAAAAACACCACCCACCTTCATTGACGGTGTCGACACACCGGTTGGTGGCGACGTTCGCTGCTCCTGTTTCACCAACAACATGTTCGCCATGTCTTGTTGATTTTTACGCTGTGCCGCGAGCACAGTATCCATCAATATCGATGTGGTCGTCGAGGTGCTCGGAAATCCGAGAATCGCAAAGGGTGACTGTGTGACGGGCGGTGTCATGAGTAGGGGTGTCGACGTCGGCGGCGACGTTGACATCATCGTCCTCGCCGTTGTCAGCGGCACGACGAGCGGTGTTGTTGTTGTTGTTGTTGAGAAGAGCGGATGTGTTTGGAACATCGCCTCGTTCTGCAGAAAACAAAATCACACATTTAGCAACAATGAAAAACAAAAAAAAACTCGGGTAACACAAAAATCATTTCCGTCATCAAGTTATCATACCACAGTGTGATGGAGGGGGGAAAGAAGAAGAAGAATGTGTGAGAATTGGGCGGAGTCAAGATTTTATCGAAAGTTCAGAGAACTCTCTGTTGTATTGATCACACACACACAGAAACTAGAGTAAAATTTAGAGGATAGTCAAATCAAAAGGGAGGCAAATGAGAAGAATAGATAATAATCATGAACAACATGCACGGTACCAACCGAAAAAATCGAAAATACAAATTTTTTCTCTTGGTTGAGAGCATTAGGCTATTCTGGACCTGATGGGATTTTTTGAAAAGGTAAAAAATGACGCTGTAAAACGGATCCAAAATTCGTTTAAATTCAAAGGAACATGGTAGTTTTCAAATATTCGTGACGAGACCAAGACACATAGAAGTCAAAGAACCAGAAGCCAAAAAAACCTGGCCCGGGCAGATAATTTTCGGGTCAAGCTCTCACCTAATTTAGAGATCAATCTTATTAGGAGGACAAAAAATTGCTAGAAAGTTTTTTTTTTCAATTTTTGAGAAAATTTCTAGGCCCTAGCATTTTATAATGTGCCGTCCAAATTCGATACAAAAAACACAGTACCCATTCAAAGGAACATAACATGTCAAAGTTCAGATTTGGAGCGTTTTGAGCCGGCGCCCGGTTGCCACGACCATTTTAAAAAGGTGTTAGTAAATGAATTCAACACTAAAAAAACAGAAAAAAAGCGTAGGCGCACACAAAAGCTCACCAAATAAAAATACACACAAAGAGTAAATGTTTCTTTTTTTCTCTCAATAAATGTGTAGATCATTTGAGATAATGTTGAACATTTTAAGGAAATAAATGTGCGATAAGACCGAGTCTAGGATGAGAATGTGGAAAAATGGGCGTGGCCTTCAACTAGACAATGTGAGTGCATCCCGCCAAATAAACCGCATTGTTTTAATAGCTCATATATGATCTTTGAAATAAACGAAAATTGCACAAAATATGTTTTTATGTATGAAAAATGACTTTCCTCCCATTTTTTGTTGTTTTGGAAGTAGGATAGGATACAAAGCAGTTTCAGATAACATCAAAACCACCAAGGCATGCTAAAGTGGGCGGAGCCTCAAAGTGGGCGAGGCTTATGACAATTTTTAATTACTCGCGGGGGGAGCAAAACAAAGCACCGGAATTCGGAGAGATGGGGTTTTCACAGGATTTCTTGGAGCTTCAGCCAATTAGCGCGCGCGAAAAATTATACTTTCAAGTCCAGGAGTTTTCTTGAAACTGACAATTTCAACAAAAAGTTAGATACGCAGGTTGTGCTACAAGAAAATTTGTCAATAACAAAAACGATGTGCTCCTTTAAATGGATACTGTGTTTGTTCTTTCGAGTTTAACAAAGAATAACAAATCGTCTAGAAACAATCACTCTAATATCTTTAATATTGATACTTTGGTGTTTGTGTTGATAAGAAACAAAGAATCATCAAATCAAGTTCAAAACGATCATCTTTTGTGATGGTGTTGATTAGGAGGAGAGGAGAAGAGAGTGTTGATTGGTTTCTGTTTGGGGGGGGGGGGGGGGGGAGGGGCAGAAAAAGAAGGAGAAGAAGAAGCGGAGAGAAGATAACAAATGAATGACACTCTGGAAAGATTCTAGCGATTACTGTAGGCCATGTTTCAAAATCTTATCTATTGTGATTTTTTTGGCCCGGTTCCATTTTTTTTGAACTTGGAAGGTCAGATTTAGTCAGGGGTGAGATTAAAGCCCGGCTCCTTATCACTTTTCGGCCCGAGTTACTGTAGATCATAAATTTGAGATTTTTTCTCAGGAGTACTGTAGTCAGGTCCGTAATGAGACATCGGAATAATAAAATTCTAGCAGAATCAAAATTTTTTCTGAAAATCGCTGTCATTTTTTCGGTCCAAGTTACTGTGGCTTATGAATTTACCGAAGTACTGTACTCTTTTCGATTTGCTTTCAAAACTTGCGGTTCTAAGTTATTCAAACTAAACTGAACAGCCCAATTTTCAGAGTTTCAAATTTCTGAAAGTCATTTTTCCTAAACCTTGGGCCGGCCCGAAACTTTGACTAAATCTCACCATTTTTCTAGAAAACATGACAATTGTCAAGAATAATCGGGTCACACAAAAAAAAACACAACGAAAACTGATTCGTTTTCTTGAACACATCAAGCATTTTTATTATGCTCCCGAACGCCGGCGATTATCAATGATTAGAGATTCGCAGAGACGCAGAATCGTTGTTGGGAAAACTCTCGAATTATCATATTTTCGCACCGCAGCTTGCGGAAGCCGTTGTTTCTCTCGCTCATAAATGATTTGTACAAAAAACGAAAAAGTTGTTCGCCGCATATTTATCGCGTCGTATTATTATTGTGAGAGAATGTTTATAGTGTTTCGATGGACTTTTTTTGGGAAAGACAACCCGAATTACGATAAAATCATCGAACGACCCACATTATTCGAACATGGAAAAATCTGATATTTAGAAGTGAGAGAAGCTGAGAAAAACATCGAGTTCAATTTTTTTCACGGATTATTTCCAAGTTTTCCAAAATGACGATATTTTTGGATAAAAAAAATGCTAAACAAAAAAGCTTAACCTGATTTTGTTCTAGTCTAGTCGATCAAACGTGAATAAATTCAACGGGGTGCTTAACAAAAAAGTCACCATAGAAACATTAGTATGTTAGGTATTTGCCTGAGCATCGAAACAAAAAAAGGCGCGAAAGAGGAGAGTTGAACTCCGTGAGAACTACACAAACAAGTCGGATCAAATCAATAATGATAGGTCAAAACTGAGTCAAGACTGAAAATAACATGAAATATTGAATGATCAAAAGTAAAACCGAAAAATCAAAAAGGTGCGAGAGATGACGAGACGCAGAGATGAAAAGAGACAACATGAAGAATGACAAGTATAAATGATCAACGAAACAAGACACTGTCAAAGTCATACAAAGATACACAAAAACGATAAAGTGTGATGAATAGTGTGCAAAGTTGGAGAGACGCCAGAAAAACTAATCGAATCATAAAATATTGTAGAGTATGCGAAATGTGGAGGAGGAGGAGGAGGAGAAGAAGTATGAATAAATCGGTCGAGGCGCAGTGTTGCTGATCTTGTGAACTGATTTCTTCTTCTTTTGATTCGATCGTCACCTTTGAGGTACAGGTTTTGAGATAAGTGACGAGCAGAAAATAAACAAACAAAATTCTTTTTGATCATATCTCTGTTTTTGCAATAAACACGGATCTTGGAAGCGCCCAAAATTCTTGTGAAAATAAATTTGGGCTGAATTCAAAAGTTATCGACACCGAAAACTTTTTCGGGCGAAAAAATAGCGGAGTTAGTTGTATTGTCAATCCGGCCAGATCGTCCAACGTAAAAATGATCTACCAACAAAAACCGAGGAGAGGGCACGACAAAATGAGAGACTTAGACAGTAGATCAGAGTTTTGATTTTGTTATCAACACCAATCTTGAAAATTCTCTACTTTTTAAATGTTTATCTATGGCCCCTGGAAATCTCGTGGAAAAAAATTTTGGCTTAAATTTTCAAAAATCACCTAACTGTTGACACAAATTTTTTTGGGACAAAGAAGTAGAGTTAGTTCAGACACAGAAAAATCCGATTTGAAAAAATGATAAAATATTGATCACAGAAAAAAGGTTCTGAGGGTACTGTAATCTCATAAAGTAGATCAATCCCGAAAACTTGTTAGAACAAAAATGTCTTACACCAATTGTCATTGTCAACGAAACGTGCAAAATGCACTTTACAGAAATTAGCATATTCCATCAAAATCTGCATACTCCCACGCAACACTGAATATGAACTAAACTGTGGCCTAGAAATCCAAATGGGCGGAGCCAAGATCTGACGTCATCAAGAACATGGGCCAGACAGAAAAAAATGTAGCAATCGACAATGTTGAAGAAAACTCGATATCCATTAATGATAAGGATGACGTTATGCAGTTTTTTTTATTTTGGAAAATCTCCCTAGGTCTAGTATAGAGCTCGAATATCATTTGAAGCTTCCCCTTAAAAAAATATGCGAAAAAAATAGAACGACACCAAAATCATCATAATAACAATAAAACATTTTCGTTGTGGTCGCGATCTTTACGTTTTGAAAATATAGGAGAAGAAAAAACGAACGATGAATTTTTTTTTCCGGAAAATTCCGACAATCTTCTGAACTTTTCCGAAAATTTTTTCCGAAAAAAAATTTCGGAGCTTTTTCCGAATTTATTTTCGAAACTTTTTCGGAAATTTTTTCCGAAATTAAAAATAGAAATAGTCTATTTTTTTATAATTTCGGGTGTTTGCCTGGAAAATTCCGAAACTTCCGGAGTTTTCCGAAAAAAATATCAAGAAAAAAACTTGGGTTACGAAATTTCCAAAGGTCTCGTTCCGCCTAAGTCTGGGGTGGATCTTACGTGATTTTCCGCAACCTACGGCGTTTGTAACAAACTTTGAGTTATAATACAAAACGCTGATTTTCCATAATTTTCCTGCGTCTCGTTAACTCTCAAAAATTGCTATCTTCCATCAAACTGGCTCAACAAACATCGGAAAATTTTTTGGATTAAAAAAAACGTGAAATTTTTTCAAATTTACAAAATTTGACTGATCGTAAAACATGTTTATCAAATTCATTCATGTTTTAAATAAATAACAATGTTGTACTTTTAGTTGCAAAAAAACGCAGTTTTAGAGAGTTAGAGGCCCTGCTCAAAGGTATCACTTGACCCCGCCCATAAATTGTTTTCTGCGCGTCTCTTCTTCAATGACATTTCAGCTGGATTAGCGTTGATTTCGTAGCCATATAATATGGCGAAATGAGTTCATGAAATATTGACAACAACAAAGAACACGATCAGAAAAGGACCACTTTGTTTCCATGGAACGAAAAAGGGAAGGCAAAACAGAAATCACAACAATTCTATACTTTCTCAGTCGCCGACTAAAAATGAACCTGATCTTTTGTGGTTTTTATATGATCTGGGTCGATTGGTGATTAATTTTTTGGCGCACCCATTTTTCATTGGGATCTGTTTTGGACAGGTTATATTAAATTTTGTGTACGAAAAAGAATCAAGCTGAAATTTCATTTCGAGGTCCATTTTTTTGAGACGGCAAGTTCCATTTGTCAAACACGGAATGAGATGTTTCCTATTTCAGAGAAAGAAAAAAAGAAGGGGATTTTGGAAATTTTTTCAGCCTAAATTCGGATTGGAAACATACATCAGGTGGGGGCCAGACATATAAATTGAAAAAAAATGATTTTGGCAGGTAATGTTTTCTCTATACTTGAGATAATTGTGGACAAGAGCTCAGTTAAATCCTCCTAGTAGGTCCACCCTCCATCAAAAGTTCGACCCTCCATCAAAAAAAAAAAGAAGAACAAAAAAACGATCAAAATGAACGAGATAAAAAAGAAAGAAAAAATTATTGTAAAACGAAGAAAAAGACAAAGAATGAATAAATGAATGATTGAGCACAGAGAGACACATTGGCTGTCGACTCCGCCCCTTTTTGCACCACGCGGCGTGGGTTGTAAAAGTGGGCGG